>JARFIW010000090.1:3812500-5012500 GCA_036346225.1 Platerodrilus igneus
GATAAAAAAATTGCACAGAAGAATATTTTTGAAAAATTTAGCTCTCCTTATGAAAGAGCATTTGACATTCCGTGCGAGCCTTCAGAACTTACCATCAGATGTGCAGGCATTTTTGAAAATAAATTATGGAATGCCTAAAGAGAGTTCGAGAAGAACAACAAGCTCCAAAACGTGGTACATGTCGTTCGTGCGCACGGGACAGAAAAAAAACCTCAGCATCAATGAAATGCAACAATTGTCAGACATTTACATGTAGGCTTCACTCATTAACAAAAATTACGTGTGTTGATTGTGCGAATATAAATGAGTCCAATTCTGACTAAAAAATGGTTTTTTCTTGTGTTTATTTTCTTGTTCTTTTTTATTACGTTTTTTGTTTATTTATGTTTATTAATAGCTTTGCAAATAAAATATTTTTTAAGTTTAAATACTATTTTTATTTAATTATTAATAATTACCAAACTTTATGTTATCATAAAATAGTGAATATTTGTTGTAAACTGTATAAGATAAAATTTATAGCGCGCGCTAGCTCGTGTTAAAATAAAATGCGCGCCCGCTCGAAGGTTAAATAATGCTCCATAACTTTTAATCGCGTGGTCTGTAGATGACAGCTGTCAAAAAATAAACAATGCACTACTCGCACAATATAATAGCGGCAAGTTCAAATTCGGCGCTCTTGTTAAGACAACTTTTAATACCTTACTCAACGAGACAGTCACGTAAGAGACCATACTTCTCCAAAAATATAAAGTAAAAACTACTTTATGTATAGGGCGTCCTTAAACTTCCAGGTAAAAAAACTCGCTTTCTGACCAATATAGCACCTTCGGGTGAAGCATTGTAAAATTAAATATAGTGACAAAATATTATACCATCACCTTATTGAAAGTTATTGTCACATTTTAAAGCGAATCCGCTTCATAATTTTCTAATATACTGAGTAACTTTATATTATCCCTTTTTAGAGTGCTTGGACTTTGATGGAATTAGAGCTATATTTTGACACTTTTCATTGATACTAGAAAACAATAATATCGACACCTAAGTTCTGCAAACATTTAAATCATAAGGACATACTAAGTAAACTTAATTAAAACTGTTTTATTTAGTTACAGCAAGCACGGACATTCAAGATACAAATGTAAAAGTAAACACCCATATTGATCAATCCAAGAAAGCAGTAAATACATCAAGCTTGTTTGCCCTAACACCTACGCGATTTTTCCGAAGAGCAATGTTAATTTAGAATCTAGGAAATCAACGTGTACTAAGATAAGAAAAATAAAACCATTTTACGTAGTCACGTTCACCAAACATTTTAAATTATGCCATAACAAACTGCAGAGAGTAAATACGATATCTTGACTTTAGCTAAAGCGGATATTTTTTTAAACATACAACTGTTGTTTTAAATACTATATCAAAATACATAAGCGATTTGTCAACATTTACTATACCTTCATTGAACGTCTTTTAAATTTAAACCTACATTCGAAGTGAAATTTCATTTCTAGACATTAAAACCCAAGAAACCTTCATTGTTTGCTATGGTTAATTGGCGATGTTTGCTGGAATAAACACTACGAGAAATTATTTGAGGAGAGAAACTTTAGAATTAAGTTGTAGTTCCATTCATTTATTTTTGTTGATGACAAAATGAAGTAGATAGTTTTGGGACAAAATCAGTGAGTTCTTGAGATTTTAAATAAAAAAAGTCAAAGTTTTAGTATTTAAATTTTGAATAAACAAAAACGACCGAATTATGGGCATTGAGCAATTGTTAAAAGAAATCATTATTCAATACCATTTTGGTAAGTCATGAGAGACGAGTTAATAACTTTGTTAAAGTCGCTCTGTGATACACTTGGTTAGAGATGAAAATGAAATAATTACATTAAAGTTGTGTATGCAAATGACTTATAATTTGATAAAAATTGACATTTGTTTTTATCTCAAATAGATTGTTCAACAGATAAAAACAGCTTGCGCTACTGCTACCTGGCTCTAGCGTTTTCTGGTGGACACATTACTAATACGTTTTATGAAAAACTAAGTATCTACAGATATAAATTGGAAAGAGCTCCTTTTATCAAAGTTTATACATATTACAGCTCCGATAGATCTACCTATAAGCAGAATAATTACATTAGAACGTAAAGAAACACAAAAGATGATTGCTAGCCCTGCGACACAACTTCTTTCAAATGAACTTGATTGACGGGTACAAGAAATTTGCATTTAAGAGTTAATTAGATTACAGTAGGTACATTTGAGGTGTTATTTACATAATTTTTGGCGTGTTTTAGAATAAGCTACAACAATTGGATAATGTATAAATTGCCGTTAAGAGTTCTGCCGTTCAGTTCTGATTGAAGCTTTGGTTGCAATATGTTCTAGTTTAAAGTTTTGAAAGATGCGATTTACATTACATTGTACTGTCGATATAAATTACTCTATGTGATATACATTACTATAGTAATTATATAAATTAATAATTAGTACTTAAATAGGAAATTATAGTGCTTCGACAGTAATTTAGAAAGCAGCGTCGTAGTTTAAGAAGATAATACTTGTAGTCTTAGCGATTAGTTCGGAATAAATTGTCGTGAGAACTTTCAGCAAATTCCATTGCAACTACGAGTTGTTGAAATGACTTGTATAGTCAGTTTGAAAATAAAGAACTGTGGTTATTGCGAATAGAGTTTTCGTTACAATATTAATTTTGCTTTTTTAGTTTATCATAAGTTTCAGGCGTGGCGTAATAGTATAAAATTCGTTTTTATATTGGTAAGTAATAGAATAAACTTCCTTGGACATCATGTTTTTAAACAGGTTTGGTAAATGAATATCAAATTTTTCCGCTACAAAAAGTGGCAACTGTTTCTAAACATATATGCCTGTAGTATGGGTTTTCGGCAGAAATAGCGGTAACCGTTTGCAAACTGTTGGATCTGTTAAATGCAACCATTGACAAAAGTAGAGAGTTAAAACGAAGTTAAACTTTATTCGAATTATGTACTATAACTGTATCCATTTTAGAATTCTACCTTTCACAACTAGTCGTATCGAGAATAAACATAAATATTTTTTGATCAAATCCTTAATGCAGTGTGTTTCTATACTTGAGCTTCACATTTAAATGGCATAATAAACACAATAAGTGTAAGGTAATGCACAAAAAGAAATAATAGTTAATCCTAAAAGACTAACTTTTTATTGAAGCACCTTGTATAATCTTAATTTCATGTAAAACAGTTTTAAAACTCAAGACTTGCAGTTAAATCCCTATTTTTATCCAAATTAAACCGAATACCACAAAGATAATCGTTTTACTTGCGTAAATACATAGGGGAACTTGCGAAACGGGTTGTAAATTATTTTAAACCACAAAAATGTAAACAATTCAATATTAACCATAACATTTTATAGCGGAAGCGTGTCATAAGAAGGTTTCAGAAATTTTTAAGAAACAAAGAGTGAACTTAAATATGCACCTCAAATATGAGCTTAAGAAAGTTGATCGATAAATTCCATGCAATATGACATAGTTTTAATAGAGAGCGTTACAATTATCATAAAAGGAAAACCACATACACTTTATTACAATATATTAACTGTATTAAAAAAGCAGAATACAGAATAGAGGATTACACAGATGAGGTCATCGTCTCATTATAATAGACTGAAAATGTGAGAATGGTGAAAAAGCATAACGTGAATCCTATACAATGTATTACGTAGACGCTGATCGTAATAAAATATGATTTACAGAAGGAATAAAATGAATTTTGTTGAACGCAAGGGAAGTAGAATTAAACACAGTCATATAGAAATGGTCACCTAAAAATATCAAAAATATAGATATACGTGTGCGAATAGAATAGGGAGGTGTTTGGAACTGATAGAAGTCGGATATATCGAACTCGTTGACCTGACAACATCAATTAGGTAGGGGTACGAGAAGGTGTGGTCGCGGACGAAAAGGCGGACTGTTCTGTGTGAGACCCTCGACAAGTTAAATTCAGAAAGTAAGAATGGGATGCTACTGTAGAATTTGGAGAATGTACCGATGTTAAGGCATTTTAGAAAGTTGAACCAAATACAGATAAACGAGAGAAATACGAGGCTACGAGAAATTGTTTGATATTGCGCTTGTAGTTCTGCAAGGTAATTTTCAAAACGCTTGCGGACGGAATTACTATCTTTATGATCGTTTGTGGGGAGTAAAAATGGATTTGTTCATCCCGCTATTATCTTGAAATTTTGAGGTTATGTTGTAGCTGTTATTTTGGAAAATGGAAACCTGGTGTGGTCTGGACATTACCTAAGTTAGATGAATAAAATTGTAAGTAACAGTATAGACTTGTTTACGATTTGGTATAATTTATATGTGAATGTGGACGTACATATATTTTGGCATTTTTCGTAGGACATAATTGATCATTGTAGCGATTTACTATTTTTTTTTATTAAAGATTTATCGACGGAACGATTGGTTGCTAAACTTAAGATTAAGATTATTAGTAGTAAAAGATTAAGACATTTAGGGTGCTAAGAATGTGTTTTAGGGCAAAGTTGGTATAGAAAATTTTTCTTGTTGAACGAACGACATTACCAATAATTTGGAATTCATTAATGTAATAATTAAATATGAAAGCAGAAAAATGTGGGGTTCTCAATGGCTTATCGATGGCTTAGGGTAAAAGTTATTTTTTAAATTTCTTTTAGAATAATTTTATTTTTATTTTACCAGCACCTGGTCAGATTACAAGGTAAGATTTATTTCTAGAAAAGGATATTTGTACATGTATGGAAACTATGTTTTTGTGTTAATAGAGCTTAAGTTTAGGTCGACTTTTATTTCGATTATTTAGGAAGTAGTTAAAACTAGTGATTTGTAAAGGATATCCAGCTACCCTAGTGGTAGTGGTATCTGGAAAAAGTATTTTATTTCGAAAAATTTAATTAGGACTAACTTTAGGATACCAAAGCAATGCGGCATAACAGTCTTCCACGTAAAATGACATCACAAATCTTGCGGTGACATACTGTTGGGCGCCCCTCGAGTTTGAGAAGGGCAAGACCTTTCAGGGCGTGTTAATGTAATGTAGAATTTTAAATTTGAAACCTTGTTAATTATCATTTTTGTATTTTTTATGTGATAGGAACCCACTCCTGCACCACTGCAATTAGGCAACGTACCCTTGTATTGTTACGGGGGTCCTCGCCCCTTCAGAGCAAATCAAAATTTAAATTGTTTAAAGGCCTATTTCGCCCGTAACAAAATATAAAAGTTACGGTCTAATAATTTCCTATGGGAAATACGAAAGTCTAGTATTTTAGATGGTCATTTGGTTTAGATAATGCTTATTATGTTAATTCATACAAATACCATTGCGTTACCTCTTTCATGGTTCCGCCAAATATATTTTTAAAAACACAATGTAATTTAATTTCGAAAATCTACCAACGCGTCAAAAAGCATTTCCTTATCCACTACTAACAGAAGTGGAAATCAACACACATATTAAGAATTTTATATAATAATCGATTTTCTATTTGAAGGCAAATAAAACTTTAATAGGATTAGTGATCGTAAAAGGATTTGCGCGTCATTTATTCAATCTTATTTAATATTTCCTCAGTATTTGGTTAATCTCGAAAATGAATACATAATCAATATGTATAAAATGAAATATTTGCAGCAGGATAATTCCTGTAAATCTTTTTATTTTCAAACACAATTTAGTTTATTAAAAAACGAATTTATATTAAATACAGTTTAAACAATAATGCTGAGTTAAGAAACCCCAATATACCCCACTAAGAATTTGTTTTAGCTAAAGGTGCACAATAATTATGCATTATAAGATGGGTGTACTCAATGCTCGATGTTTTTCTTGATACATGGTAATAAATTGCGGCTTTGTACTTCAGTACACTGGTAAAACACCTTAATACATATGATGTCATAACAGGCGGAATAATCTTAGTTATAGTCAATATGAAAACAAAATTTAAGCATACAAGTTACTGTGGAGTTCTGGACCAACGTGCATACTTGAGATATCACAAAAGTCAGGAATAATGGAGCTGAAAGAAGAACTGAACAAAATTAAACCAACTTTAAAAAAAATTAATATTAACTTCTGGCTCATGTGAAGTGCTCGTTTTAAGTTTTTGAGTAAGACTGTGACATTGGTTTTACGTGAAATTTGTTTTGTTTCCGAAGCTAATACAGTGTGTTTCTGTACTTGAGATTCACATTTAAATGGCATAATAAACACAATAAGTGTAAGGTAATGCACAAAAAGAAATAACAGTTAATCCTAATTGGACTAACTTTTTATTGAAGCACCTTGTATAATCTTAATTTCATCTAAAACAGTGTTTAAAACTCAAGACTTGCAATTAAATACCTATTTTTATCTAAATTAAACTGAAAACCGCAAAGATAATCGTTATACCTCTATAAATACATAGGGAAACCTGAGTAACGGGTTGTAAATTATTTTAAACCACAAAAATGTAAACAATTCAATATTAACCATCAAATTTTATAGTGGAAGAGTGTCATAAGAAACTTACAGAAATTCTAAAGAAACAAATAGTTATCAACAAGTTGATCAACAAATTTCATGCAGAGTTGTTGAACGCAACGGAAGTATAATTATACACAGTCATATAGAAATGGTCACCTGAAAATATCAAAAATGTAGAGATACGTGCTCGAATAGAACAGAGAGGGGTTTGGAATTGATAGAAGTGAAATATATCAAACTCGTTGACCTGAAAACATCAATTATGTAGGAGTACGAGAAGGTGTGTAATTTTGGTTTCTGAGTAAGCCTGTGACATTGGTTTTACGTGAAATTTGTTTTGTTTCCGAAGATATAGCATCTTTAAGGTTTTTTTAAAGATTGACCAATTCTGTCAATTTCGACCAATAATAACTCAAATCAATATACCTTACATCAAAGAAAAGATATTTTGAGAAACGGTAGTCGCAGTTGCGCGTTTGAACCTAGTTTTAAATCGTTTCAAGTTTTAGAATTTCAAAAATTAAATTTATTTCAAAGCATTATATCCATTTTTCTTATCACAATCGATTCATTTATAAACCGCATAAATTATAAACCTAATCAAATGTAATGAATTGAAACCCCAACCTGACCATAAATGATTCGGCGTTTTAAGATTAAAACCAAACCAAATCTAACCTAACCTAAATGAAATGAGACCCTAATCTTACCCCAACCACTTGACTATTTTAAGCTTAATACCGGCCTAACCAAATCTAATCTAAACTCGAGTATAAAGACGTCCAAAATCAATGCTAAAATCGAACCCAGCGAACAAAATTGTATGTAGGATAGCTTAGAGGCACATGAAAGTGCAACCTTTAATTACTCCCTGAAGCAGTAAGTTGTTCTTCAATCTGAGGACCATGGCACATGTCACCACAGTCAATATGTGTGTACAGTTGAAAACTGTCAAGGCCAAATGTATTTTCAAGTAACATGTAATTTAATATGGAGTAAGTATGATTACAGGTTTGTAGGTTTTGATGACAGCTATAGTTGCACGACAGTTTGTAGAGTTAAAATTTTTTTTCAATCGTAAACGTTATTAAATAATAATAGCGGATCATAGTATTATGGCAAACTTTTGACTAAAAATGAGAAGACGTTTAGGCAGCAATGCCTTATCTTAAAAGTGCCATCAAAATGTGAAGACGAGACCTTCATGTCATAAATCAGCCAAGGAGAGTAGGAGGTGGAGTAATGGTTAAAGTGACTGAAAAACTTCGAAAGTAAAATAGCTAGCTGAAATTAATTCTGCGGAGACAAATATGGGAGTAAGGAATAGAAGACTAAATTGATGATCAGGACGCTACCTAACCTAGGTTAACCAAAATAAAAGGTCCCCTTCAAATAAAAGATATTAAAACGAAAATAAGAATTAATAATTTTGTTATCTATATTTTTGTGTCTTACTTTAATTTGGGTATATAAATATATAGATATAGATATACATATTATCGCAATAAAATGGGCATAAAGCAAATAACTATACCAAAGCACTCACCCACTCGTTAACATTATGATGTAGAAATCACTAGAAAATAATGAATTGGTGCATTAATAACTTTCTAAACTGTATTACCTTAAACCTTGAATCGGTCAAAATAGAAAAAGGACCAGCACCCAATTCTTTTATGTCGTAGGTTTGGTATTTCTGTAAGTATGAATTCAACAAATGAGTCGACAATCAACAAAGTAATGGTAAATTTAATATTCTCTTTATGTCTTCGTAAATCTTTTATGAAAATAAACTAAGAATTATAAAGCATATAAAGATTAAAAGGTTTGTTACCTTAGTGCTTTATGAAAATTAAATGGTGACAGAAATTTCTGTTTCTAAGAACCAACTAAGCTCTTTTGGAAATTTTGAATAATTGATTTACGAAGTACGCAACTCGTTCACAAATTTTCGTAAAAAAATTCTGATGTATATACTTCCTTATAGACTGATTCTTTGAGTCAAAAATATTAAAGTCATAACTTTATATGACAAGAGTTTTTATAATTAAAAAACTAACAAGAAGTATGAAATGGGTTTCAGAAACTCGTTCTGCTTTATCAGAGCAATATGACGAGTTCTTTGGTTATATGTATTATGCACACACGCTCCACACGTTTTTAAACAAAATTCTCTTGGCATGGAATAAAAAAGTAACATACCTCCAGGAATGTCAAAATACTTACCTTCCACCTTCAACATATTAGGTGTATTGACCCCCCAACTGTATGCCATACTACGTATAAAAAAACAAAACTCCTCCAACATATTTTGATGCAGGACATTCCAACACGGAAGTGTTGATAAATTAATCAAGATATTTCAATTTTGTTGCTATAGGAACAATTTAGAAAGGAAAGCACAAAGTTATTCTTTTAAATACATTGTATTGTAAGAATGAAGGATGATGACATTTAAAACCCACAAAACAAACGTCGAAATGTGACAAAGACTGCGTATACATTTTATCACAGATAAATACTTTATAATAAACTAAGTGTGAGAATGGTGAAGTAAGTATAGAGTAAACTCAAAACATTGACCAACTAGACGCTGATCGTAATAAAATATAACTTACAGTGGGCGTAAATTAGATCTGTTGAACACAATGGAATCAGAAATAGTCAGTTATATAGAAAACGTTGACTTGAAAATATCAATTACGTAGGAATACGACAATGTGAGATCGCGGACGGAAGAAGTAGGACCCGTTCTGTGATAGGCCGTGGCCAAGTTAAGTTCGGAAGGTAAAAAAAATTAAGAGATGTTAGAATAGAATTAAAAAATGTATGAGGTGAGGAAATTATAGAAAGTTGAACGGAACACAGCTTAACGGAAGAGAAACGCGGCATACGATAAATTATGTGCTCGACAAGATATTTCAATAAATCTGCGGGTGAAATTTCTGCCATTATGACCGTTTACAGGAAGAGAAACTGCGCTTATTCGTGCCGCCATTAAATTGGAATTTTGGGGTTGTGTTGTAGTTATTGTTCAAAGAATGAAAAACAAATAAAGTATATTATTAACGAAATGGAAGTTGGTGTGGTTTGGACATTCTGAACCATTATACAATTAGTGAACCAAACTGTAAGTAAAATTAAAGACTTGTTTATGATTCTGTATAATTCAAATGTGAGTATGAACGTAAATATGTTTAACATTATTCGACGTAGGACATTAATATTGAACGTCATAGTGATTATTTTTTATGAATTAAGAATTTACCAACGGAACGAATGGTTACAAAATTTAAGGATAATATTATTAGGTTAAAATATTAAGAAATATCTAGGTGTTAGGTATTTTGGAAAGAACAATGATATAGCACAAAGTTGGGATTTAACTCTTTTTTTGTTTTCATGATCGGTATTTCATTAATGTCTTATAATTAAATAGAAAAGCAGGACGATGTGGAGTGACAAATAGTTTTGTTGATGGCTTAGAGTTAAGTTTTTTAAGATTTTCATTAGAATTTATTTTAGCAATACCTGGCCAGATTTGCGAGAAAGATATATTTTTGGGAAAGTATATGTGTTTGTGTACTGAAATCATTTTTATGTTAATAGAAGTTAAGTAAAGGTTGATTTTTATTTCAATTACTTATGAAATAGGTAGTTACGTAATTTCCAAAAGATATTCACCCACCCCAGTGATACTCTTATTTAATAGGAGCATTTTATTTTGAAAATTTTTTTGAATAATGAACAACTTAAGAACACCAAAGCAAAGGAGTTTTTTTGCGAAATAAATATTCCGTATAAAAACGACATCAAAAGAATTGCTGTGACAGACTGTTTCACACCCCTCGATTTTGATTAAAAAAAATCTTTTCAGAGTAAGTGTTAACGTAATACAAAATTTTGAATTTAAACCTTGTTATTTATTATTTTGTATTTATTTAATTTTTTTTACTTCCTTTTCTCATTTATCCATAGAAACCCACTCCTACGCCACTGCAGTTACCCGATGCTTCCTTATACTGTCACAGAATCCCCGTCTCTTCAGGGCAAATCAAATTTAATTCAATTAACGCTTATTTTAAACGCAACACATCCTGTAAAGACATAAGCCCAAAAATATGTCTATAAATAGAAAACTGAAAAAATACAAAATGCTAGTATCGAATTTGTTCAAGCATTTATTGTTCATAGAAACTTAAAACAGATATCTAGGAGAAAAGAAAATGAATACACTACAGTGTGGCAGTATATACGGCGATTGTTTACGTCTACCACTATTATTTTGGAAATGATGTAGTTATAGCTACGGAATACAGGTGTAAATTTCCATATAAGCAGTAATCGTCCTTCAAGCGATTACCAGAATGTTTTAACATTAAAGAATATTGAATCACCAGCGGTACAAGATAATGAAGCGACTCTGTGATTTAGTTGGTTCGTGCTTGAATACTAAGCCCAGAGTACCAGCTTCGATTCCCGACACGGACCACTTGAAAAATGTTAGACAAGCATTGTTCATAAAAATACGTCCCCGTTCGGAAGAGAGATAAAACGTAGGCTCCGTGTGCAAGTGTTAGCAAGCACGTTGAAAATCCCTACCTTGCTTAGAACAGCGAGGTTTCCGCAAATTTCAAAATTTCGAGGTAAACCAGCTTGCTTCCTGGCAACTGTAGTACATTCGGGTGAAGCATTGGAAAATCAAATGTAGGGTATAAGATAATTAAGGCATTCAGGTAATTCCAAAACATGTAATCAATTAAATTAAGATAATTTATGCCATCTTAGATAAAGCAGAATCGGTATTTGACATGTTGTAGCACAACTAGATCTCTCTCGAAGTTTTATGCACTTTATAAAGAAAAACAACTCCAATATCACCAGTGGCGACACTTAGTGGCCGAAATACGTATCTAGATTAAGGGATTTGTAATATATTTAATCCACGTAAACTAGATCCATATGTAAGAAGTAAAAGAATATATAGAAGTGACCCACTGCCATGGGAAGAATAAATAAGAAAACAAGCAGAACTTGCTATTATAAGAATTAAAAGAATATCAGAAAGGAACAAAGTTTGCTATATTTTGTAGTTCCAAAATCATGTACATTAAATTAGTTAGAAAAGAAAAACAAAAAAAAGTACATTTAAGTTTTTGAAATAAGAATTAAGTTGGATAGATTAAAAGCAACTTCAGGTAAGAATAAAGAAAAAGATTTGCTTTATATGTGAATGAGTGTACGTGCTTGCGTGCGTGCGGTGATGAGCCCCTACGTCTTGGGCGTCACTCTTTTGCCGTGATATTGATAGTCATAGATGAGCCCCACGGATAGACATAAATTTTGTGCAGCGATATTGACCTATTAAATAGGCCTCGCCTTTAAATCTTCCCTGGTTTACAGAAACTACAACAATTCGTTTTCAAAGTGAATCTACTTTTATTATAATGTTTGATTCCGATTACAGAGCTATTCGTTTCAAGAAATTACCATTCCACTCCTAAACTTAGTAAAAGGCACATACACCCTAATCCATAAGCGATCATATATTTCAAAACAGATAATTCTATTCGTTGAATGCTTCGATTATTGTTAGTTCGACGTCACTATCATATGTAAATTAGAGTAATTTTAATTCTCTGTAAATAACAAATTTGTTTTGACATCGCCGTTATCATAGCGGGCGTTAAGTTATACGACAAAATTAACTAGCCTACGTGAGTATTTGGTATTAGTACATTTATAACAAAATTTTGAGCCTCCGCACAGTCTTAACATTTGCGTGACTTTTTATACATTAACGCAATTTACAGTCTGAATAAATGCGCCAATAATAACTTCTGATGCTAAATGATTGAAAAATATGCATAAAATGTTCATCAATTTTACTAATATAAAGCGCATTTTCAAATACCAAACGCACGTAATAAAATTTGCTCCTTTATAATTAATTATTGTGAGTTGGGATTTAACCCTTAAAAACCAAGATGGCGTCTTCTCTATATATCTATATATATGTATTGGTACGACATTGCCGCTTGTCAGATGTATAACGACCAATTGCCTGCTGATCGCCACCTCTATGTGCCTTTAAAATAAATTAAATTTAACACAATTAATTTTATGCTCCGACCAGCTCGGTGATACCCCGCACAGAGTCAACGACGATATAATAACAAAAATTTTTTACCCTCTCTCTGTTGTAACACTTCATATACCTTAAAAAAACCAGTGAAATTCATCAAAATTTATATAATAAGCGAAGAAAATTTACAATATACTATTTACATAACTTTTGAATCAGAATTCAATTAAATATTCCTATCAAATTTGTTCATTACGAAGATTATAACCCTTTTTACGCCTTTTTTATGTCAATTAAAACCAGCAAAAAGAATTGTAATTTACCATGAATGTTACGTTGAACGTTCCAAGAACTATTCCCTTTTAAAAAAAGTACCTTTGCGTACCAAAATAATTTTGTTGACCTTTTACACAAATATCTAAATTACGTGCAATTCTTAAGTTCATCAAATATTTAAAATAATAAAAGTAACAAAGTTTTATTAAACAACAGAAAAGACAAATCAAACGAAAGAAATAACGACAGTCTAAATTTTTGTAACTTCAACTAGCCCACCATTCATTTCAATGTATTTTTCAAAACGCCTAAAAATGTTTCTATGTACCTTCCTCAGTTGTTCTGGAGTTATTTCAGCGCAAGAAATTATAATTCGAGCGCACCGATCGTCGATTGTTTAAGGGAGCCTTTTTTTCCATAATATGTTTAATCGTACTCCAGAGGAAAAAATCCAGTGGAATTAAGTCTGGAGATCTAGATGGTCATTCTGCTAGTGAGCTGTTACGGCCTATCAATAAATTATGAAAGCAAGTGTTTAGCCCTGAGTATAGAGGATGGTAATCTACATTATACTATAATGGGCTTTTTGAAACATAGTTTAAAGATTTTAAGGACATGTACTACGATGGAAAATAAGGTTGATAGTCATAATAAACATATGTCCACAAATTAACTGTTTACGAGATAACAGCGATTTTATCACAATTGCAGAATAAGTTTGCTTTATTAAGATGTTATTGCATTTTAACATAAAGTAGATTATAACTAAAGAAGTTGTTCAAAATGACGTTCTTCCATTCCGACATAGGATCTACATCCTCTTTCAAAGGAAGCGCGCAATCATTCAAAATCAAGGATTTTCTCGGATTATCTGACAACAGTGTTTTATTCGTTAGTGCAACTCTGGAAGGTCGTTTACCGATGTTACGTACACTAAACTTTTCAAATAACCCCAGATACTAAAGTCCAACGGGTTTAGATAGGAAGATCTTGGAAGCCAAGCAATGGGACCTGCTCGCCCTATCCATCTCCCAGTAAATTCATTGTTAAGATGTTACCTAACAGCAAGCGTAAAGTGCGGCGGAGCTCCTTATTGCATAAACCAGAGGTTTAGTCTCAGATTTAAAAGTAAATATTCCAAAAGTTCAGATAAAGTATTTTCACGAACTCGAGGTATGCAAGACCAGGCGTCGCCGTGGATCAATGTAGTAAGCGTAAGACTACGGATCCCAAGGTCCTGGGTTCGAATCCCGACACGGCCGACTGCTTAAAAAATGGCAGGTGAACATTTTTCACAAAAATTACGCCCTCGTTCGGATAAGAGGTTAAATGGAGGTCCTGTGTGTGAGTGTTGTCACGCACGTTAAAGATCCCTACCTTGCCTGGAACGACAAGGGTTCGGCAAAATTCTAAATTTCCAGATAAAAAAAACTCGCCTCCTGGCCAATGTAGTACCTTCGGGTGGAGCATTGGAAATGCAAATGCACGGTATGCATTTCCTGTTAAGCGTTGTGGCAGAACAATCGGTCCTAACAACCATTTCCCTATCATGCTTCAGATGTTTAGAGAGAAACGTTGCTGGTGTCTGGCTTCAACGATAGCACGAGGACTCTCGTCACACCAAACGTAATTGTTGCGGAAATTAAATATTCCATTTTTAGTAAAACCAGCTTCATCAGTGAAAAGGATGTTATTAGAAAAATCTTTCCGATCAGCAGCTGTTCGCAAAAACCACTCACAGAGTCATTCTGACTTGATAATCCGGAACAGTAAGGGCTTGTTCCCGTTGGATATGGTAGGGGTATAGGAGTTGCTCATAAAGAGTTCTCCAAACGAGATAGCTGCTTACACCCACTTGAGTCGAAATTTTTCTAAGACTAGTTTCGGGATTTTCATCAGTAACATTCAACATTCAAATCTCCATCTGTGGAGTACATGCTATTCTCTGCCGTCCAGTATCATAAGACCGCTGCTCAATCGAACCAGTTTCTCTTAGGCGTTGAAACACCGGCTGAAACATCACATGCGATGCCAGTTGGCGATCAGAAAACGTTTCAGCATAGAAGCGACGTGCTTGTAAAGAATTCCCATTAGCACAACCGTACATGAACACCATATTGCTCATTTTAGCATTAAAATACGCAACCATTGTAATTGCTACAAATTGCACAAAACGTCAAATTAAACTGTCATAAAACAAAAGCTGATAAGCACCGGTTTACTGGGTTATGTTATCGTTTACTTATTTATTATCTCGTAAACAGTTAATTTGTGAACATATGTTTATAATGACTTTCAACCTTATTTTCGATCGTACTACATGCCCTTAAAATCTTTAAACAATGTTTCAAAACACCCTGTATACGATCTCTACTCGCAAACTGCAACAAATCCAAAAAACACAAAAAAAAAATGCAAGTTAACAAAAATCTAACTGCAGAAACAAGAAAAATTTTGAAAAAACAGGATCCATTGTCTTGTTTTATTTCGTGGGTTGAAGAATCTTCTTCTAGTTTTATTGATTGCAATTTTTTACCTCTTTTCAGCAAAGATAGTTGACAGTTTGATGGTGCGTTCAATCGAAAAATATTTTCCACTTTTACTAATATCCCAAGTGGCTCTTTGGTGTTCTTTTTTGTTTAAAATATAGATTATTTTTTGCCCCCCCTCAATTTCTTAAATGTATTTTGGAATGATTTTAAATTGTAAACACTCGAGAATTTTCTTACATGACCAACTTTTGAATACACCCGTACAAACTCTCCTGGGAAAAATTTTTGTCAAGCCTATGTTTTTCTTTTTCAATACGACCGAAGATACAATCGGCTGGAAAGTAGAAATGAACCTCACAGAAAATACCCCTTTATATCGTTTTTATATACTTTGGAGAATGTTGCATAGCCAAAACATGAGCATGTGTAATAAATGCGAGTTTTTGTTTTGGTCGTCACACCCTTCACAGAATAGATGAATTTTCGTAACATTATCTGCAATAGTAACATTATTGATCAAACGAAAAATAGCTGATTCAATCTTGTTTGAACCACGACCGCTTTGAGCTTCGTTCCAAGTATAAAAAACTGGTACGTTGGTGGAAAGGTCCGCAACACAGAATGCATAGAATGCTACTTGTAGGGAATAGTTAAGCTTCCTGGATAGGAACTTTTGATGGATTGTGTACCTGCTGAAGATCAAAGCACAAACTCAACATTTTCTTGGTCCTCTTTCATTAACAAATAGAACTGTTTGTCTCTAACTTTATGCATAGTTAGCTCAGAAGATAAAGTTTTTTTGACATCTGCATTAGTTTCCAATTTAATTTTATTTTTGGCTCTTTCACAGTAACTACAGATATCTGTTGCTGACGTACCAAATACGAAGTTGAAATGGCATGAGAAAACTTAATGAAACTATGGATAGCTAACTTTATATTCAAGCTCTACACTTGCAGTATACATCTTCCACATTTTGTGTATATTCAGCGTCGAAGGTAAATACAATCATCACAGTTTGCTTCAAGAATAATAACTCTCCTGCGCCTTAAATTGACCTATAAAACCTTTAACCGCACTTCGTTTCTCTAAAATTCTGCGACAGGTCGAATACCTATCGCCTCATCTATTTTCTTTTAGTTCTATTCCCTGTTGTATATGTTTAGCTATCCACAAAATCCCTCGTGTAGACATTTCAAAATCTCTCTTGAAAAATGTTCGACACACAATATAAACTTCAGCTTCATGACAAACCTGTAACAGGAATGCATGCTGTGATATTAAAAAATAACTACTGCAAAACATCAAACAAGTTATTCTACCTTAAATGCAGAGAATGTTGCTTTGGGTTTGTTTCTGAAATGCAGCGACTACGATGTGGACGATTAACGGTCAGTAAAGATGCAGTCCGAGTATCCTGAGAAATTTATTATTAACTGCAAAAATTTGTTCCTTAACAGTGATTAATATTTCTCTAGGTATATCATCATCATTTCGTTTTCGACCTTACTTAAGATCGGTTTGAAGCAGTTCTAACTTTTTTTCTATTCCGTGCTAATGTAAAAGTTCTACGTACCCTTCACAACCTCAATTTCTAATAATTTGACTAATATAGCTTGGTCTAGATCTTCCTATACTATTCTATCTTTTTCCTATCTACCTGGCTCTACATAGATATTAGCAACCTGATGGTTGTTAAAGAACTCCAACATGTTTACACGGTTCCCACTTATAAGGAAATGAAATATTACCTGGTTATCCCCTCCAAAAAAGGAAAAGTGTTAAATTATATGTTATGATAAGGCTTAAGCAACGAATCGCTGGCAACATGCCAGACCCCTAACTAATTGTGAGTTATGTCATGGAGACGTTTATTAAGTTATATGTTATGGTAAGGCTTAAGCAGCGAAACGCTGTCCACATGCCCGACCGCTAACTAATTGTGAGTTATGTCATGATGACGTTTATTAAATTATGTTATGGTAAGACTTAAGCAACGAATCGCTGCCCTCATGTCAGACCGCTAACTAATTGTGAGTTATGTCATGGTGACATTTAGTTAACTGATTTTTATTTTTTTATTTTGTTTTCGAACTTACTTAAGGTCGGTTTGATGCAGCTCTAAATTCTTTTCTATTCTGAGCTAGTGTCAAAAGATCTACATACCCTTCACAACCTAAATCTCTAATAATTTGATTAATATAGCTTTGTCTAGGTCTTCCTACTGTATTTTTATTTGGCAGTCTATAATCTAAGACCTTACTAAATAGTTCCTCTAGTCTTAACTGGTGCCCTATTATTATATCTCTCCTGATCTTTAATTGTTTCCACATACAGGGTTCCTCACCTATTCTTCTATAAACTTCCTCATTTGTTACCCTATCTGTCCAAATAGCTTTAATATTCTCCTATAACACTCTGTTATTTTAAATGGAATACATACTCTACATATTATTTTGCAGGTCGGTAAAGCATTAAACGTCTTCAATTCGCATCTATACCACATGACCTCTAAAACTAGCAGTTTTGAGAAATTCACAATTTTATGGTGTTTTCGTCTTACAAGTTTGAATACAATATCCATCATTTATTAGTAATAGTGGAAAACCTACTGACTTAAATCTCCCGATTATTATAAACAACTACAGGTGTTGGTTTTGAAATATTTTCAACTAATGTTGATTGTGCGAAAGGATATATTGAAAAACTATTAATTTGGCAAAAGTGAAGTGTTAGGGGATCTTGGAAGCCACAGGCTGCTTAACTCCCTTCACATACCTTACATGTGATTTTCCAATGCTCCACCCGAAGGTACTACATTGGTCGGAAAGCGAGGTTTTTTACCTGGAAATTTTGAATTTTGCCGAACCCTTGCTGTTGCAAGCAAGGTAGGGATCTTTGAAGTGCGTAAAAACACTCACACATGGGACCTCCATTTTACCTCTCATCCGAACGAGGGCGTATTTTTGTGAAAAATGCTCGCCTAAAATTTTCCAAGCAGACCGTGTCGGGATGCGAACCCGGGACCTTGGGCGTAGAAGTCACGCGCATACCAACCACGCCACGGAACCGCCTTCCCTTCACATACCACTGACTATAGGTAAATTAGGGTATTTATTTACAAAACAATAGAAGGGGAACCGAACTGCATCTAATAAGAAAGAGCAGCGGCTAGATACAACAAAGACAACAAACATAAAAACAAGGAGAAAAGTGTTGAAAGCATATGTGTGGAGCACAGCACGGTACGTCTATGAAATAGGGGCAGTGGGAGAAGCAGAAGGAATAACGGTGGAAGCCATTTGAAATGTTGTGTTTCGGATATTTGAGAATGATAGTGTGAACAGACAAAGTTAATAACAAATAGGTTATAGAAATAGTAGGGGAATAAAGATATCTGTGGAAAACAAAAGAAATAAGAAAAATAGAAGGGCAAGATACGTTCTAAGGCATTTTTGGGGAATATTACGGGATATATTACAAGCAGAAATAGAAAAAAAGAGGTATAGATAGTCCTAGATCAGACTATTGCACGCAAATAGTGCAGATGCAGACTGTGCAAATTTCAAAGAAATGTGTAAGTTAGCTCAGAATAGGAAACAATGAGGGTACGCGTCTAACCAGTTCCAGAACTAAAGACATAGTGATGTTGATGATTACTAATAGTATCTTAAACTGTTGTCAAGAATACCTACTATTATTATCTACGTTTAGTGTAAAATAAAATATTAATTCTTGGTCACACTGCATTTTGAAACCCAAGTACTAGTAGATGTGGTTTTTGCTTTTGGCGAAAGTGACAAAAAATGTTTACTCGCGTCAAAAATATACCATGAAAAATACCCACTTAGCAAACAGCCTAGACAAGAAGCATTTAAACTTTATTATTCAGGTTTATACAAACTGGAAATGTAGCATATACAAAACATGAAAGAACAAAGTGCGAGATGAGCGGAGAAATAATGAACAGTTTGCCTTTAGCACTTGGTTCGGTGAGATCTGATCTCAAGTCTAGGTTTCGATGCGACCTAATTGTTTGTGTGTCCAGTGTGTGCCCTGGAGTTACTATCATTAGTAAGTTGCATTGTAGTCGGTCCCTGATAATTATTCAAGTGTATATGTACAATTACTGGTAATTTGTTGTTTGACTGCCCACTGTATTAGTGTAGGAATTTGGCAGAGATTAAAATAAGTTCCTATTTCGTATCAATACTTCTAGGCGCCTTGATAAATTTATTTGTGTTTACAACATAATAAATGTATGAAGTTATGTATTCAGTTCATTATTTACCGATTGACTAGATCGAGACATTATAAATCATCAATAGATAATATAAAATTACTCAAACAAGGTTGTAAAGCACTTTAATTGGCACCAAACGTGGTGTTAAAAGTAAATGTGAACGAGATAGTACTTCAATTATCAACGCTACACGTGCAAGCTGTATATCGCGAAGATACCCAAACGAAGAGCAATGGATATTACTATGTATTAGCGACGACAAAAATCTGAAAAGTTGAACGGGATTTTGCGATACCTCGAGTGGATTTATCTTTAACACCAGACATTTCGCTCAAATGTAGGTTTGTGTTAATATAAGGTTAATGCTTTTGTAAAACGAATTGTAGGAACGACAGGATAGCGTTTTACTCTTAACATCTATTAAATTTAAGTAAATAAAAAAAGTTAAGGCGTTGAATTTGCACTAGCAGTTTTGGAATTATTTGTATAAAATGCCACGTAAAAATATGAATAATGATGACGCTGACAAGATTGAAAAGATGAAAATAGATAACAAATAATCGAAAATAGATAAAGTAGAAGACGTGATTAACTAGGGAAAAGCATGTCTGAAATGAAAGAGCATTAATCAATTAACTCAAATTGTAGCGAGAAATATTAATGTTGGGAGTTCCAGTGACGGCACCACAAAACATTAAGTTAAAAATCAAAATATTTACGTTTGGAAATATGTTTCTTTATGGAAAGATTTAAGTAGGTTGAATTTGTCTTTTATGTCTGGAAGTTACTTGCACCCTATAATATTTCTTTAAAAAAATGACAAATTTAATGGCAGGCGTTGCCGAGTGTAATACGTTAAAATTGACGTTGAATTAATTAAAAGGATCTACGTATAATTGGGGTACAGAGAAGAACAACAGTTTCAAGAACTTTGCAAACTTCTGCGAATGTTTTAAGAATCGTTATTGGGGCATGGAGCATGAGCGGGAATTATTCTTAGAAATTAAATACGGAGAATATAAGGGCGGTAGTCAAACAGATTATTTCTTCAAATTGGTAGGACAGGCGTGTTCGTATTAGAAAGATGGAGGAAGAGCAATTTTCACTGGATGTACAGAGAGAAATTTTTGTTTCAGATTTGAAGGGTGTGAAGGAAGTCGAAGCTAATTTGCGCAATCTAGATTCTACACTTACGGTGGATTCGAATTTTCGAAATTATAAAAGAACGATAGATAAAGATGTGGAGAATAATAATTATAGGGGTGATAATATTAGGATGGATAGAAATAGAAATTGAAATGTGAATTTTAGAGGCCAAGGAAGCAGCAGAAGGTTTACTAAAAATAGAAATGATAACAACGATAACAATTTTAATACAAATCGACCAAGTAATAGGGGCAAGGGTAGAGAAAGACGTAACGAATGGGAGAGTGATCATGGAGATGATCGTGAAGATATTAAGAGGCCAGTAAGGTCTATACAGATTAGTGAAGACTTAGTGACTGCAAGCGAAGGTGAAAATGAGTCAATGGAAAAGGCGAGGTTTCGTTATCGCCAATAATTAAAGCTAATGTGGTTAGTACGTAGGTAGTTTTGTTTGATATAAACATTTCTGATTAAGTAGCTTCGTGTATATTAATATTAGAAAAATACTTTAAGAATTTTAACGTATTTCCTGTTTACGTTTATAAACAATATTATAGTAATGCTTGATAATATATCGAAAAGTCATAAGTTTTGATAGTAAATGGAATCGTTCAGACTGTTTCTTTAGTGAGCCTCCCAGATCTGGCTGTATTATAAACTACAACAGCGGACGTTCGATCACTGTCACAGATAATAAACGTTGCTAAATCGTCGACGATTTGATTAAAAATGACCACTACATTTGATAAATACTCCCTGTATGTTTGTTGTGGTTTGTTTAGTATTCTTCTTAATCTTCTTTGGGGATTAAACCACTCATAGTTTTTAAAATTATCTTTATTAACGTTTCGATCCATAACCTAGGATCGTTTTCAAAATAATAAAAACTTCAAGTTTGACATTTATGACATAAATTGAAGGTGACTTTGATTTATTGATGTTTGAAATATTTAGTTTGAGTACACTAAGCAAAAATTTTTAAAGTTTAAATAAATAATTGCCTTCAATTTGTGTTACGGCCTGGGACCGACTTTTTTAGGTAGCCAATACGCTTAACGTGAAATTAGCTGATTAATTTTTATTGTAAAAATTCAATAACTTGGGAATTGGAAAACATTTTTTAACATGTTTCTATTTATACAATTTTGAGGATGGTTATTAAAGAAGTGTGCAATTGCATTATTAAAAGGCTTAAATAGTCGTTTTTTTATATTTATTTTGAAGGGGAAATCATTATGATTTAGGCTACCTCTTTGGTAGATTTTAACATTGTTCTGAGGTAACCTTATGGTGAAATAAAATAAAAATAAAACATAAAATTAGAAAACAATAGAAGGGAAGCTAACTCAGAATATAAATAAGTGCAGGTACGTGTCCAACCAGTTTTGAGATGAAGATTCAATGATGATGATGATGAAGCATATTAACAACCCCTGTAAAACAGCATTGGTATCTGACAAGTGTAAACCCGCAATAAGGTTACCTCACAACCATATACAATCTCCGTTAAGCAGTATTGGCATCTGACAAGTGTAAACCCACCATAAGGTTACCTCAGAACAATGTTAAAATCTACCAAAGAGGTAGCCTAAATCATAATAATTCCCCTTCAGAATAAATATAAAAAAACGACTACTTAAGCCTTTTAATAATGCAATTGAACACTTCTTTAATAACCATCCTCAAAATTGTATAAATAGAAACATGTTAAAAAATGTTTTCCAATTCCCAAGTTATTGAATTTTTACAATAAAAATTAATCAGCTGATTTCACGTTAAGCGTATTGGCTACCTAAAAAAGTCGGTCCCAGGCCGTAACACAAATTGAAGGCAATTATTTATTTAAACTTTAAAAATTTTTGCTTAGTGTACTCAAACTAAATATTTCAAACATCAATAAATCAAAGTCACCTTCAATTTATGTCATAAATTTCAAACTTGAAGTTTTTATTATTTTGAAAACGATCCTAGGTTATGGATCGAAACGTTAATAAAGATAATTTTAAAAACTATGAATGGTTTAATCCCCAAAGAAGATTAAGAACACTACATTTGATTTTTCAATCCACCAGTCGAAGATACTACATTGACCAGGAAGCGAGCATTTTTTAACCTGGAAAATTTGAAATTTTGCTCCTTATTGTTCCAAGCAATGTATGGATCTTTATCGTGCGTGACAACACTCATACACGGTAGCTCCATTTTACCTCTCATTCAAACGAGGGCGTACTTTTGTGAAAAATGCTCGCATGTCATTTTTCAAGCTGACCGTGTCGGGATTCGAATCCGAGACCTTGGGCATAGTAGTCACACGCATTCCAACTACGCTACGGAGTCGCGGATTCAAAATGACCGACGAATCACATAGAGATTCTAAAACATCTCCGACGTCGAGTTTGTTGGATTAGAGATAGCCTGGCGCCAATAATCTTGCAACATGACAACGTTCGTCCACACACCTTGTGCGCAACTGAAGAGGCACTGCAAAACCTGAAGTTTGAATCGATTCCGCACCCTCCTTACTCTCCCGATCTCGCATCTTGAGATTTTAAGTTTTTTCCTTTACTCAAGAGAGACCTCAAGACTAGTCATTACACCTCGGACGATGAAATGAAGACAGCGATCGCGTCCAGGATTCGAGAGAAGCCGGAATAATTCTTCAATGACGGTATGAAAAAACTTGTCGCACGTTAGGTTTAACGGTGACTGTTGAAAAATAACTATACGATTTTGAACCGTAAGAATTGTACTTTGATTCAATTTTTGCCCGATGTTGCTAATTGTTTTTGTATGCGTTCTACAAGCATATGTGCATCCATTTTCAGCCTACCCTCATATAATAAATAGGTTTGATTTTTCCTATATAAGAAATTGTTTATTTGCCACATTATTATCAGTGATGATCACAATATTAATTATTGATTAACTATTATGCCTGAACTTAGTCTAGACATATTATTTCTCTCTTATATGAGGTTTGAGTTAAAGAATTTAATGAAAACTGAAAATAATTTCTAACTGAAAGAATTTAAGAAATAGAAGCTTGTCTTTGTTGGATACTGCACATGTGAAGTGTAATGTAACAAATTAATAGGGTTCATAGAAAGCTCTGAGTACCCTTGGTTGATTATATATGTTATTGCATTATTTCCTTTATGTTTCATATTTCTTTGAGATGCAAACGGCAGTCTCTTTTATGCATAAATAATATTGTTTTTATTACAGGTAGTTTTCTGTTGTGTAACATAACGCCCGGTAGATTTAGGGTTTCTACAACACCCCTAGGGTTGTTATTATTTGATTGCAAATAAAAGATCTAATGGGCGGCAGAGACAGCACAAAATTGAGTGTTCAATTTAAAAAAACAGAAAGACACATAGCCATAGATAATCAAAACACTCTGTATGTTTAAAGATATTTTACAAGTATGCAATTGTGCGAATCCTACAACTTTTATTTGAAACACTTTTAAGATATTAAATGAGATATTGGGCTTCCTAGTATTAATAGGCTACGCTGTATGTATTATTGTGGCTGAACAAAAGCAAAGATGAAACTGGCCTAGATGGAAACACAGAATGAGTGACAACGCAATTAAGATACGGGATCTTTGTACGATGACGAAGAAAAGTGAGAGGTCTATAGAGTTCCTTTTGGCTGGGTAAGATCAAAGGGTAGGCTCAGAACCAATGCAATGCTGACACTACTATAATGTCATGTAGTTGAAAAATGAGCAAGTTCAGATGATCAAGTATGGACCTTGCATGAATGAAGTTCGGAGCAAGAAAAGGTGACTTTTGTCTTAAAAATTCCCAACAATTAAAAATCCCTCACTAAAGCATATCAAATAAAAAACTGTATGTCGAAAAAATTTGCGGTAAGAGGTTTTCGGTTAGGTTCGCAAAATGACATTTCATCTAGGAAGTTCTCAAAATTACTAAAAATTATAGATCAAATGTTAGCACTGTCCGGAAGAAAATCTTAAAATATAAAAAGTTAACCAAAACGAAGCTTCTAGATAAAAGAGGATGATGACTGAGGTGAGGTGGTCGTGCCAAACAAATTCTGCTTTCGACACAAACTTTTCCTGGGTCTAAATTTTTACTGACAATTTCATGTCATGCAAAGTCAAACAACATTTCGGAATAAAAACGATCTGGTTCACAAAATACTTTAAACATGTAAAAAAGTATAACAATTTTTATTGGGTAGAAATTTTTACATATATACCAAAAATTAGTCACACTCTTTACATGAGATAACAAATACTGATAGTTCTTATTCTATAAAATATGATCATGAATTGATATGTGACGACTGTCAATATCGACATATTTTTTAAACGGAATTAAATAACGTCCGTCTAAAATTTCAACTGTTCAAGAAAATGGAAGAGAATTTTAATATGCTCTCTGCACGAAATTATTCAAATCGATGTAACTAACTTTAGCAAACTCAATTAGAACTCTGGAAAATCGAAAACATCTGTGCTCCAAACAAGGATTAAACAAAAGTAGGTTTAATTAATCATCTACAAAGTTATAATTGCAAACAACCCTACATCTAACGTATGGGGGCTTAATAATAGAAACCGTAATATAAATTATGATACAACTTCTAATAGAGAATATGAAAGGTCTTGTACGGTTTCTGTTTCGTGTGTCTATGTACTCATATCCTTCACTTTAAAATAAATATTTAATGAGATTTTCGGAAATAATATCTTTGGTATATTTCTCCATACAGGCTTGAATTGGTTACGATCAACGGTGAGTTTTACAACTTTTAAATTTTTTCCGTGACGTACCTTGTAATTTTAGCACAACCGTACGAAAGCTATTGCAAGTTTCAAAATTTTATTTGGAGTTCTAGAATTAAAATTTACATAATGGTTTTATAAATTTTATGTCTCGTAAAAGATGGAGAATGCATCGTTTTCTACTTTATTTCTGAATGTTTTTGAAAACCAATAATGAATGGCATTACCAAAATATCAAACACTTGCAAAGAACACCACACTGAGCTATCTTATAAAAGGCTGATTAGTTGATGTCAAGAATCTGGTTTGCTTCTGAAGGAGATAACTAACACACTGTAGGAGGTATATTTTCAATTATTATTTAGAGTTGAAAGACTTTCCATTGATCCACGTTCTATTCTGCAAATAAATTGTTACATAAATTAGGTCAGTAAAATTACATGTCGTAATTTTAAAGTAACATGTCTCTTGACTAGAATAATATTTGTACAAAACTTTTGCTAACAAGTTACTCATTTTTATAATCTTTCCAACTATAAATCATTAAAATTATTAAAGACTGCAATAGTTTCGATGTTTAAAGTAAAGTTCAATGTACGAAGTGCGCACATCGAGTTCAATTATGTCAATTGTCACAAAAGAGTTACGAAAGGAAGTTAGAGTATTCTTTAAATTTTCAACAAATGCTTGAAAAATTACTTTCTTTCCTTAGCATCAAGCGTTTTATTATTCTGAGAATTTTTACCAATTATGAATAAGAATTTATTTTCTACAAACGCATCACACACAATCTGGAGTTTTTTGAATTCGATACCTACAAGTGAACGGCAGAAGATGAACTGAAACCTGATCATATCCAGCGCAAGAGTAGCAGTCGAAAACCTGTGGATAGGGCGAGTCCATTACTTTTGCCGAATCCTTCAACGGATTTATTAAACCCCCTTCTTCACGTATGGTCAAAATACTTACCGTAAAAACTCAATCATTTCAGTTCACGAGATCCGTTTTTTTAAAAGATGTAACAACACTTAATATTACCAATTTTTCATAACTACATATATTTTATGAAAGAAAAATGACACGTTAAATTTTTGTAGTATTTGAAGCGCTCTCCCTTAAGAGAACCCTAAACGAGATTGTTTTATTAGTAACAAAATAAGATTTATATTAAGATTGCTTAAAATTTCAGCTTTTTTAAAATTAAATTTGCAAGTGACTGCCAGATCTGACATTCATTCATAAAGATAACTAATATGTAACAAAATTTTGTTCAAGTATTTTAAAACCAAAAAATCTGAGATATAATTTAATTGCTAACTATGGTTGTTATAAGATTTGCATATTTGTTATAAAATAGACGCTTTATCGCGCAAGTACCTCTAATGGATTATGCAGTAAGTTAATCCAAGAAAGAAAAATTTAGAATTACCAACTACGAAAGAGTTATCTATATCTACCCTTTTTCGTTTAATAACTACTAGAAGCAGTGGCATCCAACTTGAAATGAAATTGTTTTCTGTTTAACCAAGAAACTTTCAGCCCAGACCAATCTCTAACTCTAGCTTGTGGTGACAGCCAAGTTAGCCGTCGGCAATACAGTTTTTTGCCTTCCCATCTGTAAAACTTAAAAACTTAAATTTTTTAAAGTATATGTATTACTATATATTACATTAAGAACGCATAAATATTTAAAACTGTTTCATGATAATATTTTATGCAGAATCATGTACGGATAAAGGTTGGTTAAATTTTAATGCATTTCTCCGCATTTCCTCTTGTTTGATGTTAAATGAGGCCTTAACCCACCCATTTTCATCACTATTACTCTGATTATGTGAGGCCCACTTTTTTTCTTGTAAAGTTAAAATTTTACCTTTAATCCCCCCGCTCACGCTCATGTCACTGCAGACCTGGCCCCAGATAGCCATAACTTTTCCCGAAGTTTTTCTAAATCATGTTGGCCATTATTTTCACCTCTATTTGACTGGGAATCACTTTATACTGAAAATTTTCGTGTTAACATCCTTTTGGCACCTTCTAACAAGACTACCTTCGAAACGTTTTGCCAATAATAACTGAGTAAAGAGGGTTGCCATAAGTTGTACAATTAAGCATATTCGTTGGCGTCAAAGTATTAATTCATAAGCAATATGAACTAAATTGTTATTCAAATAGTTACGCTTAATGTCTATATCATTTAAGATAGAAAATTGAGTTCTTTTATAAATAAATTAACCGTGTAGATAAATTGCATAGTAGAATTTAGTAACAAATACATAATAGTTGTGCTTAGAATTAAATTAGTGCAATAAGCATTGTTAGTGATTATCATCAGTGATTGCTGAAGCGACATCTCAGTACATTAAAGTTTCTCTGTTAATAACTATGAATAATCAGATTTCTATTAGACCGAATAAAGAACACTAAATTAAAGTTCTTTGGAGTATATTGGGTTATTAAGATTAGGTGGCGTCCGTTTCACAGAAAAATCATCTGCACTTACTATGAATAGTGAATCTAAACTGAACAGAGACACTTTTGTCCGTACAATACATTACTTTTATCTGCAACAACGATTTTGTAAACTAATAGTACCTGTTTTTAAAAATCAAGTATTAATTTAAGAGTTTCAAGACGTAGATATTTTTCTTAATCTTCTTTGGGAATGAAACCACTCGTAGTTTTTAAAATCTATTTATTTCGGTAAAATAAGACATAAAATCAGAAATCTCTCAATTGTATAAATAGAAACATGTTAAAAAATGTTTCCCAAATTATTGAATTTATATAAAATTCACCAATAAAAATTAATCAGCTGATTTCACGTTAAGCGTATTGGCTACCATAGGAAAGTCGATCCCAGGTCGCAACACAAATTGAAGGCAATCATTCTTTTAAACTTTAAAAATTTTTGCTTAGTGTACTCAAACCAAATATTTCAAACATCAATAAATCAAAGTAACCTTCAATTTATGTCATAAACGTCAAACTTGAAGTTTTTATTATTTTGACAACGATCCTAGGTCATGGATCGAAACGTAAATAAAATAGATTTTAAAAACTATGAGTGGTTTCATTCCCAAAGAAGATTAAGAAGAATGCTAAACAAACCACAACAAACATACAGGGAGTATTTACGTAGATATTTGCAGCAAAAGTAATGCTGTACATTTTTTGGGCCAGTAAAGGTGTACGTTTTGGATCGCTTAATTTCCAAATTACGTGAAGCACAAATTGCAATTGCAAAAGCAGTCCATCGGAACTCGGTATTTATCCGGTTTTTGATCACAAAGCAGCGGTCAACCGCTTCTGGACTAGAACATAAAGACATTTGGTCTTGGCTGTTCAATACAGAAGACTGATGCTTAAACATCGTACTAAAATACAGCGTTGCCGTAATCACATCATTCACAAATTGAATTGAAAATTGAGCATTCAGGTGCGAGAATCCTATCGAGTAATTTTGTTATACACGCATTTACCTACGAATGGGCTTATATAAATGCTTGTAGAGAAATAATTTGTTCTAGCATTATAATTCCCGTTTTTGTTTTATTTTACAACCTTTTCATTTGTACTTTTTAGTAGAATGTAAGTGAGAAGACGCTTGCATATACATTGGGTTTCTTGCATAGAGGTATGATTAGCCATTTTTTGTTTTCAACAGGATCCAAAGCAATTAAGAAGGAAGATTCGCCAATATTCTTGTGTGGTAACTTCTACAGTGGTGCGGAGAGACGAAACATAGTACTCCTCAAGATGCTGTGGATTACACCTGGAGGAGGCTAACGAAGTGACTACATGCTTCTGGAAAAGACCCTTGATCCACACAAGAAGGAAGCCTTATACATACCTAACCTTGCTTTGAAAACAGTCTCAAATGTCTTACACATAACGTGACTATCAAGAGAAGACGGAGTCAAAATCAATCAACATGAATTGCGCCCGCTTAAATTTGTCATAGTCCCTTCCTCTCCGTCGTCTTTAGACGGAAGAAAAATAAATGGCGATTGTGAGAGAGCTGGATCAACGCAAACTTAACTTCACAACGCGTGAATCATTCAAGATTGCGTAGGTGAAGTGAATTTTTAAGCTCCGTCAAGTAATGGTTGAGGTACCGCACCATTGAAAATGCATCGACCAATCACAGACATTCGGACACCCTAACTGCGTCAAGTGCGCCAGTAACCTGTACAATTCAACATGCCGTAAGAACCGGGGAGCTCGTGCGGTGTACTACCATTGCTAGGTTTAGTGTCGGTTTGCAATTCACTAGATGGAGAGGTAATAGAACCTGCGCTCTGATTCGGGGTCACTAACACCATCGGACGCAGACTGTGATAGTTTGTTAACCTATGAGACTCAGAGATTGGCCTGTAAAGTCTTCTCTCTACAGCAATGTAGGCAAATAAGACATACTGGTCGTTGCAGTATCTCGAGTAACAATGTATAGGGATATCCAGGTGTCTTCTGGTATTTCCCACATATGAAAAGGAGCAAAACCCAGCTATTAATAAAATCTTTACGGTTACGTGGTCGACAGTTTCTGCCGACCAATAAAGCGAATGTCTGCGATATGCATTTCATAAGCGATCTAGAACGTACGTGGACTATCACATGGCGCGTAACAGACCCCCTCGTTCGTAAATTCAATTCATTTGAAAAAAGCAGGATAGGTGTCAGTGCCACAGAACATGAGTTCCAGTGGAATGCATTGTATAAAACCAGTTGGTATTTATGAACAATTTATAGTACATTTAGATGACTCAAAAATTGATTTGATTTTAGAACAGCGCAGAATCAGAAAATTGACCACAAAACCTTATAATATTGAAAGCTTTTTACCTAATATTAGTAATGCTAATCTTACAAAAATCGCATTAAGATAATGAAAATCTATTTCATGAAACAATATTTACATATGATATGATTTATTATTATCTAGAATTACAGTAAAAAGTGGAACCCGAAATGCAATTAAGGCTGAATACTACTCTCAATCCATTTTACATAACTTGTAACATTAAGAAACACTGTTAGAGCACCCTTTTCACAACGCGGCGTTATAGGAACATAAGTAATTCCTTCAAGTTGCCATTGCCTGTTTCTGGTGGACATTAATGGGGCACTTGAATCCTCCAAACAAGGCACATTTCCACTTTCTAGGCGAAAACATAAATGATTTTTATCATTAATTGCACTTTCCAAATTAATATCGGACTTTTCAATACACTCTTGAAGTGGTATCATAACTCCAGCTCCTTTTTTATTAATTTTGAGTTTCTTTTCCGGCACAGGCGTACCATCTGCAAATTTTTGATATTAAAATAGAAAATTAGTTAAATAAACGAATTACCCAAAGTTGTCATTCCCCAACTGGAACTAGTCAAAATATCACCTATTCTTGATACATTGTTAGGCTCTGGTAGACAAATCGGTCTTACATAATCTGAAAACAAACAAATGATAAATTGCATGTTATGGAAATTGTTTTAGGACTACGTACCTGAATATGCAATATTTTTGGCAAGCCGAATCAGAGCAATGTTATGTCCAATACCTTCAGAATTAAGTTTAAAATTCGGATGGAGTATAGTCTTTTCTACAGCAACTCTAATTACGGGATTCGAACATTCTTCAAAGTCTATAGATGGAACACAGTCAGATGTCGAATTTGTATTGTAGTCTCCTAGTCGTACCGAAGTTCTAAGAACAAAATCAGCAAGGTGAATTGTGCAATAATATATCGAGAAATCTGCTATAATAAATTTAGTTTATTTATAATTAACAAAAAAAAATTGGGAAATCTCTCTTCTCTCTGAAACTGTATTATACATAGTGTAAATGTTATATTATAGTAGTGGACTGGGTGCCAAATACTTGGACGCCTCATGACCAGAGATGGACCACCCTGTTATAGCTATAATCGCTGAGCACCAAGTAAGCTATTGGAATGAATTTTAAGTTTGTAGTTAAAGAGAACCAAATCACATCAGCTGAAGTTGATCTAAAGAAAGCTTTTCATTTATTAAAAATTGATTATTTAACGCATCAAAGCTAGTATTGTTTAAATGTAAAAAATAGCTCTTAGGCTTCACTTAAACATGTGTTTTTGTTTAAATTATTTATTCCTAATGTACTTATGTAGCTGTCATTTTCTATTTGAACCACAATAATAATATTAACATGAATTTACAGTTTGCTATTTACCGAACTAAGATGAGGTTAAAACCCTAGATCGAAAAGTGATTTACACCCGCTCAAACCTCTGCGCGGTGGTAATTTGTAGCTACATTCCACCATTTCACACGATTCAAGTTTTGTTCAATTCGATTGAACAAATCGTTGTTAGTATTCGTTGTCATGGCATCGCATACGTTTGCTGTGTCCATTTCAAACAGCAGAAAAAATACGTCCGACGGATATCCATTGACATTTAAAGCTTACTTATGGAGATAAAACAGTTGATAAGAGTACGGTGAGCAGATGTATACTAAAAGTAAACGTACCAAAATCGGCATTATAGATACTTCCGAGGAACACAGCAATGGAAGACCAGTTCCAGACACTGGCGACAACATCGCTCGCATGTTGTCGAAATGAAACAAAGTAATCGTCGTATCAACTAATAAACGATTGCAAATAATTTCTTAATATGGAAAACAGGATAAACTTTATTATCCCAACAAATGAGCTATCAAAAATTTGTTTTCGATGCGCAGTGCGTATACTTATAGAAGACCGCAAAGAAAAGAGACGCGCGGGCGTATACCCAAAAGAAAAAAGGCAGTATGGAATACCCATGTCAAAGTCACTGAGGCCAATTAAATAAACTATTACATTGGCTGACCAAGCTAAATTCATTGTTGTTTGGAACACTTATAATGCTTTCATGATTGAGTGTCTGCAAAAAGTTTCAACCGTGAACTTGGAACGATAACATTACAAACATTACCACGCATTTGTAAAAGCCAACATTGAGTATTGTCACACAACGACAATGCATAATTTCACACGTTTAATAGTTTTTTTATTAATCAATTTCTATCTCCATTAATTTTTAATTCGTACATTGAAGATGCAATGAATACCGTCAAATGCAGGAAGACATTTGGAATTACTATGCAAGGACAAAAGATTGATATGCTTAGATTTGCACATGATAAAGCGGTATTAGCATCTAGCAAGGAAGAGTTAGAAGCTGCTCTTAATAAAAAGGTAACAGTTCTAACACAGAAATACGGTATAAAAATTAACAAAACTAAAACTAAAGTACTAGTATGCAAATGAAGAGAAAATAAATCAAAAACAAGGATAGAAATGGGTAACGAGAACTTACGAGAGGTTAAGAATCTCTGCTATCTAGGAAGTCAAATAACGCAAGATGGGAAAGGCGCAAAACATAAAACAAAGGTTAGCGCAAGGTCGTGCTACATTTAACAAGAAAAAACAACTACTGTGTTCATAGACAACAAACATAGAAACAAAGAAAACATTGCTTAAAACATATGTGTCGAGCACAGCACTGTACGACTGTGAAGGTTGGACACTATGAGAAGGGGACAAGAAAAAGATAGAACCCTTTGGAAATGTGGTGCTACAAGCGTATGATGAAGCTATCATAGACAGACAAAGTTAAGAAGAAGGAGACACTAGAAATGGTAGGGGAAGAAAGAAATATGTGGAAAAGAGTTAAAAATATGCAAGATAGGATGATAGGCCACATACTAACGCACGAGAGAATAATGCGGAATATACTAGAAACAGATATAGGAAAGAAGAAAGTAGAGGTAGACCTATGTTAGACTATTGCACACAGATAGTGAAAGATGTAGGCTGTGAGAATTTCAGGAAAATGTGTAGGCTAGCTCAGAATAGAAATCAATGGAGGTACGCGTCAACCAGTCCCAAGATGACGAAAAAAATAACTGTACTTAAACATGATGATTATTATAAGCAACTACAGGTATTGGTTGTGCAATATTCTCGAATAATGTTAATTGTGTGAAAGGATTTTCTGGAAAACTATTAATTCGGCAAATGTCTAAGTGTTGGAGGTTCGTGACAGCCACAGACTGCTTAACCCCCTTCATATACCCTACATGTGATTTTCCAATGCTCCACCCGAAGGTACTACATTGGCCAGGTAGAGAGTTTTTTTTACATGAAAAATTTTGAATTTTGCCAAACCCTTGCTGTTCCAAGCAAGGTAGGGATCTTTAACGTGCGTGACAACACTCAAAGACGGGACCTTCATTTTACCTTTCATCTAAACGAGGGCGTATTTTTGTTAAAAATGCTCTCCTAACATTTTTCAAGCGAACCGTGTCGGGATTCAAACCCGGGACCTTGGGTCCCCTTCACATACCACTGAATTTCGGCAAAACAGGGCGTATAATTAGAAATCAATAAAAGGGTAACCGAGCTGTATAGGCTGCGTTTGAACTTCAGTGAACTGTGTAGGCTAGCTCAGAAAATAAATAAGTGGAGTTACACGTCCAACCAAAACGGGAAACTTAATGACAAAAAAGTAAGTGCACCTAAAACTGATGGTTATTACAAACAACTACAGGTGTTGGTTGTGAAATATATTCAATTAATGTTGATTGTGCGAAAGGATGTATTGGAAAAACTATAAATTAGGCAAATGTTTGAGTGATGGGTACTTCGCAGCCACAGTCTGCTTACCCCCCTACACATGCAACTGAATATCGGGAACATAGACTATATATAATTGTAAAACAATAGAAGGGGAGCGAACTGCTCTAATAAGAAAGAACAGCGGTTATGTTCAAAGACAACAAAGATAGAAACATAAAGAAAATAGTTGAAAGCATATGTGTGGAGCACAGCACAGTACGTATATGAAATAGGGGCAGTAGGAAAAGCAGACAGAAAGAGATAGAAGCCTTCTGGAATGTTGTGCTTCAGACGTAGGAAGATGATAGCATAGACAGACAAAGTTAATAACAAATAGATGATAGAAATAGTAGGAGAATAAAAATATCTATGGAAAAAAAATAGGCGAAATAGTAGGGCAGAATTCGTTCTAAGGCATTTTTGGGGAATAGTACGGGATATATCACAAGCAGAGATAGGAAAAAAGAGGTAGAGGTAGACCGAGATCAGACTTTCGTGCGCAGATATGATAGATGCAGACTGTGCAAATTTCAGAGAAATGTGTAGATTAGTTCAGAATAGGAAACAATGAGGGTACGCGTTTAACCAATTACAGGAGTAAAGACAAAATGATGATAAATATAAAGAAAAATACGACAAGAATCTTACCTACTATTTACGACGATGAATGTGAAAAACACGCCCCAATAAAATCTACTAAGCCTAAGAAACAAATTAAATATTTACAATAGTGCCATATTCGCAATCAGTAAAACAGCAGCATTAAGTAATCAAGTTCCACAGCAGGTAGATAAGTATCAAGTGTAATATATAATTTCGAAACCAATCCATTCGGTTATCCAGCAATATAAAAAACAATCTCACACAAAATCTACACTACTATCCTTATTCTAATAATAATAGCATTAAATAAATAACAATAATTTACTCATTAATTTCTTAATATTTCTATAATACAAGTAAAACACATGCATCATAAGCAAGTAAAGCTAATCGTTGCCTGTTGACCATGATGACATTGCCACATGTAAGCTATCAAGCGTTATCAGTAACTGCAAGGCACCTATCTCATCATAATAGTATCATCGTACAAAATGTAGCCAGATGTAATGTGTTGTAACGCCAATGTGAGGTTTCTGTGTTAAAGCCAAGTGAGCAATGGTTAAAAGAACCTCAGAATGTGGGTTAGTATCCAGGCTAAAAATGTGGGTTACAATCCGGGCTACTAGTTTCATTAAAAGAAAGCAAGTTTTCACCACAAGATTTTTATAACTGCCCGGTTGAGTTTATAAAATTTATCACAAAAAGCAACCACGTAGACCAACACTCAAAATATAGTAAACTCGTTCCACGAATGAATTATAAAATTAATTTCTGAAGAATAACCACGGTAAATCCATTAACGAATAGCAACAACTTTTGAGCATATTTCTAGCATTCAAAGATAACACAACCGCTTTATCTAATTACAATTAAACTAGGTGATTCAACTACAATAAAACTGGAACACCAATGTATTTTCTCCTCTTATTTCGAATCGTCCATCCAAAGAAAAACATTTTCTTGATATCCAATCTCAACACCTTCTGCCCTCAATCCTCCAATCCCTCTCACTAACTAGGTCACTCTGATGACAAAGAAATCTGCTTCATCAAAAATTCCTACAAAATCCAAAGACACACGAAACTCTAAACTACAAACGGTTTAATCGTGCATAGCGTTGGGTCGCCAATAACTGCTGTGCTTGCTCCTCTCGAAAGTAAATTCCATCAATGAAAGAAATACATATACAACGAGTTCAAAATATTTTTCTCGCAAACAATGTTTTAAATACACCGTTCACAATTACATTTTACGCTACTACTCTAATATACAAATTTTAGCACATGAGAATTATTCATGAATAAATTCTTAATTAAATTTTCATTAGAGTTACATTTACACAAGTTATTATTTTTATTTACACTATTTTAAATAATCATTCCTATAGATAGTCTTCTAATTTAATATCCTTCCCTTAATAACGCATTAATACTGCTGAACAAGTATGTTTAATATACCTTATGTAATCACAAATTCTTTGAGTGAACTTGCAACCTCCAAAACAAATTATCTTAGCTGACTTCGTACACAAAATCTAATATGAAAACTTAAATTTTTAATCTAATAAATAGTGTTTTATAAAATCATCCAATTAAAATAAAATATTTTGTATATTGATCTACCTTACAGCCAAGTGACCTTTTGCAGTTTGCTTTCAAATTACTAGAGTCTGCTTTTCAAAAATCCTAATATAAGAATTGCCCAATTCTGATAAATCAACACAATTGTTCCAGTTTTATTTTTAAATCATTTAAGCAGTACAATTTCCATTTCCAATTGCACATAGTCTTCAAATCTTTGACTCCAGTCTTCAAATTGTTTAATATGTATTAAATTGTAGTTATTACATTTTTAAAACAAATAATTTAAATAATAATTAGCTGCCAAATATTGTCCACGTCCGTAACGTATCTAGACTGTGGACACTAAAATTTTCATTATGCGTCTAAAAGATTACTGAATCCCTTCTGCTACACGCGCATTGGTTTTAAATAGAACATTCCATCTCTGACGTAATCGTTCTGATACCTTGTAACAGAGTCTTAAATATTGTGGAAAACATCCAATGCTTTTAATATTAGATATACTGCCATTTAATGGTTTGAACTTCTTAATAATTATAAATGTCGTAATTACTTAACACGTTTTCACATAGAAATACGTCTTTTGTTAATAATATAGATGAACATACTTTAAGAATATTTAAAATGCAATCCCTCAGTACTAAATGAAAATTTTCGTTCAGTATGTTTACAAATGCAATTTTGTCCGTTATTTAATATAATTGAAATTTAGCACCATGCTTTATGTGTTAAACGTAAATAATACACATTCATACTATGCACTTCAAAAATGTGTTCCCAATGACCTATATGCAAATAAATGACTAAATAAATTGCTCCTTTCTTCGCATTTTTTCGATCGATCCAATGAAAGTCGTGCCGTATGCATGGCATCTTCCCCGCCCTACTACAGTGGGGAGTGGAGAGGCTGACACCGTTCCTTGTGGTACTTTTTAGGGGCTGTATTGCTTTTAGATACATCCCCAGCAGTTGGAGAGAGGTTAGAGTTGTCTTCATTCCTAAACCAGGCCGGAAGGACTACTCCCAGGCTAAATCCTACAGACCGATCAGTCTCACGTCTTTTTTGCTAAAGACCTTGGAGAGATTGTGCGACAATGATATGAGGGAGAGAATAATGCTTTCTTATCCACTTCACCCAAATCAACACGCCTTTATACCAGGTAAATCAACGGAATCTGCCCTGCACGCTGTTGTAGGACGGATCGAAAAAACCCTAGACAATAACATGTCCGCCTTAGGCGCATTTATTGATATTGAGGGTGCGTTCAGCGAAACTACTTTCGCAAGCATCGATAGAGCTCTACGGACACATGGAGCTGAGGACACCCTTCGGCAGTTTACCATGCAGATTCTGCAATGTCGACGGGTACACATAAATGTGGGGGAAACCTCAGTAATTAGGGTGGTGGATAAAGGCTGTCCCCAGGGGGGCGTGCTGTCACCGCTACTATGGAATTTAGTAGTGGACAGCCTTCTCCAACGTCTTAATGAGGCAGGTTTCTTCACGATAGGTTACGCCGACGACTTAGCTATTCTAATAGTCGGCAAATTCGAACAAGTGCTGTGTAATTTGATGCAAGCAGCACTAAGGATCACGGAGCTCTGGTGCTCCGACAACTTTTTAACCATCAACCCCAACAAAACGGCGTTGGTGTTGTTTTCCAATAAAAGGAAGCTGACGGTAACTAAATTGCCAATGCTCTTCCAAACTTCCCTGCCCTTATCAGCAGAAGTCAAGTATCTGGGCATTATACTTGATAAGAAGCTGAACTGGGCCAAACACCTACAAATGAAAACTAGCAAAGCCAACCAAGTGTTCTGGCAATGCAAACGTGCCATAGGCAAACTTTGGGGTCTTCCACCAAAGGCTGTCCTGTGGCTATACATCATGGTAGTAAGGCCGATGCTCTGTTATGGCGCTGTAGTCTGGTGGCGCAGGACCAGACTGGCCCATACAGTTCAAGACCTTACTCATATCCAAAGGGTGGCTTGTCTAAACATTACAGGTGCATTGCGTTCCACACCTACTGCAGCCTTAGAAGCCATCTTAGGCCTCCCTCCGCTGGACCTACATGTGGAGGAGGTGGCTTTGAGAGCGGCAATGAGGCTGCGGTTCAAAGGTCTATGGATCGATAAGGAGGCGGTGGTAGACACCACAACATACTAAGAGAGGCGGTGCGGAACACACCTATCTTGGGAGGAGTGGTTGATTCGATCGCACCCATAATCATTTCAGGAGGCGCTTTGGGGTTTGTCTAAACACTGAGGACGCCTTCTTAACGGAGATCTCCATCTACACAGATGGCTCCAAAACAAATGAAGGTACCGGGGCAGGCATTTTCTCCGATGACCTAGACCTTCATGAAAGTGTTGCGCTGGGCAGGCTGGTAACTGTCTTCCAAGCGGAGGTCATAGCCATCATGCACGGCGCTAACGCCATACTGGAACGTGGAATCCAGAACAAAGCTATACGCATCTTGAGCGATAGTAGAGCAGCTCTTCTGAGCTTAAACAAGCAGAAGCTTCTCTCGGGGTGGTATACCAATGCCATCGTGTTCTCGAGCTCGTTTCTGATACAAACGCCCTTGAACTGGTTTGGATCAAAGGGCATTCAGGAGTACATGGTAACGAACAGGCAGATTCTTTGGCGAGGCAGGGGCGGCTCGGGGTTTTGTCGGCCCTGAGCCATCGGTTGCTATTGCGCCATCTGTGGTGTTCTCCATGATAAGACAAATAACCCACCGCCGTCACAAGGATAGGTGGGCTTGTACATCAAGCTGCCGGCAGGCAAAATGTTTATAAGGTCTCCCATGACCAAAATAGAAAAATTTGTCATACGCTTGCCAAGACAGAAACTACGGCTACTAGTAGGTATTCTGTCCGGGCATTGCACTTTAAGGAAGCACCTGCACAGGATGGGTCTGTCAGACAACCCCACCTGTCGCGGTTGTCAACAGGAGGATGAGACGGCGGAACACATTCTGTGCACCTGTCCGGTACTCGCCCGACTTCGAGGATCCATGCTGGGGGACTTTTGGCCCGAGAAGGCCGGAATTCGAGACACCCCCTGGTCCGACATCCTCAAATTCACCTGCAAGGTCGGGTGGTTGAGCAATGAAGGACCAACCTAGGGCAAGGAAGGCAGCACAATGGGCCCACCAGGAGGCCTAAGTGCGCGTGGCTTTAAGTCACCCTTCCCAAGTTAATCAATCAATCATGTGTTAAACGTAAATAATACACATTCATACTATGCACTTCAAAAATGTGTTCCCAATGACCTATATGCAAATAAATGACTAAATAAATTGCTCCTTTCTTCGCATTTTTTCGATCGATCCAATGAAAGTCGTGCCGTATGCTATAATATGACCCTGCTATTACCTTTAGTCACAGTATTTAACAACAAATTAAAATACAAAGTTTGAAATAATTGGCAGTATGGTGCTCAACGTTATGTTCAAATTCACATTAATAAACAATGTTTTATTTTCATTTCCTATTCCTTCTATACACAACCATTCATATTCGACCTATATTACACATGGTTAATTTCCCCACTTATAATGACATTACTCTTAAACAATTCAATTCTTTCACATACTCCCCAAATTAAAATTATGCTTTTCCTCACTCTTCGCCCAATCTATCTTTTATTACTTGGAGACTTCTTGCATTTCTCTAATTCTCTCTACGAATACAGAGTCCCATCATGTATCAAATACAATGCCATTAAAATTCTTTCTATATGTACAAAATGTGCTGAATATCATCACTAAATATCAAAATATCATCCATATAGTGAACACAGAATTCTTCATATGGTCCCAAAATACATTGCATGGTCTTTCAAGTAATGCTGCTGTGCTTGTAGACAAACTAAAGCAGTCAACTTTGAACTGGTAAATACATCTATCTACCGAAAAACCTGTATACCTCTTTGACAAAAATGAATTTTTCCTGATCTATCTTTGAAAAGACTTTCTTATTAACTAACTTTGCTGAAATACTATCCATTAACGGTGGACAATTATATTAGGCGGCTCCGTGGCGCAGTTGGTATGCGTGTGACTACTACGCTCAAGGTCCCGGGTTCAAATCCCGACACGGTCCGCTTGAAAAATGTTAGGCAAGCATTTTTCACAAAAATACGCCCTCGCTCGGATGAGCGGTAAAATGGAGGTCCCGTGTGTGAGTGTTGTCACGCACATTAAAAATCCCTACTTTGCTTGGAACAGCAAGGGTTCGGCAAAAGTTCCAAATTTCCAGGTAAAAAAAATCGCTTCCAGGCCAATATAGTACTTTCGGGTTAGAGCATTGGAAAATCAAATTTAGGGACATTTGTATTACGCGGCTCCGTGGCGTAGTTGGTATGCGTGTGACTACTACGCCTAAGATCCCGGGTTGGAATCCCGACACGGTCCACTTGAAAAATGTTAGGCGAGCATTTTTCACAAAAATACGCCCTCGTTCGGGTGAGAGGTAAAATGGAGGTCCCGTGTGTGTGGTGTCACCCATGTTAAAGATCCCTACTGCTTTTCCAAGCAAGGGTTTGCCAAAATTCCAAATTTTCCAGGTAAAAAAACTCGCTTCCTGGCCAATGTAGTACCTTCGGGTGGAGCATTGGAAAATCAACTAATACTACCATCGCTTTTCTTTACTACAACTAAAGAATTCACAAGATATTTATTTGATTTCTCTATGATGCCCTCATTTATCGTTTTCTCTATTTCAACTTTAACTCTATCTCCATATACAGCTAGAATCGGATAAACTTTTGCTTTAGAAAGTTTCGTATTAATAACTTCCAAATTATGTTCATAACCTGTGGTCATTCTCGATTCTCTACCCACTAACTCGGGATATTTATTTAGTAACGACTCTATCTAATCTCTTCCTTCACTTGAACCCTCAACAATGTCTCCACATCTACCTCATTTCTTACGTCTTGCTATATTATCAGAGGCTTTCACGGCCGGAGTCACTATAAATATTTATGGGTCCGGGTTGGGACCGTGTCATCTTATAGACTAAGGCCGACGTTTCGCCCACTTTTGTAAGGGGCTTCATCAGGACAAGAAAAGAAAATAAAAATAAATAATAAAAATAACAATAATAAAGATAACCGTTCCGAATGGACCTGCACCTTGCCGAAGTTCTAGATTGCTAAAACAGGTGGAATGTCTTGCGTGTTCTAATGAGCTAAAGAGCCAAACTACAGGTTCAAACAAAGTAGCAGGGTCGTTAGTGACGAACTAGACTAAGACAGGTCCCCGAAAGAGGGCAGCGGCTCTTTCGATACTTACATTGGCAGAGAGAGCGTAGAATGTTTGAAATACGAAGCAAGTGGGTAAGCTAGAGAACCTGAAAATTGAAATGAATAGGTTAGCACTAGACTATAGCCTTTTAAGTTAGTTTGGGATTTTGTTTAACGAGAATTTCCAATAAGCGAAAAGAGCCCACGGCAAGTTCTGATGGAAAATGGCTCAAAGTTGTGGAAATCTCAAAGGCAAAGCGGCTAGTCGAACTATATGCTCTGGGTGGAACATGAGCTGTGGGTCGGGGTTGAATTGCGACCACAAATATAAGGAATAAGGCGCCACCGTATTTTTCTATACAGAGAAGACCTTACTCAAGTCCCTTGTACAAGGCTAATGCGGAAACCTTTATGCTATAACCGCTATACAATTTATTAAAGACCACATAATCCCTAAAGTTTCTTACCTTATGGCTCGACTTTGACCTTAGTAATCCTCTGGAACACCTGTGAACAGATTAAACAAAGAATAGCACTGTTTGTGCATTCATACTCAAAAATTTTTAAATTCAATTGGAATCATCTTTCATTCATCCTAAATAAAAAGAATAGTCTTTTGTTTGAAAATAAAAATCTATTCCTCTAGTATTCAGTTATGTGCTTTTATACAAAATATCTTTCTTTCTTTATATCATGATTAATTTAATTTGTGAAAAATTATTTACAAAGGCACTGGATAAAATCAGTACCAATCACATTAAATGTGGTTTTATTTAACAAATTGACAAAGCATAAAGTTGCTTTCTAAATTGTTGCTTATTGATAACAAAAATGTTAATTAGGGTAGATCTACCTTAACCTTACAATGGATAATTCCAAATAAGTATGAATGAAATATCAAACATAGAAATTTAATTTTTAAGTTCTCATAAATATAAGAATTCACTTTCTCTAACACGTAATGACATCTTCTGTTGTTTCATTGAATTAATAAAAGAATGAGGTAAGTAAAAGTTACAGATTCCTATTGCTTAATATTGAAAAATATAATTGTGGTCTGTCCTTGACCTATTTAGAAGTTTACACAACTTGATTAAACAAAAATTTATCTCGTTACTACGTCCATAGTTCAACTAACATACGAAAACAAAATTTTTTTTACATACCAGAACTCCGATTTGCTTCAAAAATACCTGCTTGGGAGCTTACGTCAGCATTGACATACGGAAATCTCCAATTTAAAACGAATAATTATACTGCATACTGAAAATCACATTACTCGGCATTCATTTTGAGTAATTAAATTCCGCCAGGTCCACACCATGAACCAAGCGTAAAAACCAATCTGCATGTTAATTTAAAGTTGCTTTATATGTACATTAAACCACGAAAACCATCAAATAATGCTTGATAATTTAACTGAATACTTTATATAAAATTCCATGTTATATATAAATAAAGTTGCTTGTAATTTAAATTGAATACCATTTATAAATAAATTGCATGTTACCAACGGCCCTTCGACCAAAAAATTTCACGTCATCTACGAGCTGTTCCAACAAATGGACTCTCAAAAATGCCTCTCGGAGATGACATTCTCCTAACAGAACTTAATCCGTACGTGCTTCCAACACGAAAAACAGCAAAAAACCATTGTTTCTAAGAACAATTCGACCTGCTTTCACCACAGCTGTGTTAGAAGTGTCGTCAAGCGAGTTGCTGCCCGGCAACACAATCACTTCACAATTTCTTAAATAGATGGAGCTATAGGAAGGATACTAAATGGGAACTTTTATTTTGTCACCGTGGAAATTAAATTTTAATTTGAACTGAATGCTAATACTTTATTGGGCAATAGGTAATATTTAATTAATGGATTGAATAGCATTATTATGCATTATATTATTTATTATTAAATAAAGGGATTAATTATACGAACATCTAGGTAGAAAATAAAATTGCTACAAGACATAATAGGGATCGGCAAAGTTCGGTGGCCAGAAGTGGGGGATTTTTGTAGTGGAGACTTCAGGGTAATTCATACAGGAGCAGAGGATGGAAATTCGGGTGTGGGGATAGTAATGCGAAAAAAGATAGGACACTGTGTAGAAAATTACTTACAAAAGAACGAAAGAGTACTCATGATTAGATTAGAATCTAAACCGGTAAACACAGTAATAATACACGTATACATGCCCACCTCTGGCTACAATGACGAAGAGGTAGAAGCGATCTACGAAGATATCGAAGACACGCTGAGATATGCAAAAGGACATGAAAAATTTAATAATTGCGGGGGATTTTAATGTAGTGGTAGGTGAGGGCAGGGAAGGAGCAGTAATAGGTTTATTTGGTTTAGACACGAGAAACGGCAGAGGAAAAAAATGCTGGTAGAATTTTGCGATAAGAGCAATTTAACCATCACAAACACATTATTTCAACAACATGGTAGAAGACGATATACGTGGAAAATGCCAAGAGATATGGGAAGATATCAAATAGATTACAATCTTGTTAGACAACGGTTTAGAAATCAAGTAAAAGACTGTAGAAGCTACCCAGAAGCAGATTTAGACTCTGACCACAACATCGTAATTATCCACGACCGCACTTAAATTTAAAAATTTGAAAAGAGGAAACAGAAAGAGGCACTTTGACTATATTCCTTTAAACTGCACACAGATAGTGAAAGATGTAGGCTGTAGGAATTTCAGGGAGATGTGTACGCTAGCTCAGAATAGAAATCAATGGAGGTACGCATCCAATTAGACCCAAGATGGAAAAACTCATGACGAAAAAAATAAGTGTACTTAAACATGATGATTATTATAAGCAACTACAGATATTGGTTGTGCAATATCTCGAATAATGTTAATTGTGTGATAAGTGTTGGGGGATCTTGGCAGTCACGGGTTGCTTAACCTTCTTCACATACTCTACATGTGATTGTCATGCTCCACCCAAAGGTACTACATTAGCCAGGAAGCGAGTTTTTTTTAACCTGAAAAATTTTGAACTTGCCGAAACCCTGCTGTTCTGAGCAAGGTAGGGATCTTTAACGTGCGTGACAGCACTCACACACGAAACCTCCATTTTGCCTCTCATCCGAACGAGGGCGTATTTTTGTGAAAAATGCTCGCCTGACACTTTTCAAGCGGATCGTGTCGGAATTTGAACCCGGGGTCTTGGACATAGTAGTCACACGCATACCAACTACACCACGGAGCCGCCCCCCTTTCGCATACCACTGAATCTCGGTGTAATAAAAAATGTCATTAAAAAACAATAGAAGGGGAACCGAGTTGTATATAGGCCGTGTGGGAATTTCAGGGAACTGTGAAGGCTAGCTCGAACATAAATAAGTGGAGGTACGCGCCCAACCAGTTTCAAGACAGAAAATCTAATGACGAAAAAATATATGCACTTAAATCTGATAATTTTTATAAACAACTACAGGTGTCGGTTGTGAAATATCTGCAACTAATGCTGATTGTGAGAAAGGATATTTTGGGAAAAATATTAAACCGGCAAATCTTCAAGTGCTGGAGAACTTGGCAGCCATAGGCTACTTACCTCCTTCACAACCACTAAATGACGAAGAAATAGGGTATATATTGCAAAACAATAGAAGGGGACCGAACTGCATCTAACAAGAAAGAACAGCGCTTATGATCCAAGACAACAAAACTAAAAAGAAGAAAAACATTTTTGAAAGCATATATATGGAGCGCAGCACAGTATGCCTATGAAATACGGGCAGTATGAAAAGCAGACAGAAAAATTTGAAATGTTGTGCTTCAAATGTATGAAGATGATAGCATGGACAGACAAAGCTAATAACAAATAGGTTATACAAATAGTAGAGGATTAAAGGTATCTGTGGAAAAAAATAGGAGAAATAGAAGGGCAGAATACGTTTTACGGCATATTTGAGGAATAGTACTGGATATATTACAAACAGACATAGAAAAAAGGAGGTAGATGTAGACCTAGATCGATAGTGATAGATCCAGACTGTGCAAATTTCAAAAAAAAATGTGTAGATTGGTTCAGAATAGAAAATATTGAAGATACGCGTCCAACAAGTTCCAGGACTGACGACCTAATGATGATGAATAAAGATAAGAATGATAATTTTAAGTATACAAGTTAAAGTGTAAGGAGTATGGAAAGTTACTTCTGAACTTGTAGGCTCACCAGCCCATTTAAGCCAAAAGGTGTCTTGTGGCAAAGTAACGAGAACGTAACGAAAGTGGTAGTTTATATAGGGCAAAAACTTGATGCATGAGCGATCATGAAGAAAGAGGAGTGTTATTGCTGATCAATGAACGTTCTTAAGTATCGCTTATGCTCGTTTAGTCTAGTCTGCACTGACCGTCCTGTTTGTCGTATGTATACTAAATCACAGCTGCAAGGTAAACTGCATACGCCTGGAGCTTTAGGACTGTTTTCGGGATCTTTTGGGGTTGGTAATATTTGTGAAATTTTATTAGCGGGCTTATAGATTATTTTGATGTTGTGTTTAGAATTTTGCCAATTCGGTGTGTTAATCTGTGTGTCGGAATTACAGCGTGGGTTGGGGTTTCGTGTTGGATGCAGATGCCTGCTTATTACTTTGTCGGTATCTGAGTTGCGACAGCCGTATTTTATAAGACTAGTTTTCAGATGGGTCAGTTCATTAGATCAATGTTCTGGTTGTAAAATCATAATTTTACGGTGGACTAGAGCGTTGATTACCGATGATCTGCATCCAACACAAACCCTCAAACCACGCTGTAATTCCAACATATGATATTTAGCAATCCTTCCATATATGCACAGAGTAACAGACCAAATTGGCAAAATTCTACGTAAACACAACATCAAAACAATCTATAAGCCCGCTAATAAAATTTCACAAATATTACCAACCCCAAAAGATACAGAAAGGTGTTAAAGCCCCAGGCGTATATAGTATACCTTGCAGCTGCGGTTTAGTATACATAGGAGAAACAGAACGGTCACCATTATTTCAATATCATGCTAGAAGACGATACACGTGAAAGATGCCAGGAGACAGGAGATAACAAATAGATCACATTGTTGTTAGACAACAGTTTAGGAATAAAAGTAAGAGACCGCAGAAGCTACCAAGAAGCAGATATAGACACTGACTATAACAGTAATTATGAAAGCAGCGCTTTAATTTAAAAGTTTGAAAAAACGAACGTGAACGTAAAAAGGCATTTTAACTTTGAGAAACTAAAAGCTAAATATATCTAAAGAAAGTCAAATGAATTGTTGAAAGACATCAAAAAAATTTCTGATAATAAGGAAATAGAAACAGAACGGAATAATATTACATTCAACTTAGATATGTCGGCCACAGATATTTTGGGGTATAAACAAAAAGAAAATAAGAAATAGTGGATAACAAAGGATATTCTGAATTTAATAGAAAAAAGACCAAAATACAAAAACAGACCAGACGAAACAGAAAAACATAGTTACAAAGCCATAAAATGGGAAATTATTCGCAAATGCAGGAAGGCTAAAGAACAATGGATTGATAAAACGTGCAAAGAGGCACGAACTAAGATGAAAATGGGAAAAACAGACAAATATACATATGATGAGTTTGAAATAGCATTAAAGAGTCTGAAAAATAATAAGGCACCGGGTATAGATAAGGTGCAAGCAAACAGAAACTCCATAAGCCGCTGGACAAGCAGTAACAGAACTTGTAAGCTATACGTATAAGACAGGCGAGATACCCGAAGATTTCTAACGTACCATGCCAAAAAAAGAGAAGTGCAGATAGATATGAAAAGTTTTGGAATAATAAGTTTGACAGCGCACGTGTAAAAAATATTAACTGGAATATTATAAAGACAGATTAAAAAACGTAAGGAAGAAATTCTAGGAGAAGATCAATTTGGATTTACGCGAAACACGTGAAACGGGAGGATATTGTAGCTCTGAGAGTGATAATGGAGAAAACAATCAAAAAAGGAGAAAACGTGTATATAGTGTTTGTAGATCGATCTGGAAAAAGCATTCGACAATGTAATAGGGAGAGACGGATAGTATATAGCTTATACAAAGAGCAAACATAGAGAAGTAAATACAGTATTGCCCGAAATAAACAGTACTGAAATTGTAATTGTTTTGTATATTTAAAAAATACATATTATTGACACTTTATTATATGTTCTAAATGTGCACCTCCTCGTTCGAGACAGACTTCATAACGATGTTCTAAGTTTCTGGTCATGTTATTGAATAAGGGTTGTCTCAGGGCTGCGAAGAAGACTCTAACGGCATCCTTTAATTCATCGATGGTTTGTGGTGCCCGTTTGAAAACGGCATTTTTAGCCATGCCCCAAATGTATGCGTCTGGAGGTGTGAGGTCTGGAGAATGTGAAGGATAAGGGAAGTCAGTAAATCGTGATATGAATTTGCTTGGAAAATGTTCTTGAAGAAATTGACGAATTGCGGCAGCAGTATGGCAAGTTGCCCGTCCTGCTGAAAAAATTGGTTTTGAAATGCCAAGTTACTTGCACGACAGAATTGACGTAGATCAGGGATAAATCGTGTTAAAATTTGTCTGTACCTCTGTTGATTAAGTGTGACTTGCCTACCATTCCCTTCGATAAAGTACGGACCAATGATTCCGTGTCCGGAAACAGCACACCAGACACTCACTTTTTCACTATGTAAAGTAACCTCTTGAACCTCATCGGGTCTGGCAAAGCCCAGAAATCGATTTGTGCGACGATTCACATAGCCTGACAAGTGAAAATGTGCTTCGTCTGAAAACCAAACATTTTTCAAAAATTCAGGATTTTCATACTGTAACGCGAGAATTCTGGCGCAATATTCCACTCTACTGCGATAATCCCGAGGATGTAATTGTTGATGTACCTGAATCACATACGAAAATGTACCCAGCTCCTTCAGGATTCTTTGAAAGGAAGTTCTTTTTAAATCAAGTTGTAACGCTGTCCTTGCCTGGCTGACTTTCGGATTTTCTAAGATTTGCTCAAAAACACGTTCATGGTTATTGTTGTTGTTAACTGTCCTGGGACGCCCCGAGTTTCCTTTTCGTTGGCACAATACACTACCTGTATTTCTAAACTTTTCAATAACCTTCAAAATTACAGCATTACTTGGAGAACGTTTATTAAACCTTTGTGTGAATTAATTGATCAGACACGTATAGCAAACTTGCACCATTATGTCGGCCGATTCCGTATGAACGAAAATAATGCTCTACCAGAAACACTTTCTCCTCTGTACTTAACACCATTTTTAACAATTAGGCCCTACTAATTACTTGTTTGAGGTTTACTTGACAGGTCTATACTAGCTAACTTGAGTGTGGCAGCGCACGCATAAAAACACCGCCAACTTAGTTTCAGTACTGTTTATTTCGGGCAATACTGTATTAGGAAAGGGTTGAGACAGGAGTGTGCTCTATTCCCGTTAATTTAAATTTGTACATCGAAGAGGCAATTAATACTGTCAAACGCATAAAAAAATTTGGAACTATTATGCAGGGATAAACGATTGATATTCTTAAATTTGCAGAAGAAATAGCGGTATTAGCATCTAGCAAAAAAGAGTTAGAAGCAGCTCTTAATGAAAAGGAATCACTACTAAAATAGAGATATACGATATGAAAATTGACAAAAATAAAACCAAAGTACTAGTATGTAAAGGAAGGGAAAATAAGCCAAAAACCAGACTACAAATAGGAAACGAGAACTCACAAGAGGTTAAGGATTTCTGCTATCTAGGAAGCCAAATAACGCACGCTAGGAAAAGTGCGAAGGATATAAAACAAAGACTAGCACAAAACCGTGCTGCATTTAACAAGAAAATGCAATTACAATGTTCAAAGACAATAAACATAAAAACTAGGAAAATATTGCTGAAAGCATATGTGTGGTGCACAGCACTACGGCTGTGAAACTTGGACAATAGAAGCGGACAGGAGAAAGATAGAAACCTTTTAAAATGTGGTGCTACGGACGCATGATAAAGATATCATGGGCAGAACAAGTTAAGAACAAAGAGGTTCTAGAAATAGTAGGTCACATACAAAAGCATGAGGGAAAAGTGCGGAATATGTTAGAAGCAGAGATAGGAAAAAAGGGAGGTAGAAGCACACCTACATTAGAGAACCGCGCACAGTGAACGATGTAGGTTGTGGGAATTTCACGGAAATGTGTAGGCTAGCTCAGAATAGAAATTACAGAAGGTACACAGTTCCAGGACGGAAAACCTAATGATGATAAAGTAATTGTATTTAAACCTGAAGAATATTGTAAATAACCACAGGTGCTGATTTTGCAATATTTTCAACAAAAATTTAGTGTGCGAAACGAGTAATTGGAAAAATAGTGATTTGGCAAACGTTTAAATGGTGGGGGAACTTGGTAGCCGTCAGGTTCGTTTAACCTCCTTCTCACACCACCGAATATGGGTGAAATAAGGTATATTTTTAGAAAGCGACAGAAGATGAAAAGTGCAAAAGATATAAAAAAAAAATTTACATAAAATCGTGCTCTATATATAATGTAAGTGTAATAAAAAACGGGGTAATTAAAAACTTTTTTGTAAGTTTATTACCCTTTATCCTCGTGACTATCAGCTATATACTAAAACTCTCTATTTTTAATCTGATATCACTAGGTCGAGATTTTCTTCTTTATACTCCAAGCCCAGGGTAATGTCAGATGGAAAACGGCTTTAGACAAAGAAAACTCTTAGGAGTTAAACGGCTAGTAGAGTGTTAGCTCTGGGTAGATCATGAGCATGGGTCATGGGTGGATAATCGACCAAAAATATTTTTAATAGGCGCCACCGTATTTTTTAATACAAGTGCCAACAAAATTTAACTGTGTTTGTATAAGGGAAATGCGGAAACCTTATCTTAACACCACTATCATAGCCATAAAATTTGAATTTCACTCTTTATCACACACTTACCAAAACCTCAACCACCAGATGTCAAACAGTTGTCTCAGCTTTACCTGTGAACAAACAAAAACACCACATGGACACTATTTGTGTCTTCAAAAGCATATGCCAAAAATAGAGTAAATGAATTTAAACATCTGTGAAATACTAAAGGGATTCATTTTCATTATTCTGTCTTTTTACTTAATGAGGATTTGCTCTAGTTTTCTCTTTCCTAATTTAAATGTTGTATAATAAAACTTCTTTCAAAGGAAACAAAATGAATTCTATTTATATGTAGAAATCTGATTAAATACATGTGACTGCAATATATATATTTACTATCTTGTCTTAAAAATTTTTATAAAAAGAATTTTAGTGAAGTTTAACCTTCAAAATAAATATGTATTAATTGATCATTTCTATAAAATTTAGTTTAAGCAAACATGTAATAATTTATTAGATCATAACACATGAATTTATTTTTACTATAATCATTGAAGCGCTTCCTTGACCATTTACAACAAAGATTGATCATCAGAAAAATAACGATCATAAAATGCAACTATTCAAATTTAACTGTTGTCTACACAAAAATATACACGAATATCAGCACCAATAAAAGCTTTTACATGACCTTAATTGTTTTAAGCAAAATGTGAAAATTAAATCAAAACTGCATTTGGCGTCTAGATTAGGAAACAGAATCTATACTATTTTTTTATCTGACACAAGTTGTCATTCTAAATATCTTGACACACATTGAATGCGTGTACAAATAACTGACAAACTAAATATCTATTCGGTGTGTTATTAACTTTAAAAAACTACTTTAAATTTGTGTTATTCTAATAATCAACGTAGGAGATCTTATAATAATTTATAATACTTTCAAAGTTACGGAAAGTTTCAAACACTCACGTGTATCCAAATAAATTGCAGGTGCAAAATCATGACGTCAGCTGTTGTATTTTTCCAGCGTATTAATCATCTGTAAGTTTGAAGTACCAAGATTCTTTGTTGAATAAACCATTTCTATACGGCGTATTAAATAGATAGAACGAAACCATAACTGCCTGCTTTAAATTACTGCGACGAAAATTTATTATAATTTAACATTGAAAATTGTTGTTGTAGATATGTCCATTAGATATTGCACTAAAGTGAAATATATTAGTTTAATTTATAATATTAATCTATACCAACTGTCTTAAATGATGTATATTATTGTTCCATGTTCTCAACTCAAGTTCTTCTTTCTGACTCTATTAGACGCCTCGTGTTTTAGTCGAGCCATCTTGACTTTTATCTCTAGTCTACAAAAAACGACTTGATTCTTCGACGTTGGAAACAAAAGTGCTCATAATTAGCTGGACTACGCTTGGCAACAAGCCACAGAATATAAATCTCCTAGATTCTATGTGTTATTGTGAATATTATACTTTACTTTTTATTGGCTGAATATTTACGAATTAAATGCTTTAAAATTTATCTGTTTTATTATTAATTTATTAGGCTTGGTGCAACAAGAAAAAAAATACGTTACAATAATAACAATTGAGCAATTTTCGAAACGCGAAACAAACATTTATTAAAAACAGGGTATAGAGTGTAACATACAGAAAGTGTTCAAACTACGAAATGGAAGTTAACAACTACGAAATCGGCATATTCGAACGGATAAAGAGAGTTGTTCAAGCATTGTTCCCTACTTGCTGCATAAATAGATTGTATGCATTTGATTCCATTATGTTAAAAGTTTTGGCAACTTGTTAAAAAGTTCTTATAAGAAAAGAGTCTATTTCTTGCGTATCATGTCAAACATATTATATAGTCAATACGCAAAAGTTTCTCTATCTTTGGACCTTTATTTTATTATAGTGCTGTGAACTCATATTTATTCAAAAGCTAACCATTTTCAATATTGGTTTGCGAATATACTACACTTTCACCTTGGATGGTTCTTTGTTTACAATATTTTTTAAAACATCTTATAATATTCTCACCTTGTAGATGTCAAGTTTTATGACGACAATTAAACACATTTGAAATGTTAAATCTTGTAAGCCTTTGACTGGCGTAAAAATTATTTCGTTATCTTCTCGATGGATCTTCTATTGTTAGTGCTTTATTAAATATAATTGTAATTTTAAACTGCAAACATGTATAAGAACCTTTGTTTCAGCGAACGAATTATAATAATTAAGTGACCAATTAAAGTCTGAGGGTTTCTCACGACTTGAAACTTTCATTTCAGGAAGCAGAAGAAAAAGTGTATGTATCACGAAACGTGTTTTAGTTATTAATTTATATATGATATAATTACTTTGAAACGAACGGAATTAAAAAAACAGCCTGACCCAAATTACTTAATATTTAAATAAGTTATGCAATATTAAATTTAGATGTAAGATATAGTGTGCTCTTGATGAACTAGCAAGTAATCTGACATAAAAAAGTTCTTAAAATTCAGATAAACCCACAATCTAATTTCAACATATATTTCTATATACAGAGTTTAGTGCATGGATGGAGGATTGCACCTTAACTGTTAGAAATATCAAAACGAACTTGGGTATGGTAATATATGATCATTGAACCTACATTTTAAAAATATTTAGTGTGACGGACTGTTTTGCACAGCTATTCTGTCACTCAATTGTAGAGACAAGTTTTAAATGTTAGGAGCATTTTGGTTTCTTAATATCGAGATTTACTTTTTGCTTACGAGAAGTGAGTGGTTTGGAATAAGTTTTTAGAGGTTGATTGAATGGTCTTTGCATGCTCGTTTTTGTTAAGTTATATTTGGTTGTCTGGACTACTTGAACTTATATAGTTAAAGAAAAATAATAAGTCCCTAAAAAAATTAAGTTGTTGTTAGGCGGCTCCGTGACGTAGTGGTATGTGTGTGACTACTACGCCCAAGGTCCCGGGTTCAAATCCCGACACGGTCCGCTTGAAAAATGTTAGGCGAGCATTTTTCACAAAAATACACCCTCGTTCGGATGAGAGGTAAAATGGAGGTCCCGTGTGTGAGTGTTGTCACGCACGTTAAAGATCCCTACCTTGCTTGGAACAGCAAGGGTTCGGCAAAATTCCAAATTTTCCAGGTAAAAAAACTCGCTTCCTGGCCAATGTAGTACCTTCGGGGTGGAGCATTGGAAAATCACATGTAATGTTGTTATTCTCTCTTTTGTGACAGCAGTTTATGATATATGTTTATTTCATGTAATTCTATCAATATTTAGTTATAATACAACCTGTGCTGTTTACTGCATTAAACACGCCCTGATAACAGGTTATAGGCCCAGTTACAATTTTGTGAATTTAATAAAGTAATGAAGTATTTGCATGTGTTGTATAATCTTCATTTTGCACTGATAGCATGTCATCATAGAACTTTTCACACCTGTCTATAGGAAAATTAAAGGACCGCGAAAATTATGATACATGGAAATTTACAGTACGCGAGTTTATTTAGAAGAACTAGAACTATGGGATTGAAAAGGAGTCCAAAAAGATTAAACAATGCAGATTAAAACATTGTTAGATTTAGTCAACTATGTTCATGTACAATCCACAACAACAGCACAATCTACGAAAGGCATTTGAGGATACTGGGTTAATTAGAAGAGCAATAACTCCTCCTATCCTAACAACTAGATTACAAAATTTGAATCAATTGAAAATTATGTCTCAAAATCATCAGCACAGCCTATAAGTTAACTAATATAGGTTTAAATGTTAACATGAGTGGATTGGAATAATTTTACTTGCGGGACTTCCAAAGCATGCAAAACTATGATTATGGGCATAGAAACTTCTGCAATTAGAATAACCGGTGATTCCAACAAGAGGAACTTGCTATTGGAAATTTCTGCTAAAAAGTTCAACACATCAGAAAACTCTGCACTGTATACTTACGGTTACAGCTTTCAAAATAGAAGTAATAATTTCTCGAACACATCTGCTCGAGAACAATATGGTGATAAAAGACTCCGGTTAAATTAAACAAAGTTTGCTATCAATGTAATAATTATGGTCACATTTCTAAGCAGTTTACCATAAAGAAACATGACCAAAAATGACCAGAAAATTAAAATATACTAAGCAAAAATGACATACCACTATTTCTCAAGTTTTCTGTGTATTCTAAAGCAATTAATGATCACAATTTGGACTCTGGAGCGACTGCTGATCTCTCAATGGACAGAACTTAATTGGTAGATGTTAAGAAGTCTACCCGGTTGAGTATCACCACAGCAAATAATACAAAAATGGCGACTAATTTGGTTGGAATGTAAGTCAAAATCTTTAAGTGTAAAATTTATTAAAAAAATTAATAAAATTGCAAAGCGCTTTCGGCAAGAGTCATCATCTCTTTTTGTCCTGATTCATAAAAATTGTCATTATCAAAACAACTACAATTTACGTTCGAATTACATTTAAAATATGCTAAGTATTTTTTATTAACATGTTAAAAGACAAATTGATTCTATTTATAATTTTGGCTATATGTTGCTTAGTTGGATGATTAAGTTGAAAAGGAAAGTATGTAACAATTTAGTTTTAGGCAAATACATAATGTACTTCATGCCATGTAGGTTGCTAGAATTTAGGCGAGAAAGTCATTGCTAACGTATTTAAAATCTCGCGCAGCCGTAGTTTGGATAGTCGTGCGCAATAATGGAAAAAGTACAAAAGATCATTCTTGTTGTTAAGATGTGATCGGCAGACACGTTTTAAAAAAAAGAGGAAGTGTGTGTTTAGAGTCCACATCACTAGAAGTAAACTCCACTCATGGTAGTTTCTCATAGCTTGTAATGCAGGCCACAACATCCGAGTTTAAATTAGAACGTGGTTCTAATTAGGAAAGGATATTTATAGAACGCACGCAGGTTTAAATGCTAAAATTTATGGATTAAAATATAAAAGTGGAATCCGATTTTAACACCAACCAATATTAACTCAAGATTTAATTATTACTTTTGCTAAGAAGTTCTCGTGTATCGTAAAGAAGATGGCACCTCATAATGCTCAGATTCGACAGGTGTTCCGTATTTTGTTGTTATTACTTAAATATTATTGTCGTCAAGCTGTGGTGAGAAACATTCATTTTTTAACAATTGAGAAGAATCAAGTACGTGATGAACGTTTTGTTTGAAAAGCCCAGTTAGTTAAACCAAAATGGATTATTTAGCAAATACGAAATTCAGCATTTTGCATATCAATATTGAAGATCATCTTATTGAAACAAATCACATTTTTTATTTGGTGTAATTAGCATGATTTGGCATATTTATATGTAGCCATATTCTTATATTACACATTCGTTATGTTCAGCACTTTAAAACAACATATGTAGTGATAAAAAATCTAGTTCTCCATATTTAATTAAAACAGACGACACTTATGATGTTGAGTAAATCTTGTATTAAGAAAATTCATGAAATCGAGAAAATAAAGTAAAACCTTAGAAAGACTAAAAATTAAGCTAAAGACAATTTTTTTATTCTTGTAAGTTATATCAAAGATCACTGATTACAGCGTATGACTAATGTTAATAAAATATTAAGTAATTTTTTTATGATAGGCTAAGCCTGTTAATTACTGTGATTGTGGCCTGCCTAATACTTTCATCACCATTCACTTTTACGATGTTGTATATACACTGCTAATTTTGTACAAAGATGAAGAGAAACTAATTTTTTTATTAGATACTAGTCAAAACTCAAAACGTTTTATTTCTAAAAATTGAATAATAAAAAAAGAAGTAATCTATGAAATTTAGTTGAGATGATAAAACTGAGAAAATATTATATTACTATACATCTAAATTCGGGCCGATATAATTCCCTTAAGGCTTATCTTCGTCTATCCTTAGGATGTTTTTTTAGAGTTGATTTTTATTGACGCGGTAGCGCCCAAGTTTATTTGTATTTCAAGTTTAGTTTCAAAAAATAGCCCGACCACCTCATGCCTCCGCAGAAATAGACCACGAGTTTAGACCGTGATTACCATATTTTTTTCTTCGCAACACCGTGTGGCACTATTACATTTTTAATAAAGGTCATTCTCGAATAATCTCTATCGAGCGAAGAGAAAAAAGGTAACAAGTAAGCAATGTTTACTTTGTTCCAGAATTGAAAGTCAATTCGCTATCTATGAACCATATAGTTAGCATTGGAAATTAAGTGTTTTTGATCGCAGTGGTACCAAAATATTGAACAAAAATAAAGAAATCGTAGTTGCGGTCTCACTTGGAAATAATGTGTTTAAATTAGATGTACGCAAACATAGTGTTTTTGTTAAGACGTGGTGCAAAGATCTCTATCACCGACGTATGGGACACCTAAATTTAGAGTTTGAAACAATTAAATAATGGTTTATCCGATGGTTTGAAATTTTCTTAAACTAAAAAATTCAAATATTTGTGAAACATGTATGATTGCAAAAGTCGTCGTCCATCGTGCCCAACAAGCAGCTCCAAATCTAACGAAGTACTACAGTTAATCCATTTAGATATGCTTGGTCCCGTGAAAGTAGAATCTCTTGCAGGGTTAAAATATGTATTGTAATTTTTAGACGACTAAAATCACAAATCATTTGTTTATTCTTAAAGTAAAAAGATCAAGTGGTGTAGAATTTTGAAATGTTTACAAGTCTTGTCAAAAATGAAACAATTGTAAAATCAACATTTTGAAAGCAGAAGGAAGAGGTGAAAGTTTAGCGATTTCCCCGTAGCTTGATTGACAAGACAAGATACTTATTAGCCGACGCTGATCTGCCATACCAGTTCAAAGCCGAAGTTGTAATGTTCTATTTCATATTTAAAAATGTACTGCTTCATTACGTAAAAAATCACCCAGTTCCAAATAATTTAAATCTATTGCTATACTTCTATAATTTCAATCCGCGTAAATAGGCAGCCAACTTTGCCCGTCCTTCATTAAACTCACTAGTTCGTTTGTCAGTTTTTTTTGTTTCATATCAAAAACGTGTAATCTTTATTAATTAGGACTGTCTAGAATATTGCTAATTAGATAGTAATTTCTTGTATTTTAATAATTCTATTTAAACAAATAAGTGCGTAATTGTCATTTCTTTTGTTATAAATTTGGTTCTAATCTATAATTGCATGGCAAATAGACATCATTTATTTGCGTTATTAAAATGTTTGAGTGTATTTCTAAGGTCTGCAATGGATTTTTCGTGGATATTTTCTTACCTAAATTTTGATAGGTAACTTTTAGTATTGAAGTAAAATATTTTTAAAACTAGATTTCAAATTCCGCCCTATACGTCGTTCGCGAATGTGCAAGTTTCTTAAGTTTTGAACTGAAACCAGCAATTTACACGCCTTCGTCCTTTTTGGTGCTTTTTAGGGAAACTGGTAAGAGAGGTTAAGTTTAATGCGTAACTAATTTAAACTTTATTTTCAGCTGGTTTCGCTTTTGGTTAAAATTATGTGTCTAGGTTGTACGTCCCCTTTTCCGTTACGTTTTATTTTGATGGTTAGGCTGCATTGAAAATTGCCACTGGGCCCATACAAATTCATGGTGCTGGTGTTGATGATTTTTACTTACTATAAACAACATGTTTTGAATACTCCTTACGAACGCATAGTAGATGTTTTATATTTACTGGAAGCAAGTCGCATCGATCGTATCCGTAGGTTTTTGAAGCTCTAACCATAATAATATTTAGTCGTCTTTGTTACTAACTGAATAAATCCTACTAGTTATTTATAACAGTGAACCACCAATGTGTATAGCGAGTGGATTAGTATAAAGGTTCGCCCATGTGTCCATACACTAGTTTTTTGTATAAGCCAATATTCTATACGTAGGATTTGGTACACGTGTAATGTGGGTATTTGTTATTTAATTATATAATGTACCGGAACAAGAATTCCAGGTAATATGTGATGGCATTAGGGTTGCCTGCATGATTACTTTTAGTACGGTCTTTACAATTAGGTCAATTTTATTTAATTATTATTGTTAACATGAAATTTCTATAAATTGTTTATGGGGGTTTCATAAAAAATATAAAAATATTTAAATACATTGTTAGTGTCCTGTGAATATTTTTTTGGCGTTCTTAAAAAAGTTTGCATCGCAATAACTTACTGTAACGGATGCACAAAATAACTTATTTTGAACTTGTTTGTTTTGTTTAATAAAGAACGCCATTGTACCATTACTGTGTCTTTATTTATATATATTTTTTATTATTATTATTGATATATATTTGTCCTATTAGATTAATGTATAGTGTTTTAACAGCCAAACACGCTGTCCTTATTTATTTTATTTTCCTGTTATTTATTAATCATTAATTTTTATTATTTTAGCGGGGCGTATCAGTCTTGGAGTTTTTCTTTTTTTACTACGCCCTCCCATCTCTATGAATGATTAGTTAGCAGAGCATTCTTCGTTTCCTTTTTTATTGTGGTAATCGTTGTGGACTACTTTCTTTGTTCTCTTCCACGTCAGCACGCTATACCGTAACACACTGCGTACTAGCTGATTAATCGTTCTCTAAACAAAAATATTAAAAATATCCTGGAAGAATTACGGTTTGAGTAAAAAACCTAATTTATCACACATAGTTATACTATTTTTGCACTAAAACTGTGCTACATTTCAAGAAATAATCTGTTTTGTTTATCTTGCTCTAATTCTAAAATTTTTGGATTTTTGAAATCTATTCTATGATCTAAATTAGTTAAATGACTCGATAAAGCACAAGAATCGGGTTTGACTTGCATGTCACTTTTGTGTCGAATAATACGTAGATTTAAGAATTGACATGTTTGTCCAATATACAGGCCATCAAAATCTAAATAATTAGTTTGATATACAATATTTTTTTTGAAATAGTTGTGCTGCTTTATCTTATAGTTTTGAAAAGAGACTGTTGATTGTTAAAATATTTTTCTTTGCATATTTAAAATTATAATTTTTAAATACTTCAATCGGCTTATGAGTTAAATTTTGTTATTGCTACTGCTTGTGTTATTGGTGTTTATATTACTGTTACTTTCGTTTGTGTTTCAATATTCTTTAGAAGTATATAGTAATCTTGTTATAAGACGAATAGGGTAGTTGTCTTTTAAAATGTTTGAAAGTCTTTTTATATTTTTATTGTAGAATGTTGGATAACATATTCTTTAAATTCGATTTTTTAATCCTAAAATAAAATTCATTCTTGTTTTAAAAGAGTGATACAAAAGATAATTTAAATATTTATTGGAATGGGTTAGTTTTGATACCAATCTAAAATTATTTTACTTTCATCTTTTTAAATAACAATTTTATCGCAGTTCTCGCGTAACAACAGCAGCAGTAGAGGAAATAAATGCAGTAATTGACGCGCCTTCATCCTTTCTCCTCCCTACTTTCACATTCTACCTTCCATATTCTACTTTCCACATACTACCATCCGTATTCTACTATTCACCTTCCTAATTTGTAGACTTACCCTGTATATTTTCATTAATGAGCGCCTCTAAGTCACACAATTCTCAAAACGTGCTTCTGATCAACTCGACGATTCTTCGAACACGGAAGGTTCCGCAATTTGCTCTCTTGTTACACATGGCAGTTCCTTTCTAACTTTCACTTTCCACATTCTAGCTTTCATCTATCACATTTTAAAATCTCATATCACAATTTTCACTTTCCAATAAAATTGTAGCTCTTTCTTCTTCTGCTAATTCTAGATTTCCGCATATAGTTGTTATAGCGCTCATAAACTGTACGTAAAATTTTGAAAAACTTCGGCAGTTTAGTTCTTCGAATTTGTAGCTTAATAGTTCTCTCATAATGAATAACTTACAGCATTCAAGCGCCTTCAAAACAACAGCATTTTGATTTTTCGCGAGTTTGAAGTTAAATATGTTTTCTTCAAATTTCAATTTAAATTCGGGATCAAGTTGTAATACTATCTCGTTCGCGCTATCAACTAATCAACTCGGTCGCAAGTGTTGGGTATCGTATGCAAATTGTCCACCGTTAAGAGAAGTTAACATGTAGCCTCGTTTTGTGTGTTCTTCTTATGCATCACTTTGGCGCCGATCTATTTCAAGAATTTTCCTCAAACATATCCTAAACTAACCGGAAGAGGTCATCTGACCTAACTCTGGGATGTCGCCTAACTTCAGACGTCACTCCCGTATATCGTAAATGACCTATGGCGACATGGTGTAAATGATCCATGACGTGTTTGGGTTTTTAAAAAAGGGGTAAGTTGGCTTTAATAGCGGTACAAGTTTAAGTCATTAAAGTATTATAACCTGATTGATTTTATTATATAATTCGACTCAATCAAGCTACATGATAGCTTTTAACGGTAGACAATTTACACATGATATCAAACGGGTATGATAGAGCTGATTATTTGATGGCGCGAGCGAGGTAGTATACAGCTCGATTACGAATTTAGATTGAAATTTCAAGAAAACACGTTTAATTTTAAAATCGCGAAAAATGAAAATGCTATTGCTTTGAATAAACTTGAGTGCTGTAAGCTATTCAATACGAGATAACTATTAAGCTACAAATTGCAAGAACTAAACTGCCGAAGTTTTCCAAAATTTTACGAAGAGTTTGTGAGCGCTATAACAGCTATAGGTGGAAATATAGAATTAGCAGAAGAAGAAAACGTTACAATTTTATTAGAAAGTGAAAATTATGATGTGGGATTTTAAGATATGGCAGATGCAAGGTGAAGCTGTAATGTGGAAGGTGAAAGATATAAAGGAACTACCATGTGTGACAAAGGAGCAAATTGCGGAACCTTAGTTGACAAAGAATCGTCGAGTTGATCAGAAGCACCTTTTCAGAATTGTCACTTAAAGGCGCTCGTTAATAGAAATATACAGAGTAAGCTTATGCATTGTGAAGGTGGAAGGTACAACACGGAAGCTAGAATGTGGAAGATAGAATATGGAAGGTAGAATACGGAAGATAGAATATGGAAGGTAGAATGTGGAAGGTGGAAGTAAGAAAGAGAGAGAAGGGGCGATGAAGGAGAGTCAATGCCTACATTTCCTCTACTGCTGTTGTTGTTACGTGAGACCTGTGATGAAATCGTAATTGCTTTATAACATTAAAGTATATTTTGTCTAGATGTTGCAATATTGCAGACTTGTTAGTTTGCATGGGAATTGAGAGAGAGATTTTTATATCCTGTTTATCTTGCAAAATAAACGTAATTGCAAATTGCAATCATGAAAAGTGTTCATATACTGATCGTAAACTACACAAACGACAACTACGAAAATAACCATGTTATAGAAATAATCTAATTTATGAGCGTCTAGCTGTTGACAATCCTTTTAAGCTATGCATGCTTGTGTATTCTATTGTATACTTAATTAGGTTATAAACTTTTTAATTTTATTTTGTATTAATATATTGTACACGTTATAATACTTTTTACATACTCTTGTAATTTTCACATAACATAAATGAACTAAAAGTTCTTGCTATGGTATTGTCTAAATTTAAAGTTTCACTCAATTCATAGTTTCGGTTATTAAGTGCAAACAAACGAACTTTCAACGATTCACAAATTTAGATCTTGTTTTCTTCAGATATCTGTTGAAACTATAACTTTGCTGATATCTAAAGAGTTTGGAGGTTACATGCAAATTGTGGGAACGAGAAAAAAAAATCATAAGTTTGAAAACTAGTTTCGAAGAAGGTCAGAGGACTTTTGAACGAGAGAATTTATGATTACTCATTCAGACTCGAACGCACAGGTGTAGATTTTAGTACAAATCAAAAATCAGCAAGAGAAGTTATACATCTGGAAAATGTCTGGTGATATTACATAAGTTTCAGCCTACAATAACTAAGAATAGATTCGACAATCAAGTAAACGGCTGTAAATGAGATCTACTAAACAACAGGGCGGTAGAAAATTGCCACTGCGGCTAGGGTCAAAAAGATTAGAAGAGCTAAATAACTTTGGACTACAAATGGCAATAGAAGTTACAAGGATGTATAAACTAGAATAATCCAAGAAAGGTAAGCTTTTGTGGTGTAAGGCACAGCACTAAAGTATAGGATAGCTGTTAAAACAAGATCATTGAAAGAATATGTTTGGAGCGTAGCACTAAACATCTGCGAAACACGGACATTAGGTAAATATTAGAAACTTTCTAGTTATGGTGCTACAGAAGACTTCCTAAGATCAGCTGAGAAGAAGAAATTAACAAATATAGGGTTTACAAGTGGTTCAGGCACATAGAACACTACAAGTGTAATTAAGAGAAAGCGCTACAGGATGGTAGGCCAGATTTTGGGGTATAAGGGAATGGTTAGGAGAGTAATAGCGAGCTGAGTGGAAGGTAGAGCACGTGTGGGAGTGCAAAGGCTCAAGTATAGAGACAAATTAAGAAAGACATAGGTAAAGATACCGTTATGAATGGACCTGCAATTTGAACAAGTTCTAGATTACTAGAACATGTAGAATGGATTGCGTGTTTCAGTGAGCTAAAAAGCCGACCTATAGGTCGAACCAAATTATTGGGGTCTTTAATGAGGAACCACTCTAAGACAAGTCTCCGAAACAGGGCAGCAGCTCCTTCGGTTCTTAGAGTGGCGGAGACCCTAGGGATCGACATGGCATTCTAAGACACACTACTGCGATATGGAAAGCAACGGAAAACCACCTCGTTACCTCAAAAGTATACAGCGTACGTCATTTGTTATTTCAGATAATGGCATCCGCCGGGGAAAAAAAAATTCCAGAGTATGCGATCGGAAAGTTTAGAAGCAGAGCAGGAAACATTTTGCGATACAGAGAGTGGAATGTCAGAAGTATGAAGCAAGCAGGTAAGTACTAGAGAACTTGAAAACTAAAATGGATAAGTTAACATTGGACATAATAGAGATTAGCAAAGATCAGTGGCCAGAGCCGGGGGAATTTTGGAACGGAAACTAGGATAATTCATACAAGATCAGAGAAATGAAATTCAAGTTTGGGGAAAGCTACGCGAAAGAAGCTAGAACACTGTGTAGAAAACTACTTACAAGACAACGAAAACTACTCATGGTTAGATTAGAATTTAAACCAGTAAATACAGCAATAATACAAATATACATGCTCACCTCTAGCTACAGTGAGGAAGAGATAGAAGCTATCTACAAAGATATCGAAAACATACTAAAATGCGTAAAAGGACATGCAAATTTAATAATTACTGGGGATTTTAATGTAATTGTAGGTGAAGGTAGGGAAGGAGCGGTAGTAGGTTTAGGCACGAGAAACGACAAAGGAAATAGGCTGGTAGAATTTTGCTACAAAATCAAGACGATACACCTAGAAAAGACCAGGAAATATCGAAAACTATCAAATAGATTACCTTCTTGTTAGACAACGGTTTAGGCTTGGAGTAAAAATCTGTAGAAGCTACCCAGAAGCAGATAGACACAGACCACACCATCGTAATTATGTAAGCAGCTATTAAATTTAAAAATTTGACAAAAGGAACGGAAAAAGGCACACTGACTTTGAGAAACTAAAAATTAAAGATAGCCACGAAAGATTTGAAAAGAAGTCAAATAAATTGCTGAAAGACATCGGAAAAATTTCGGATACTAAGGAAGTGGAAACAGAATGGAATAACATTAAATCCAGCTTAGACGTTGTGGCCAGAGATATTCTGGGATATACACAAAAAGATAATTAGCAACCATGAATTTTAGAAGAAAGACGAAAATACAAAAGCAGATCAGACGAAGCAGGAAAGCAGAGATACAAAGCCATAAAATGGAAAATTATTCGCAATTGCAGGAAAGCTAAGAACAATGGATTGATAAAAAGTGTAAAGAGTACAAACTGAGATAGAAACAGAAAAGACAAACAAAGCATACAAACTAATTAGAATGGATTTTAAGTATATAAAACCGTATAGCAAAAATATAAGGGGCGCGGAAGGAGACACCATTATAGAAAATGTAGAGAAAGTAGTTAGATGGCAAGATTGTATAGGAAATTTGTATGCAGGATAGTAACTAACAGCACTAGAACATGAACCAAACATTGAAAAAGATGACTTGGGATATCCTATACTTAGAGATGAGTTTGAATTAGCATTAAAGGGTCTGAAAAATGCTAAGGCACCTGGTATAGATATTGTGCAAGCAGAAACTCTAAAAGCCGCTGGACAAGCAGTAACAGAACGTCTCTTCCAACTTGTAAGCTATATGTATGAGACACTATATCAAAAAAGAGGGGCGCAGATAGATGTGAAAATTTTCGAACAATAAGCCTGACAGTGCACGTGTTAAAAATATTAACTAGAACTGTAAAAGACGGATGAAAAAACCGGCTAAAGAAATACTAGGAGAAGATCAATTTGGGCTTAGATGAAACACGGCAACACAAAAAGCTATTTTAGCTCTAAGGGTAATAATGGAGAAGACAATAAAAATAGGAGAAAGCGTGTATATAGGGTTTGTAGATCTGGAAAAATCATTCGACATTGTAAAATGGCAAAAAATTTTTAAAATACGCAAAATATTGGAATGGGTTTTAGGGATATACGGTAGTACATAGCTTATACAAAGTGCAAACAGGGGTAATAGAATTAGAGCAGGAACGTAGGAAAGTAAATATTAGGAAAGGGGTTGAGACAGGGATATGCCTTATACCCGTTAATTTTTAACTTGTACATCGAAGAGGCAATGAATACTGTCAAATATAAGAAGATATTTGAAATTATTATGCAGAGACAAAAGATCGATATGCTTAGATTTGCATATGATATAACGGTATTAGCGTCTAGCAAGGAAGAGTTAGAAGCAGCTCTTAATGACATGGAAACAGTTCTAACAGAGAGATACGGTATGAAAATTAACAAAAATAAAAGGACTGGTATGTACAGGAGAGGAAAATAAATCATCAAAAACTAGAATACAAATATGATACTAAACCATTTCACTATATTTAAGCAAATTTGCCCTACGTGTAAAAATAATGATCAATATAAGTTCTAATAATATAAATATGAAAAAAACCACAGTGATGCGGAAGATTCATAGAAAAAAAATATTAACTTCCTTAAAAAGCTGCATAACAAAGATTATTTGCATTTACGTAGGTAGTCTCCATAAAAGTGTCACGTTACTCGCACATATTATGTTTCAAATCAATATTCATATTTAGTTAGAAGGTCGAACTATAATAATAATAGAGTGAAAGCCTAGAAATGCTTTGATGAAACGAAGACTAACTAAATTCTATTGCTTTATAAGATAAATAGCACTAAAGTTACTTCTATGCGCTAATTTAAAAAAATGGAAACTACTCAGACTTACACTTTAAATCCTTGATCTGTATCAGTATGATTGACACAAATGGCTGTGGTTATAATATATCTCGTATTGATGAGAACTCCAAGACAATGTTGTTGTTCGTTGCCGGTATCATTAGCGTGAATAAGTAAAGCAATCCATGGAAATCTATCAGTAGCATTTTCTTCGCTTTTATGAAACCGACTTTCTGAATGCTGTATTCCACAAAATCTTCTATCAGATAAAAGAACACTATTTAATGGTCTTTTAGTTGTGGTTTGAAGAGTAATTTTCTTAGTACTGCTCAGAGGTGACATGCTCGTGCTTTTTGGCTGAGTAGCTACATCCCTCGCTATGATATTTGTGTTTAAACGAGACGAAAGCTCTTTATCCTTATCCGTTGTTGATGGTTGCACATAGTTTGCAGTTACAGTTGATAATAGACTTAGAGTGCCTTTGGTAGTGTTGTTTTCTTTAATTTCTGGTGTAGATGTAGTTGTCGTACTAGATGGTAGCGGACAACATACTGATAAGCCCTTTTCATCTGGGTTGTTACAAACAGATTTTTTTGCAAAAGCAATTGCTTCATAATTTAATGATCTAACCGCACTAAAAATTGGAGGACAAGCTTCTAACTTGACACATCTACCATTATCATCATTGTGATTTACACATGAATTATTAATAAAGTACGACAAAGTTCCACAACATACATGGACATCAGCACCCTCAACTTTGCATATAGACATTCTTGCGAAGTCAATAATGGTGTCATTAAGAGCTTTTACGCCATCAAACATTATTGAACACAAATCCAGAGAAACACAATTAGCCTTTTCTAAATTAGGAGTAACACAACGCGTATCTAAAAAAAAGAATGAATTAAGTATGTTAATTCTAGCAAGCTCTGTAATTATCCAGTAGTATTTGTAATAGATATCTGACAACTGAAGAGACTGCTGTATAAAAAACTAGTTCATCTTCTATAAATCAGATAACAAAATGTAAATATTAAATTGGGATGGACAGAATAAATATAAACGCACCCTGTATAGCAGATCTCACAAATAATTAGCCTTAATTAAAAATGATATTTAAAATTTTTGTTTCTATAAACATAATTCAGATACAAAGCTATAACATTATTTCTGGTAAATACACTGTAAGCATAATAATCTAGGATGATGACATAATTTAGAACTGCAAGCGAAAACATCTTAATATTACAAGACACTATATATGCATTTCTCATGAAAATATAATTTACAATAGATAGATATTGTCCGTTCTGTCCACCAAGGAAATTAAAATAATACCATACTACAATAATAGTACAAATTACGTAGAAAGTAACGTGACAATAACATTTTATTCAGCATCGGTAAAATATTTCATTGTGAGAATGAATTTATATAGAGGAAAAATGCGATAGATAAAAAACTAATCACGACGGTTGAAAGTTAAGTTCAGAAAGTTATTTAGAAACAAAAATGTAGTAAAACGAACAAGTAGTCAAGGGAGATGAAGGTTGAAAGTTGAAAGGAAACAACTTCAAGATGTAAATAGAGGCGTCTGTGTAGAGAAAAATGTGGCGTGACGTTTATTTTTTTGAACTCCGCTTGCAAGGGCAAGGTTGGTTGCAATTCATGTGCTCCGGGAATTAACGTTGCAACCATCAGAAAAGGGGACAGTAAAAACTTGAAGAGTTTGTCCTCAAATAATTTATATTTTGTGGTATGTTCTATTAAGGGAACTGTGTTAACTGGAAAGACAGGAAATGGAAAACTGATGGTTTCTGGACATCTTTGAGTTTAAAGATATATATTAAACAGTGAGTAATAAATGAGATTTTGTGTTTTTACTTTTTAATTATGTGTATGTAAATTATAAACGTAAACGGGACTGTTAGTATTAATTTTTAAAAAAAATTACAAAACACGTCAATTTTTGTTTTTAAAATAAAACTTTTTAATATAAGAATTTTAGCTTTGACGCTAACTTACTTAAAGGAGTAGTTACTCCCTTAATATCTTTAAATGGAAAGAGGTGATTTACGATACTTTATTTGAAAAAAAATTTAATTGTCTATTTAACGGTATATACTTTTCATGTTTCATTAAATATTAGCCATTGGAATTACAAAAATTAAGCAATTACACGGAAAACGCAGCAGGCGCCAATTTGGTTGATAAATGACAAAAGTAAATTACACGGCAGTTGTACTGTGAGCAAATTTTGTTTATTTAATTGCTTTTTAGTGTAATTGCAATGTTTCAACTCGCTGAGAAACAAAGAATTGAAATTCTAATTATGACTGGGTATGGTAACAACACTAGAACCCAAAGAGAAATGTCTAGTATATTCAATCAAAAATATCCTAATAGGCATATTGCACAATGCACTATGAGTAACATTGAAAAAAAGTTTAGAAAACTGGAAGTGTTACTGATATTCCAAAATCAGGTAAACGTCCAAAAATTAAAGAAGCGGTATCATTAGACGTAATTCTTTCTTTACATGACAACCCTAACAAGGGAACGAGACAAATTGCATTAGAAAATGATATCAGTCAAAGATCAGTTAGTCGAATATCAAAGGCTGAAAATTTTTATCCGTATAAAGCTCAGTTGGTACAGGAGCTCAACGAAGATGACTCAGATAGAAGTCTACAGTTTTGCGAAGAACTATCTAGGAAACAAGATGAGAATCCAGAATTTGATACATTAATTTTTTTTCTGATCAAGCTAGCTTTTGTTTACTCGGAACTGCCAGCAAACAAAATTGTAAATATTGGGCTCAAGAAAATCCATATTGGATTATGGAAGCACACACCAAGTATGCACAAAAAGTCACGGTATGGGCAGGTATTATTAATAACTTAATAATAGGCCCTTACTATTTTGAAGAAACAGTAACAGCTCACAGCTATTTGCATATGTTACAAGCATTCACAATTCGACAATTACTACACATATTTCCAAACGATCACGAACGTGTATAAATTTGGTTTCAGCAGAATAGGGTAAGCCCTCATTATGCTAGAATCGTCAGAGATTAGTTAGATCAAACATTTCCTAACCGATTAGACGAAGAGGCTGTATAGAATGGCCTGCGAGATCGTCAAAACTTACAAGATTGAAAAAACCGGATAGCTCATTCAAGAAATTCTGTCTATTAGTAATAAGATGATAAATTAATTTAATAACTTTCATATTCGTTTACGTTATTGCCAAGAAATGCAAGGATGTCACTTTGAACACGTATTGTAATAACGGTTATTTTTCCTTTAGAAAAATACTATACTGTTAAATAGACAAATAAATTTCCTTACAAATAAACAATCGCAAGTGACCCCTTTCTATTTAAAAATATTAAAGGGGCACCTGCCCCTCGGAGTTGTAATTTTTATGTTAAAAGCTGTAATATTAAAAACAAAAATCGACGTGTTTTGTTATTTTTCTTAAAAATGAATAATAACGTCAAAAATGAATTTATTCGTTACTTATGCCGCTCACTGTATATATATATATATATATATATATATATATATATATTTATTTGATTTTCCAATGTTCGACCTGAGGTACTACATTGGTCAGGAAGCAAGTATCTTTTACCTGGAAATTTTGAATATTGCCGAACCCTTGCTATTCCTACCAAAGTAGGAATCTTTAACGTGCGTGAAAGTTCGCTTAGCATTTTTCAAACGGTCCGTGTCGGGAGTCGAATCCGGGACCTTGCACTTAGTAGTCAAATACGAACCACGGACTCGCCGATATAGTAGGTCGCAGTAATTGTCCAAGCTGATGGGGCCGTTTCAGTGCACACAATACTGCCGCAATTAAAGAAGATAATCACTACTGCATTCGTTGCAGACCTTTACGTTCGTAATTTTTTGAGCAGAAGTCCACTTTTATATTTTCTTATCCAATCTGCGGTCTGCTGATTCGTCATAAAAATATAATCATAAATCCAATAATATTTCTTCAGAAAGAATGGTCTTATTCTTCTACTCACTTCATCTAGTTCTTAGATATGCTTCGTTGATGTCATGATGTCATGCGGATATGGCGGATAGAAATTTTCGAACAATAAGTTTGACGGCACACGTGTCAAAAATATTAACTCGAATTGTGCAAAGACGAATGGAAAAACGAGCTGAAGAAATACTAGGAGAAGACCAATTTGGGTTTAGGCGAAACAGGGGAACACGGGAGGCTATTATAGCTCTGAGAGTGATAATGGAGAAAACAATAGAAAAAGGGGAAAGCATGTATATAGGGTTTGTAGATCTGGAAAAAGCATTCGACAATGTAAAATGGAAAAAAATGTTTGAAATACTCAAAAAGATTGGAATGAGTTACAGGGATAGACGAATAGTACATAGCTTATACAAATAGCAAACAGCAGTAATAGAATTAGAGCAGGAACGTAGAGAAGTAAACATTAGGAAAGGGTGAGACAGGGATGCCCTATCCCCATTGATTTTTAACTTGTACATAGAAGAGGCAATGAATACTGTCAAATGCAGGAAGACATTTGGAATTACTATGCAGGGACAAAAAATTGATATGCTTAGATTTGCAGATGATATAGCAGTATTAGCGTCTAGCTAGGAAGAGTTAGAAGCTGCTCTTAATGAAATGGAAACGGTTCCAACAGAGACATACGATATGAAAATTAACAAAACTAAAACTAAAGTTCTAGTTTGCAAAGGTAGGGAAAATAAATCAAAAACAAGAATACAAGTATTTAACACGAACTTACAAGAGGTTAAGGAATTCTGCTACCTAGGAAGCCAAATAACGCAAGATGGGAAAAGCACAAAAGATATAAAACAAAGATTAGCACAAGGTCGTGCTACATTTAACAAGAAAAAGCAACTACTGTGCTCAAAGACCACAAACATAGAAACAAGGAAAAGATTGCTTAAAACATATGTGTGGAGCACAGCACTGTACGGCTGTGAAGCCTGGACAGTAGGAAAAGCGGACAACAAAAAGGTAGAAGCCTTTGAAATGTGGTGCTACAGGCGTATGATGAAGATATCATGGACAGAGAAAGTTAAGAACGAAGAGGTACTAAAAATGGTAGGGGAAGAAATAAATATGTGGAAAACGGTAAAAAATAGGAGAGATAGGATGATAGGCCACATACTACGGCATGAGGGAATAGTGCGGAATATATTAGAAGCAGAGATCGGAAAAAAGAGAAGAAGAGGCAGACCTAGGTTAGACTACTGCACACAGATAGTAAAAGACGTAGGCTGTAGGGGTTTCAGGGAGATGTGTAGACTAGCCCAGAATAGAAATCAATGGAGGTACGCATCCAACCAATCCCAAGATGGATAAACTAATGACGAAAAGTTGGGCAATATTCTCGAATAATGGTAAGTGTGTGAAAGGATTTACTGGAAAACCATTATTTCGGCAAATGTCTAAGTGTTGGGGGATCTTGGTAGCCACAGGTTGCTTAACCTCCTTCACTGAATCTCGGTAAAATAGGGTATAAAATTAGAAAACAATAGAAAGGGAACGAGCTGAATACACATGCTGTGTGAGAATTTCAGAGACCAATGTTAGCTAGCTCAGAATATAAATAAGTGCAGGTACGTGTCCAACCAGTTTTGAGACGGAAAACCTAATGACGAAAAAATAAGCGCAGATAAATCTGATGATTAGTATAAACAACTAGTTGTTGGTTGCGAAATAACTGCAACTAATGTTGACTGTGCGAAAAGATAAATTGGAAAATATATTAAATCGCCAAATGTTTAAGTGTTGGGGGAACTTGGCAGCCACAGGTTGCTTACCTCCCTTCACAACCATTGAAGGTCGGCGAAATAGGGCATATAACTGTAAAACAATAGAAAGTGATCGAACTGCATCTAACAAGAAAGAACAGTGCCTATGAGGAAAGACAAAAAACATAGAATAAGAAGAAAATTGTTGAAAGCATATGTGTGGAGCACAGCACAGTATGCCTATGAAATACGGGCAGTCTAAAACGCAGACAGAAAAACGGTAGCAGCCTTTTGAAATGCTGTGCTTCAGATGTATGAGGACGATAGGATGGACAGACAAAGATAATAACAAATAAGTTACAGAAATAGTAGGGGAACAAGGATATCTGGGGAAAAAGAGAAATAGTAGGGCGGAATACGTTCTAAGGCATTTTTGGGGAATAGTATGGGATATATTACAAGCAGAGATAGGAAAAAAGAGGTAGATGTAGACCTAAATCAGACAGCATATTTCAGGGAAATCTGTAGGTTAGTTCAGAATAGGAAACAATGATGATACGCGTCTAACCAGTTCTAGGACTGAAGACCTAATGATAATGAAATTGTAAAATAGAATCTAACTGTGAAATATGCTAGAAAATGAAAAAAAATATTAGTTTAGCCACGATCGCCTTAAGATTAACAGATTACTACAAATTGAGACCCAAAAACCAACAATTGAACATCTATGTTTCATATATTGTTGCAGTTATAATTAAAATCAATCATACTAAATAAAAACAACGAAAAACGCCGTTTAAAAAACCTTTAAGAAAGTGATTCTATAGTCGAAAAATTATAAAAACTTTTTGTGACTAGACTACGATGTAGCATAGAAAGTTGCTTTAAGAAAGTGCAATTTATTTTTAAAACTTATAAAAAACAAGCAAAAGATAAAAAGATGTATTTTGAGATTTTCAGTTATTTTGAATTTTTTTTGAAAATGATTTGAAATATATCAAATTTCTTTTTTTATTTTAGCGTGACTGCATTTCACAAAGTATAAAATGGCGAATTTAAATCTAAACTCTAGCTTTTATAATAAGATCCCAATGGTTGGCTTCAGTTTGAGACATCCTGTACACGTGTATGTCCATACGACCATGAAAAAGTCACGTGTACGTAAATATGGCTAAAGAAATTATTCGTTCATGATTTTAGTAATAGAAGAATTTTTAGTAAAATGTAACGATCCTAGCGGAAGTTTACTCTGGCGGCTCCGCGGAGCAGACAGGTTCGCGTATGACTGCTCATCCATAGGTCCCGGGTTCGATTTCCAACATGGAGTGCTTGAAAAATGTTAAGCGAGTATTTTTCACAAGGATACGTCCTCATTCGGATGAGAGATAAAATGCAGGCCATTGTGTGAGTGCTGTCACACACATTAAAGATCCTTACCTTGTTTGGAATAGCAAGGATTCGGAAAAAATTACCAAGTAAAAATAAAAACGGCCTTCCTGGTCAATGTAGTATCTTCGCGTGGAGCATTGAAGAATCCAAAGTAGTGGAGTTTACTCTTATCAATTTTACGTTTCCATCGAGCATCCTGTAGCAAAAAAATATTTGGAAAATTTATTTGATGCAAGTTATGGTAAATGTGCTGACAACTTCTCTGATTACTGGACAAGACGCGAATTAAAAATGGTTTCAATTAGGTGCTTGAAATCTTTATAAATGTACATAAAAAGGACATAACAAATTTTTTCAATCTTCTTATTATATTCATTAATTTTTTAATATAAATTGGGTTATAGAATTTACGATGACTAAAATATATGCTGCAGCTGGAGGTTTATGATGCGTTTTTCAAGTTTTTGAATAAAAAATAAAATTACTTTTTTAATGAGATTGGATTCAGATTTAATTAAATTCAGTGTTTTAAATTGTTGATATTTACGTAAAAAATATGTACATCAAAATCAATTATCTATTACAAATACAGGAAACAGATTACCAGTCAAAAACGGTTTAATTAATGTAGCAATAAAATGCATGCAGTAAAATCTTACCTGTTGCTGCAAATATAAAATCACTAACAAAACACACACAAAATACAGCAAATAATATCATAGTTGATAACTCGGAAGCGCAAACCGTATTAAACTATTTTTTCCAAGTACAATGTAAAAGTACTGAAACCAGTTGCCACGAATTTAATTATTATTATTCTAAATGATGATTTTAATCTTTGGGAAATATACTAAAAACAACAATAAGACAATTTTATGCGATTAAGTATGAAACAACATTCACTGAAAAGGTGCTTAAGTGCGATGGATGGTATCTCTTCATGTACCAGTCAGACATTTCCTAAACACGAAGTTAAGCAAACTTTCACCACGAATTAGCAATTTTCAACTCAAGTAATAACCAAATCATTTATAAAATTCAGATAATAAATTAATAGGCTTACGTAAAATAAGTGGTGTTTCATAATAACCTAGAGTGACGACTCCATGTTATTATAAATATACTAGGTCAAATATATGTTGCAGCCAAATCAATGTAAACATAAACTTTATAGGCATATTGCTATATACTTATTTTGTTAAACGTTTTCCAATGAAACAAAATGATTGAAAGCACTCCACTCAAAACAACTAGAACAACAAGCCTATTCTTTGATGCAGTAAAAAATCTGAACATTTTGCAGAGACGTTATTTTACATAACCGATATTGTTAGTGAAATACGCGCGTTCTCAGACTTTACTATAATTTTACATTTTATGTATTTATCAAACATCTTAATTCTTGACCCTCTTTTACATATAAACGCTTAGACTAATTTCATGGGTTGAAGTCGCTGCAAAAGCATGTGTTTTTTGAAAGCCTCTTCATTTTTGTATAATACCAAACGCTTCAGTTGTCTTAATCTAATCTTTATCAAAAACAAAATTCTGTAATTTTATTGTGTGAATATTGACGTTCCTAACCCATGGTTTCTAACAATAAATTTCTGCTCAAAGTAAGCAAACAAGATCACAAGAATGCTAGTATTTACATAACAACAATTTTAGAGTTTTGCTATTAATAACGGTCGTATTAAGACGACCCAAATACTTTATATTATGTTAGCATGAAGAGACACTCAAAAAATACATTCTAATGTGGTCTCCTGCAGAGACTTTAAACCTGATAATCTAGAGAAAGAGTACATACACACACATACATACACAAACACGCATTCACGCACGTGCACGCGTACGAACACACTTGCTTTGCAGTAATTACTTAATATTTGAATTTTGTAGCTGTGATTTTGAGCGTCGCTTCCTGTGTATATCCGATACTGACAGACATGATTAACAAAAACACCAAACATAATTGAAAGTTAGGTTGGTGTATGGTTGCGTAGATGAATTAGATTTGTAATATTACCAATTGCAATCACCATTCCGGATGGCGCAAATGGTCAGCGCGTTAACACCAAATCCGAAGTTTAACTACTCAAAGCCTGCCCGAAACCTTTATTTTCCGTTTTTTAACTACTAGCTCGATTGGAAATGATCATTTAGGATTTGCACAATAGTCTAACTTATTATTTCATATTATTAACTAATACCATAATTAAAATCAACTATATATATTACATATACATACACACACGCACGCACGCACACACACATAGATGTGCTCAGGAGGTCATAAGAGGTCATTGAACACGACAGTATGTGAAATAAATCACCCCAAAGCCGAGAAAATTAAAACTTTTTAACATGTAAGTTCTCTAAGAAATGCCATATATAATAATTCTCTAAGATAAACTTTTTACAATAATTTCTAGTACAAGTGAGACCTAAGGCAAAGGCACCAATGCTTGACAGTAACCTAATGGTTGACAGATTCTTACCATTCTCTCAGAAATAAGCATCACAGCACATTAATAAAATTTAAAATATTATTTTAAGACACATCCTGCCATCTATTATGGAATCAGTAAAACATCGGAACTGTTTTATCAACTATTCCAAAATGGCGATTTTTATTCTAAATTAGGTTTTGATGCACATGGTTTGAAGTTACTGTGTTAGGTGATTTGTTAAGAATTGACAACATTATAATGTAAGTTTTGCAGATAATTATTCTACTTTTTGACACTTTAATGTTTTTAACTAATATGACACAAATAGATATTGTTTTTTTGTGTAGTTTTCCTTAACTTTTGTATGTTGTTCTGAATTATCAAAATGTGTCAACTATTAGACAAGAAAATGTATTAAAACCTAATAGTTGACACTCTGTGTCAACTATTAGTTTCTAAGAAATTTATCAGTAAGGCTTATTTTCAACCGTTTTATACATCTGTAGCTTAAATACTTTGTCCCCATCCAAACAATACAGTTATAGATATATTTATACTAATATTAGACAGTGTCAATTATTAGGTATTTGATAGGTGTCAACCTTTGGTTAGCATATACAATTAGTCTTAACTACTAATTTTTTAACTATCAATTATTATTCCACAGATTGACTAGGCCTACCATGCCAGCAAGGAAAGGGCAAATGTTTCGTTATACAGAAGAGCACATGCAGGCAGCTATATAAGACGTAGAAAGAGGTCTTCCAATAGCGACATCAGCAAATAAACATTCTGTTCCAAGAGTTACACTTTTGTATAAAGTTAGAGGTAAAACTCCAAAAGCACGTCGAATGGGAAGGGAATCGTATTTAACTGAGCTCCAAGAACAAGCTCTAGTGACATGAATAAAAGAAGTTGCCAAAGCAGGATTTCCGGTCACAAAAGATCAGCTCCTTGGTAGTGTCTAGAAATTGGTAGATTGTTTAGAAATTGATACACCGTTTATAGACGGTCGACCAGGTAAAAGATGGTACAAGAGCTTCTTACAACGCCATCCAGAAATATCTACCAGGGTATCTCAAAATTTAACAGTGACCAGAGCTTCTGTATCAAAAGCACAGTTGGATAACTGGTTTTCAGAAGTTATGCAATATTTAAAAGACAATGAAGTTGATGATATCTTAAAACACCCTAAACGCATTTTTAACGCAGATGAATCTGCTTTTTTTTTAATCCTAAGGGTCAAAAGGTTTTAGCAGCTAAAGACGATAAGACAGTTTATCAACAAGTTAATTCTGACGATAAAGAATGCATCACTGTCTTATTTTCCGGAAATGCTGCTGGAGATATTGTTGATCCAATGGTGATATTCAGGTATGAACGAATACCAAGGGAACTATGTGGAAGTGTTCCAGATAACTGGGGCATAGGAAAATCCGAATCCGGATGGATGACGGGTGAAACTTTCTACGAGTATATCTGTAACATTTTCAACAATTGGTTAACTAAAAATGAAATACCAAAGCCAGTAATTCTTTTTATAGATGGGCATTGTTCACACCTAACATTGCATGTGAGCAAGTTTTGTAGTAAAAATGGAATTATTTTGATTGCACTTTTTCCTAATTCTACTCATTTAATCCAACCTATGGATGTTGCAGTATTCCGTTCGTTAAAAGGAGCCTGGAAAGATGCTATTCATAATTGGCGTACTGAAAATATCGAATCACCAATACTAAAAAAAATTCATTTTTACCCACTATTAAAAAAGGTAATAGATAATAAAATGTGGTCTTCAATTTTTGAGAATGGTTTCCGTAAATGTGGATTATCACCCTGGAATCCTAATGCTGTTGGATTAAACTACAAAAATGAAAATGAAGAAGTTTATGAAAAAAAGACCATGAAGGAACTAGAACAAGGAATTGGTTTCCTAGAGAAATATATTGATACTGAGAAAATTTTAAGTTTCAAGAATACAAAAGAATGGACAGGAAAGTCGGAAGATACCTCTTTATTTCTATTGCATAAGGAAACCCTTGCTCTGTTGGAGAAAACAAAAAAAGGAATATTGAAAAAAGGAAAACCTAAAGCAGAAACTATACCTGCCACAAGAAATGTTGCCAAAAACAATATTTCGGAATACATATTAGAAAGCCAAAGAGACAAAAATACACCAGGCATAAATTCGGAATATAAAGTAATTAATTCAGACAGCACACTTTCGGAGTCAAATATAAAGTCTACTAAACATGCCTTAGAAGGCATACTACTGGAAAAAAATTAAAATATTCCGCAAATGATTAAAGATACTAAACCGCCGGAAAGCACATTTACGTCAAATAATGTGTTGCAAGATACAACTCCAATAAAAGCTTCTACAGTGAATATAAAAGTACCAAGTCCATTCAAACGAGTTTTATTTTGGCCTGAAACTACAAACAATTCTAAAAAAAGAAAGATGGAAAAGATTCCTTCAGTGGTTTCTTCAAATCTTTGGCAAAAATATTACGAGGATAAGGCAAGAAAGAAGGCAGAAGTTATCGAAGGAAAGAAAAAAAAAGCCGAAGAAAGAAAAAAGAAAAGAGAATTCAAAGAGCAGATTAAAAAACAAAAAAATTGGAAAAAGAGAATACTGCTGGAAAGAAAAAAAAACAAAAAAAGAAACATTATCCTGACGAATCAAGCTCAGATGATGAGGAGTGACTACAATCCGGAGATAGTTTAGAAGACATAGATTCTGAAAAATACGAAACTGAAGATGAAACTACAGAAAATTAAAATATAGAACCAAAAGGGTTTAAAGAAGGGGACTATATATTAGTAAATTTACTAGTAGTTGACATGTCAAATACTCAATACTCAACACTGTCAACTATTAGTAATTTTTTTTTCAAATATCAATTATTAGTTCTAGGCTAATGTTACAAAACATGTTGAATTATTAAAAAACTTTTAGTCTATTTTGAATTCTGAAAGTTTTCTCCTATTATCAAATAGTTTTTACAATTGATAATGTAGCAGGTAATGAGAAATTTTTATAAATATATTTTTAAATAAAAAAATATTATTTGTATCGTCTTAATGTGTCAAGCATTGGTTCCTTTACCTTATTTGTAAATATTCATCCTCTTTAAAAATATCAGTTAAAAACAAGTTTTTAATACATTTTATTCACACTAAAAAGGCCGTAAAACGCGTTTTAAAGTCTAAATACTCATTCCCTTTAAAAATACCAACCAACTTTAATACCAAGCACTCCTCTTGAAAAACGTTATTTGTAGCTTCAGTCATAACTCAATTGCAAGTATTTAACGCGAAGTGTGAATAAGGTATTTTTTTAAACAGGCTACTTTCCCAGATCGTTCGAGAATCCATTATCTTTACGTTAACAAGCAATATGAATGAACGACCCAATTAGTAGAGCGCGATATGACTTTAATAGGGAGCGAGAGTCAGTTATTATGAATGCATACTTTTCATTTATTAACAACAGATAGCAAAATTTGTATTACGCAATAAACCTAAACTGACAGATAATTTAGATAAAATAACTGCAATAACAAGCAAGCCTGCCATTCTTCGTGGAATTACATCAATTGACAGACTATTTTTACGATCGCAATAAATTAGTATGACAGCTATAAAATGAATGAAATTACAGTTACTTATTACATCATGCGATGAATCATACCTGTTGAAATTTAATAGAACAATTCGAAAATTGTGACGTATTGAGATTTTTATTATATAAAAGCCGGAAAATAATGAGGAGAATTCATTCAAGATAATTCTTTCAATAATAGTCGATGAAGCGTTACAAATTGTATGTTTATAAAAATACTTGTCGACGATACCTTTGGTCGGTAAAAGATAAACTGTATTAAACGCTAAATTTTCGTGCAAGGGCACGTCAGCTATATTTATTAAAAATAATATACTTTCAAGCTTATAAAGTAAAACTGACAGAAAATTTTATTTAAAATAAATGGAAGTATACAATGGATTTTTCCAAATAATTTTATGGATAAAATTATTTTCTAAATGGAACAATTTGGAGATGGAGATAGAATCAACCAAGTATCAATCCAACAATTTAAAGGTCCAGCAGCGCAAGTATAACATTGTTTTAAACACTTAGCAAGACAATTTGTGCTATTATTAAGTAGATTAAGCTAGTATAAGATTTTGCGTATAGAAAATTACTTGTGAGTGAATAATTTTTTTTAATTTTAAGGTCAAATCTCGAGGTGGTTGATACCCTTACAAAAGGTTTTCTCGGGAGTTACCGATCAGTCGCGCTGAGACGAGATAACTTAAATTATTCATTTTACACTTGAAAATAATTTTGTGACTTACGTATGAAAAATTTTGGGGTTTCTTATTATTAACAAGGATTAGGTGGAGATTGTATTAATGTTTAGTAGTGATGAAATGTTGTTTCTTTCTAGACTTAAGTTTATTGGTTTGGGCAGCTGTACCCAAATATGAACAGCATAATTTATTGGCTCCCAACGTCAGGGCAGTTTAAGGCAGCATTCACAGCAAAATTTATTGACGCCCAACGTAGAACTTGCATTTTCTATTTCACATCATCACAGCAATATTGCTGTGATAAGGGGTTGTTTAAGCAATGGAAATCAGAAAACTGCATTTATTTAGCAGGAAAATAAATAGTTCGCACATTATGTAAATAGCAAGCATTTAACACCCTGTATATAGACCGTAATTAACTTTAATCAATGCCAACAAGCATATCTTCCAATAATAGAACGCGTATTCAACAAAGAAATAATGATACAGGTAATTAAACTACGTTGAGAAGTGTTCTACAAGTTTATAAAATAAATACGCAGAAGATAGGATAAAACCTAATAAATCTTTGTGCAATTACGCTTGTAATAAAGAGGAAACAATAAGCACTTTGATAAGAAAACGCACTTTCAAATATCAGTTCAAATAAATACATAAACGAAAACAGCAATCGTGTTACATCATTTATTTTGTACAATTCTCCAAAAGATTTATCTACACAAAACAGACATAAGTTAAAAGTCCAGCAACGATAAACAAGGCCATCAAAGATAGGAACAACAATAGTAAATAACAGCATGATATGAAAATCCAAAATAGTTTCATCAGAAACCAGTTTGAAAATACTGGGAATATTAAAAACAAACGTGGTTGGTTGCAACAATCTGTACGGCTGATTGGAAAACCAATCCAAATGTAAGGGGAAAAAGCTATATAACGCCCACAGGTGATAAGGCAAGTCAGTTTCAACTTGAAGCACGTCGAATCCACGATACTTTTAACCAAATATTTACGCGTCACATAAATAAAATTTATATTATAGTGAAAGTAGTGCTGTATATGAATTACGTGAAAAATCTTTTGCCGTTTTTGCAGAAAACGGAAGTAGAAATTGGTTAATTAATTTAAATTATATATTTATAATGATATATGGCTTCTAATCGGCTTCTGGTCTACTTCTGGTTCAATTCTGGTCCACTTCTGGTCTACTTCTGGTACACTTCTAATAGACTTCTAAGACAATTCTAATCCAAGATACTAAATCTGGTGTTCAGAAATTCATAATACTAAGAAACCCACGAATTTCAAGTGGTATTTAAGGTGTATACAGAAAAATACAGAATAAAGCACGAAGTGATATTGGAAACAAGGGGTAACCGCACTGAAATATTGGTTCAACGTATGTTAAGGAGTACAAAGCAGAGCATTGGTTTTCGATTGAAGATAATAAGGCGGTGTTGATCCACAACACGAAACAACTTATCAGGAGATCACAGGTCAGACCTACTTAGTTTTAAGGAATCTTTTTTAATTTAAACACTGAATTTATTAATTTTCTCTAAAGTTTGTAAGGAGTCAACAGGAACATTGAATACGTTGAAACTTACGTAAAAATCATAAAAAGGTCTCAAACTTTCCAGATTTTTTTGTAAAGGTGTCGTTTTTGGTGACTTTATATTAAATTAAAAAGATATGAATTTTGGGATAAATAATCCATAATATATTAATTGATTGAAGGGTGTATTCAAAGAATTAGAAAAATTGTAAAGTGTAAATATTATTTCCTTTCATTATATGAATGTTGATTGACTTAGTTTTATCAATTCAAACAGGTAATCATAAAGGGGAAAATGAAAATTGATCATCGTAACGTTGTGCACTCCGTGTAAATTAAAAAGAGCTAGCCGTGGCATAATAAAATTAAAAGATTTGGGAAAAACACAATTAGGTGGCGTTCAGATGGACGTTTAGCACATCGGCGTACGGCGTTATCATATTAATATTTAAATGTCGCAACAACGGGGGGTTAATACATAGTAATATATATATATATATATATATAATATATAAGGTTCCGGGCAGGATGCAAACCTGTATCTTATATACAGAGTGTAAACTTTAACTGCAACAAATTCTGTAACTTCATAGATAAAGGTTTGTCTCAAAATTCCTGAAACATCCATTTTCATTCTGAATGGAGCAAAATACAAAGAGATTTCTCTATTTTCTTTATTATCTGGGCGGTTGTAGTAACCCCCCACTTTTTTTTAAATGGAAGGATACGTTAATTAATTTTTTATTTTAAAACTTTTTCAATTGGAAATACAATTACGTATTTTCTTATTACTTTTTGTACGCAATGTGTCGGAAAAAATAAAGAAATGCTTCTGAAACTGTGATGCAAAAAATGTGCCCTCCATCTTGTTGCTCACAATACCCTAACCGATAATAAAAAGCATTCCAAAAATTTAGTAATACTTCCGGCGTTACTTGCCTAATTTAATCCCTGATTCTTAGTTGAACCTCGGCGATGTCGTTAGGTTTAATAGCATAAACCTTGTTTTTCTAGATATTCCCAAAAAAAATCTAATGGGATTAGTTCGGGTGATTGCTGGCCATTCAATTTGAACGCTTCTGCTAATCCATCTATTCGGAAACACTTCGTTGGGATAGGTCCGTACATTTTAAGCAAACTGGTGGTGCGCCGTCTTGTTGAAACCATATACATTGGTTGTCGGAATCCAAATTATTGGAAAATAAAACAGTTAGCGCAGGAACTGGTTCATCTTGGAGCATAGGTACCTTTGTCCGATTACATTTTCATTGAAAAATACATTAAAGTGGTTTCAGAAAACATTTCTTTATTTTATTGTTTCCGACATGTTGCTTAAAAAGTAACAAAAATACGGCCTATTCAAGGAACTCGCGCGGCAATAAGATATAACCGAGATAGGTAAGAACTGATCTAAGGCTTTCGGGGTTCCAATAAGAGACGCGACCAATAACATTGTGCATTAAACAAGAATAAACGGCACGGCACGTTTTACGATAAAACAATTCATAGCTTTTAACACTAATAAGATCGTTAAATGCTGATATTCTCGTAAAAATTACATCATCCAAGGTAACTAATGCTTCCAAACGGATAAGGAAGAACCTTGAATGTGGCGTATTGAGATTTTTGTATAAAACCGGAACTTGATTAGAACGATTCATTCGCGTTTGATTTTTTTAAAACCCAGTAACATATAAGATTTAAGATTTAAAAATACGCTTTGTAAAATACAATGAAGATTAAACGTTCTTCGACTCAAGAGCTGCTCTGATGTTAATTAATTAAAAGTAGAAAAGGCACTTTTGCAAACGAATAAACTGATGGAGCTTTTAGATGGAAATGGGATGATTTTAATATCGTTAATTTCGTTGAAAATGAGTTTTTAATAAGTGCTATAGGACCATAAGAATTGCAAGTATAAATTTTAGATTTCTTTGTAACTGATAAGAATATTGTAATACGGGTAATTTAGATTAAAATAAGTTGTCATATTTACTATTTGTAAAGCAGGTAGTTTGCATCCAATTTTGAGGTCAAAGTTCGGATAACTTTAACCTTTAACAAATTATATGTGAAGAGTTTTTGGCCAAACACACATACAAGCGTGGTAATAAAAGATAGCTAAATTAACCAGCTACTAATTGAAGAGGATTGTGTACCCTTTAATAAGGATTAGGTAAGAATTATTAAGTAACTCATAGGAACTATTTCCTGTATGAACATAAGCTGTTTTATAAATTCTTTGTATGCAAGAAAAATGTTTTTGAATGTATATATGTTTATTTCACTTTGTAAATTCTAGAGTATAATTTCCGTTGAGCAAACCAGGCAAAGGCTACGAAAGAAATAGAAAGGTAAGATAATAATTTCACATTTACTAGTTGCATCCTCATAATTGCAGTTCGCTGTACCTAAGTCATGACAATAACTTTTGCGACCCCAACACAAGGTTGTCACAGTATAATTAGTAGCGCCCAACGTTGGACCTTGTCATAGTATGATTTGGGCGTTCCCAACCACAAGGATTAACGCAGCAATAATTTGGACAAACCCCCAACCCCAAGCGTTGTCACAGCAATATATACTAATATATATATATATATATATATATATATATATATATATATATATATAAATATTATAATATTAAATGATTTTAATGGGTTTGAGGTCAGTTGGTAAAAGAAAACTCTTTTTATAATGCCTAAATTTTAGGATATATTTAATCCTTGATCACAGGCTTCTAAAAATGTTACAAACAACTAGGCTAAATTATATAAATATTAATTGCAACTTACAAAATGAGTTGTTTTAAAAATTAACATCGAAGTATTAAACATAACTTTTTAGTTATTCACTTTTAAGTGTAGGAAGGATATAAAATTTGTATAAGAAGAAATGTAAAATAACAAGTTGAAAATGCAAGGCATTGTCGCAACGAACTTCCAAATGTAGACTTACTTTAAAACAATTTAAAGAAATTAAAATTATTATGTTGTAGTAATTATAAGTATTCAGATAAAAAAAATAAAAATTTATTCCGGGGGTGGGTATCCGTGGTCAGATTTTGTGGGGGTACCATATTTCGACTCAGCTATGTTAGGGAGTCCAAATAATGTATCGACATTAATTTTGGACCTATTTGAAATTTTAATTTTCCCGACGGAATATCGCGGGGCACGGCGTCCCTGTGGCCCGATTTCAACTGACATCAAAACTTAAGCTCAGGACACCGAGCTGAATCGATTGATGTATCACAATTGATGTCCGACCATTAGAAAGGCCTCGGACGGACAGACAGACGGACGACAAATCGATTTCATAAACGAACGAAGTTCGTTGAAAATTAAAATTATGTCAGATTTTAAAATATTTCAAATTTTCTGTTTTAATAGGATACCTGATACCTTTATTTAATGTATATGTTATGTTGTATTAATAGCTTTGTTTGTGATGGTGTGTCTGTGTGTGTGTGTGTGTGTGTGTGTGTGTGTGTGTGTGTGTGTATGTGTGTGTGTTGTGTGTGTGTGTGTAATGTGTGTGTGTTGTGTGTGTATGTGTTGTGTGCTGTAGTCAAGGTATAGGTTAGTGTGGAGTGTAATGCAGTATTTATAACGTTAAACATATTAACAAATTTTACATTAGGTATGTAGCTATGTTTTAAAATTAAGTAAATATGTGTAAATCGAGCTCAAATCACTAATATCAGTTTTTATTTATACTATCTTTGCAATAAAATGTGATACATTTCAAGAAATAGTCTTTTTGTTTATCTTTCTCTAATTCTAAAATTTTTGGATTTTGAAATCTATTCTATGATCTAAATTAGCTGAATGACTCGATAAAGCACAGGAATTTGGTTTAACTTTTATGTCACTTCTATGTTGAGTTATACGTTGATTTAAAGATTAACATGTTTGCCCAATATACAAGCCATTACAATCTAAACAATTAATTTGGTACACAATATTTTTTTGAAATAGTTCAGGTGTTTTATCTTTTAATTTTGAAAAGAGATTGTTGACTGTTAAAATATTTTTCTTTGCATACTTAAAATTATAATTTTTAAATATTTTAATTAGCTTATGAGTTAATTCATTGTCTATGTTTGGTATTGTTTTATATATTTCTAAATTTTTGTTGTCGTTACTACTTGTGTTATTTTTGTTTATATTACTGTTACTGTTGTTTGTGTTTTTATATTCTTCAGAGGTATATAGTAATTTTGTTATTAGAGGAGTAGGATAGTTGTTGTTTTTTAAAATGTTTGAAAGTTTTTTTATATTTTTATTGTAGAATGTTGGATGACATATTCTTTTAATTCGATTTTTTAATCCTAAAATGAAATTTATTTTTGTTTTGAAAGGGTGATACGAATGGTAATTTAAATATCTGTTGGAATGGCTTTGTTTTTGATACCAATCTAAAATTATTTTATTTTCATCGTTTCGAATTAATAAAGTGTCCAGGAAAGGTACCGATTTATTTGATTCTGTTTCTATTGTGAATTGGATATGACTATTATAGCTATTAAAAATATTAAGGGTTTCAATTATTTTATTTTCTGGGATAACCGTAATTAAATCATCAACAAATTTCTTTAAAAATGGAAGGTAAAACGGAAGTTGTGGAATAACACTATTTAATAATTCATCCATAACTATTTGTGCTATAATGGGACTAAGATTTGATCCCATTGGACATCCAAAATTTGTAAATAAAATTTATTATTAAAGGAAAATAACTGTTATCAAAAAGAAATTCAATGATTTGTAAAAATATAGTTTTATTGAAAATTGTTTAATTGTTCCGAAAATATGTTGTTTCTTAGACAACATCAAGGTAGTAAAGCACGCCTTGTATGTCCTTTCTTTGCTCTAACTATATTGTTTTATTACAAGTGCCGAGCGCTCCTTTTTGATAACTGTGTTTCTACAGCGAATACGATATTTTTCTCTGAGGGTTTCTTGTTTTTTACAAGTCTAAGAGTTGGTGGTGCCCTCTTTAGTGTTCTAATTTAAATTTCTGCAGAGTGTCGTATGGAGTGTAGCTTTTGAAGACACACACACGACCATCTCTCATTGCCCTACCCAGGAATAAACCCTCTAACTACGTCGGAAGGCTGCTCTTCCTTTAACAACTTATTTTAGAAAAGGGATTTTGTAGTTAGGCAGTCGCGCACCGTAAGGTGAAATTGCAAATTATGTTTCAATGTATATCTTGATGTTTTTACATAATATGCAAGTGAGCGTTTACGTGTGTGTTTATATTTGAATGTGTTTGAATTAAAAGTTTCGTACATATTGGATATAGTATAGTGTTTTGGTGTTGTGTGTATGCGCACTTGTGTATGTGTGTGTATTGTTTTCAGTAGTACATGTACTAAAAAATACACATGCATAATCACTTCAATTCTTAGGCTTGTTCTTTATGTCTTCTTTAAAGTTTAAAAGGTGCGAATATATATATATATATATATATATATATATACATATATATATATATAGGGCTGGGTCGGCGTATCGATATATCGATACGTATCGATACGACCCCGTATCGACCCCCGATACAGCAAAAATAAATATCGATATATCGATACGTATCGATATTCGATATAGAATATGTATCGATATTCGATACGCAAAATCCGTATCGCCCACCCTATATACATACTTATGTCACAAATATTAAACTTGAAACTTTAATTATTTTGATAACAAACAATCTTAAGTGAAAGATCCAATTGTCAGTAAATACATTATTTTAAAACGATCTTGTGATTTTATTCCCAAAGAAAGAGTAGAAAAATTTATAGATGCGTATCGATTCGTACCGATAGGTATCGCTACGTTTCGATATAAGTATACATATCTACACATCTAAACGTTCCGATACGAATCACTATATATATATATATATATATATATATATCTATACGTACCGCTACGTATCTAAACGTATCGATATGCATCGATACGAGTAGATACGTATCGATACGTATCGATACGCATCGATACGAATCGATATGTATCGATACGCACCGATACGCATCGATACATGTCGATACGCATCGATACGTATCGATACGCATCGATACGTATCGATACGTATCGATACGTATCGATACGTATCGATATATATCGATATTCGATATATCGATACATATCGATATAGAATATGTATCGATATTCGATACGCAAAATCCCGTATCGCCCACCCCTATATATATATATATATATATATACAAGTGCCGGGCGCTCCTTTTGATAACTGTGTTTCTACAGTGTAATTAACTATCTAAAATATTTATATATTTAATATTTGGCTTATAGTCGTAATTTTGAGCGTAGCTTGTCTATAACTGACATAAGTCAAAAACTTGACAATGTCAGATATTATTGACAAAAATGCCGAACGTAATTGAAAGTTAGGTTGATGTATCGTCGTGTACACGATTTAAATTTGTCAATTTCCCAATTGTCATCATCGGTCTCGGTGGCGTAATTGGTAAACGCATGGTTCCGGCAAAATCAGGATACAGGTTCAAGTCCTGTCCAAGACCTTATATACGGTACACACATTATCCAATCATTCCAGCCACGACTTTTAAACAGAGCGCACGCATTTCAGAAATCCAGAGAGCTTTCAGATTCATCAATACATTCAACGTGTTTAAAGAGCCGAGTTCATCGTTCAGCAAGCAGCCGTGATTCATCGCATTCCAGTCCATTCAGCATAACCACCTGACGACCGTTACATTTACAGCAGTGGAAAATTCCATCGATTAACAGCACTTCTTAGAATCGCATTTCACAAACTTCTGTATTGGACACGTAGTTGTTTGTAGAAATACATACAACTGCGATTCTAAACAGAAGTTTCTGAGCGAATTGTGTTGTTAAGTTCGACAAGGGCGTGGTATTTGCGTAACCGCATTTAGGCGGGAACGCATTTATACACGTACTGCGAAGCTTTTTTCAGCGATTCTATAGCTAAGTGCTGTGGAATTGCTGAAGAGCTTTCGAGCTTAATAAGACGTTCGTCTTATTTATTCGCTAATCGTTTCAGCCTGTCGCATCGATAATACAGAATATCAATTTGCACCAATACGAACAGGTTAGAAAAGGAAAGAGAAAATGCGTCAAGCAAAGACACATATAGTAAAAGGCGGAATTTAAGCAACGTCACGAGGGTCACAATTGGTTGAAAATAGGATGCAAATATCAGAGGTAGAAACAACAATTTCTGTACAAAATTAATTAGTTTTTCTCGGACATGCTTGCGTGCCGTGTGTTGAAATTTCTGAGATTTAAATGGGGCGAGTGAAAATTGTAAAAATCGACGCGCGAGCGACAGACTGAAACATAGAATGAGGAATTCTTTAGAATTACCTGTTTTGAGGACAAAAGCGACGTGCCGGCTTTTGGCTATATATACCGAGATGAATATAAACAAGCCCTCTTAGACTTTTGACGATTCGATGCGTTAAAAGCTCGTACATCCGCGACTTGATTGAAGATGTTAAACAGTGCATTTTAGTTGATAAAATAATTTAAAATTTTGCTCGTATATTTTAGTGATTCAAAATAGTTGGTTATTTACGTGCTAACATGAATGTACTTCAGTGCACTTAGATACAAGGTAATAAAATTTAGTTTCACTGTACCAATTAGCAAAATTTACAACGACAAATGTATACACAAAAGTAGGCAGTTTTGGCGTATATTGGGGAAAGAAGTATGAAGTTATTTGCTATTTTTCGGGGGTGTTAATAATTGAATGGTTCAAATACGTGTCTGGATCCACGAAACAATGGTCAGATATACATAGATGAGTTCCGGAAAAGCCCAGAAACAACTGGTGATGGAGAAAATTTTAAAAGCGTTGAGAATTAGAAGCCGTAAATATAATCCTGTTGGAATGGTGTGATTAACTAAAGGGACGATGTACTTTGAAGCTACGAGGACAGTAACCTTCAGGTAAATTATACTATTTTGTTTGACATTTTTGTGTGTGGTGAATAACTTTATAATTGATTTACTCTAAATGGACATTAGTGAAATTGTACTAACCATAAAATTTTAATTTTAAGATGAAATTTGCTTGTTGAAGTAGAAAGGAGTATTTAGTTTTGATGTTCGGTAATATGATGAAAATTTGGGTATGTCTTTGAGCTCAATTAGACGAACCTGGTTAATTAACGTAAAGGGTGGTAGATGCTCCTTTATACTCAGACTCCGGTCTGCTTATATTGTTATATTAATTAGTAGGCATCCAACAAGGACTTTAATTTTGGATGCACATTAAAATGATAATAAAATTAATCTTGAAATTCTTTTTAAAACTGAAATTTATGCTGAGTTTTAATTTTGAAATTTTAATGTATTCTGAATATTGATGTAAATAGAGTTAACGTTGATGTTTTTGGTAGGAATGTGTTGTTTTTTTTTTATGAATGAGGAGGTTTATAACATTAGGTGAGCAGCCGAGGCGAAAAGAGGATCACAGCCGTTTATGACGCCCAATCTGTGGGACTAGAATTTTTTTGTTGAAAGGACCCAGTTCCCGCATTCAAAGGAGGATATCACAGCAATATATATATATATGTATAATATTAAATGTTTTTAATGGGTTTGAGGTCAGTTGGTAAAAAGAAAACTCTTTTATAATGCCTAAATTTTAGGATATATTTAATCCTTGATCACAGGCTTCTAAAAATGTTACAAACAACTAGGCTAAATTATATAAATATTAATTGCAACTTACAAAATGAGTTGTTTTAAAAAATTAACATCGAAGTATTAAACATAACTTTTTTAGTTTTTCACTTTTAAGTGTAGGAAGGATATAAAATTTGTATAAGAAGAAATGTAAAAATAACAAGTTGAAAATGCAAGGCATTGTCGCAACGAACTTCCAAATGTAGACTTACTTTAAAACAATTTAAAGAAATTAAAATTATTATGTTGTAGTAATTATAAGTATTCAGATAAAAAAAAATAAAAATTTATTCCGGGGGGGGGGGGGTCGGGTATCCGTGGTCAGATTTTGCGGGGGTACCATATTTCGACTCAGCTATGTCAGGGGAGTCCAAATATGTATTGCACATTAATTTTGGACCTATTTGAAATTTTAATTTTCCCGACGGAATATCGCGGGGGCACGGCGTCCCCGTGGCCCGATTTCAACTGACATCAAAACTTAAGCTCAGGACACCGAGCTGAATCGATTGATGTATCACACATTGATGTCCGACCATTAGAAAGGCCTCGGACGGACAGACAGACGGACGACAAATCGATTTCATAAACGAACGAAGTTCGTTGAAAATTAAAAATTATGTCAGATTTTAAAATATTTCAAATTTTCTGTTTTAATAGGATACCTGATACCTTTATTTAATGTATATGTTATGTTGTATGTAATAGTTGTTGTTTGTATGTGTGTGTCTGTGTGTGTGTGTGTGTGTGTGTGTGTGTGTGTGTGTGTGTGTGTGTGCGTATGCGTTAGGTTGTGTGGAGTGTATGCGTCTATGTATTTATAACGTTAAACATATTAACAAATTTTACATTAGGTATGTAGCTATGTTTTAAAATTAAGTAAATATGTGTAAATCGAGCTCAAATCACTAATATCAGTTTTTTATTTATACTATCTTTTGCAATAAAAATGTGATACATTTCAAGAAATAGTCTTTTTTGTTTATCTTTCTCTAATTCTAAAATTTTTGGATTTTTGAAATCTATTCTATGATCTAAATTAGCTGAATGACTCGATAAAGCACAGGAATTTGGTTTAACTTTTATGTCACTTCTATGTTGAGTTATACGTTGATTTAAAGATTAACATGTTTGCCCAATATACAAGCCATTACAATCTAAACAATTAATTTGGTACACAATATTTTTTTGAAATAGTTCAGGTGTTTTATCTTTTAATTTTGAAAAGAGATTGTTGACTGTTAAAATATTTTTCTTTGCATACTTAAAATTATAATTTTTAAATATTTTAATTAGCTTATGAGTTAATTCATTGTCTATGTTTGGTATTGTTTTATATATTTCTAAATTTTTGTTGTCGTTACTACTTGTGTTATTTTTGTTTATATTACTGTTACTGTTGTTTGTGTTTTTATATTCTTCAGAGGTATATAGTAATTTTGTTATTAGAGGAGTAGGATAGTTGTTGTTTTTTAAAATGTTTGAAAGTTTTTTTATATTTTTATTGTAGAATGTTGGATGACATATTCTTTTAATTCGATTTTTTAATCCTAAAATGAAATTTATTTTTGTTTTGAAAGGGTGATACGAATGGTAATTTAAATATCTGTTGGAATGGCTTTGTTTTTGATACCAATCTAAAATTATTTTATTTTCATCGTTTCGAATTAATAAAGTGTCCAGGAAAGGTACCGATTTATTTGATTCTGTTTCTATTGTGAATTGGATATGACTATTATAGCTATTAAAAATATTAAGGGTTTCAATTATTTTATTTTCTGGGATAGCCGTAATTAAATCATCAACAAATTTCTTTAAAAATGGAAGGTAAAACGGAAGTTGTGGAATAACACTATTTAATAATTCATCCATAACTATTTGTGCTATAATGGGACTAAGATTTGATCCCATTGGACATCCAAAAATTTGTAAATAAAATTTATTATTAAAGGAAAAATAACTGTTATCAAAAAGAAATTCAATGATTTGTAAAAATATAGTTTTATTGAAAATTGTTTAATTGTTCCGAAAATATGTTGTTTCTTAGACAACATCAAGGTAGTAAAGCACGCCTTGTATGTCCTTTCTTTGCTCTAACTATATTGTTTTATTACAAGTGCCGAGCGCTCCTTTTTGAAAACTGTGTTTCTACAGCGAATACGATATTTTTCTCTGAGGGTTTCTTGTTTTTTACAAGTCTAAGAGTTGGTGGTGCCCTCTTTAGTGTTCTAATTTAAATTTCTGCAGAGTGTCGTATGGAGTGTAGCTTTTGAAGACACACACACGACCATCTCTCATTGCCCTACCCAGGAATAAACCCTCTAACTACGTCGGAAGGCTGCTCTTCCTTTAACAACTTATTTTAGAAAAGGATTTTGTAGTTAGGCAGTCGCGCACCGTAAGGTGAAATTGCAAATTATGTTTCAATGTATATCTTGATGTTTTTACATAATATGCAAGTGAGCGTTTACGTGTGTGTGTTTATATTTGAATGTGTTTGAATTAAAAGTTTCGTACATATTGGATATAGTATAGTGTTTTGGTGTTGTGTGTATGCGCACTTGTGTATGTGTGTGTATTGTTTTTAGTAGTACATGTACTAAAAAATACACATGCATAATCACTTCAATTCTTAGGCTTGTTCTTTATGTCTTCTTTAAAGTTTAAAAGGTGCGAATATATATATATATATATATATATATATATATATATATATATATATATATATATAGGGCTGGGTCGGCGTATCGATATATCGATACGTATCGATACGACCCCCGTATCGACCCCCCCGATACAGCAAAAAATAAATATCGATATATCGATACGTATCGATATTCGATATAGAATATGTATCGATATTCGATACGCAAAATCCCGTATCGCCCACCCCTATATACATACTTATGTCACAAATATTAAACTTGAAACTTTAATTATTTTGATAACAAACAATCTTAAGTGAAAGATCGAATTGTCAGTAAATACATTATTTTAAAACGATCTTGTGATTTTATTCCCAAAGAAAGAGTAGAAAAATTTATAGATGCGTATCGATTCGTACCGATAGGTATCGCTACGTTTCGATATAAGTATACATATCTACACATCTAAACGTTCCGATACGAATCACTTATATATATATATATATATATATATATACTATATCTAATACGTACCGCTACGTATCTAAACGTATCGATATGCATCGATACGAGTAGATACGCATCGATACGTATCGATACGCATCGATACGTATCGATACGTATCGATACGTATCGATATATATCGATATTCGATATATCGATACATATCGATATAGAATATGTATCGATATTCGATACGCAAAATCCCGTATCGCCCACCCCTATATATATATATATATATATATATACAAGTGCCGGGCGCTCCTTTTTGATAACTGTGTTTCTACAGTGTAATTAACTATCTAAAATATTTATATATTTAATATTTGGCTTATAGTCGTAATTTTGAGCGTAGCTTCTTGTCTATAACTGACATAAGTCAAAAACTTGACAATGTCAGATATTATTGACAAAAATGCCGAACGTAATTGAAAGTTAGGTTGATGTATCGTCGTGTACACGATTTAAATTTGTCAATTTCCCAATTGTCATCATCGGTCTCGGTGGCGTAATTGGTAAACGCATGGTTCCGGCAAAATCAGGATACAGGTTCAAGTCCTGTCCAAGACCTTATATTTTCTATCTTTCAATTAGTAGTTCGATTTGAAATGATCATTTGGGCTTTGCATAAAAGTCTAAGTTATTTCCTATTCACTGTAATACTATAGTATTTATCAACTTACCTTGTGTAATTAACTATCTAAAATATTCAGATATATCCAGATGAGCAGTTTCAGATTCATCATATACATATCAACGTGTTTAAAGAGCCGAGTTCATCGTTCAGCAAGCAGCCGTGATTCATCGCATTCCAGTCCATTCAGCATAACCACCTGACGACCGTTACATTTACAGCAGTGGAAAATTCCATCGATTAACAGCACTTCTTAGAATCGCATTTCACAAACTTCTGTATTGGACACGTAGTTGTTTGTAGAAATACATACAACTGCGATTCTAAACAGAAGTTTCTGAGCGAATTGTGTTGTTAAGTTCGACAAGGGCGTGGTATTTGCGTAACCGCATTTAGGCGGGAACGCATTTATACACGTACTGCGAAGCTTTTTTCAGCGATTCTATAGCTAAGTGCTGTGGAATTGCTGAAGAGCTTTCGAGCTTAATAAGACGTTCGTCTTATTTATTCGCTAATCGTTTCAGCCTGTCGCATTTATATTATATATAAGTGCGAAAGGAAGCGAATATATTAGCGGCCCAGATGCAGTGCTTGGCACGTGCAATCTGGACCCACTAATATATAGTGCAGAAACAACTCAAATTTCAGGAATGGATTCCAGGACCACCGCCGCGGAAGAAAACAACGACCCACTAAGACAGATGATGGAACTTCACAAGAAGATGCCGCAACACCTGAAAGAAAAGTACATCTTTGTACCAGCGTTAGTAGAAGCAGCACCGCCAACAGAAGCCGCCCCACCGTCCCAGATGGAACTCTCCTCATCGTCCGAAGACGAAGAAATCACAGACGACCGCAAGCACCTGAAGAGGAAGCCTGAGAAGAGTAGCGGATCCAGCGAGTCCGAAGACGGGTTCACCACCGCCGACAAGAAGCGCACGCACCGCCGAAGGGTAAGAAACGTAACAATTCTACCTGTTGCAGGACCATCGACCGAAGCGATTACGACGAGTAATCGTTTCGAGGCCATCGGAGACACGAACCAAGAAATGGAAGAAGACTCCGCAGAAGCGATCAACACCGAAGCAGCGAAGAAACCCCGCCTACCGCCTCCAATTGTCTTGAGGGACAAGACAAAGTGGTCCCAAGTCTGCCGGACCATCACCAACAAGAAACTAGGCTTCACCAAGGCGAAGAACATACAGGATGGCATCAGCATCCAAGCGACCACCATCGACGACTTCAGAGGCATCACGAGGATGCTAACCGAAGGTAAGTTACCGTATCATTCTTACATGTTGCAGGAAGAGAAACCGTTGAAAGCGGTACTCCGAGGACTTCCCATTGATCTCTCTGAAGAAGAGATCAAAGAAGATCTACTCCAGCAAGGCCTTCCAGTCCAGAAGGTCACGAGGATGACGGGGCGTGAGCGCCGCCCCATGCCGCTCTACCTGATCCAGCTGGATCGCACCAAGGCGAGCAAGGGGATTTTCGACGTAACACAGGTCTGCCGCCTGCAGGTCCGTGTCGAATCCCCGCGAAGACAGCCCACGACGAGCCAGTGCCACCGCTGCCAGAGGTTCCACCACGCGCAGAGCCGCTGCCATGCTCCACCTCGCTGCGTCAAGTGCGGTGAGGAACACCACAGCGCCCTCTGCAAGAAGCCCAGGGACGTCCCAGCGAAGTGCGCCAACTGCCAGGAGGCACACCCAGCCAGCTACCGAGGATGCGCAGCCTTCCCCAAGCTAGCTCCAGCCAGGCAGCCGAGAGCACCAGCACCAGCAAGAAGCCCACCTGCAGCCAAGGTAAGTCCTGCAGTGTCCTTCGCCCAGGCGACCCGCGGGGAGCCGAGGCCAAGTACTTCTGCAGCCACCATCGTCCAGCCAGCAGCCCAGCCGTCACCACCAACACCACCTGCAGCCGTCGCCGCCCAAGAAGAGATGGGTATTGGACAGCTGATGGCCCTTCTGTCCACCTTGGACCTAAAGAAGATCACCGAGGTCATCAAGAAGATCAACGCTGCCCTCGCCGGAGCCAAGACAACGGGCGAAATCCTGACAGCACTGTTCAGCTGTCTGCCAGACATCGTAGCCATCTTTAAACCATAGGTAAGTTAATGGCTAACAAACGAAAACCTTTGTCCCTACAGGTAGCGTTTTGGAACGCAAACGGGCTCCGAGAGAAGAAACTCCAGCTCACCGAGTTTGCAGAGAGGTACAACCTGGACATCGTGATGGTGAACGAGACCCACTTCCGTGAAGCCGACAACCCAAGAATAGCAAACTACGTTTGCTACTGGAACAACAGACAAGACCGAAGAGGAGGTGGAACCGCCATCTACATCAAGCCTGGGATCGACCACTACAGCGTCAACACCGGAGAGCTACTGCACCTAGAGGCCACCGTCGTGGAGGTTAGGACAGCATCTGCAGGTACGTTACGCTTTGTTTCAGGTTACAACCCGCCAGCCAGACCCATCCAAGAGGTGGACCTGGACACCATCCTCCTCAAATATTAAACTTGAAACTTTAATTATTTTGATAACAAACAATCTTAAGTGAAAGATCGAATTGTCAGTAAATACATTATTTTAAAACGATCTTGTGATTTTATTCCCAAAGAAAGAGTAGAAAAATTTATAGATGCGTATCGATTCGTACCGATAGGTATCGCTACGTTTCGATATAAGTATACATATCTACACATCTAAACGTTCCGATACGAATCACTATATATATATATATATATATATATATATATATATCTATACGTACCGCTACGTATCTAAACGTATCGATATGCATCGATACGAGTAGATACGTATCGATACGTATCGATACGCATCGATACGTATCGATACGTATCGATACGTATCGATATATATCGATATTCGATATATCGATACATATCGATATAGAATATGTATCGATATTCGATACGCCAAATCCCGTATCGCCCACCCCTATATATATATATATATATATATATATATACAAGTGCCGGGCGCTCCTTTTTGATAACTGTGTTTCTACAGTGTAATTAACTATCTAAAATATTTATATATTTAATATTTGGCTTATAGTCGTAATTTTGAGCGTAGCTTGTCTATAACTGACATAAGTCAAAAACTTGACAATGTCAGATATTATTGACAAAAATGCCGAACGTAATTGAAAGTTAGGTTGATGTATCGTCGTGTACACGATTTAAATTTGTCAATTTCCCAATTGTCATCATCGGTCTCGGTGGCGTAATTGGTAAACGCATGGTTCCGGCAAAATCAGGATACAGGTTCAAGTCCTGTCCAAGACCTTATATTTTCTATCTTTCAATTAGTAGTTCGATTTGAAATGATCATTTGGGCTTTGCATAAAAGTCTAAGTTATTATTTCATCTTATTCACTGTAATACTATAGTATTTATCAACTTACCTTGTGTAATTAACTATCTAAAATATTTATATATATTTATATGAGCAGTATATATATATATATATATATATATATATATATATATATATATATACTGCTCAGATATCAATGTCACTTTTTAATTTTGAATTTCTATAAATATAGCCCATTTCTAAAAATGTTCTTTTAAAGTTGTTAGTTTCTATTTCGAATGGACCTGTACCTTGCCGAAGTTCTAAATTACTAGAACAGGTGAAATAGCTTGCGTGTTCTAATGAGCTAAAGAGATAAACTACAGGTCCAACCAAAGTAGTAGGGTCGTTAGTGAGGAACCAGACTAAGACAGGTCCTCGAAAAAGGGCAGCGGCTCTTTCGGTACTTAGGTTGGCAGAGACCATAGGGGTCGGTATGACAGTCTAAGACACTACCGCGATGTGGAAGGCAACGGGAAACCACCACATTATCTCCGAACATGATGGCATTCTCTGGGGTAAAAGATTCCGGAGTTAAAATAGTCCCCCATTCGCATCTCCGGGAAGGGACTACTTCGGTGGATGCGATTGGAAAGTTAAAAATAAGAGTCGGGAACATTCTGCGAGTCGGAGCGTGGAATGTTAGAAGTATGAAGCAAGTAGGTAAGCTAGAGAACCTAAAAATCGAAATGAATAGGTTATCACTAGACATAGTAGGGATCAGCGAAGTTCGGTGGCCAGAGGCGGGGGATTTTTGGAGTGGAGACTTCAGGGTAATTCATACAGGAGCAGAGGAAGGAAATTTGGGTGTTGGGATAGTTATGCGGAAAAAGATAGGATACTGTGTAGAAAATTACTTACAAAAGAACGAAAGAGTACTCATGGTTAGATTAGAATATAAACCGGTAAACACAGTAATAATACAAGTATATATGCCCACCTCTAGCTACAGTGACGAAGAGGTAGAAGCCATCTACAAAGATATCGAAGACATATTAAGATACGTAAAAGGACATGAAAATTTAATAATTACGGGGGATTTTAATGCCGCGGTAGGTGAGGGTAGGGAAGGAGTGGTAGTAGGTTTATTTAGTTTAGACACGAGAAATGACAGGGGAAATAGGCTGGTAGAATTTTGCGACAAGAACAATTTAATCATCACAAACACATTATTTCAACATCATGCTAGAAGACGATATACGTAGAAGATGCCAGGAGATATAGGAAGATATCAAACAGATTACATTCTTGTTAGACAACGGTTTAGGAATCAAGTAAAAGACTGTAGAAGCTACCCAGAAGCAGATATAGATACTGACCACAACATCGTAATTATGAAGGCCGCACTTAAATTTAAAAATCTGAAAAAAAGGAAGGGAAAAAGGCACTTGGATTTAGAGAAACTAAAAGATAAAGATATTCAAGTAAGATTCGAAAAAAAGTCAAATGAATTGCTGAATAATATCGGGAAAATATCTGGAACTAAGGAAGTAGAAACAGAATGAAATAACATTAAATCCAGCCTAGACATGGCGGCCAAAAATATTCTGGGGTATACACAAAAAGAAAATAAGAAATCATGGATAACAAAGGATATTGTGAATTTAATAGAAGAAAGACGAAAATACAAAAATAAATCAGAGGAAACATCGTAATTATGAAGGCCGGACTTAAATTTAAGAATGTGAAAAAAGGAAACGGAAAAAGGCACTTGGACTTAGAGAAACTAAAAGATAAAGATATTCAAGAAAGATTCGAAAAAAAGTCAAACGAATTGCTCAAAGATATCGGGAAAATATCTGATACTAAAGAAGTAGAAACAGAATGGAATAACATTAAATCCAGCCTAGACATGGCGGCCAGAGATATTCTGGTGTATACACAAAAAGAAAATAGAAAACCATGGATAACAAAGGATATCCTGAATTTAATAGAAGAAAAACGAAAATACACTAATAAATCAGACGAAACAGGAAAACAGAGATACAAAGCCATAAAATGGGAAATTATTCGAAAATGCAGGAAACCTAAAGAACAATGGATTGATGAAAAGTGCAAAGAGGTACAAACAAAGATGGAAATAGGAAAGACAAACGAAGTCTACAAATTAATTAGAATGAATTTTAGGGATATAAAACCGTATAACAAAAATATAAGGGACGCACAAGAAAACGTCATTCTAGAAAACGTAGAGAAAGTGGGTAGATGGCAAGAAAATATAGGGAATTTATATGCAGGAGAGGAACTAACTGCATTAGAACAGGATTCAGACATTGCAAATGATGACTTGGGATATCCTATACTTAGAGATGAGTTTGAATCAGCATTAAAGAGTCTGAAAAATGGTAAGGCGCCGGGTACAGATAAGGTGCAAGCAGAAACATTAAAAGCCGCTGGACAAGCAGTAACAGAACGTCTCTTCCAACTTGTAAGCTATATGTATGAGACAGGCGAGATACCCAAAGATTTCAAACGAAGCATCATAGTAACTATACCAAAAAAGAAAGGCGCGGATAGATGTGAAAATTTTCGAACAATAAGTTTGACAGAACACGTGTCAAAAATATTAACTAGAATTGTGCAAAGACGAATGGAAAAACAGGCGGAAGAAATACTGGGAGAAGACCAATTTGGGCTTAGGCGAAACAGGGGAACACGAAAGGCTATTTTAGCTCTGAGAGTGATAATGGAGAAAACAATAGAAAAAGGGAAAAGCGTGTAAATAGGGTTTGTAGATCTGGAAAAAGCATTCGACAATGTAAAATGGAAAAAAATGTTTGAAATACTCAAAAAGATTGGAATGTGTTATAGGGATAGACGAATAGTACATAGCTTATACAAAGAGCAAACAGCGGTAATAGAATTAGAGCAGGAACGTAGAGAAGTAAACATTAGGAAAGGGGTGAGACAGGGATGTGCCTTATCCCCATTGATTTTTAACTTACGCATAGAATAGGCAATGAATACTGTCAAATGCAGGAAGACATTTGGAATTACTATGCAGGGTCAAAAAATTGATATGCTTAGATTTGCAGATGATATAGCGGTATCAGTGTCTAGCAAGAAAGAGTTAAAAGCTGCTCTAAATGAAATGGCAACGGTTCTAACAGAGAGATACTGTATGAAAATTAACAAAACTAAAACTAAAGTTTTAGTAAGCAAAGGTGAGGAAAATAAATAAAAAACAAGAATACAAGTATGTAACAAGAACTTGCAAGAGGTTAAGGAGATCTTCTACCTAGAAAGCCAAATAACGCAAGATGGGAAAAGCACAAAAGATATAAAACAAAGATTAGCACAAGGTCGTGCTACATTTAAAAAAAAGCAACTACCGTGTTCAAAGACAACAAACATAGAAACAAGGAAAAGATTGCTTAAAACATATGTGTGGAGCACAGCACTGTACGGCTGTGAAGCCTGGACAGTAGGAGAAGCGGACACGAAAAAGATAGAAGCCTTTGAAATGTGGTGCTACAGACACAGAGATAGAATGATAGGCCACATACTACGGCATGAGGGAATAGTGCGGAATAAATTAGAAGCAGAGATAGGTAAATAGAGAAGAAGAGGCAGACCTAGGTTAGACTACTGCACACAGATAGTAAAAGATGTAGGCTGTAGGGGTTTCAGGGAGATGTGTAGGCTAGCCCACAATAGAAATCAATGGAGGTACGCATCCAACCAATCCCAGGATGGATAAACTAATGACGAAAAAATAACTGTGCTTAAACATGATGATTATTATAAGTAACTACAAGAATTGGTTGGGCAATATTCTCGAATAATGTTAAGTGTGTGAAAGGATGTACTGGAAAACCATTATTTCGACAAACGTCTAAGTGTTGGCGGATCTTGGTAGCCACAGGTTGCTTAACCCCCTTCGCTGAATCTCGGTGAAATAAGGCATAAAATTAGAAAACAATAGAAGAGGAACGAACTGTATACACATGCTGTGTGAGAATTTTAGGGAACTATGTAGGCTAGCTCAGAATATAAATAAGTGCAGGTACGTGTCCAACTCACATGCTGTGTGAGAATTTCAGGGAACTATGTAAGCTAGCTCAGAATATAAATAAGTGCAGGTACGTGTCCAACCAGTTTCGAGACGGAAAACCTAATGACGAAAAAATAAGCGCAGAAAATCTGATAATTAGTATGAACAACTAGTTGTTGGTTGCGAAATATCTGCAACCTAATGCTGACTGTGCGAAAAGATATATTGGAAAATATATTAAATCGGTAAATGGCTAAGTGTGGGGGGAACTTGGCAGCCACAGGCTGCTTACCTCCTTTCACAACCACTGAAGGTCGAAGAAATAGGGTATATAACTGTAAAACAATAGAAGGTGACCGAACTGCATCTATCAAGAAAGAACAGCGCCTATGAGGAAAGACAACAAACATAGAACAAGAAGAAAATTGTTGAAAGCATATGTGTGGAGCACAGCACAGTATGCCTATGAAATACGGGCAGTCTGAAACGCAGACAGAAAAACGGTAGCAGCCTTTTGAATGCTGTGCTTCAGATGTATGAGTACGACAGCATGGACAGACAAAGATAATAACAAATAGGTTATAAAAATAGAAGGGGAACAAGGATATCTGGGGAAAAAAATGGAAGGGCGGAATACGTTCTAAAGCATTTTTGGGGAATAGTATGGGATATATTACAAGCAGAGATAAAAAAAAGGTAGATGTAAACCTAGATCAGATAGTGATAGATGCAGACTGTGCAAATTTCAGGGAAATCTGTAGGTTAGTTCAGAATAGGAAACAATGATGGTACGCGTCTAACCAGTTCCCGGACCGAAGACCTAATGATGATGATGAGTTTATATTTGTAAAAGTATGGACTGCTGACTATGTTTGTCATTAAGAATGTGTATCGAAAGAGTGCACGCTTTAGATTTAACTCTTATGTCGCTTTGTGATGTATGATACTTTACTTTAAATTTTGAGATGTTTGCCCTATATATGAATGATCACAATCTAAACAATTTAATTTATAAAATACATTTCTGTGTTGCAGATGTTAATACAACCCCGTTACCAGACGTAAATAAAATATAATATAAATTGTAATATTTGACTTTCCTTCGAAAAGCGGTTAGTATGTCATCCACAAATTTTTTGATAAATGGCAATTTACATTAAAGGTTAGGTATGATTTTATCTATAAATAAATTCATTATAATTTCTACTCTACTAAAACATTAAATATCAAATATAATGAAAATAAGATTGAAACAAACAACTCTGTTACATTTTTACATACTATTGTTATCAGGCAAAATAATAATGACATGGGAGTTGAGTTAGATTCCTTACAATAGCTTAAAAATTAGATTATTATAGTGGCTTTACTACGAATCTTAAAAGGAATTTTAATTTTTTAAATTTCGAGATTTCCGAATTACTTAAGAGAAGCAAACATTATTTGTTTAGATAATTCTTTGGGTGTTGTTTGAATGGTTTTCAGATTATATTTTTGTAGGTAAATACGGCTTTTAAATTTTAAGTGAGTCTTACGAAATATAATTTAAATTTCACTTTCTGTGTTTTATTATTCAATTATTTTGTTCTTATCCAAAATATATCTTTCATGTATAAATAGTCGTAGATATCAGTTATATGGCTGATCAAGCATATGGAATTAGTTGAAGTCGATTTCGTGCAGAAAACAGCCAGGGAGGTTTTGCTTATCAGCGTGGTTAATTTCTATAATAGGGTCATTTATTTTAAATCTATTTATTTTAAGTATTCATCACATATTTTGTTATTTTATGGGTACACACTTGCTACATTTTCAAAATTGTATATTGATATTTGCTTTTCATTATCGATTATTAAAACCAAAACAGATCTCGCCTCCGGATTCTCCAATTCAACAAGATAAATTTTGATTAATAATTATAGGTAAGAGGTGCTTCGAGTTTTCGTTCTCTTTAATTGCAGTCTTTCAAGAGTAAAGAAGCTTGAGCTCTTTTTAATTGCAGTTCTCCAGGTGTACAGCTTATTTTCTTTCATTGCAATCCTCCAAGAGGGTTACAACAACTACTCTGTTAATTAATAGTCAGTCATTCGACGGTGTGTTAGGATTCGGCGGCTCCGTGGCGTAGTGGTATGTGTGTGGCTACTACGCCCAAGGTACCGGGTTCGAATCCCGACATCGTCCGCTTGGAAAATGTTAGGCGAGCACTTTTCACAAAAATACACCCTCGTTCGGATGAGAGGTAAAATGGAGGTCCCGTGTGTGAGTGTTGTCACGCACGTTAAAGATCCCTACCTTGCTTGGAACAGCAAGGGTTCGGCAAAATTTCAAATTTCCCAGGTAAAAAACAACTCGCTTCCTGGCCAATATAGTACCTTCGGGTGGAGCATTGGAAAAAATCACATGTAAGGTGTGTGTTAGGATTAGTCAGAAAAAACCCCAAGATTTGTTTTGATGGAACATTTGGGCAGATTAAATTGGAAATGAATCCATTGTCAGCCCCGAGATTGTGTAAGCTCAACTTCGGAAGGTTATAATCAGTCGTAAGTAGTACTAAAGAGATGGGCGATAAACTTGTTTTTCTGACATTGACATTGTTATACGAGACTGCACAGCGTAAAGTGCGCAATTTCAAATTTTGAATAATATAATGTGGTATAAAATTCCACTCCAACGAGTTTTCCATTATGCAATCTATAGCGGTATCAAAATGTTCAATTTCCGAAAAAAGGGGTGCCAGCTCAAAAATCATTCCCTTTTTGTTTTATTCGAAAACTGTTTAAAGTGAAGCAATATCACTTTGGAACAATGCAGTACGAAATCAGATCAATCCGGAACTATTTTCAAAATTATAAATTTCGAAAAACAGAAACCTGACTTTATGTCTAGTTAAGATAATAACTAATGACAGTATTATTCGATATGTCTAACCGTTATTAATATTCCTGGGGGCAAAAGTGGAACCTCTGCATCAAATCCTGTATTATGTACATACACATTATTACCATTTCACTTTTGAGTAATGTATTACGTTTCATCAATTTCAAGACTGCTCAACCTGTATAAGAAACCAGTTCTTCTGTGCCACAGGAAAAATATACGTAATCTTCTCAGAACATTACAGTTAGTCCGTTTTTATATTACATGAATTATGTCGGCGTCAACGAATTGGGAGCATTATAGTGAAAGTTTAAGTCTTAAAATGTTAAGTAAAATATTGTTTTGTTAACTAAAAGGATTCAAAACAACTGATAATGAGAACTATTATTATAGATCGTTAGAATTACCTACGTTTGATTGCTTGGAAGTTTCTATAAACCGTTATTAAGTCCACAAATCATGTGAAAGTATCCAGCAAAGTATGGGTTAAAATTCAGAGATGTGTGTGAACTAACTTAATTAATTATACAATCTTAATAAGTAATTATTCGTGTGGTGTAACCAGGTAATAGCCAAACTGGATATTACATCGATTTATTACATAATATCGGCATTAGAATTTACCATCTATATTTTCATGTACTCCCAATGCAAAAATAAAGGTTTCTTATTTTTAGAACAAACAATGCTAAATTGTTGTATGCCTATCCCCTCGGTGTGAAATTGTCCACATGTACAAAGCGTTAATTGTCTTCTTTAGTACAATCTTTCATACAATATTTCTCATTATGCTTCAAACCGGAATTCAGTCATACTTTCATTTTAATATTTAAATAAATAAAGATGAATTACGTTTATTGTTGCAGTATACAATTGACTATCTATCAAATCCTGTTGTATATCCGGCTTTAGAAGTATTAAACTCTGAAGAACAATAATTGCGATTTGCTTATACTTTCTGTTGATGAAGCACATTTTGGCTAGACTATCAAAATTCCTATTACATTATTACTGCTTTTGTGGACACAAACTCCGGCGTACTTCCGATTCAGGCGATATTGGGCACAAAAGTAGATTATTGAAAGCTCGCTGTTATTTCAAAACACATTTGACATGTAGCAGAATTATTACCGGATGACGAGTGATGTCATATACGTAATACGTTCAAATAAATTTGAAAGTCAAGATTCAGCATGTCAGTACGACCAACAAACATGCTAGCATTATAGTTTTAATATGCCGTCACAAATAACCTCAATTATTGCGTAAAATAAAGTATTGTTTTGAAGGTTTTCGTTTACGTTGACAGTATCTAGAAATACATAAACTCATGAGATTAATCTAGACCATCATATACTATCAGAACTTTTACTTGCTTTCACCGATAAATTGTTGTAGGTTCACAGTTTCCTGTTCGGTAGATATGTTATTCGAACAAAAAACTGTTACAAATTTGTCTATATTAATACTTTATTCTAATCATCTTTAGTTAATGAAAAATTAATTCTTTTGTGGATTCAATGTTGTACGCCTCTGTATATGTAAATACCATTCCTTCAGTTGCAGCGGCGTAAAGTACACCCCCCACAGACCACGCGTGGCGGCGGCGGGGGGGCTCAATCTTAGGGGCCCGCGACAATAAATCATTTTAAAGTTTTAAACGGAAAATACCATATTAATATTAATGAAGTTCTATCATGAATTAATAAACCAACTCTTTCATTTGTTAAATAGGTTATACCTATAGATCAGATATGTACAGCCCTATATATATATTTATATATATATATATATATATAGATATATATATATATATATATATATATATATAGCTATAATAAGGGGATATTTATGGGTATACCGAGTCATAATGGTTACCTAATACATGTAAATAGTACTAGGAGTTAGAAAACCGCATTTATTTAGGTTAAAAATAGGTAATTTGTATATTATGCAAACAGCAAACATTTAACACCCTATACAAGGTGCTTTTAAATTTGTTTGGGTTAAAAGAATACCTTAAAGGTATTTTAAAATTTTGTATGCAAATACATGCAATGTGGAAAAAAATTAATTTTATGTTTATGTATTTATAGCGAGAATTACATGCTAGTTTTAAGCATTAAGTCTCATACTCTCCGACTAACTTTGTGCGGTCGGTGCGACGGCAAACAAGACCCTTACGCACGTAGATGACGTAGTCTGATGATTGGGTAGCTACTTATTCGGTTTCCTGGTATTCCAAAGATTGCTACCATTTAAAAACCATGCGGTCCCTAAAGAGATTACTAGAATATAAGCTTTTCGTGTATATGAACGGTTGTAAAAGACTTTCACTTTTGTATTTTTCCCTTATTGGAGCTCTGCCGCGATTATTACGAACCAAAAACCGCTTCACAATTTTGTATAAATATTATTTAGAAAATTACGTTTATAAATGTGGTCCAGCTATTCCCGGCAATGTTTTAGGGAAAATCGCTTTTTATTATAGTGTAATTTTGTGAAAACAACGGATTTCACGTGTCGTGAAACGAGGCATTAACGTTTCAGAACAATGAGAAGGCGCAACGTACAAGTGGTGGTGAGTTTTCAACTCGTTGGAAGTGGCGCTATAATGAGATTTTTCACGTGATCAGTTATCTTGAACGATTTGTGCGAGAGTGCATTATAGAATGTAGTAGAGTTTTACCTGTCGATTCCTTACCTATTCCGATTCAATATCGTACCTCTGCCTTGTGTTTTTGTTTAAGGTTTTACAAAAGAAAACCAACGAGCGCAAATGCAAGAATTTCAGATAGAGCGGTAAATTGCATCCATGATGAACCCTGATTGATTTATAAATATGCTATCTGGTACACGCCCTGCTAATATGCATTAAATTAGAAGGTAAACATTGTTATTAAATAATTAACATTGTTAATTTGGAACGAAACTTATATTATTTTTAACATTTGTAAATTCTGTATATTATATCGTGCCCTCTGTTCAGGTAAGCGAAGAACTAAACCTGTACCTTACAAAATATAATACGTTATTATACCTAAACCATTAAATACGAAATTGTAACCACAATTAAAATATAAGGCAAGGTATAAGGCAAGAGTAGTTATGCAAGCATTATTGTTATTGGTGTTTATTTGATAACTATTTTAATCTTTCGCTTCAACTTTTGAAAATGTTTAGTGCGTAATAACTCTAGTAGAACAGTTACAAGTTAAATAAACAGTTAAATAAAAATAACAGCAGCGTGTGAGAAACACTGAATAAAAAATACTTTCAAACCCTTACACAAAAGTTATATTAAGGCGATGTAAAACAATGGTTGCGACTTTGCAATTGGTTCAATGGAAACATTGATGTTAATCTAAATTTCCTTTACAATATTATCTGGAATGACGAATCAATTTTATCAAATTGCGGAATTTTTAATAGATACGACGAACACTATTGCTTGTAAAAAAACACAGACAAATTAGATAAATTCGTCCTCAATCAAAATTTTTAATAAATGTTTGGAGAATAAAATTTTAGAACCATACCTTTATAAAAGTTAATACTCCCTGTATGTTTCTTGTGGTTTGTTTTGTATTTTGCTTAATCTTCGTTGGGAATTAAACCACTCAGAGTTTTTAAAATTGTCTTTATTTACGTTTCGAATTTAGATACATGACCTAGGATCGTGTCAAAATAATAAAAAAATTTAAGTTTGACATTTATGACACAAATTGAAGGTGACTTTGATTTATTAATCTTTGATTTGAATACATTAGGTAAAAATTTTAAAGTTTAGAAGAATGAATGCCTTCAATTTGTGTTGCCCCTGGGAGCGGCTTTTTAAGGTAGCCAATACGCTTAACGTGAAATCAGCTAATACATTTTTATATAGTTAAATTTCATATAAATTCAATAACTTGAAGATTGGAAAACATTTTTTAATATGGTTCTATTTATACGATTGAGGGGATGGTTATTAAAGAAATGTGTGATTACGTTACCATAAGGCTTAACAGCCGGGGGCTGCTAGTATGCCTATTGTTAATGTAATTAGTTATTGTATGTATAAATAGAAATCATGTATGGTAGGCAGTATTTCATGTTATTATCGCAAAAAAACCCAGGAAAAACTTGCAATGCTACCTAGATATTGGGAGCATTTGATTTTCATTTGTTATTTCTTTTAGTAATGGAATCCATTGCTTACTGAAAGTCATAGATTCGTTTGCTAAGCAGTTATTTTTATGTAGAGTTATATAAGCAGCTTCTTTGACGGTTTTCCTGTTTGTCATTAATTTTTGCGTCCTCCCATTTTATGTTATGACTGAAGTCTCATGCATGTTGGCAAATCATGGATTTTTCAAATTTTCTAATTTTTATATATGATTTATGTTCTTTTAATCGAACTTCAAATGGTCTGGAACTTTCACTTATGTGAAACTTGTTACATTCGCACGCTATTTTGTAAATGCAGTTTTTTGAACTTTGTATTGCGTTCTTGCGTTTTGTTTTTGTTAATTGTGTTGTTATTGTATTGTTGGTTCTAAATACTGTTTTGATTTTGAATTTGTTTCCTATTCTTTGGATTTTTCGGAGAATTCTTTTATGTATGGTATTGAGAGCATTTTTTGATGCATATCGTTGTTTGTGTTTTCTTCTTCTCTATTTTTTGGGACTTTATTCATTTCTTTTTCTATTATTCTTTTGGGTTACTTGTTTTTTATTAGTGTATATTTGATTAGGTCTCTTATAAAGGTTCTTTAAATTCTGGGTAATATTTAGTTAACTTCCATTAATAATATTTCATATTGTATGATATCAGATAGGACACTCCTACATAAATCAAGAAACGTACAAGACTAATTTTTGAAAAAAATGATTGAAACAAAGATTTCATAAATTGGCCTACTTAAACTCCTTATTTCAATGCTTTATATTTTTATACGGGGCCCAATAAAGAACTGCCTTAATGAAGAACGTATTAATATCAGTGAAAAGTTACGAAATGCTATGTAGCGGCGTTTCAACCAAATATTCAACGTACAGTAAATTCTGTTTCAAAACGCATGAATTTGTGTACAAAAGAAAATGGAGGCGTGTTCGAACATCGGCTCTAGTTGTTCTGTACACGTTTCCATAAATTATTTCTATCACCTTTGTTTTAATATTAGATTAATATGATCTATGTTTGAATATTTAAGTGTGCTATATTGTTGAAAATGAAATTTTTTCTTCTCGTTTTCAATGTCAAACTCAAATATGGTACCTTATAATAAAAAAAGCAAAGTTGACGGTCATGTAAAATCAACGTAATAAAAAATTAACGATGCGGTTAAATGCGCCTTCAAAAGTTGCCTTGATAATGCCGTTTTGGTTTATGATATCTTAAAAAATAAAAAAATTTATAATACAAAAACAAAAACTCAAAATTTTAATTTTTCTCAAATAATTTAGAAAATAAGCAAGATAATTTAAATTTGTTAGAAGACTATTTGGAAAATTGACTCATTTAAGTTCTTCCTATATATTCAAATAAACGAGTCCATGTTTATACTGCTCAAAAGGTGCACCCTATATACACCACCACAAATTAACGTAATTCTAGCAGATTTAAACGTTCAATATCAAATACCAACCATGTGCTGATTTCCAAATAAATACACTAAATTCAGCAATTTAATACGTCTATCAACCTTGGTTAGATATCTAAGAATGAGCCATATAAAATATATTTGATTTGAAATTTTTTACTTTTATTCTGGTGAGAATTGATTGCATCGGAAATAATAATAATAATAATAACAATAATAATTATCAGTCAATCTGTGCAAATAAGGTAAGGAATAATATATTTGTTTAATTAGTATGCACTATACGAGTATAGATAATTAATTATAATACATAATCAGTAGTACATTTAAAGAAAATTATGTAAGCGTTTCATTCTTAAACAACAGTATGTAAATGAATGGTGAAGGTCGTTAGATCAACAAATCGTATATAATAAATAATATAAATACACATTACAGTAAATTTTAGACATAATGAGCCGTTTAAAAGCGCCATTAATTTCAATGTTACTTCTCATTTACTTAAATGTTTCAAGTGACTTCCACAGAACATTATATGTAGATGTATTTAACAATATATAGATAATTTGAACGATGCGTAAATTCGAATCAATAATTTCCGTACATACTAAGTGGTTGCTTTTCCTTTAACCACTTACCGTTATAAAAAAATTATAAGTGGTAGGAAACACCGAACAAACTTCCTTGCTACCTGAATGGAACTACTCATTTTGCATTTGCAAATTACTTAATTCATTGAAATTATATTTTATGGAAAAACCTGTACATGTAAATGATATGCCAGATCTGACAAATCATGGTTGCGATAACGAATTTGTGAATGCGTAAACTATTTAAAAATTCCATTTGAGTATTCAAAGCTCAAAACTTGTGATATTATTTTATAATGTTATTGAATATGAATTTTATAGAGTTGTTATGATGAAAATATTTATTTTACCAAAATGAAATAGACACGTCATTACGTAAGCATTTTTCTTGTGTCTTGTAATTTAGGAGTTGCATATGTTAAAAAAAATTTTTCGTTGAGAAAGACATCTAGTTGGTTGAGACAAGATCTACCCTTTATTTTGTCACACTATATTTATCCAGGAATTTTTTGATGAAGAGCAAGAATCAATAAACACAAAAAGTTTTCTGTATATGACCGTCAAAATTACTTAATACTTGTTAGACACAGTGGCGTCCAACTAAAAATTACATTTTCTTTAATTCAACTAAGTAAATTCAGCTCGACCCCACCTCTAACTTTCCCTTTGGTTAATAGCCAAGTTAGCCGAATGCATAGAGTCTCTTAGACTTTCCATCTTCTAAGTATAAAACTTTATAACAAACTGCGGCAAGTATAAAACTGTAGCAATGTTTGGCATACACTTTTCCTTTCAAATAATACCAAATAAAAAGTCCAATGATGTCAAGTCGCAAGATCTTGATGGACAATTCACATCAGCGTTTCGAGAAATTATTCGATCATCTAACTTGGAGCGCAACAAATCGATATTTTGGCGTATTGTATGACTTGTAGCGCCATTTTGTTGAAATCAAAGCTTATTTACATTCAATTCATTCAATTTCGGTCATAAAAGGTTCGTTAACAGGTCACCGTATCATTCGGAATTAACCGTAACAACCTTTTCACGACCGCTATCGAAGAAGACCGGTCCAATCATTCCACCAACCTATAAACCGCATCAAAGAATGACTTTTTTAATGATAAAGTGCATGTTCCTGAATGACGTGTGGATTTTCCAAGCCCCAAATACGACAATTCTGCTTGCTAACATAACCGCCGCCGGTGTGAAAATGCGCATCGTCAATAAAGATGATTTTCGATGAAAAATGCTCAGCACTGCATAGGGTCTAATGGCTTCAATGGCTTAGTAATTTGGATATTTTACGGATGCAGTGAAGATCGCTGTGCAAAATGCGGCATAAAGTTGTGTGCGAGATGTTTAGTTCCTCTGAACGATGTCTAGCGAAAATGCTTGGGTAAGCACGCACATTTTCAATTACAGCAGCTACGTTTTCACCCTTACGAACTAGATGAGCATGTTAACGTGTTATACGACCTGCCACCGAACGAGTTTCTTCAAAATGTTTCACTAGTTTACGAATTCCGAGCTCTGTAGGACGATTAAATACTCTGAAATGATCATCAATTTTAAGAAATGTAACTTTTATGAACGCCCGTTTCCGGAGTAAGTTTCGACAATTAAAATGCGTTGTTCTGTTGTATAATTCCATGTCTACAATTGTACTACTTTATACTTGATATCTGTAGAAACAAAAGTTGTTACAGATATTTTGTAAGTTGAAAAGGCAAAAGATGACCACGTCTTGTAAATGTCACGCACACTTCCAGTTCCCTTTTATTGAATCTGACCTGTGAAAAACACTTCTTTATTGTAAATGGGTTAATTAACTCTTTGCCAAGCAATATCAATTCTAAAACGATAATGTTCTTCTTTAAGTCTTTATTCGAAGATACCGAGCTCATTGTTGTATCAAGTTTGTCCTTAACTTTGAAATACTGATTAAATCCCTTGTCGAAATACTGACAAACGGAACAACGATTTGGCGAAAAGAAAATTAACTTAAAATGGTTTAACTTCAAGTCTGTGGGACAGATTGTGTTATCTAAGAAGATAATTATTTTGCGCTTTTGTCTGCCTAATTTTCTGTGAAACTCTGTTGCCAATTTTTAAAATCGTCTCTGGTCATTCACGCTTTGTTATTAGAGCTCCACATACAGAAAATTTTACGAACACTGATGTTTTTAAAACTACGTGGTTTAGCTGACTGTCCGATACCAAAGGACTTTTTTGCCACTATCCATACTAATACAATGCAAAACAGTTAATCTTCTTTACAAATTTTACCCTCCACTACATTTTTCACACGTTAAACTAGATGTTTTATTAGACAAACCTCTGAAGAAGAGCAGTTTCATTTAAATTGGAAATATCTTTGTCCTTGTATTCGCTTATCTAGGATGATAATTTGTCATTCCATAATACAATTTCATTATCAACGCTGCTAGATTCTCTTGTAGGAAATTTTATTGCGAAGTTGAAATTCTCCAAGCCTCCTTAGATGCTTTAAATCGTTGGACTTCCACTTCTCAGCAGCTATTAAGCTTTTTCTTGTAAAATTCGTCCAGAAATAGATAACTTTCTACTGAGAACCTTTGAACACCAGTTAAAAACAGCTGCATCCATTGGAATAGTGTTTTACTTTTTTTGGAGAAATTGGTTTTCTATTTTCACTTAGGTGTTTCCTAAATTTCTCAAGCAGTTTATTCGTACGCTTTATAGTACCATTGATTTGTATGTTTCTTGCTCCAAATTGCTTTGTTAAAGCGCAAACTTTAGGCCACGATTGTAATATTCAATTACATATATTTTTTCTTTTAATGTAAGAGTTGTTCTTTTACATTTTGTAGCAATTGCATACGGTGCACAGGTTAAAGAGCGCGTGCGTACATACAAACAGTATCGATACTGAACACTAATGAACGATGAAACCGCATTTACTTCAAAGTTCTATTTAATGATTCAGCACAATATTGTGATTACTAAATTTTACAAGGGCTATATTAGTCGGGTACGTACATATTTATAACGGGTAAAACTCAAGGCTCAGTAATAAAAAGATTATCTTGCATAACTGCATAATGATAAAAATGTTTCAAAATAATACAACTCAACAAAATGTAAATAACATCTACGTATGTACATATTATTAGAAAAAATATCCGTTGAGGTGGTAAACCTGACGTTTTAGATGCCTTCTCCATTATGTAGAAAAGGGTCCATTATACAGAAGGGATGTCAAACAATGAATATAATCTATTGAATCGGAACTATGTTATATTATCCGTTAAAGGAAGGGGTTCGTTTTATAAAGGTGTCCGTTAAAAGAGACTTCATCACTATAATTGATATTATCCAAGTTATACCTTAAATTATACCCTCCATTACACAAATACTTTAAAATATTCTTCCAGAGAATTTTCCTGGATAAACAAAGTAGCCATTCTGAACGAACTTGCACCTTGACGACGTTCTAAAATACTAGAACAGGTAGAATGGCTTGTGTGTTTCAATGAGCTAAAGAGCCGAACTATAGGTTTAATCAAATTAGTGGGGTCTTTAGTGAGGAATGCAGACTAAGACAGATCCCTGAAAGAGGGCAGCAGCTTTTTCGGTACTTAGAGTGGCAGATACCATAGGGGTCGGTATGACATTCTAAGACACACTACTGCGATGTGGAAGGCAACGGGAAACCACCACATTACCTCCCAAGTACACTGCATACATAAATAGTTAGTAAACATGATGACATCCTCTGGCGTAAAAAATTACGGAGGTAAAATAGTCCCCCATTCGGATCTCCGGAAGGGGACTACTTCGGAGGATGTGATCCGAAAGTATAGAAAAAGATACGTGAACATTCTGCGAGTCGAAGCGTGGAATGTCAGAAGTATGAAACAAGTAGGTAAGCTAGAGAACCTGAAAATCGAAATGGATAGGTTAGCACTAGACATAATAGGAATCAGCGAAGTCCGCTGGCCAGAGGCGGGAAATTTTTGGAGTGGAGACTTCAGGGTAATTCATACAGGATCAGAGGAAAGAAATTCGGGTGTGGGGATAGTTATGCGAAAAAAGATACGACGACGTGTAAAAAACTTACAAAAGAATGAAAAAATACTCATGGTTAGATTTTAAATGTAAACCAGTAAATACAGTAATAATACAAGTGTACATGCCCACCCCTAGCTACAGTGAGGAAGAGGCATAAGCGATCTACAAAGATATCGAAGACATACTAGCATACGTAAAAGGACATGAAAATTTAATAATTACGGGGGATTTTAATGCAGTGGAAGGTGAGGTTAGGAAAGGAGTGATAATAGGTTTATTTGGTTTATGCACGAGAAACGACAGGGGAAATAGGCTGGTAGAATTTTGCGACAAGAACAACTTAACCATCACAAATACATTATTTCAACATCATGCTAGAAAACGATACACGTGGAAGAGGCCAGGAGATATAGGAAGATATCAAATAGATTACATTATTGTTAGACAACGGTTTAGAAAAAGACTGTAGAAGCTACCCGGAAGTAGATATAGACACTGACCACAACATCGTATTTATGAAGACCGCACCTAAATTTTAAAACCTGAAAAAGAGGAACGGAAAAAGACACTTTGACTTTGAGAAGCTTAAAGATAAAGATATTTACATTAGATTTGAAAAAAAGTCAAATGAATTGCTGAAAGATATCGGGAAAATTTCTTATACTAAGGAAGTAGAAACAGAATGGAATAACATTAAATCCAGCTTAGACATAAAGGGCAGAGATATTCTGGGGTATACACAAAAAGAAAATAAGAAACCATGGATAACAAAAGATATCCCAAATTATATACAAGAAAGACGAAAATATAAAAATAGATCAGAGATACAAAGCCATAAAATGGTAAATTATTCGCAAATGCAGGAAAGCTAAAAACAATGGATTGATGAAAAGTGCAAAGAGGTACAAACTAAGATGAAAATAGGAAAGACAGACGAAGCATACAAACTAATTAGAATGAATTTTAGGGATATAAAACCATACAGCAAAAATATAACGGACGCGGAAGGAAACGTCATTATAGAAAATGGAGAGAAAGAGTAGCTAAATGGCAGGAATATATAGGGAATTTATATTCAGGAAAAGAACCAACAGCATTAGAACAGGAATCAAACATTGAAAATGATGACCTGGGATATCCTATACTTAGAGAGGAGTTTGAATTAGCATTAAATGGTCTGACAAATGGTAAGGCGACGGGAACAGATAAGGTGCAAGCAGAAACTATAAAAGCCGCTGGACAAGCAGTAACAGAACGTCTCTTCCGACTTGTAAGCTATATGTATGAGACAGGCGAGATATCCAAAGATTTCAAACGTAACATCATATTAAAATTCGTCCAGAAATAGATAACTTTCTACTGAGAACCTTTGAACACCAGTTAAAAACAGCTGCATCCATTGGAATAGTGTTTTACTTTTTTTGGAGAAATTGGTTTTCTATTTTCACTTCGGTGTTTCCTAAATTTCTCAAGCAGTTTATTCGTACGCTTTATAGTACCATTGATTTGTATGTTTCTTGCTCCAAATTGCTTTGTTAAAGCGCAAACTTTAGGCCACGATTGTAATATTCAATTACATATATTTTTTCTTTTAATGTAAGAGTTGTTCTTTTACATTTTGTAGCAATTGCATACGGTGCACAGGTTAAAGAGCGCGTGCGTACATACAAACAGTATCGATACTGAACACTAATGAACGATGAAACCGCATTTACTTCAAAGTTCTATTTAATGATTCAGCACAATATTGTGATTACTAAATTTTACAAGGGCTATATTAGTCGGGTACGTACATATTTATAACGGTAAAACTCAAGGCTCAGTAATAAAAGATTATCTTGCATAACTGCATAATGATAAAAATGTTTCAAAATAATACAACTCAACAAAATGTAAATAACATCTACGTATGTACATATTATTAGAAAAAATATCCGTTGAGGTGGTAAACCTGACGTTTTAGATGCCGTCTCCATTATGTAGAAAAGGGTCCATTATACAGAAGGGATGTCAAACAATGAATATAATCTATTGAATCGGAACTATGTTATATTATCCGTTAAAGGAAGGGTTCGTTTTATAAAGGTGTCCGTTAAAAGAGACTTCATCACTATAATTGATATTATCCAAGTTATACCTTAAATTATACCCTCCATTACACAAATACTTTAAAATATTCTTCCAGAGAATTTTCCTGGATAAACAAAGTAGCCATTCTGAACGAACTTGCACCTTGACGACGTTCTAAAATACTAGAACAGGTAGAATGGCTTGTGTGTTTCAATGAGCTAAAGAGCCGAACTATAGGTTTAATCAAATTAGTGGGGTCTTTAGTGAGGAATGCAGACTAAGACAGATCCCTGAAAGAGGGCAGCAGCTTTTCGGTACTTAGAGTGGCAGATACCATAGGGGTCGGTATGACATTCTAAGACACACTACTGCGATGTGGAAGGCAACGGGAAACCACCACATTACCTCCCAAGTACACTGCATACATAAATAGTTAGTAAACATGATGACATCCTCTGGCGTAAAAAATTACGGAGGTAAAATAGTCCCCCATTCGGATCTCCGGAAGGGGGCTACTTCGGAGGATGTGATCCGAAAGTATAGAAAAAGATACGTGAACATTCTGCGAGTCGAAGCGTGGAATGTCAGAAGTATGAAACAAGTAGGTAAGCTAGAGAACCTGAAAATCGAAATGGATAGGTTAGCACTAGACATAATAGGAATCAGCGAAGTCCGCTGGCCAGAGGCGGGAAATTTTTGGAGTGGAGACTTCAGGGTAATTCATACAGGATCAGAGGAAAGAAATTCGGGTGTGGGGATAGTTATGCGAAAAAAGATACGACGACGTGTAAAAAACTTACAAAAGAATGAAAAAATACTCGTGGTTAGATTTTAAATGTAAACCAGTAAATACAGTAATAATACAAGTGTACATGCCCACCCCTAGCTACAGTGAGGAAGAGGCATAAGCGATCTACAAAGATATCGAAGACATACTAGCATACGTAAAAGAACATGAAAATTTAATAATTACGGGGGATTTTAATGCAGTGGAAGGTGAGGTTAGGAAAGGAGTGATAATAGGTTTATTTGGTTTATGCACGAGAAACGACAGGGGAAATAGGCTGGTAGAATTTTGCGACAAGAACAACTTAACCATCACAAATACATTATTTCAACATCATGCTAGAAAACGATACACGTGGAAGAGGCCAGGAGATATAGGAAGATATCAAATAGATTACATTATTGTTAGACAACGGTTTAGAAAAAGACTGTAGAAGCTACCCGGAAGTAGATATAGACACTGACCACAACATCGTATTTATGAAGACCGCACCTAAATTTTAAAACCTGAAAAGAGGAACGGAAAAGACACTTTGACTTTGAGAAGCTTAAAGATAAAGATATTTACATTAGATTTGAAAAAAAGTCAAATGAATTGCTGAAAGATATCGGGAAAATTTCTTATACTAAGGAAGTAGAAACAGAATGGAATAACATTAAATCCAGCTTAGACATAAAGGCCAGAGATATTCTGGGGTATACACAAAAAGAAAATAAGAAACCATGGATAACAAAAGATATCCCAAATTATATACAAGAAAGACGAAAATATAAAAATAGATCAGAGATACAAAGCCATAAAATGGTAAATTATTCGCAAATGCAGGAAAGCTAAAAACAATGGATTGATGAAAAGTGCAAAGAGGTACAAACTAAGATGAAAATAGGAAAGACAGACGAAGCATACAAACTAATTAGAATGAATTTTAGGGATATAAAACCATACAGCAAAAATATAACGGACGCGGAAGGAAACGTCATTATAGAAAATGGAGAGAAAGAGTATATTTTTGTGAAAAATGCTCGCCTAACATTTTCAAGTGAAGCGTGTCGGGATTCAAACCCCGGACCTTGGACGTAGTAGTCACACACATACCACTACGCCACGGAGACGTCTCCCCTTCACACACCACCGAATCTCGGTGAAATAGGGCATGTAATTAGAAAACAATAGAAGGGAATCGAGCTGTATATCGGCTGTTGTGAGAATTGCAGGGAACGGTGTAGGCTAGCTCAGAACATAAATAAGTTGAGGTACAAGTCCAGCCAGTTTCAAGACGTAGAAGCCAATGATGAAAAAATAAGTGCTCTTAAATCTGATGATTATTATAAACAACTACAGGTGTTAGTCGTGAAATATTTTCAACTAATGTAGATTGTGCGAAAGGGACAAATTGGAAAAACTATTAATTCGACAAAGGTTCAAGTGCTGGGGAAACTTGCCAGCCAAAGGCTGCTTACCCCCCTTCAAATACCACTGAATATCAGGGAAATAGGGTATATAATTGTAAAACAATAGAAGGTGACCGAACTGCATCAAACAAGAAAGAACAGCAGCTATGTTCAAAGAAAACGAACATAGATACAAGTAGAAAACTGTTCAAAGCATAGTGTGGAGCACAGCACAGTACAACTATGAAATAGGGGTAGTAGGAAAAGCAGACAGAAAGAGATAGATGCTCTCTGGAATGTTGTGTTTCAGATGTATGAGGATGGTAGCATGGACGGACGATGTTAATAACAAATTGGTTGTAGAAATAGTAGAGGAATAAAGATATCTGTGGAAAACAAAAAAAAATAAAAGAAATACAAGGACAGGATAAGTTCTAAAATCTAAGATCAGACTTTCGTACACAGATAGGGATAGATGCAGACTGCAAATTTCAGGAAAATGTGTAGGTTGGTTCAGACTAGGAACCAATGAGGGTACGCGTCCAACCAGTTCTAGGACTGAAGACCTGATGATGCTGATGATGATGATGATGAAATAAAGTACACCAATTTATAACACTTTATAAACAACTTATCAGATAAAAATTTAATCAAAATTGTTAGAACCCTTTTCCAGAAAATAAAACATTTCACTTTTTCCATGAGTGAACCATCCTTACTACGTGATCATTTACTTTCTTAAACTTCGAGAAAACCCTAAGAAATGAAATTTGAAACAAGTCCAATTGGGTATTGTTTAACGTACACAAACATTCACCCACGAATGGTTTTCCAAAGATCAGTTTTCTTTGTTTATGGGGCTCTAAAACGTAAGATTTGTTAAACACTCCAATTCAATTTTTTGGATAATCGACTACTCTCTTCGCTATATTGGTTTGCTCGAATGTAAAAAGCGCAAACAACTGGCCAGCCAATTCTTGAGAGTCCCTTACACTATATCCATGTATACATGAGTAAGATTTTGCGTGTACATTAATTAAAGATTCTAAGAGTAGTGCACCCTTGTACCAAAGATATAACGATTATACTCACCAAGAAAGAAGAAATAAAACTCTAGGATGCTCTGTTTCTTTAACGCTGTTGAACTTTATGAATTTGGATTTTCTAGTATTTTTAACATCAAGGGTATCCTAGAATTTAGAGAAACTTAAAATAGAAAATCAGACCACTATAAGTTTAGTCAGTTTTCGAGTAAAAAAATTTCAACATTTTTGCTCTTCTAGCTTAAAAAAGGATCAATCTCGGTTGGAGGTGCTGCTGAAAGTACGCCAAATATGTTTAAGAGATATTAATAAACATGGAACAATACATCAAAATGTAAGGAGAAGGAAGAGCTAGATATGGGTATGTTATAGAGGAAAAAGTGAAAATTGAAATGGACATTGGAGCAACAGATAAAATTATATTAAGGACAATTTCTCAAAAACGCCAAGAACGATCTCGATAAAAGAAGCAAATAGAGATAATAGTCAGGTTAGTCAGATTGGAATAAATTTGGAAGTGGAACTGCTACAGGATGGCTAACAGAGAGAGCTAAATGATTGCCACAAGGTTGGTATATGATCTAAATTCTGCAGTGGTTTAAATAAAAACTGTTCTACGTTTTGCTATTAAAATTCAAAATGATGGATTTCGACGACCTCGGTTCCTTAGATGTATCCATAATTGTAATAACTTCTGTTGGAGTTTAATAATTATGCAAAATCAAGCCTATAACAAAAAAGCACAACAAAAAAGCATCTACACTTCAATCCTCGTATATCTAAAATAATATATATCAAAAATTACATGATTGTAAACTTGTTTTTGGGTGTCTACTGTAACTTCTATTTGATAAAGAAAAAGAGCTTGACCATAATAAAGCAAAAACAAAAATTAGTATTTCTGTCAAAAATTCACGAAAGAGTTTAATGTAGCTTTTTGGTTACTATTTCTTAATAAATAAAACTATCTTGTTGGTTGGATGAACGAAGATATATATTTACAAACTTAATACAGTATTGCCCGAAATAAACAGTACTGAAACTAAGTTGTCGGTGTTTTTATGCGTGCGCTGTCACACTCAAGTTAGCTAGTATAGACCTGTCAAGTAAACCTCAAACAAGTAATTAGTAGGGCCTAATTGTTAAAAATGGTGTTAAGTACAGAGGAGAAAGTGTTTCTGGTAGAGCATTATTTTCGTTCATACGGAATCGGTCGACATAATGGTGCAAGTTTGCTATACGTGTCTGATCAATTCACACAAAGGTTTAATAAACGTTCTCCAAGTAATGCTGTAATTTTGAAGGTTATTGAAAAGTTTAGAAATACAGGTAGTGTATTGTGCCAACGAAAAGGAAACTCAGGGCGTCCCAGGACAGTTAACAACAACAATAACCATGAACGTGTTTTGAGCAAATCTTAGAAAATCCGAAAGTCAGCCAGGCAAGGACAGCGTTACAACTTGATTTAAAAGAACTTCCTTTCAAAGAATCCTGAAGGAGCTGGGTACATTTTCGTATGTGATTCAGGTACATCAACAACTACATCCTCGGATTATCGCAGTAGAGTGGAATATTGCGCCAGAATTCTCGCGTTACAGTATGAAAATCCTGAATTTTGAAAATGTTTGGTTTCAGACGAAGCACATTTTCACTTGTCAGGCTATGTGAATCGTCGCACAAATCGATTTCTGGGCTTTGCCAGACCCGATGAGGTTCAAGAGGTTCCTTTACATAGTGAAAAGTGAGTGTCTGGTGTGCTGTTTCCGGACACGGAATCATTGGTCCGTACTTTATCGAAGAGAATGGTAGGCAAGTCACACTTAATCAACAGAGGTACAGACAAATTTTAACACGATTTATCCCTGATCTACGTCAATTCTGTCGTGCACGTAACTTGGCATTTCGAAACCAATTTTTCAGCAGGACGGGGCAACTTGCCATACTGCTGCCGCAATTCGTCAATTTCTTCAAGAACATTTTCCAAGCAAATTCATATCACGATTTACTGACTTCCTTATCCTTCACATTCTCCAGACCTCACACCTCCAGACGCATACATTTGGGGCATGGCTAAAAATGCCGTTTTCAAACGGGCACCACAAACCATCGATGAATTAAAGGATGCCGTTAGAGTCTTCTTCGCAGCCCTGAGACAACCCTTATTCAATAACATGACCAGAAACTTAGAACATCGTTATGAAGTCTGTCTCGAACGAGGAGGTGCACATTTAGAACATATAATAAAGTGTCAATAATATGTATTTTTAAATATACAAAACAATTACAATTTCAGTACTGTTTATTTCGGGCAATACTGTACTTCATAATAATAATATCCATTACGCTTGATTGACAGATATCGCCAAAAAAACAATACCAGCAATACAACATCTACTATCCCTTCAGTGTGATTATCAAAATATGACTGGACAAAATATGAAGATGGCATTAGAACATAATAGGGCAAAGAGTTATATAGCTATAACTGCTTACAAACACTTTTACTTGTGATGCTAATCTTTGGCTATACTCATATGATCCAAAATGTTACCAAAATTTTATGTATTTCAATTAAAAATAACCAGCAAAAATTGACAGTCAGGTAATGCAAAAAAATTGCAATTTCCTTTTGTAGTGCATTATTGAGATCATTACAGCTATCGAACTGTAGCGAGCGTGGCGCTGTTTTCTAATAGAATCGGAAATTTAAATAGGTCAAAATTTTGAGGCAAGATCCCCAAATTCATGTGCACGTAGTTTTTGGAATAACTTTTATAAAATATTATACATGATGGCTGTGCATGGAAATAATACCTCTCGGGTGGTTTTGAAATAAATTCAAAAGAAAATAGTTTCCAAAAAAGAGTGCTTCTTGTGACTCGCAAAAAATATCTTGTATATGTGCGCTAATACTAAGGCACACTACTTTCAGAATACTCATATACGTATAAGTCCTTGTACTTCTTTCTGCGGTTGTTATATTTCATTCGCAATTTTAAACTTATCCCTGACCTTTTCTTAATTTCGACAGCTTTAGACTACGAGTTGTTTCGATTTTAAAATATAAACTTCTTAGAACTTGACTTAAGTTTTTGCAGGTCATAAAAGTCCAATAAAGAAACAATAAGAAACGTGAGTTGCTTATTTTCAATAAACTGTGATCAAAGAATGTAGACACCTAAACATATTTTTAGAATCTTTTCTACGCTGTATAAAAATAAACGTGTGTAATTAAAAGATAATAAAGCATCCAATGCGGCTTTCCAATAACACCTACAGAATATACCAAATAGCTTTGAGTAATAACATTTACAAAATACTTTGCTCTTGCAAAACACAATTCATTTCAGTGATAATTGCTTCACAACGTTCAATTAGATAATTCCTACACGTAAAGCAATTTTCGATTTCATAAATGAATACCTGCAAAACCCTAATAAACCATCAAAACTTGTTGCGTTATTAGCTTGTAACTATACATTCAAGAATCACCAAACCAGTTAAATATATGAAAACATCTTGAAGTTTTTCTCGCTAGAGAACTTTTAAACAATGATTTGATTTACTTGAGAGATTCTAAAATCCAAAGAGAAATTTTATAGTTTGAACATTGTCATTCAACGCCTATATTAAAAAACGTATTCCAGCATGTAGTAAAGCGATAGCGAGCAGATAGAAGTGTTTTGTTAAGGACGAGCGGGATAAAAGCATTACCAAACACATTTTATATTGCTTTTCTTCTCCTTTGGGTTTAATAACGATCGCTCACACTAATCTGACAGCTTTTACAGAAAAAATTGGGTTAGTTGATATCCTGTGGGTGGATATAAAGACCTCTTAGTTGTTGTGATCGTTGACTGGCTTAGCCTTTGCCACAGGGCAAAATACTTTTACAACCACAAGAAAATTGAACATCACCGCATTTTTAAACGTAAATACTAAAACCTTTTGAAGAATAAAGAAACCGTAAGAAATTGTAAACACTACTTCAAAAGTCATGAGGTGATGCCAAAACATCATAGATATAGTATAAATACCCCAAACTCCCTGTACATTTATGCGTATACTAACCTCTTCCTAAGAAATCTTTTTAACTAATCATCTAAATTATTATCGAGATAAGCAATAGAGAAAGTTGTAGACTTTAAAATATCTATCACTTCAATAAAAAGTTCTCTTTTAAACTATTTAAAATAGTTTCATGAACTCATCCACAAATGGATTTAAAATGTTTACACATGCAGATAATAGAGGTACAACAATATCACAAAACAGTTAGATTGCAGCAAATATTTCTAAACAACCATAATGCAACTAACAAATATACTTCTTACGCTACGATTGTAAATTAGATATTACATCTAACCTGTTTAACCTAGTTTTACTAAAATAAAATACAAACAAGACTAACCAAATGCTATTTAACATTATATACTTCTTGTTGCAAATAGGTTAACAGGACGTGCGCAGTTCTTCGCAATAATATTGTTAGGACACCTGTAATAATCCCAAAAAAAACCTTTTAGTAAACAAGACACAACAAAAAAAATTAAATAGTTTCCTTTGCCAATAAGAAATGTTCACATGGATTTGACAACAATAGGTCAGAACAAGGGAGAGATGTTTTAACAAAAAATGTTGGGCAAATATTAAAATAAAATCAAAAGCCGACATTTTAATTTTAGATCAACAAGTAAAATAGAAAGGAATGATTAGAAATTCCACATAACAATACTAACTATATTAACCATTCTCATTTTAGACACAGTTAATTTTTTTGTTAAATATTAAACTGCAATTAAGACCACGAGGAACAGAACTCTTAGCTAAACTGAAATAAATACTCCCTGTATGTTTGTTGTGGTTTGTTTAGCATTTTTCTTAATCTTCTTTGGGAATTAAACCACTCATAGTTTTTAAAATCATGTTTATTTACGTTTCGATCCATGGCCTAGGATCGTTGACAACGATCCTAGGTCATGGATTGAAACGTAAATAAACATGATTTTAAAACTATGAATGGTTTAATTCGTTGACAACGATCCTAGGTCATGGATCGAAACGTAAATAAACATGATTTTAAAAACTATGAGTGGTTTAAACTGAAATAAATTTAAAACCACAGCATTTAAAGCCCAGTAAAATAATATTTACCACATATTGCCTCAAATTTACGCGGGGGTTAAATTCACCGAGACGGCCAAATGCATCGTTAAGTTATTATGACTTGCACTTGCCCGTGATTTCTTACTCATCTCATCTAATTCTCTGCAGGGACGTCGTGAGTAAAGTCCTGCTGTCCCAGTGTTTTCCTGGCTGTATTCCTCTTCAACAAAGCGCCGATAATGATGTGGGATAGGAACGGAAGAAAGGAATCACTTTGTCGATAAGTGGAATCATTACAACACGTCTACGCTTAAGAGAGGTCGACAGTCAAGTCCTTGATTCAATACATTCGCTCTCACGGAAATGTCTCTCCCTCCAAGAGAGGCCAAAATTCTCTGACGCACATTGGTGGGTACAACGTGTGTAAGGTGTAACTGGACTTTTCTGAAAACGAAATCTTGGTATGGTTTTCATGACTGCTTGCAATAAAACATTAATATGCTGGGAATTTTCCCGTACGGGGTTTTAAAAGTCTCCCGAACCTAACTAATACAATAGACGTTAGAGCTTTTAAAAAAAGTGTAACAAAACAACAAAAGCTTCTTTCAAAGAATTATTTATAAGGACCTTGAAGGCTGAAAAAGTAAAAAAAGAACTTATTTAAGAGTTAGTTTAATACAATTGAATGCGAAAAAAAAGTAAATTTTAAATTTCGTTGCAAAAATACCCAAAAACCAGAATATGCGGATAATGTAGTGAGGATGCAATTACTGATATTCATATAAATAATGTAGTCGAAAAACGAAAAGCAATTAATATTTACTGAATAGAATTTCGTGAAGTCTCAGTAGAATTTAAAATCAAAAGTCACAAAAAGCATTCCTTCCTTCGCCTGCAAGCTCAATATGAACAAAACCTTACAATAATTTCCGTAACAGTCGGTTGAAAGTATATATACAGGATGCCTCACTTAAGCTCGCTCGCTATGGGTATTTTAGTACAGATACAAATTCGGTTAAATTACAAAAAGGTTGCGCCCTTTCAAAACCTTCAGAATGATGATATTTATAATGGTTCCTCAAATATCATAAAAAAAACTGAAAAAATCGTTTTTTATAAATTCCTCATAACTATTATATTTGCACAGATATTGAATTGAAAATCGGTATAGGGATATCTTAGCATGTGCAGAATTCAAAACTGACATTAGAATTCACATAGCGCTTTTAGACTTTAATATACGACAGATAACCTTTTTTTTCATATGCACGCCATATTGGATTTTTTGGTTGCCGAATGACATTTTCAAATCTCCACATAACGCTTTTTCAATTTTTAAAATCCTTCCATAAATAAAAAAGTTACAAATAATTTTAATATTTTTTTTGTAGTAGGCCGTGGAAATAAATGAAAACAATTGAGTGGTAAACTGTTTTTATCATTATAGCAAGAAAACTAAGAAAACAACATACAATTTTAGAAGTGCTCGAAATGTCCACCATTTACTTCAACTCATAATTGCGCTCACCCAACGATGTCTCTGCATGCATTTTTCAAAACAATTGTATTTAAAGTATTGAATGTCCTTATAATTGCATCTTGCAAATTTTCAATGTTGTTATACAATTTTGTATAAACAATGTCTTTAATGTATCCCATACAAAATAGTCCAATGGTTTCGATCAGAAGACCTTGGCAGCCAAGCTGTGCAGCAATTGTTGGATAGTAATTGTTGTTGTAGAATATATAACTCTGATGGACCGCGATTATCTATCCAACTGTGAGGATACATGTGATCTAAAAATTGACTAACCATCTGGCTGTTATGGGCAGGAGCCCCATTTTGCTAAAAATATCTTTTTTGCCTTCTAGTCTGCAATGACAAATCGTCCAAGAAATTTCCACATTGTTCTTGCAGAAATCTCAAATATCTTTCACCATTTAAATTTCCATCAAAAAAATACGGACCCGCCAAATTATTTCCAATTATCCCACACCATACATTAATAGAAAATCTTTGTTGAAATTTTCTTTGACTCATATGTGGATTTTGAAATGCGTAGTAATGAAATTTTTTTTAATTAAATACTCCACAATTAGTGAACTTGTTTCATCGCTCCATAAAATATTGAGAGGCAGATTTGGATTACCATCGAGTTTGTTACGAAACCAATGACAGAAAGCCAAGCGCTTTTCAAAATCAGTACTACTTAAAGTTTGACCGATATGAACCTTGTATGGATGCATCTTACTACGCTTTAAGATTCTGGAAACGGTGGCCTTAGTGTAACACATTAAATAAAGTATGTGATTTCGGCTTTTAGTTTTAACTATTTACCTGTAAATTATTTGGAGATAGAGGAGGAAGATAGCCAAGATAAAATAAAAATCTTAACACATGTGCTACATTAAAGCAGGTAGTACATATTTTACACAATCTGCAACACCATATTCTACAATTCCAAAAATAATCACTTCGTAATTGGGGTTGATAGATACGCTTAACATTCGTCCACAGGTTGTACGACAACGCGTAAATATTGACAGTAAACTCTATCCGTTTACGCTAAAGGAAATTGCCCCATTATGGACGCCATACGCTGTAGGTGGAAGAAAATAGATGCAAAAAGGCGAAAGTTGGACTACATGGAAAACACTGCGACAATATGAAGATGTGTTAGACAAAGAAAATCTTATTAGAGAAAATGAGGAAGAATTAAAAGATTATTTTATCTGCCGATGGACTGACTTAGATACATCCGGTCTCTAAAAGCTGTATGCATTTGTGGTTAGTAAAAAAGACTCTTTTAGTTAAGTAGGCGTCCTTGCGGAAAAGGATGGTACTAAATCCGTATACTTTTTAAAAGGTTATTCTAAAAACGTATTTATCGAAATGGCAGATAACATATACAAACTAAGGAATGCGGGTTTCGTAACCTTGGCGTACACTATACGCAAAGAGGTTCCGTTAAACATTGTATATTTACCTAGTAAAGAACCTTTCGGATCTTTTAAAACCGAGGGTCTTACAACCTATAACAACCATATATACCCAAAAGTGGTGGACATGCAACTACGCAACAGTGAGTGAAAGAATAAGGATTCCATCCAATACTGACAAGAAGAAGTCGATCAAACTAACAAGATACGTATACAGGATACAGTGGGAGAACCGCGATTAAAAGATTGTCACAAGCTGCAAGAATTACACAAAAAAATGGATCTGGTTGTCGGTGGAATCAAAGACTTTATATATAGAGGCAAACTTCGGTACATTTTACAATTCGAAAACCTAGACGGTCTCTATGTATCAAACTATTGGCTAGAAAAGGAGATAGAGGACTTGGGTGTCGATTTAAACTTTAAGCTGCGAATAAAATTAGATAAAATTAAAACCACTCCAAACAAACATAAAGAAAGGACTGTTTTCTGTGTATAACTTTTTATTAAAATTAGGTTTAAATGACTCCAGGCTTGGCATTAAATATTTTTAAATTTTGCTATGTATAATGTCAGAATAAAAATTTCAGGATAGTATTACATTGTCCTTTATTTATAAAAGGCTATGACGTCACCACGACCTTGGAAAAGTAGCAAAAACTAGGTAGCCGATAGCATAGCGTTGTGGTGATTTTACTTATATGACGATGCTGCAGCAAATGAGGGGCTGATTCGTCTGTCATTCATCTACTGTGAGTGTTGGTTGAAAAGTAACCTGAATTGACCCTCAATTCCTCCTTATGGGGATTTCAATGCTTGGTACAAAAAAGACCAGAACGGACCTTGAGCCTCCTTATGAGATTTAACATGGGAAAATGGGTGATTTTGTTTTAGAAGTAACCTACCTAATCTATTTTTGTTCTCATGCATTTAATTCCGTGTATTTTATATACAGTGTCCTCTTAATTGACATTATGTAGAATGACCGATTTCTCTTATAATTTCCGGAATTATTTGACCTTCTTAAAGCTAAAGTTGCTTATATTTATCCTACGACCCCTATGACTTAATCTACCCTTAAACTACCCTAATATCATAACATTATATATATATATATATATATAGATATATTGAAATAAAAACGGCCGCACGTTGGACGCCACTAAATTAGTGATATGCCAACGGCCGCACGTTGGAGTGCGACTAAATGAGTGCTGTGAAAACGCCCGCGTTGGGCGTCACAAAAAGTGCTGTGACACGGGTACAGAAATGGAAAATTTGAAATTACTGACTTACCTTCCCTTATAACTGTTCTTTGCCTGGCTAGCTCACTGGAGGTAATGAAATTTACAAAATCAAATTAAACACAACAATATCACAAAGCATCTATACATTCAGAAACAATTTTCTCTCACACAAAACAATGTAGAACATTTATAGCATAATTTTTAAGCATACAATTATTCCTAATAAGTACCTATTTACTTAATTATTAAAATGTTCTTCACCTAATCTTAGTCAAAATTTCCAGAACTCAAATCTCTTATCTTGTCGATAATTTACCAGTGGTTTACTACCCCAAGCTTGTAAGGTTGTTTGGCCAAAAATCTTTGACAAAGAGTCTATTTAAAGGTAAAAGTGTTTCGAACTCTGACCACAAACTTTCTGGTAAATATTCTTACAAAAAAATATTATATGAATAAGATTATTCTGTATTAAATTCAAATGACAAATTCTCAAATATCAGTTACAAACAAAGCAACCTAAAATTTACTACTTGCAAAATCTAAAAAGCGTTTAGGACCGAAATTATGAATGACTACATTATCGATCGCATAAATTGAAATGAATTAATGAATGTCTTTAATAAATTTCCCGTTTATATACAGTTTATTTTGACTACGTCACTTTTTCTAGATTCTAAGGGATTCAATTCGAAAGATTACTAACCTACATGATGCAAGTTTTCTGAGAATAACTCTGTTTATTACCTCATTAATGGCGACGCGGCTGAATCCTTGTCTGATTCACGGGTTAATTTTGCATCACACTCCTTCACTAATACGTAAAGCTATTAAACCGCGTTCCTATCGATTTTATGGGTTTCTAACGATAACCCGCAAGGTTTTTGAATAAATGTTTATTTATTAATTAGGTATTTAAGTAGTTCTAAGTACAGATGACGCATTTTCTCTATTTTCTTCCGGAGCTTCTGGAACATGTTTTATTTAAAATGTTAAACTTAGACAATTTAACTAATTAATTAAAGCTTTAATTACTTCATAATGCAAAAGATTTGCATTGTTTATACGCGGATATTTTACACACAGGGTAATTATTTATCACATAAATATCCAACGCTTTTAATTGCTTTCGCAATGGGTTTTGCAAATGCAAAAGTTCTGCATCTTCATAACTGTAAATAAAAGATTGGTTTTCACGGCAAACAAAACGATTTCTAACGCATACACATAAAGATTAAAGCGTTAGTTATATAAGATTAATATGGTTCTTAGGCTAAATAAAGCGAATGTTTACGCACAGGAAATGTATTTTTATAATAATTAATAAACGAAAATGAATGGATGTGTACTTATCTCTATGATAATGAAATAACGACTTTGTGTTTATAATACGCTTAAAAATGAACGATTTGCATAAGGTATAAAGTTAATATCTATTAAAGATTGAAATTCGTTCAATTATTTTTACATACACGGCTTAAATTTGCACCTACGGCTGTATTATTGATTTAAAATTAGGTTTCTAAATACACAGAAAGTGTGTTTTGCTTTGCACTTTTATGGCTATGTATTTACAACACGCTTATATAATATAGAGTGATTATTTACACGCACAGAGTTGTGTTTTCGCTTTGCACTTTAACGGTTATGTATTTACAATACGCTTATATTATATACACGATGAAACAATGAATCTTAGGAAATTTCAATTTTTCCGGTTATTTAGGTGGGCTTTACTTTTAGAATTTAGATTTCAACGACCTCTCGTGACTTCTTTATCACGTCATTTTCCTTCAAATTAAAATATAAAATTCAAAATCTGTCCTATTTTTCCGCATGCACACTCACTCTGCATTGTTCACACTGCCTCCAGCTTCTAGACATTGCTTTCTACACTAGCCCAAAACCTTCTTTTAATAAAGAATACAGAAACTTGACAAAAACTCATCCACATTGAAAGATCATCCCATACGACGTTATTGGTATTTTCAACAAAGCCTACAGTCCCGTGGCAAATATAGAGAAAGGAGTATCTGGCTTTGCAACAACTGGCATTTGTCACATAAATCCGGAAAAATTTACACAAGATGATTTTGGAAGCTTGCCACCTGACGAACAGATAGTACTACCAGTACTAATTGACATAAAAGATGCTAATAAAGATCTTAGACCTAATGATGAGAACGAACCTTTCGCTGTTGTAATGCCTGTTGCAGAACGACAAGAATACACTGAAAATTTTCTACCAAGCATCCCTACTCCTAATACCCTATTTTCAAAAAGGAATTTTGTCTTGGATATTTTAGAAAAGTCTCGTGCATCCACATTTGGTACCATATCCTTTAAATGTGTACCTCCACTTCCAACCCCGACAATGCCAGAATCAATACCAAAATCAAAAAGCTACTGTCGGTTATTTTTACTTTGTCACCAAATAAAACGCTTATGGAAGAAACAGCGACTAAAAAAATAATTAAATTGAAACTCAATGAACAAACAAAATTAAAAAAATTAAAAATCGACCATTGTGAAAAAATAGCAACAATAAATTTAGAGACTGCCTCAAATACCAAAATGGAGAAAAAGTGCATTTCCTTTGACACTTGATTAGAAGAAGAGGATGGTAATGGATTGATTTGTAATGATGATGAAGTTGACGATTTCGAGTCAATAAACATTGACGTTTCTGCCTCAACAAGAAATATGACCGATACAAATGAAGTTTGTCTACTAATGCGCAGAATTTGGAAGAAGTATTAAGCTATAGCACAGGTGTGTTTCTTGTTCTGGATGAATGCACTCTGAATGCAGTGGTGCTGAAACTGCTGAAAATTTTGTTTGCGACTTTTGTCATATCAATTAAATGCAGTGTAAACTTAAGCGCTTTAAATTTTTAACTTGCAATTTGAACTAAGTGGCTCAACTTCTTCTACAGGTTGGTTAGGTAACATTATTTTCAATAAAATGGTATAATAATTATATCAATATGCTTTATGTGAACTTTGTAATTGACAATTTTACTTAAGTGTGCGGTATTTCTCCGCTCTCACCCAATCAGCTACTTTACAATACTATGCATAGTCAAACGTCCATAGTCAAACCTCCACTTGCGGTATTAAGATGTTTTTCTCAAAAGTTGATCAAATCATGTCATTCAAAACATAAGTCCAAGTATAAACGTCAAAAAATGTTCTTTAGACGTCTGTGATACAAGAGTATCTACGTGTAAACGAATAAATATAAAGAAGGAAAAGTAATGGACCGTTAAATTTCCTTATGCACGTGTAGACTCTGTTGTCGGTAAATACCTAACCGGAAACTTGTTAATTGAACCCTGAATTTACGTGAATTTTTCAGCTAAATATTAGTAAAACACGCAACTACGCCAGATATTTATACCTAAAGCCCTGTTTAAACGAATTAATCGTCAGTCACTAATCATTAATTACACAAATGCTAATTTCCATACAGTCGGTGATTAGGATGCTTGGTTAATAATTATTATGACTGCATATATTTAATTATTTATTTCAGTAAGAGACATCGGCCAGACATAATACACATTTATACCACAAAAGAACATTCATCGTAGATCGTGTTGAATAAATTATTATATAAAATAGCAAGTGTTCTTAGCTACAACTACAATTTGTAATTAAGAAGAAAATTACAATGATTTATGTAAGCCTTGTTATATTAAACAATCGCCTGTATTGTTTACTCAAGGTTTCCGGACCATCAAATCAAACGATTAACTGATCGTAGTCAGACGTATCGCATCAAAATACACAGTGCATAGTAAATCTAATTTTGATATCTATTTTTCCGTATGTTGCTAGAGACCTCCAGCACAATATTAAAACGGACAAATGTAGTAAAGGGTAGTCAACCATTCCTACACAATTGAATAATAGATGTAATCAATATTCTGTCAACCACCCTTAACTGTAATATAACTCACATATGAATATGAAAAACACGAAACATCCATCAGCTCAATGGTAAGAACTGAATGAAGTTTTACACAACTCAAAAAAGTAAACTTCAACAAAAACTGTGATTTCTGAATTACACAATGCTTAAATAGCTTTGAAATTATGCAATTTTATAACAGTTAAGCAGGTCATTGATAACAAAGTGCCCAAACTTCAACAAAAACTGTGATTTCTGAATTACACAATGCTTAAATAGCTTTGAAAATATGCAATTTACTAGCTTAAGATCATTTGTAAAAATCCACTGTTAACGATATTAATACGAATTACCCAACCGGATAGATAATTCGTACAATATCCACTATCGGTATTTACTTTTTCCAAATTACTTACTTGAAGCCAGCAGAAGAGATTTCATAAGACCCACCTACGTCTAGGAGAAAATAACCTTGCACCAGTATGATTGCTACACACGCATAACTATTATATGCCCAAATTTGTTTAGCGTGTGTTAAGTTTTCCATGAACCACCCCAGTAGATAATCTATAAGCGTCCTCACGCTAAAACCTATTTTTACATTTATTTTCACATATGAAAATCTAATGTCCAAAAAGGTCATTTTTTGTGAGTTTCAAAGATCGTTGGTTCTTAGGGATCGGAAATTACGAAGGACGCTCTATGCGATCGACATGTCCTATACGTCAAGAGACATATCCAGCTTGCGTCATGACACCCGACACCCTAAGATAACTAACTTTTGGAACTTACAAAAATGGTAATTTTAAATCTAGATTCTCTAATGTAAAAATACATGTAAAAAGGATTCCTTGTACTAGAACGACTATAGCTTAGCTACACATCCCCTATATAGAAGCAAAAAGTTTTAAAACAAGATTTTTTAAATTTTCAGCAGGTTAGTGGAAATTTTCTGGAATTTTTATTTTTGGTTAAGAATGTATAATCAATAACCACATTTGCTGCACCGAAAAAAATATCAAAATATTTTGAGCCCATGTGCGTCTTTCAAGAAAATTGGTTATGTATATTCCAAATATTTCTTCATTTTCTTAACTTAGGATTACATTTCCACCCTAATGACAGGTGCACTTACAAAAAAAAAAACAATACGCATAATTTACCAGAGATTATATGAGATGTATTAAATCAATTTTCCTACAACTAGGTTTAAAAGTTTAAATGTAGTTAGCAAAATAAAATAATTAACATGTAAATTGATGTACGAATCATAAAATATAAAAATAGGTTTAAAGAAATGTTTATTTATGTTAGCTCAACAGATTATCCTTTTTTTTGTTTTAAATTTATTAATATTATACGTATTGATCATGTAGGTATTGTTGTGTAGTTACTGGGATGGGGGGATGGGTTGGGTGTGGGTGTGGGTGCGGGTGTGTGTGTGTGTTTATGTGTGTGTTTGTGTGCGTGTGTGTGTTTGTGTGTGTGTTAAAAAAATGTAAATATTTTTATCTAATGTAATGGGGTTTGGGTACATAATTTAAAAGAAATGAGTATATTGAGCTAAGGGTTGTGTAAAGAAATTGGTTTTTAACAATTCCATTTGGAATTTCTTGTTCTCAATTACTGAGTAGGGATTTCAACAGTTAAATTTATTTATTAATTTTTCCTTCGATAGATAAGAACCAGGTCGCTGATACGCGTCCGAAAACTGGAAAATAGAATGAATGACAACCGTTTTGTACACACACTATTTAATCAATACATAATAATTATAAACAGATGACAGGAAAATATGCCGTAAAATCAGCCTAAATGTTTTTATATTATTTCTGTGTTCTAACAAAATAAATATGGTTGATTGAGTTCACACGGCGACGGTTTAATTCTTACAACTACGATACCTGTTATCTGCATTTAAAAATTGCATGTAACTTTCTGCTCACACACTACACAATTTATACTTGGATAAAATACAATAATTATTGCATTTAAGGAATAGAATTTAAGCATTTCAGTTTAAATATTTGAATTTAAGGATTGGAACATTGAAAATTCTATTTTGAACCATACACAACAATCAGACAACGTGTACTACTATAACGCCCGTGTTATCGGAAAACCAAGCAACTCTTAAGTGGGGCGTGTTCAAAGGACATATCAAACAGAATTTAAATTAATATGAAGCCAGGGACGGCTTGAGAAATATTAAAATAAAGAAAAAGTCAAGTGAATTCTCAACAGGTTGTCTATGTAATTTTTTTGTTTATTTAAATTTTTGTATATCTAACACATTTCTAAAGATATTCTTTTTGTTTTGTTGAATTTATTTTCTACAATTTTTGGATTTTCAAAATCTAATTCATGTTTGTCTTTTAAGGTGTGGTTTATTAAAGCACATGCTTCTGGTGTTACACGAATATTGCTTTTATGTTGCGTGATACGTTGTTTTAGGTTTTGTGACGTTTGTCCTATATAGGAGTGGTCACAATCTAAAAAAGGTATTGCATATATTATTTCGTTTTAAAATTGTTGTGATTTTATTTTTAATATTTAAACATAGATTTTCTATGGTAATACCGTTTGTTCTTACTATCTTTAAGTTAATGGTTTTAAATATGTTGACTAATTTTGCTGTTAGCTTTGTTTGTATGGTAAATGTTTGTATATTATGTTTTGTTTAATTTTTTGTTATTAATTATTTTTATATTGTGCAAATCGTTTTGATTGAATAACAGTTTTTTAATTATTGTTTCAGGATAGCTACTGTTTCTTAGTATCTTGTTTAAATTTCTCTTGTGTAAAGATTCTATTTTTTAAGTATAATATAAAGTTTACTTCTATGTAGAAGGAGTGATATAAATGATAATTTAGATAAGGCTCGATTTTAATTTTGTTGTTAGTTCTAATTAATAAAGTGTCTAAAAAGGGAAAAATTGATGGTTCTATTTCTATAGTAAATTTAATCAGATTACTGTAGTTGTTAAAGATTATTTATTTACATCACACGCTCACATTAATTGTTACTAGATATAATTAATATTTAATGTTCGTACATGAGCAGTGAGGAATTCAGATGTTTCTCCTTAAACCAGTAATTTAATATTATTTTCCTACTTAAATTCATAAAGCTTATTTATTAGAGTTATATTTTACATGTGTTTTGTGTTTAATTATTATCTCCGGTACAGATGTTTTAAGAAAACGACCAATTGGTTCGTGTGTACTGCAATTTCGTTCTTTAGACTCCACCCCCAGGCTCCGACAGTGCTTAACCGCATTCGTTTTCTTTCTATTTCTTTCCCTTCCTTTGTCACATGTAATTCAAGCGAGCACTCCTTATTATTGATTTTATACTCTTCTTCTTGGTCCGCTCGTCTTACCTCCTCTGGTGTCTTGAAATAATTCCTAATTCGCCAGCCCTCCACTAATTTAAACCCTAAACAATACAAATAATAATACTTCATTAATAAGAGTCTCCTCCTAATATCAATTAATACAAAATCTTGTTTTATAACAAAATTGTTTAACTTTAATTAAATTATACTAGGCATTCACTGGCACTAAAACCGAGAGAGCAAAGAAAGGAATGGAAATGTCTATAAATAATCCCTCATTACTGAAACTCATTCAAAATATGTAGATCTACTTACAATTTTCCAAAATTGGCAAAATCAAATAACCGAAGACACTTTATAATAATTACAAATACTTTAAACTTTGCACTACCTTTTATTGATCACTGTATTATTTTCAATACTGGCGTTTGTCTACAACACATTAAGAATCCACTCCTTTAAGCCTACACTACTATTTATAGCTTAGCCCCAAATCACAACTTTACATTGTTCAAGAATTTTACTATTCAAAAATATCAAACTTGCTAAAAATCACGTAACCCGTTTCAATAGTAATGGTTTATGTCCACAACAAAGTATCCGATTGGATGAGCGCTCTTAACAATGCGAAAATCGCCTTTGGTTGAGCATACGTAAAATCCCTCAATTCAAACTACTATCTCTCACATAACAAACGTTTTTTCATAAATACAATATTTACTTTGATACTGCAGTTTATCACTTAGTTGATTCGCGTTTGACTACAAAGCCCAAGGTCCAGGGTTCGATTACCGACATGGACCGCCTGAAAAATGAAAGGCGAGCATTATTCATAAGACTACGCCCTTGTTCAAGTGACATAAAATGTAGGTTCGGTGTGTGAGTGTTGTGACGCAATTCAAATTTCAGGTAAATAAAAACTAGCTTCCTGCGCCAATGTGGTAACTTGTGGAACATTGAAAAATCAAATGTACAGCTTATTACTGCAAACGTAAATTTTAGTGAAAGGAATAACGAACTCTTAAAATTACTTGCCAACATGCATGTAGCTATTTAAAACAATAATGATTGCAACTTTCAGTAAAATTAACCATTCTTTCTATCACATGATAATAAACAAATAACACCAGTAAAATAACCATCCATTCACATAAAATAAAACGTAGTTCTATATACAGAGTATTTTTAATAAATGAAATTGAAGCTTCTATTATGAATTAGTATTTATAAAAGTGTTGTCAAGAAACACGTTAATGATTATGAGTTTCACGAAAGAACGTGCAGCGAACGAACATTTTCAGTAAAGTTTAGCTTTGTAAATACATTCGGCGTATTAATTTAACAACCTGTAAACAAGCATCAAGGTTTCTAGAAAAAAGATCGTTATAAATGAACAGCAGGTCTATGTTGGATAGAGTGTTGAAGGTTACATATAAAAATGAATCGATAAAATAAAGAGAAAGATTGTGTTTTGTATGCGGTAGCCAAAGAATGAAAGATATCATATGATTGGTTGTCATTGACTTTGAAACATCTGTAAGACAAGAAATTTTAAAGGTAAATAAGCAAGACTGAGATGCAGAGTATTTTCATAAGACATCGATATGAAAGAAAATAAGAAGTACTGTAAAAGGCTACAGACAGAGTAGGACTATTAGACTGTGTATATAAGAACGAGAAAGACGATAGTGTAGATTGGTAGGGTAGAATAGAACTTGTAAACAGCGGGGATAAAGTTAAAGAGATATCACATACGGGTTAGACAAGGATACAAGAAACGGATAACTGACATAGAAAATTGAGAAAGAGTACAAGACAAAGGACAGAACATTTTGGATGCAAGTTATGAGAGGTGACCGTATATGCGCATATGAGAGAGGCGTGTTTTGGATGCTTGTGTTGGTGCCAGTTACCGGGGGACTTCAACGAATTTGACAGCATGAGGGTTTCGGAGAAAAATGTTTATTTGTGATTGAAAATTCTGAGATATTCGAGACGTTTGGCAAACGGCTGCCAATTTTACCGTCAATAGCTGAAGGTTAATGACTGGGTTTGTAGAACTGGGCGACGGTTGTGTTGCTTTGTGCATGGGTTTGTGGGATCGATAGACCGTTTAACAAAGTTTACCAAGAAAGCGTGTTTACTGAAGTAGTGTGAAACGATTCGGAGGGCATTTTTGATTCTATATAAACCAAGAGGGTAAACGCTCTCTTTCTCTTTCGATCTTCAACCAAGCTTCGAACTACAATAGCAAATTAGTATGCACAAGCTGATGCAAGATTAAAATAGCAGTCGTGAATTGTATAAGATACATTTTGAAAAGCGAAGCTTGATGAGCATAAGTAGACTTCTTCCAATTTTTAGTTGGAGGTGCTTGTTGTGCACTGACATGGAGTAGTGGATGTTGATGGACCAGTAGCGGATGTACGTTAGTTTGGAATTACCGTACATTGGATGCAGAGAGATCTGAGCAGAGGATTGCTGTTCCTGATGATAGGAGTCAACTTGGGGTGATTCCTGTACGTGCAGTCATGAAGGAGGACTACGTCAGAGATGGTTTCAGGGCAGAGATCTGGTTATGCTACATTCCAGGTAACTGAAGTTTATAAAAACTTTTTAACTGTTGTGATTGTTTGGTGTTATGACATTTTGTGCTTTTTGGATGGATTTCGTTGAATTTTATGGACATAATAATTGATTACCTACCTTTATAAGGAATTATTTGAAAATATATTTATGCAAAATTGTGTATTATAAAACGAGTGTGTAATATTGGCTTTTGTACAAAGTAAACGGGTTTTTGGTCATATTTCAGTGCAGTAACTAGCACTTAGGTACAGAAAGGTTTTTACTATAAGCTCGTATTAGACCTAGGGCTTTAAAAAAACATTTAGGGAAAGCCCAGTTACTTTTAATAATTATAGATGTAAATAGACAAATTTTGAATTTATGGTATTTTTAAAATGACTTCATTTAAAATTGAAGATTGTTAGATATCCGAGGTGTGAAATAAGAATGTTAAAACAAAGATTTTTGGGTAGTGATTTGATGTTACAATAAAGTGTGATGTAATTTTGGTAGTCGTATTTTCTTTTTTTGAATAGTAGGGTAGTATTTTCAGAGAGCAACTGAGCAGCCGTGGCGAATATCTCTTAGGAAGCACAGCAAAAAGCTGGAGGTTTGGCGTCCTACATGCTACAGGTAGACTTCAGAGTATTTATGTCGACCAAACGCTGGGGCTTCGTTTTCAGGCAGTTTCAGAGCAATTATGACACCCAAAGTGTGGGGCAAGAATTAACCTACTTGTTCCAAGCAAAGCACGCAGTAATATATATATATATATATATATATATATATATATATATATATATATATATACTGATAAGATAATGCTGCACGTCGATGTAATTATTCAAATTAGTTTTCTTTTGATCACCACCGCTCTGTGTATTTTAATCTCCTGAAATTTTTAATCTGCATCGGCTAGCCCAGTTTAATTCACACAGAGTGCACAACATTACGATAATCAAATAGTTCACCCCTTTTCCCCTAAAGTTTATCTGCTTTGAATGATAAAACGAAGTCGATTAATATTTGTATAATAAGAAAAGAAAATGATTTACACTTCACAGCTTAATCTGCTTGACAGTATGATAAAATTAGCCCTGAATCAAATAACAATAAATTTTAAATTGTTTATCTCCAAAGATTAAAGCTCCCTTTCCTTATTTTAAAGCCAGCAAAATGACGTTGTACTCTACTGGAAATTTCTCTGAACGTTAAAGATTTCCCCTTGGTTTACAAAATTTTTCACGTATCAAAATAAATTTTGTTAACTCCTTACATAAAATATTCAAGTTTAAAATATGTTCAAAAATACTAAATAAAAAATAATGTCTTAATATGATCAATGTTCAAATATAATAAATAGTAAATAATGTCTTATGCAAGATAGTTCTGACCTGTATTTTTCCTTGAGCGTCTTTGAGCTGCATGCCGTGGATCAGTACCCCAATATTGCTTTTAGTGGAGTTGCTTAGTCTCCAAGCTATATCCCGTTTCATGTGATCTGCCTTAAATTTTCATACCGTCGTAATGTCCTTTGAATTTTGTAATGTCTCTCGGAATTTTTGTAATATATTAGTTTTCGTATTTAGACTTAGATTTTCTTTAGAATTTTGTACTTAGATTTATTCTTAGATTTCGAATTTTTGTACTTAGATTTATTCTTAGAGCCCTGAGTTATAAATATTTTAGCTAAATTAACTAATAAATTTCTACTTACGTTTTCTAGCAAACGGCCAAGCTTGTCTCATATATTTTCACTATAATTAATTCAAAATATTTTATAACATCACTTTTAACAAAATTTTCATTGTTTAATTCGAATATTTACTCGACGCGCAAATTCTTAAGTATCAGTGCAGCAGCTTGTACGTGATTCAAACTAAGACTGTCCGCTTATCAAACTTCCACATTATATAGCCTACGCCCCATTTAAATTCTTTGGTTTATCTGAGCTGTTGTTCAAAATGTATGACCAACCATCAGTTGTTTTGGATATTCTTGGGCTTTTACAGGTTTATCACTGATATTGCCTTATAGAAACGAATCGTTGATCACGTAGGTACTCTTATATTTCTGGTTTGTATTTACTTTATAGCGTCTGTTTTGATGTTGTTACAGGAATTTCTAATTCGCTTTGGCACGTAATTTCACTTATGGCTTTGTTTGTCAAGATAATACTTTTGGGATCTGCACTAACTTCATGTAGAAAATCACGTAGACCACGTAACGTAAATTAACATATTTCTGTTTACATTTTTGCGTTTCCGAAGCGTATTTATTTTGAAGGATGCGTTTCTTATCAGGACACTATGTTATCTGCTTTCATTATCGCTTGTTTAATGTGAATTGTAATATGATTTTCTAGGTTTTTACTGCATTTCACGAGCATTAATTTTACAATCTATGAATATTTTTGGTTTAGGACAAGTTTGATTGCGTGTAGAGTTATTTCTTTTGCTGATTGCGTGTTTATTGTTGAATGATATGCTACTCGGCATTAATTAAAGTCAATTGCGATCCTTATACAGGGTGTTAAATGTTTGCTCTTTACATAATATACAAATTGGTATTTTAATGCTAAATAAATGCGGTTTTCTAACTCCTAGTACTATTTACATGTATCGGGTAACCCCTTATCATATCATTATATATATATATATATATATATATATATATATATATATATTGCTGTGATATAGCCTTTATTATTTTAAGCCCCAATGTTGGGCGTAATTTTTTATTGTTGTGGAGTTCGCCCCTTTTGATATGTAATATTATTATAGGATTTTACCCCGACTAGCTTACTGAATAAATTTTATTGAATTCAAATAAAGCAATTCTAGAACACACAATATAATAATTGATAATATGTACAATACTCAAAATTTTCTTTTTTATACAAAATATCTACATTTACCAGATTTATGCTTTTTTGAAAGCCAGCAAAAATATCTTTTAATTAAATTCAGGGACCTTCGAACGTTCCAAGATACCTTCCCTTGTGTTCATATTTTTAAGTGACCTTTTTTGATGCATCTTACAAATACACAATGTATAGCAAATATTAAATTGGAAACAGTCTTTCAATAATAAAGTGTATTAAAAATTGCTAACCTGGAATGGTTTCTGGAGTTCCATCCTAGTCTATGGTCTGCATCCCCTTGCTATGTCCGTTTTCCACTTTTTCTTTTGGTATTTTGCGTTAAGACATCAACCAAATGGTCTCCACAAAATGGCATCAACAAAATGCCGTCCCATATAAGAATCGCCTCCATAAAATGGCTTCCAATTAAAGTCGTACCAAATTAAAGTACGTCCAAAATTAAAGTACCGCCTCCAATTAAAATACGTCCCCAATTAAAGTATCACCAAATTAAAAATCGCCTTTCTATCGAAATACATCCCAAATCAAAGTACGTACAGAATTATAATACGTCCCAAATCAAAGTACGTCCAGAATTATAATACGTCCCAAATCAAAGCCCTGTTTTGTTAATATTAGAAATGAATTTAATTAAGTTGTTTAACTTACATCTATCTATCGGCTTATATTTCGTTGCACAAAATTCTAGCACTTTTAAATTTCATTTATTTACTTTTCATTTCACTAATTACGTAAGTTTTTACCACCTTCGAAGCGTTTCTACTACATACTTTTTTAGTATAAATTCATTATAAATCAAATCAATTCTGCGTTGTGTTTCTACGAAAGATTCTAACAGCGAAAGAGAGAAAGCGTGGGTTCATTTTCCAGTGATAATAAAATATAGACATATTCTTTGAGCACGAAGATGGTTTCTCCTCAACATAAATAAGAGAATACCAAAAAATAATAAAACCTACAATATTCGAATATCTTTATCGCAATAATAGCTTTCGAGAAATACGTGATTCATTTTATCTAACTATTTCGCAGCGTTGAAAACGTATACACGTGGAGGCACATTTTCGATTTCATAAATAAATACTGTAATGCCCAGACCCTGAATTCGTAATGCACGAAAACTTGTTACTTTCGTTTTCAGCTTTCAATTATACATTCCAGAAGTAATTAAATAACAAAGCATTTATAAAGTACTTACCAAATTTTTGTCGCTTGCTTTTCCAAATCCAAGAAAAGTCAATTTTTTAAGATTTATTTGCTTTGCGTGTGAACTCATTTTTAAATTTATAAAAAGAATTCAGAAAAACTCGCACTATACACAAATTCACAACCGAGTCGCGTATATAAACTACACTACATAAAATAGCTATAAAATGTTAGTTCGCTGTAAAAAATTAAAACATACTATTTTTTTCTTGGTGATCTCCCAAGGCGGGTAATAGCAAAAAGTACTAGTGTCAACATTGGATAGCCAAAATCTGTCGTTTCAACGGTATTTTGGGCAATCCTGGAATAAAACGCCTCCGTTGCGGTTTACTGTTATCGAACTATTGACGAAACTTCACACCTGAAATAATAAAAACTGTTAATGAATATAATATATGTATATACAAATATTAATCTCAGGCATATATCATTAATAAATGCATGAGGAATACTTAATGATCTATTAATAATAGTTATTACTGTAATTTTGCACGTTGACGGTCGTATTCAATATAATAAGCAGGAAAAAATATACTATCTCAAAAAGGTTCTACGGTGTTTGGCAAAGTAAAAACCTACGAACAAGTAAGGTGACTTTAGTATATAAGTAACAAACCTAAAATCCGGACTTTTTCTATGCACGAAAAGATAGGAAATAAAGATGTACGACAAATAAGACTGATATAACTAAAACTATCTAAAGATAAAAGCCGGCAAGTTCAAATACAATTATCTGATGATATATAAAGTGAATTAAACAATTTGCTAAATCGGTATCACCAAAAACGTTCAATCAACAAACTTAAAATTAAAGTTATGTAATCTATATATATATATATATATATATATATATATATATAAATATAGTTATTATGTTTTTTGGGATACACTCGTTCGTAAAATAACAACTATCGTGTCAAATTGTAATTTATGCTCTGACGTTTCGGCATGACATTTATGCCTTATTCATAGACCTGAAAATTGATGAAGATAGTGATTACAATATTTTAACAAGGTATAACTAAACTACTTACACAATTACTAATGACTAAAGTTGTAAATACATGTACTAATTAATGACATAACTATGAGTGATTGAAAATAAAAATTGCATGAAATCAATTTTCAAAGTTGACTATTTCTAATAATTTAAAATCGTAGCTCTGCTGTAGGGATGTTAAAAGGAGGTACAATATGTAGATGTTATTTCTGGTATTTTTGAAATAGTAACGAACAAGATGATTGGAAGGCGACTATATTATGAATAATCTGAAGGAGATGCAAAGGATCTAATGTGTCTGTCTGCGGAAATGGTTATCGTTGAATTTGTAAAGTGCTGAATACACTACACTCAGGTTATTTGTGTCATGTTTATTGTTGATAGGATTTGATTGTTGTTTAATGTAAAAAGATTCTAAGAATAGCCTCTTATGGTAGTTGCTTTCAACATCTAGAATTTTGGTATCTTCAAATTTCGCTATGTGACTTGTTGAATTTAAATGGAGCGACAATGCACAACTTTGTTTACCAATCCTGGCGTCACTTCTATGTTGGATTATGCGGTTTTTTAGCCATTGCTTGGATTGGCCCACGTAGGTTCTACTGCAACTACATTCTATTTGATATATGATACTGCTGAATAATAATTTATCTGTCTTATCTTTTAGTTTGGTAAACAATCTTCCTATCGATTTATCGTATGTACAAGCTATAAGAATATCTGGTTGTTTTAAAATTTTTTTTAGTTGAGGAGTTAAATTTTGAATAAATGGTAATTTCTTGAATTTTTTAACTAGTGGTCGGTCTAGTGTTGAAGTTTGTAGGTTGTTAGAGTAAAGTAATCTTTTCAGTAGGGTTTTGGATATGCGTTGTTTAGTAGAGTATGTTCTAATTGTTTTAAATTTTTTTTGACTAAATGTGGTTCGCAAATTTTTGTAATCCGGTCCTTTAAGCATGTTATGGTATTAAGTTTATGATTGAAAGAATGGTTGGAATGATAATTTAAGTACCTACCGGAGTCTGTAGGTTTTTTGTATATGTCGAAATACAAATTGTTCGTAGGAGATCTATTGACTATGGTATCAAGGAAAGGGATACTGTAGTTAACTTCTTTTTCATAAGTAAAAACCAATTTCGAATTGAAACTATTGAATATGTATAGAGTATATTCTATTAAATGCTCAGGGATGGAACATAAGATGTCATCAACATACTTGACTATAAAGGGAATGTCGAATGGTAATAAATCTATGACTGATTCTAACATATAATCCATTACAATTTGAGAAATAATGGGAGATAGGGGTGAACCCATAGGGGTACCAAATATTTGAAGATAGAAATTTGAATTAAAAGTAAAGTAAGTGTTATTAAATATTAAATTAATGGTTGATATTAAAGAATTTAAATCAAAGTTACAATGTGGTAGAATAGTATTCCATTTTTCGGTGATAATTTTTATAACTAACTCTATGGGGATGTTGGTAAACAGAGAACGGACATCTAGAGATACAAGAATGTGGTCAGGAGGTAATTGAAAATTTCGATATTTATCAACAAAGGAAAACGTGTCTTTTAGGTTCCAACCTTCTAGGGGAAAAGAATTTTGTAAAATTTTGGACAAGAAAGAAGCTATATTGTATGTTGGGGTGTTAATACAAGAGATTATCGGTCTTAGAGGTATGTTAATTTTATGGATTTTTGGCAAACCATAATATTTGCCTGGTATACAGTTGTTTTTTGTTAAGTCATTTTTTTCAATTTTGGTAATCATGGAATGTTCATACAAAAATTTGATATGATCGTTGACCTTTTTTTGTATAATGAATGTGGGGTCTTTCGTGAGTTTTTTATAAGTTTCTAAATCGTCAAGCAACTCGTTGGATTTGTTTAGATAGTCTTGTTTATCTATTATAACGGTAACAGAGCCTTTGTCAGATTTGGTTACATAAATGTTAGGGTTATTTTTGAGGAATGTGTTGGTTGTGTTAAACATACGGGTATTTATATCATTCTTTCTGATATTGTTATATTGAGGATTTGTGTAAAAATTAGTAATTAAATTAGTGACTCTCGATCTAAGTATTGTCTTTTCTTCTATTGGTTTGTCAATAGCTTCAAGGATTGATTCAATGTCGGGTAGTAATTTACCAATTTTGACGTCTGTAGTTGACATTTCAATATTAAAATTTGGACCTAAGGATAAGAAACTTTTGACATTTTCTGGCATGGCTATACTACTGTGGTTGACTAACCATTTGCTATTATCTATATATAATTGTTTGTTATTGAATTGACTTTGTTGTAGAGCTTGGATTTTTTTGATATTTCGTTTTTTGACTGATGTGAAGTGCTTATTGTAAGTAACTATTTGTTTATTGTAAAATTATTGAAAGTGTTTGATGGTATACAATCTTGAAGATGTTCTTTAATTTGGAATAGTCTCTTGGTCCAAAAATAAATATCAGTATGTGTGACTTCTATTTCCATTGTCAAAATGCGTTTTTGTAATCCGCTGTTAAAGTTTTTAATCTTGCGGTTGATACGGCTATCTCTACATAGGAGCAAATTTTGTGTACCTTGTAGGGTGTTTAATATATGATGAGGTATCAAGTTTTCTCTTCGGCATCTTTCCAAGAAATTTCTACGGTTGTATAAATTGGCTAGCCTTTTGTTAATGTTAGCCCACTGTTTCATTTTCTTGCACACTTCTTCACCAAATTCTGCACGTATGCGTTGATAGAATCCCATGAATGTTAATGATTTTTGTAGTTTCTCGAACATGATTACATGATTACCAAAATTGAAAAAAATGACTTAACAAAAAACAACTGTATACCAGGCAAATATTATGGTTTGCCAAAATCCATAAAATTAACATACCTCTAAGACCGATAATCTCTTGTATTAACACCCCAACATACAATATAGCTTCTTTCTTGTCCAAAATTTTACAAAATTCTTTTCCCCTAGAAGGTTGGAACCTAAAAGACACGTTTTCCTTTGTTGATAAATATCGAAATTTTCAATTACCTCCTGACCACATTCTTGTATCTCTAGATGTCCGTTCTCTGTTTACCAACATCCCCATAGAGTTAGTTATAAAAATTATCACCGAAAAATGGAATACTATTCTACCACATTGTAACTTTGATTTAAATTCTTTAATATCAACCATTAATTTAATATTTAATAACACTTACTTTACTTTTAATTCAAATTTCTATCTTCAAATATTTGGTATCCCTATGGGTTCACCCCTATCTCCCATTATTTCTCAAATTGTAATGGATTATATGTTAGAATCAGTCATAGATTTATTACCATTCGACATTCCCTTTATAGTCAAGTATGTTGATGACATCTTATGTTCCATCCCTGAGCATTTAATAGAATATACTCTATACATATTCAATAGTTTCAATTCGAAATTGGTTTTACTTATGAAAAGAAGTTAACTACAGTATCCCTTTCCTTGATACCATAGTCAATAGATCTCCTACGAACAATTTGTATTTCGACATATACAAAACCTACAGACTCGGTAGGTACTTAAATTATCATTCCAACCATTTTTTCAATCATAAACTTAATACCATAACATGCTTAAAGGACCGGATTACAAAAATTTGCGAACCACATTTAGTCAAAAAAAATTTAAAACAATTAGAACATACTCTACTAAACAACGCATATCCAAAACCCCTACTGAAAAGATTACTTTACTCTAACAACCTACAAACTTCAACACTAGACCGACCACTAGTTACAAAATTCAAGAAATTACCATTTATTCAAAATTTAACTCCTCAACTAAAAAAAATTTTAAAACAACCAGATATTCTTATAGCTTGTACATACGATAAATCGATAGGAAGATTGTTTACCAAACTAAAAGATAAGACAGATAAATTATTATTCAGCAGTATCATATATCAAATAGAATGTAGTTGCAGTAGAACCTACGTGGGCCAATCCAAGCAATGGCTAAAAAACCGCATAATCCAACATAGAAGTGACGCCAGGATTGGTAAACAAAGTTGTGCATTGTCGCTCCATTTAAATTCAACAAGTCACAGCGAAATTTGAAGATACCAAAATTCTAGATGTTGAAAGCAACTACCATAAGAGGCTATTCTTAGAATCTTTTTACATTAAACAACAATCAAATCCTATCAACAATAAACATGACACAAATAACCTGAGTGTAGTGTATTCAGCACTTTACAAATTCAACGATAACCATTTCCGCAGACAGACACATTAGATCCTTTGCATCTCCTTCAAATTGTCCATAATATAGTCGCCTTCCAATCATCTTGTTCGTTACTATTTCAAAAATACCAGAAATAACATCTACATATTGTACCTCCTTTTAACATCCCTACAGCAGAGCTACGATTTTAAATTATTAGAAATAGTCAACTTTGAAAAATTGATTTCATGCAATTTTTATTTTCAATCACTCATAGTTATGTCGTTAATTAGTACATGTATTTACAACTTTAGTCATTAGTAATTGTGTAAGTAGTTTAGTTATACCTTGTTAAAATATTGTAATCACTATCTTCATCAATTTTCAGTCTATGAATAAGGCATAAATGTCATGCCGAAACGTCAGAGCATAAATTACAATTTGACACGATAGTTGTTATTTTACGAACGAGTGTATCCCAAAAAACATAATAACTATATTTATATTACTTCCGTTAGAGAAACTACAAAAATATATATATATATATATATATATATATATATATATATATATATATAAATCGTTAATGGACTGGTTAGCTTATTTTTTGGTAACAAGATGGTAGTATACTGGTATGAAGTCCAAATAATACTAGTTTATTTAAAATTTAATTTCTTCTGTTTAACGTTTCGGCAAAATTTTTGCCTTTGTCAAAAGCATTGTATAAAATCAATATTTGTCAAATTTTGACAAAGGCAAAAATTTTGCCGAAACGTTACAGAAGAAATTAAATTTTGAATTTTGCATAAACTAGTATTATTTGGACTTCATACCCAGTATACTACCTATCTTGTTACTAAAATATATATATATATATATATATATATATATATATATATATATATATATATATATATATATATAGCTATGTGTAAGGCATTGTTTGGGGACGATTTCTCAAGCGGGCGCATCATTTAAGGACTTTTGTATACTTTGGGGTCTGGTCTCAAAGAGATCTTATATACAATAGATAGTTTGAGTACATTCTATATATATAGAAATTTGTATACTTTCGGGTCGTCCTGGTTTATTTGCTTGTATAACAGATGGAGCCTTAAGTATTAATTGTGGAGTTAATGTGTCTCAATAATAGGTGTCCTCAAAATAAACATTGCATAATAATATTTAAATTACACTGTTTCTCACAAGTTTAGATAGTAACAAGGAGTATCATCCGGTGAGAAATTGTCCTCAAAGTATGCATTTTACGAATTTATAAGGTACGGTAGTCATAAACATTACTACTTTTCTAAATTAGGAGAATAATATTATAAAACACATGATTACTTAGTTCTGGGTAAATGTATATTATTTTCCGGATGGTACTATTTATAGTTAGCTGACTGAATTCCTTTTGGTATAACGTTGTTTCTACAGTTTAGCGATATAAGGGCATTGTTGTTTTACATATGGTAATTTTTTATCATAATCAATTTCCTGTAAGCGTTGGGATCATTGAACTGATCCATATATTTATGAGTGTTGATGATTGGGTAGCTATGGAAATATGACGAATCTGCAAATATGTTTATCTGTTGACAGGCCACGAGTGGTAATCATTTATTTTAAAGATGTCACAAACTCTGGAATCTGAGGGATTATAATGTTCCCGATAGAATACCATTAGATATTGAACAAAAAATTATGCAACTTTTACTAAATATGCTTATACCTGCATAATACGTTATCTGAATGTTATTTAAGATATGATGTCATCTGTTGGATGCATATAATTCAAACCGTTGACAATTTTGTGCACTTACTGATGAATCATTTACCAAGGACATTTGTGAATTTTTATAGATCTGCGAACTGGGCTCAAAAGTGCAGTTCATGGTTTATTGGTTTTTGTCGATTATAGTAGAAATACAAAGACGTCCATACAATTAAAAATCCCACCCCAAAATTGACTTCTGCAGATAAAATATAAATTTTCAAAGCCCAAAAGCATAGAGTTCATTTCTGGATAAATTTTTAATTTACGGTCACCTCTTTAACCTCTAAAATCAAAAAGTCACCACCAAAATGAGTTATGCAAGTAAGGTATCATTTTACAAAATCCAAATGCCTAGATTTTATTTCTGGAAGAACTTTTAATTTAGGATCATCCCTTCAACCCCTAAAATTAAAAAAGCCATCCCCAAAAATGACTTATGCATGTGAGGTATCATTTCTTAAAACCCAAATGCCTAGATTTCATTTTTGGAAGAACTTTTAATTTAGGATCATCCCTTCAATTCCTACAATTAACAAAACCCTATCCAAAAATGATACATGCACGTGAAGTACGGATTCTCAAAATCCAAAAGCTTAGCTATAATTTTGGGAAGAATTTTAATTTAAGATCATCCCTTCAACCTCTAAAATTAAAAAGCCATCCCCAAAAATGACTTATGCATGTGAGGTATCATTTCTTAAAACCCAAATGCCTAGGTTTCATTTTTGGAAGAACTTTTAATTTAGGATCATTCCTTCAATTCCTACAATTAACAAAACCCTATCCAAAAATGATTCATACACGTGAAGTACCGATTCTCAAAATCCAAAAGCTTAGATATAATTTTGGGAAGAATTTTTAATTTAAGATCATCCCTTCAACCTCTAAAATTAAAAAGCCATCCCCAAAAATGACTTATGCATGTGAGGTATCATTTCTTAAACCCAAATGCCTAGATTTCATTTTGGAAGAACTTTTAATTTAGAATCATCCCTGCAATTCTTAAAACAAAACCCTACACAAAAATGATACATGCACGTGAAGTACGGATTCTCAAAATCCAAAAGCTTAATATAATTTTAGGGAGAATTTTTAATTTAAGATCATCCTTCAACCCCTACAATTAAAAAGCCAGCCCCAAAATGACATGCATGTAAGGTATCATTTCCAAAATCCAAATGCCTAGATTTTATTTCTGGAAGAACTTTTAATTTAGGATCATCTCTTCAACCCCTAAAATTAAAAACCCATCCCCAAAAATGACTTATGAATGTGAGGTATCATTTCTTAAAACCCAAATGCCTAGATTTCATTTTTGGAAGAACTTTTAATTTAGGATCATCTCTTCAACCCCTAAAATTAAAAACCCATCCCCAAAAATGACTTATGCATGTGAGGTATCATTTCTTAAAACCCAAATGCCTAGATTTCATTTTTGGAAGAACTTTTAATTTAGGATCATTCCTTCAATTCCTACAATTAACAAAACCCTATCCAAAAATGATACATGCACGTGAAGTACCGATTCTCAAAATCCAAAGGCTTAGATATAATTTTGGGAAGAATTTTTAATTTAAGATCATCCCTTCAACCCCTACAATTAAAAAGCCAACCCCAAAAATTACTTATGCATATGAGGTATCATTTCTTAAAACCCAAATGCCTAGATTTCATTTTTGGAAGAACTTTTAATTTAGAATCATCCCTGCAATTCTTACAATTAACAAAACTCTACACAAAAATGATACATGCACGTGAAGTACGGATTCTCAAAATCCAAAAGCTTAGATATAATTTTGGGGAGAATTTTTAATTTAAGATCATCCCTTCAAGCCCTACAATTAAAAAGCCAGCCCCAAAAATGACATGCATGTAAGGTATCATTTCTCAAAATCCAAATACCTAGATTTTATTTCTGGAAGAACTTTTAATTTAGGATCATCCCTTCAACCCCTAAAATTAAAAAGCCATCCCCAAAAATGACTTATGCATGTGAGGTATCATTTCTTAAAACCCAAATGCCTAGGTTTCATTTTTGGAAGAACTTTTAATTTAGGATCATTCCTTCAATTCCTACAATTAACAAAACCCTATCCAAAAATGATTCATGCACGTGAAGTACCGATTCTCAAAATCCAAAGGCTTAGATATAATTTTGGGAAAATTTTTAATTTAAGATCATCCTTCAACCCCTACAATTAAAAAGCCAACCCCAAAAATTACTTGTGCATATGAGATATCATTTTTCAAAATCCAAATGCCTAGATTTTATTTCTGGAAGAACTTTTAATTTAGGATCATCCCTTCAACCCCTAAAATTAAAAAGTCATCCCCAAAAATGACTTATGCATGTGAGGTATCACTTCTTAAAACGCAAATGCCTAGATTTCATTTTTGGAAGAATTTTTAATTTAGGATCATCGCTTCAATTGCTACAATTAACAAAACCCTATCCAAAAATGATTCATGCACTTGAAGTACCGATTCTCAAAATCCAAAAGCTTAGATATAATTTTGAGAAGAATTTTTAATTTAAGATCATCCCTTCAACCCCTACAATTAAAAAGCCACCCCCAAAAATGACTTATGCATGTGGGGTATCATTTCTCAAAATTCAAATGCCTAGAATTCGTTTCTGGAAGAACTGTTAATTTAGTATCCTCCCTTCAATTCCTACAATTAAAAAAAAATTCAAAAATGATTTATGTACGTGAAGTACCAATTCTCAAAATCCAAAAGCTTAGATATCATTTCGGAAAGAATTTTTAATTTAGAATCATCTCTTCAATTCCTAAAATTAAAAGCCCACCCCCAAAAATAACTTATGCGCATGAGGTACCATTTCTCAGAATCCAAAGACCTAGATTTCATTTCTGAAAGAGTTTCTAATTTAGGATTACCCCTTCAACCCCTAAAATTAAGAAACGAATCTCCAAAACGATATGCACGTGAATTATCAATTCTCACATGTCCAACAGCCTAGATTTTATTTCTGGAAAGTTTTATAATTTAAGATATTTCATTACACCTTTAAAATTGTAAAGCCCATCCTAAAAATAATTTAATGCGTGACGTACCAGCAATCAAAATTCAAACCTTGGGTTTTATTTCTAATAGAATTAAGAGCCCCTTGAGCCCGTCAAATTTTAATAACCAATCCCCAAAAATGATTTATGCACGTGTTACACCAATTTTTAAGATCCGTAGGTGTAGTTTTATTTTAAACGGACTACCTTTATGTTGCAAGATTTGCACAGATTTGGAGTATTGGAAACTCCCCCCCTCCTCCTCAATGTTTGTAGCACGTGACGTATCATTTTCCAAAACCCAAAAGCGTAGATTTCATTTTTGGTAAAAAATTTTTACCTACCGGTTATCCCCAATAACCGATATTGGGGATGACCGTCCTTGCAAGATTTTAAAATTTTGTAATTGCAAATCGTTTGTTTAGGATTGTTTTGCCATTTTGGAAGTTTGTTTAGGCCTACAGATGCGCGGACTTTTAAAAATCAAATTCGCGCCAACCGCATCCATGCAATATTTTAAGATTTTGTCATTGCAATAGTGAAACAATCCCAAACAAACAATTTGCCTATACAAAATTTTAAAATCTTGCAATGACGGTGTTGGTGCAAATATGGCCCCATGTAATTAGATTTTTAAAAATCCGAGCATTTGTAGACCTAAACAAACCTACAAAATAGTAAAACAATCACTTTGCCATGACAAAAATTTTAAATTTTGCTAGGACGGGCTTGGTGTAGATTTCCCCCACCCAATTTGATTTTTAAAAATCCGTGCAGCTGTAGGTCTAAACAAACCTCCAAAATGGCAAAACAATCCTAAACAAACGCCAAACGAACAATTCGCCATGACAAAATTTTAAAATCTTGCAAGAATGGAGTTGGTGCAAATTTCCCAGTGCAGTTTGATTTCTAAAACTCCGCCCATCCGTAAGCCTAAACCCACCCAAGGGAAGTGGGTCAAGTTGGCCCACCCACTTTCAGTTATAATTTTATCTTTCTCACCAATTGTGCTCGTTTTGTGCTCAATTGTGCCGGTGTTTGTTTCAATTGTGCTTATTTGTTTATAACGAAAAACCTTCAAAACAAATCCCGGGGGTCGAGGTAGCTGTACATTTGATTTTCAATGCTCCTCCCGAAGATACTACATTAGCTGTTTTACACACGGGACTTACATTTTACCTCTCATCCGAACAAGGGCATATTTTTATGAAATATGCTCGCTGAACATTTTTTAAGTGGTCCGTGTTGGAACTCAACCCCTGGACCTTGGGGATTAGTACTCATAGGTGAACCAAGGTCGGCATACATTTTACTTAAACATTCATTGTAGAAAGAGGTTTATGTTCATTTTGCTAAGCACAAATGTTTTGATTATTTAGAAATCTTGTCTGCTTTATTACTATAGATACTAGTTGAAATTGAAAATCGGAATTTATTATTTACTTTAATTTTTCAGAGGCGTAACATGATTCGTATCAAACTTCTGTTGTAAAAGATGTTTATTAACGGAATGGGACGATTTGACACCGTCGTTTCGGCACGGCAGATTCGGCGCAGAGACGTGTCGGCTCAAGGAAATTTCGGCGCAAGGACGTTTCGGCGCAGAAATATTTAATGCGCAAAATTGCTTGCTATTTGTCCATATTGCAATATTGTGCATATCTGCAGTGTTGTGGCGAAAATAGTCTTGAGGTTTCAAATTAGGTTAGTAGTAGAAAAGTTTTACTACTAATAGAAAATTATGGATTGAGCACATGTGCGAAAATAGTGTTGATGTATCAACGTCTCTGCGCCGAAACGTACCTACGCCGAACCATCCCTGCGTAGAGACGTTCCTGCGCCGAAACATTCTTGTGCCAAAACGTCCCTGTACCGAATCGGCCTCGCCGTTGCGTCGTGGACATGGTATATTTAAGTATTACGTTCCTTTGGACCTGTAGTATATATACCGGGTAATCGATTTTAATGTTAGGTTTGTTAATGGTTTCCCCTTGGTGGCTAGAGTTTTCTATATTTAGTTAGCGTAGCGCTCCAGGGGTTAATTACTTGTCAAATGTGGTGTACAAGGGCCGTCATATGTTGGTCAAATGCCGTCAAATGTTGTTAAATGTCTCGAAATTTTCAAATGTCGCTCAAATGTTTCAAATGTCAAATAAGTGTACACAATTTTTGTAAGTGATCAACCCTTCGGTAGCGCTTCAAGTCGTTTGTATGAAACATTTTAATGTCATCATCCGTCTAATATTATGCGCAATATTATTCTAAAGACCACGTTGAGAGTATAGGTAAAATATTCGGCACCGTGACTCCAGCCGGCCTACCCCAAAATTTAAAAAAAATATAATAATACAGGAACATTGCACCCCTGATGCATCCTCACCCAACATCACATTTTATTGCACCTTCTTCAATTAAATATTTATTGACAAATTTATAGTGTGCGGCAGGGTCACATGACCCTAACCGGCCGACACTTCAAAATAAAAATTGAGACATACTACCGTTTCTATAAAGCAATGCACCTTTGTGCTCCAGCAAAATTAATCTTTTCACCTTTTCCTAAACCACCCTCACCTCCTCCGAAATTTTATTTTTTGAAAATTTTATTAAAACATTTACATACAGAATGCACTCATTAAACACCATCTAGCACTCACCTCACATTTATTGCACCCATTTGGTTAAGGACTTATTGACAAAATTAAACTGCACGGCCAAGGTAACGTGACCCTAGCCGGGACACTTCAAAATAAAAATTAAAACATACCACCGTTTTAGAAAGCAATGTACCCTTATGCCCCACCAAAATTAATCTCCTCAGCCTTTCTTAAACCACCCTCACCCCATCCCAAGAATTATTTGTTGAAACAGAAAGTTATTATTATCGCTTTGCTAAAAAACATAAGAATGAAAATTTATAATTATCTATTACCCTACAACATTAGCGGACTTTCTAAGAAAGGACTACACGTAATGCTGATAGGGAAGTTGGCCGTCAGAGAATAAATGCCTCTTTCAAAAATAGTAACATTTTGTCTGGCAGAAAAGACTTCTACAAACATATTAGACAAAAAATGATTTGTTGATAATTTATAAACCGGTCACTGGTTATTCTCTCTATAAATTGTCAACAAATTATTTTTTGTCTAATATGCTTGTAAAACAAAATGTAGACAAAATGTTACAACATATAAGAAGTCTGAATATTTTCTAGAGACTTGAATGCGTAACATTTTTCAACGCTTTTGTACACGATCAAACAGAAGCAGCATCGCCATGGCATCAGTTCCTAGTGTCATATTAAATTTTAAATACTTCTTGTATTTAATACTTCACAATATAAATATTTTACCTATATTTTGAATGTGGTATTTAGAATAATATTACCTATAATATTAGAGGGATGTAGACATTAAAATGTTTCATACAAATCACTTGAAGGGGTTGATCACTTACAAAAAGCATGTACACATATTTAACATCTGAAACATTGGAGCGGCATTTGAACATTTTCCAGATATTTAACAACATTTGACAGCTTTTGGCCAACATTTGACGGCTCTTGTACACCACATTTGACAAATAATCAACTCCTCGAGCGCTACGTTTTAACTAAATATAGTTAAAAACTCAAGTCACCAGGGGTACCATTAACAAACCTATAACTAAAATCAATTACTCAGTATTATATACTTTACATGTGATTTTCCAATGCTCCACCCGAAGGTACTACATTGGCCAGGAAGCGAGTTTTTTTACCTGGAAAATTTGGAATTTTGCCGAACCCTTGCTGTTCCAAGCAAGGTAGGGATCTTTAGCGTGCGTGACAACACTACACACGGGACCTCCATTTTACCTCTCATCCGAACGAGGGTGTATTTTTGAGAAAATGCTCGCCTAACATTTTTCGAGCGGACCATAATACTACAGGTCTAAAGGAACGTAATAAAATAAACCAGTCTACAACGTTTTGGCGCTGCCGATTCGGCGCAGGGACGTTTCGACGCAGAGACGGTTTGGCATAAGGACGTTTCGGCGCAGAACGTTGATACCTCAACACTATTTTCGCCTCAACACTATCTTCGCACATTCACCTTTCGATTATTATATTTTTGTAGTAAAACATTTCTACTACTAACCTAAGTTAAAACCTCAACACTATTTCTGCCTCAACACATGTGCCCAGTCCATTATTTTCTAATAGTAGTAAAACTTTTCTACTACTAACCTAAGTTGATACCTCAACACTGTTTTGCCTCAACACCATTTTGCACATGCACCGTATCTAGAATTACCTCTTAGTAGTAAAACAATTTCTACTAACCCAAGTTGAAAACTCAACACTATTTTCACCACAACACTGTAGATATGCGCAATATTGCTATATGGACAAATAGCAAGCAATTTTGCGCGTCGAGTCATTTTGCCCCGAAACGTGCTTGTGTCAAAACGTCATTGCGCCAACACGTTGTGCGCCAAATCCCGTGCCGAAACGACGGCATCGTATCGTCCCATTCCGTAAATAAACACTTACTACAACAGAAGTTTGATACAAATAATGTTACGCCTCTGAAAAATTAAAGTAAATAATAAATTTTGATTTTCAATTTCAATTTACCTATAGTAATAAAGCGGATAAGATTTCTAAATAATCCAAACATATTTGTGTAGACCAAAACGAACATAAATGTCTTTCCACAATGAACGTTTAAGTAAAATGTATGCGTTTCGTATACATCACTTCCAAAATGCGTGAAAATTTATATAAATTAAATTACCAAAACCTAATTCATATAAAACTTTGCAAAATGGCTTAATTTTTTTATTTATATTGCAAATAAGTCCTTAACCAACAGGGTGCAAAAAATGTGAGATAAGTGCTAGATGCATAATGAGTGCATTCTGTATATAAATGTTTTAATAAAAAATGTTCAAAAATTGAATTTGGTAGTGGGTGAGGGTGGTTTAAGAAAGGACGAGAAGATTAATTTTGGTGAAGCACAAGGGTGCATTGCTTTCTAAAAATGGTAGTATATTTTAATTTTTATTTGAAGTGTCGGCCGGCTAGGGTCACGTGAGCTTGACCGCGCACTATAAATTTATGAATAAATCTTTAACTGAAGGGGTGCAATAAAATGTAAGGTTGGTGCATAAGGAGTGCAATGTTTCTGTATTTTTTTTTAAGCTGTGAAGTGGGCCGATGGGTATCAAGGTGTCATGGAGCCACCTGGCTGTGGCATTGAGTGATTCGATAGTTTTTTAGTCCAATAAATTTTGCCTTTTGTTTACGCATACTATAAAATTCCAAAACCAATTGAATAATTAATAAGCAACGTATGTAATATAAGCAAACTTATAGAATATAAACCCAGAAAGTCAGTTTTCATCGATAAAAACACAAGTAACATTAGTAACAAAACTTTATAAAAATAATTTTAAAAATAACAATGCGGTAACTACCGGATCCCACTATATTTGCGGAAACTGCAAGAGCTTTCAACTTTTAAGCAAATAAAGATACATGCGGTTTTTACTGAGGTGCTTCACAATGACACAAAGTTTAATTAAACACATTCAGTTAGCCAAAACAAAATGGTGGTTTATTTGAATTTTTCTTTAAACACCGGCGCAATTGTGCACAAAATAAGCACAATTTAATGGAATAAGATAAAATTGACAAAGTGAAAAAAAGCGGGAGCTAGCGATCAACCTGCCCCCCTTGATTTGTTTTCATTTTTTTGGCTATAAGCAAATGAGCACAATTCAAACAAACACCATTAGATTTGAGCACAAAACGAGCACAATTTAATGAACTTAAAAAAAATTGAAAAACCAAAAACCACGAGGGCGAGCGGTCAACCTAGCATTTGTTTTTAATTTTTTCGCTATAAGTAAATGAGCACAATTGAAACAAACACCAGCACATTTGAGCACAAGTCAATGGACTTAACAAAAATTGAAAATCAAAATAACACGGAGGGCTAGCGGTCAACCTGGCATTTGTTTTTAATTTTTTCGCTTATAAGCAAATGAACATAATTCAAACAAACACCGGCACAATTGAGAACAAAACGAACACAAGTCAATGGAATTTAAAAAATTGAAGAAGTCAAAAGAAACCGGGTGGGGTCAACCTGACCCCCGGATTTGTTTACAATTTTTCGCCAAAAGCAAATGAACACAATTGAAACAAACACCTGCACAATTGAGCACGAAACGAGCACAATTAGTGAGAAGGAAAAAAACTTGAAAACTGAAGGGGGGGAGAACTTGACCTACCTCTCCAAGATGGCGAAACAATCCTAAAGAAACGCTAAACAAACGATTTGCCATGACAACATTTTAAATCTTGCAAGGACGGGTTGTTGCCAATAAGATCCCCATGCAACTTGATTTTTAAAAATTCGCGCATCTATAGGCCTAAACAGTCCTTCAAAATGGCAAAAACCTAAACGAACAATTTGTAATGACAAAATTTTAAAATTTGGCAAGGACGGGGTTGGTGCGATTTGGTCCCGTCCAATTTGATTTTTAAAAATACGCGCAACTATAGGCCTAAACAAATGTCGAAAATGGCAAAACAAACCTAAACAAACGCTAAACGATCAGCAGCGATCAAATTTTAAAATCTTGCTTGCGCAGGGCCAACTTCACTGACGTCCTGGATCAACGATTTCAAGATATACTTAATTTTAAAATTGGGAATTCTTCACAGGATCTTATAAATCTAAAGCTTTGTATTTATGGTAGCCATGGGCCTTCAGATATTCTTTTGTATCTATATTCTATTAACATAAGCTACAAATTCAAACATGCACATTTAAAAAGGAGAATATGCTAAACTGTATAAGTATTAAAATGTAAGCAATCACATGCTGAGAAACGAATGTCTTTGATTTCTGATGGCCAGTTTCGTAGCCGTCGCCAACTCTCATTCTGGCGCCTAAGTAAGAAAATTAATCTGTATAGAATACTGATTTAGCATTTTTTAATTGTACGGTAATATAACGTATAGATACGTACCCTTTATACAGCGATACTCTTGAAATGCGTTTTTTTTACATAGCATTCTAACAATCTGAGATTGGTTAACTATAAATATAAATTTTTCACTGAATCATCTGGTGTAGGATGTAGTATACATTTTCAAATTTACTCTGTTACATAAGTATATTGTAGTGCATGAGGGAGGCATTTATGTTCTTGCTTTTAATTAATTGTATCTGAGCATGGTATTAGAGTATTTTATGGGATTATTTTGATAAAATGATTAAAACCTGGTTTCGTGAATAAGTTGTATAAGCTGTGTCGGAGTATTGATGTGTCGATGCGAACTCGATTTTAGTGACCTACCCGATATAGCAAAAATCGATACCGGTATGCCGATACGTATCGATATATTGCGTATCGGTATTCGATACATAAATATCTGTATCACCCACCCTATAGTTGTAAAATCTCTTTTCAAATATTTCAAAAGTTAGTTACAATATTTTATTCAGGCATAACCTTAATTTCCGCAATAGCTTGAGCTTAAAATTTGGCGATGATAATCTCCGTCAAAATTTAATATATTTAAATGTGCACTCACTGCAACTTGTGTACCAAATTTCAAACTCCTAGCCCACAAGTTTGGTTAAAAAGTGTTTAAAACAGAAACCTTTTTCCAGAATTTCTTGAAAATGGCTTAATGAACTTGAAATGTAAATATATTAACAGAAGCAGCATTTCATTTTAACAAATTATTCCTTTACCATTTCTCTATAAAATAATTAAGGGAGCCAATATTCACCAAAGTTTCATTTACATGTGATACGCTATGTATACAAAACCAGTATAATTTTGCCCATTTAATTTCAATATACAGGGTATTTCAAATTCTAGGGCAACCATGGGGATCTCCTATAATATAAATGATAGCGGGTAGGTTTAAGTTTGGCACTTTTACAGAATTTTGTGCTTAAAATATGCCATAAAGAAATTTCGCCTAACTGCATTTATTTCTGTGTTAGGGTAAAAAAACAAAAAGTTGATTTTCGTTTTTATTTGTAACTTTGTTATTTGAAAACATATTTGAAAACTGTAACGATATTCAGTAGTGTATTTTTACAGATCCAGGTGCCACATTTCCTCCAGCATCCACATTTCCTCACACATCTGGACCAAATTTACATGTAAATTCCCATAAGGAGGAAATGTGGAGATAAATTCCTCCTTGCTCAGACACCCCCAATCATTTTGATTACGTCACAGCATTCTTTCCACCCGCGAGATAAATCTTTCCCACATTTCCACCCACGAGATAAACCTATCTTGTTTGGTATCAATTAATATTAGATTTTTCTCAGCTACCCAATTTCTAGGAATTTTTAGATTTCATCATCCCCCAGGGAGCTACCCTCATTTTAAAATTTTTTTACCGCTAACATTCTGAACCAAATAGCTTTCTTCGACTAGACATTGCATCTTTCGATATAAACCTATCTTGTTTGGTATCAATTAATATTAGAATTTTCTCAGCTACCCGAAACTCTAGGAATTTTTAGATAGCACCATCCCCAAGAGCTACCCTAATTTTAAGAATTTTACCAACAACGATATTTGACCGTCCGCATAAATTTTTTTATACATGCGGCACATCAAACTAGTCTAGAATTTTAAAATTCGAATCTGTAAACAGATATACAATAGGACCACGTCTTACAAAATTACACACATACCTTATAGCGAGCATACCGCGACCGTACCACTACTCGCTTTTAATGTCATACTTTCTATCTTGTTTAGCTCATCTTTCGAGATAAATGTAACTTGTTTGGTATCAATTAATATTAGAATTTTCTCAGCTACCCAAATCTTTTTAAAATTTTTAGATTGCATCATCCCCCAGGGAGCTACCCTCATTTTAAGATTTTTTGCTGGTAGCGATTTCTGACCGTCCTTATAAATTTTTTTAGTCATGCAATACATCAAATTCGTTTAGAATTTTATGCAGAATCCGAATCTGTAAATAGATTTAAAATCGAACCACCCCTTACCATTTTACACATCCTCTAAATTATAAATTTCCTGCAGCTCATACCTAAAAGAAAATCTAAAAACCATTCTTAAAACTTTTTTTACAGACAATTTTACTAATACAGTTTAAATTTTGTAAACCACATTTCTAAATACATATTCACAATTTTTTATTTTCAACCTAGAACTCATATCGGTTTATACTTATTAATATTTATTTCTAAATAGAGCACCTTTTCCAAAGACCAACCGGACCCACATGTTTCAAATTCCTCTGATTTTGTTCTCATGGTTTCGCTTAAGACCTGGTACATATTTTCCAGATTACTAGAAGACGTTATAACCATATTTTTAGTGTTAAATTTCACATCGGTAGTCTCTTCCCCATTTTGGTGTAAACGCCGTAGAGTTTGCAATAGACTTTTATTGCTGTATGTTGTATTCTTTTTCAATAACTAATCGAATAAATCGCTCTTTCTGCTTCCAAGAAACTAGGACACTCCATCGTCGACACTGTCGTTCTTTATGCAATAGCTAGCCATACGCTTGTTAAACGCTGCGCTAACCATTTCTACGCCTTAGTCTCTAGTAGCGGTAACTGAAGCATTTTATGTCTGTTGCTTTTCAAGGGTGCGGCATAGGTAGTCTTTTCCATTTCGAAATCGCATACTTTACACATAATTCGTGGTTGTTTCGTACAAGACCCTTTAACAGCTGGCGGAGCTGAACGTTTACGGCTTAATGACATACCGTGCTGTTTTTCCTTGTGTCGTTGTAAGTTGTCCATTCTCGTAAAAGCGATACCGCAAGACCCACAGTTTAAGTACTTTGCTGCGGACGGATGTATAAGCAACCGTGGACGATGTTACACCACGACATTTGTTCTGGTACCGTTTGAGAACATTTTTCCAGGTATAGGAAGCACCGCAAGAGTTGCATTTAAAAAACGTTTGCAGGCACCATTTTAGTACAAAACAAAATCCGCACTATAGGACTTTGATTAAACTTTGGTAACTTATAACTAAAGGGTTTACTCTTGCGTACCTGCTTTATGTACCCTATAAATGCAAACCGAAGGTTTCCGAAGACACCGAACGAAGTTGAGGATTCAGCGGGGAACTAAATGACGTCATTTTGTGCCAATCCTTGCTGCTCGTCCAGTACATTTAGCACCAATGTATGCACCCGGTTCGCTTCGTCCATGCTGCGAATGCAGTTAGTAGAAACATTGGAAACGTCTTCCATGTTATACAGATCGGCAATCACATCGCGTGCAGATTAAAAGTCCAAAAGGGTGGTAGCACACGCACACAAATTGGCTGCAAGTCGTGCGGTAGAAGATGCAGTGCTACTATAAACAAGAACTTAATAAAACACTTTAAACCTTTACTAAGGGAACATCAAACTTGTTGTCTACAGAATATTTACTAATAAAGCAATTTAATTTTAAATAACTTCTGCGTCGTATTTTCGGAAATGGTAGGCTTGAATATTTTCTAAATGAATCATCAAGCGAAAGTATGCTTAGCGGCATTAAAATTAACCATTAATTTCCCATTTTTACGACCGCGGTTAATTATAGATTAAAATTTAATTTGTTCACGTTCGAGCTTCCCGTAAACTAACATATTTTATAGTAACAGTGCGCTGTATAATACATGCATACCCTTTCGCCGCGCTACTGCTATTTTTGTAGTTGCTTGAAAAGTCAGTCGCCTTTTTACTCTTAGGACCGCTGCAAAGCACCATTCTATACTTTCTCTAAAAGTATAGCACATCGCGCACTTTTTATCTTATAAATAAATTTTGCTTATGTAGGCTTTTACACTTTAGCATATTTAAACATCTAATACAATCGATTAACCACTTTCGATTATTCTAACGGGGCCACCATACATTCCACCAACACCGTTCTTTTTGAATACAACGATCTGATGAGCTTCCACACACTAACACCTAACGTACCTTTCCTACTATTTGTTAAACAAAACTACCGGCATCGCCATGTCCGTATACGGACGTAAGCAGATGTTTGTGGATGTGTACGGAATATGTAACCATATACATTAATTAGTCTAAGCTATTTTATTTAGTCCACGAAAACTACTATTTTCTAAAACCACAAAAATAATAATAGCCTTTATAGGTTCCACATTTCTACCATTTCCCAATGACTGGTGCCTACATGGAGACTTTAATTTCTTATTTGAGAGAATCCTTATTCTCCCATGCACCGTTGCGTTGTTGCATGCCCACCCCTTTTGGAGATATATGCTCGTTATAGGTTGTAGGACCCTCGGTTTTACTTAACTACACTTTGTGAGACCCCTTTAATCTTTTTAATCGTGTCTCTCCTTTACAATACAGTAGGACTTAGCCCTACTACCAACAAATTATAATACTAGATCCCCATTAAATTCGTCTTTAATTTTCCCTACAACTTTTTTTTGTTGACATGCGGTATATTGTGTTTATTATCCGCGGGGTAGTCACTCTTTTAAGATAAATATATCTGTTTTGGTATCAACTAATATTATATTTTTCTAGGGAGCTCAAATCTGCAAATAGACTTTAAATAGAACCACCCTTTACAAAGTCGCGCCTTTTAAAAACCCAAACCTCTAATTTTTACCCATCTTTATTTAACTCCATCTTTAAAACCCGTTTTTTGCTACCCAAGACATATGCTCTAACCTATCATTTTCCTAGAAATCTAAAACCGCTTTGTCCCGCAAACACCACGTGGAGATAACACGTATACTCTGTCCACCAGACCAGAAGCAGAAAGGATTTAGAAGGTGGAGAAGAACTTAAAATTATGGAATCTTAAAACTAATATATACAATAGATTTACAAAGTCAAACAACTATTTTAGATTTATATCTTTATACCCCATGCGTGGGTTGATATGCTTCCAGGGATGACGTTACGCTTGTCATCTTCGCTCGATAAACTAATTTTACTAATAATGTGCGTGTACAAATCGTTTTTTTTTTACTCCGGATACATACACCGGCAAGTACTCGATACCATCCAAATAAAGAATTAGATGCTTGATGACTATTAATTTTCGCTTTCCTCGTGTACGCCCCAGACACATCCCTGGTGGTGATGTCATAGCCTTTTATAAATAAAGAACAATGTAATACTATTCTAAAATTTTTATTCTGACATTATACATAACAAAATTTAAAAAATGTAATGCCAAGCATGGAGCCATTTAAACTTAATTTTAATACAAAGTTATACACAAAGAAAGTCCTTTCTTTATGTTTGTTTGGAGCGGTTTTAATTTTATCCAATTTTATTCGCAGCTTAAAATTTAAGTCGACACCCAAGTCCTCTATCTCCTTTTCTAGCCAATAGTTTGATACATAGAGACCGTCTAGGTTTTCGAATTGCAAAATGTGCCGAAGTTTGCCTCTATATATAAAGTCTTTGATTCCACCGACAACCAGATCCATTCATTCGTGTAATTCTTGCAGTTTGTGACAATCTTTTAATCGCGGTTCTCCCACTTATCTTGCATACGTATCTTGTTAGCTTGATCGACTTCTTCTTGTCGGTATTGGAGGAAATCCTTATTCTCAAACTCACTGTTGCATAGTTACATGTCCACCACTTTTGGAAAATATTTTATAGGTTGTAAGACCCACGGTATTAAATGATCCGAAAGGTTCTTTACTAGGCAAATATACAATGTTTAACGAACCCCTTTGCGTGTGGTATACGCAAAGGTTACCTCGCATTGCTTAGGTCGTCTATGTTATCTGCTATTTTGATAAATACGTTTTTAGAATAACTTTTTAAAAAAGTATACAGATTTAGTCCCATTCTTTTCCGCAAGGACGCCTACATAACTAAAAGAGTCTTTTTACTAACCACAAATGCATACAACTTGTAGAAACCATATGTATCTAAGTCAGTCCATCGGCACATAAAATAATCTTTTAATTCTTCCTCATTTTTCTAATAAGATGTTCTTTGTCTAACACATGTTTGTATTGTTCGCGTATTGTCGCAGTGTTTTCCATGTAGTCCAACTTTCGCTTTTTGCATCCATTTCCTCTAATTCCAGTTGTCTTTTCTTCCACTTACAGGGTATGGCGTGCATAATGGGGCAATTTCCTTTAGCGGAAACGGATAGAGTTTACTGCCAATATTTACGCGTTGTCGTACAACCTCTGGACGAATGTTAGGCGTATCTATCAACCCCAATTCCAAAATGACTACTTCTTTTGGAAGTGTAGAATATGGTGTTGCAGATTGCGGTGCTTCCTATACCTGGAAAAATGTCTCAAACGGCACCAGAACAAATGTCTTGGTGTAACATCGTCCACGGTTAAGCTTATACATCCGTCCGCAGCAAAGTACTTAAACTGTGGGTTTTGCGGTATCGCTTTTACGAGAATAGACAACTTACAGCGACACAAGGAAAAACAGCACGGTATGTCATTAAGTCGTAAACGTTCAGCTCCGCCAGCTGTTAAAGGGTCTTGTTCGAAACAACCACAAAACCTTTTATTGAGAATAATGAATTTTTTAGTACCAATAATATAAGGATATTATACATTTTGAAATCAGGAAAAATTCTCTATACAACGGCATAAAAATCGAATATGGCGTTCATAAGATATACAAAAGTAGATGATGTTTGAAAAGAGTTATGTTAGGTTAGTTGGACTTAGGTTAGATAGTCCACACAAGTCCAACTAACCTAACCTAACTCCAGACAACACTAGCTAACCTAACTCTTGACAAGTCCACATCCAACCTAGGTCGGAGGCAATTTCATTCTATGGGGTAATTTCACCCTATGAGGCAATTTCAGCCTATGGGGCAATTTCACCCTATGGGGCAATTTCACCCTTACCTAATATCCTAAGTTCTTTTACCTTGCCCAGTTGGGCCGTTTAATCCTTAACACGAAGGTATCAACATATCCAGCAATTTCTGTGAGCAACCGTTGGCTGGTTTATCTTTTGTGTCGTCCACACAACGTTTAATATGGCATACTGGAATGCAACTTCCCACAATCATGTCCTTCTTCAGGATCACCGTATGCGGATTAATGTTTAGCACCCTTACTGGTATCATATTTGGAAACTTTACCAGCGTTCTTCTAATCAGTAATCCCTCCTGACTCATTTCCGATTCAAATGCTTCTATCATGCATATTTGTCCTTCCCGGAGCGTACCATCCGGGCGTCCCATTACTTTCATTTCCGCCTTCTCGGGTATCTTCATATCACAAATCATTCAAACTTGCATCGTCTGATTACTCGTCCCTTGAAATGGAATCCCATCATCATCTATTCGAAGCACATTTTTTCATGTTTACATGAAACGCATATTTCTCATGAAATCCATTCCCAAGATCACCTTCTGTAATTTCAGCTACCAACACCTGATGAGTAATTAGTTTGTCCCCGATTGTCAACGTATCGGCAGTCTCTCCGTGATTACAAATTTTCTCACCACTTGCCGTTCGAAGACACACCGATGCAGGTAGCACTTTTCCACGACCAACCAAATCTGGTTTCACAATAGTCCTTGTTGCTCCTTTATCCACGTGTAATCGGGCAACCCTACCATTAATTCTACCATCAATATAGATGCTGTCTAGACTTCCCATCGACAATGCAGCAAGGATGATAATCTCCGGGGCACTAGGTTGTGCTGTCGACGTTGCCCCCACGTCGACTTGCTTTAGTTTCCTGCTGCTCAACCGTCTCTGTATATGACCAACTTCACCGCAGCTCTAGCATCGCAGACGTCATCTCCGAGGTCGCTGTCTTGCCAGCCTTTCCGCCACACTGTTAATTATTTCATCTATGCTGTTCTGCGCTTGACCAGGTTATTCTAAGGCAGACCGAACTTGATGACTCATCCTGTGTGATGTCTGCTTAGCTGCTTCAAATTCAAGCGCATGGGCCAGTACGTCATCTAACATTTTTGGCCGTGCTAACCTTAGCGCTTGCTGTATTTCGCCATCTTTAACGCCATCCACAAATGTCTGTACAGCTAGTTGTTCGAGAAAGCTATCTGGTGCTGTTGGGTATGCCAATCTAACTAATCTGGCGAAGTCAGCTTCAAATTCTTGAAGACTTTTATTTGTCTTTTGCGAGCAGTTCTTAACGTGCATAGTAAACCTGTTGAAGGTGAGCGTCTCCATATCTCATTACAAGCTTTGATGTTAAGAGACCGTAATCATTCTGCTGGTGATCGGAAATCGTTTGTAAGATGTTAAGAGCTTCCCCCCGTAGGGCCACTATTAAGGAGATAGCCTTCTCTTTGTTGCACCAACCGTTCGGTATTGCAGCAGCTTCAAATTGTTTCAAATATGTGAGCCAAGGTGTTTTAGCATGTTATGTGGGTGGTTTTACTTTAAATTTTGACGGTATTGAATCGCTTTCTTCCATGCTTCTTATTTCTGGGATGTTCTAATTTACCACTTGGTTTACTAATTCAAGTGGCCGCGTTGTTAGTGAAATCACTTGTTTTTGTAGTCTCATCATATCTTCTTCCATTTTTACCAATTCACTGTCCAACTTTTGTTCAACTGTTTTACCTGTTCAGTGAAATCTTCTTTCAATGCAATGGAGCTTTCCGTTAATCTTTGTTCTAACGTGGCTGTACTTTCATTCAACTTTTCTTCCATTTTGGCAGCATTTTCACCTAACCTTTCCATTTTCTCAATATTTTCAATAAACTTTTCTTCTCTTTTCGCAGCATTTACACTTAATTTTTCTTCTATTTTCTCAGCATTTTCACTAAGTGCCACTTCCATACCGTATTTAAACGTTTTAAGGGTCGATTCCAGTTCAACTGACCGCTCTACGTTTTCATTTAGTGTGACTTCCAGTTAGCCGACCTCTCCTCCATTTTCTCAACATTTTTACTAAGCTTTTTATCCATTTTTGCAGCATTTTCACATAACTTTTCTTCTACACAGGATTTAAAATCCTTAAGGAAAATCATTAAAGTTTTTGCGTCCATCTTACTTTGGCTTCTTGTTACAGGTATATACAAACTACTTAAATATCTGTAGACTTTTGTTTTTTTTTAAATTAATCACTATATAACACAGGCTGACACCAGTGTAGCGGGTTACTACCACCGCCTTTCACTGGTTTAAAACAAGTAATAACAAGAGTCTTTATTGCTCACCGTTCACAAGCCTAATTAACAGTATATGCCTTATTTATAGATGTTTTCAGTCCAATTAACAATGAAGCACTATCATACTAATGAATTTACAAGCACTAATATCTTCTTAAACTAACTGCTTAACCATAGGTCCATTAACAATACTAACACAACTATTATAATTTATTTATTACACTTTTGTCTATTTATGTATTCTACAAGCTGTATGTACATTAGACACTTTCACATCATATAACATTTGTTTACTGTTGGACTTCCAAAAGCTCAACTATTTAACTTTACACGACATAATTTATATTAGACATTCTCATATAGACTAACATGTCAGTTAATAATAATATTTCAGGCAAAACATAGCTCACAAATGTGCATAATTTACATAATCACATAAATTACAAGGGTCACTTGTCATTTTTATTTATATGCCCTTATTTCCAAAATTATTGCAACTTTACTATAAAATGTTCAGTTCGAGACATATTATGTTTAACCATAGTTTGAACCAGGGTCTGAAACTTAATTACATGTAAATGAGACATATTATGTTTAACCGGTGTTTGAAAGGGTTTATACATTCACAGTAAATGAGAAATACCCCAAAGTATGGATGATGCCATAAATACTTATGTTTCTGTGTCTTATCGTTTGACAAGGTTGGAAAAACGTTTAGTATTATTTAGTACGTTTATGCTGTAGTTGCATAATATACCAAGAATGTTTTAAGGTTTTTCTTTATATACATATAGTTAAATGATATGTAAAGTGTTTCCTCTTTAGCTAATAGCTACGATTCCTAGATAGGTTTCCTATTAAGACCACCTATTGGGTAGCCGATATTCAATTTAACTTTATATGGAGATGGTTTTGTCTTTATTTTACATTTTGTAATATTTTGTTTGCTTACGAATTAAACAGATAATTTTTCTGTTAGACTACATAGGGCTATGTATATACTTTTAAAAAAGACACATCAAGGCATTTAGCCATGTCCTGTATGTGGACAACTAATCATACATCATTTGAAAATTGTTAGTTTCTTAATAAGTAATTAGTCTGGTATTTCGCCAATTTCTTGTCAATTATCGGTTTCAGTCGTCTTTGATAATTTCCAACAATAAAAGTGCACCTTTTTTATTGCAGGAGCGGATTCTGCAGCTTCTTTTGTGTGTGTGTGTGTGTGTGTGTGTGTGCAGGGGCAGGGGGGAGAGAGTATAAACATCCCTTAATACACTACCGTTATTACACGGTCTCAAAAAATCATTTATTTGCCAATGTTTATAGTGTCATCCTAAACATATGTAGTTCGAGCTATTTTAAGCATGTTTGTAGAGTACAAAACACATAGTTTGATCTAATGACAAGAATAGCAACGCCATCATAGTGATGAATGCATTTAACAATTATTTAGTGTGACACGTAGAAACACGCCTATTTATGGTACTATAAGTAATTCTTTGGGGTATTCTCATTTAACATATATTAAATGTATAGTTTTCAGACCCTGGTTCAAACTATGTATTAAACATATAATAGGTTACATCATCATCATCATTTTATTTTCGACCTTACTTAAGGTCGGTTTGACCGCAACTCTAACTTCTTTTCTATTCTGTTCTAATCTAAAAAATTCTACATATCCTTCACAACCTAAATTTCTGATAAATTGACTAATATAGCTTGGTCTAGGTCTTACTACACTCTTCTATCTTTTTCTTATCTAGCTAGCTCTACATAGATATTACCAACCTGATGGTTGTTAAAGAACTCCAACATGTTTACATGATTCCCATTTATAAGGAAATGAAATACCACCTAGTTTCCCCTCCAAAAAAAAGAAAAGTGTTAAATTATATTGTTATGGTAAGGTTTAAGCAGCGAATCGCTGCCAACATGCCAGACCGCTAACTAATTGTGAGTTATGTCATGGTGACGTTTATTAAATTATATGGTATGGTAAGGCTTGAGCAACGAATCACTACCAACATGCCAGACCGCTAACGAATTGTGAGTTATGTCATGGTGAGATTTAGTTAACTGATTTTTATTTTTTTTTTGTGTTGTTTTCGAACTTACTTAAGGTCGGTTTGACGCAACTCTAAATTCCTTTCTATTCTGAGCTAGTCTAAAAAGGTCTACATACCCTTCACAACATAAATCTCTAACAATTTAACTAATATAGCTTTGTCTAAGTCTTTCTACTCTATCTTTATTTGGTAGTCCATAATCTATTACCTTACTAAATAGTCCTCATGCATTAGCTGGCGCCCTATCATTCTATCTCTTCTGATCATTAATTGTTTCTACATACAGGGTTCCTCACCTATATAGGTTACATAATAAACATATTTTTAAGAATTAGCATATCTTGAGCTTTTGCCCGTTTGCACCAAACACGTCTTAGGTAAGGAATAGTAAAGGAATCCTTAAATCATAAGTAGTCCTTAATTCAAAATGCACTGCACCAATGCTTGAATGTCAACATTTTAACTAAGTAGGTGATACTATTGGCAACGTTGTAATTTAAGTCATCTTTTAGGAAGTTTCAGGTTTATTACAATAAGGGTTGGCAATTTGGCATTGCAGATGCAGAAATGCAGATCAAGTTTTGTCACATGTAAACATAGATTTAAATTTCTTTGTAATTTTGCTTTATACCTATAATCCTGTCCAAGTATTATGATGGAAAATAAAAAGAGAGTTGTTAGCACCTCATTTATTAAAGTAGCACTGTTATTTCTAGAATAGTTGTTTACACTATTAGATAATATAATAATGTATTTTTTAAATTTCTGCGTGTTTTAAATTTTTGGCACATTCCTAACATGCAACTTACTTAACAGCACCCTTATTAAATTCTAACAAATGCTCTATTTCAGCTAATACTTGTAAGACAGTCCTTTGATTAATCTAAATTTTGAAACACAAACAAATGTAAATTATTTATCCTTCCCATTAAAATAATTGGATCTTTCATTAATTCGTGTAGGAAACCCATTGTACATAATATACAAAATCTTATAATACAAAAATAATTCAACACTAGAAACACACAGCGGATAGATGTGAAAATTTTCGAACATTAAGTCTGACAGCAAACGTGTCAAAATATTAACTAGAATTGTACAAAGACGAATAAAAATCGAGTAGAAGAAATACTAGGAGAAGATCAATTTGGGTTTATGCGAAACAGGGAAGCCATTTCAGCTATGAGGATGACAATAGAGAAACAATAGAAAAGGGGAAAGCGTGTATATAGAGTTTGTAGATCTGGAAAAAGCATTCGACAATATAAAATGGAAGAAAATGTTTGTAATACTCAAAGAGATTGGAATTATATAATGGGAACTATTTTACCTCCGGAATATTTTGCCTCAGAGGATGCCATCATTTTAAATACAATTTAAATACGCTTTGTACTTGGGAGGTAACGTGGTGGTTTTCCGTTGCCTTCTACATCGCGGTGATGTGTCTTAGAATGCCATACCGACTCCTATGAACCACTGCGCTATTTCGGGAACCTGTCTTATTCTGGTTCCTTACTAAAGACCTTACTAATTTGGTTGAACCTGTAGTTTGGCTCTTTAGATCACTGGAACGCAGTAGGCATTCCACCTGTTCTAGTAATTTAAAACTTCTTCAAGGTGTAGGTCCATTCGGAATGGCTGTTGTGCCCGTTCAGTCATATAAAGTAGTAAAACATTTTTTCCAGTAACCTAACCTATCCACTATTTTCGCATACACATATTATTTCGACTCTGTAACAACCGCAAAGATGACCGCAGGAGCACGCAGGTTACATCACCAATGGGTGGCCAGGGTTGAAGCTTTTTTTATGCAGTTAAACTTGGTCACTTGGACAATTATCAGATTATCGTTCAAATAATCATATATTTGTGAATTATAATAAAGATTATGCTAATATAATTTTAACTTTAGTTATGACACGAAGAAAATTAAAACCATAATTGCAGTAGTTTTAAAATGGCCGTTTGCACCACATTCATAATTCCAGATTTAATTAGTGTTAAGTACCCAAAATTCCTTTCTCAAATATATTAAGGAACGATTTCTAACCTCACACCTTAAAATGTAAACACATATCAATATAATTCCTTTTTAATCTATAATTAAACTTTTCTTCCTGTGTGTTTCTAGTGTTGAATTATTTTTGTATTATAAGATTTTGTATATTATGTACAATGGGTTTCCTACACTAATTAATGAAAGATCCAATTATTTTAATGGGAAGGATAAATAATTTACATTTGTTTGTGTTTCAAAAATTTAGATTAATCAAAAGGACTGTCTTACAAGTATTAGCTGAAATAGAGCATTTGTTAGAATTTAATAAGGGTGCTGTTAAGTAAGTTGCATGTTAGGAATGTGCCAAAATTTAAAACACGCAGAAATTTAAAAAATACATTATTATATTATCTAATAGTGTAAACAACTATTCTAGAAATAACAGTGCTACTTTAATAAATGAGGTGCTAACAACTCTCCTTTTATTTTCCATCATAATACTTGGACAGGACTATGGGTATAAAGCAAAATTACAAAAAAATTTAAATCTATGTTTACATTTGACAAAACTTGATCGGCATTTCTGCATCTGCAATGCCAAATTGCCAACCCTTATAGTAATAAACCTAAAACTTCCTAAACAATGACTTAAACTACAACGTTGCCAATAGTATCACCTACTTAGTTAAGATGTTGACATTCAAGCATTGGTGCAATGCATTTTGAATTAAGGACTACTTATAATTTAAGGATTCCTTTATTATTCCTTACCTAAGACGTGTTTGGTGCAAACGGGCAAAAGCTCAAGATATGCTAATTCTTAAAAGTATTTTATTATGTAACCTATATAGGTGAGGAACCCTGTATGTAGAAACAATTAATGATCAGAAGAGATAGAATGATAGGGCGCCAGCTAATGCATGAGGACTATTTAGTAAGGTAATAGATTATGGACTACCAAATAAAGATAAAGTAGAAAGACCTAGACAAAGCTATATTAGTTAAATTGTTAGAGATTTAGGTTGTGAAGGGTATGTAGACCTTTTAGACTAGCTCAGAATAGAAAGGAATTTAGAACTGCGTCAAACCGACCTTAAGTAAGTTCGAAAACAACACAAAAAAATAATAAAATCAGTTAACTAAATCTAACCATGACATAACTCACAATTAGTTAGCAATCTGGCATGTTGGTAGTGATTCGTTGCCTAAACCTTACCATAACAATATAATTTAACACTTTTCTTTTTTGGAGGAAAACTAGGTGGTATTTCATTTTCTTATAAATGGGAATCATGTAAACATGTTGGAGTTCTTTAACAACCATTAGGTTGGTCATATCTATGTAGAGCTAGCTAGATAAGAAAAAGATAGAAAAGTGTAGTAAGACCTAGACCAAGCTATACTAGTCAATTTATTAGAAATTTAGATTGTGAAGGATATGTAGAACTTTTAGATTAGCACAGAATAGAAAAGAAGTTAGAGTTGCGTCAAACCGACCTTAAGTAAGGTCGAAAATAAAATGATGATGATGATGTAACGTATTATACGTTTAAAGCATAGTTTGAACCAGGGTCTGAAAACTATACATTTAATATATGTAAATGAGAATACCCCAAAGTATTACTTATAATACCATATATAGACGTGTTTCTACGTGTCACACTCAATAATTGTTAAATGCATTCATCACTATGATGGCGTTGCTATTCTTGTCATTAGATCAAACTATGTGTTTTGTACTCTACAAACATGCTTAAAATAGCTCGAACTACATATGTTTAGGATGACACTATAAACATAGGCAAATAATTGATTTTTTGAGACCGTGTAATAACGGCAGTGTATTAAGGGATGTTTATACTCTCTCCCCCCTCCTCCCCCTCACATACACACACACACACACACACACACACACACAAGAAGCTGCAGAATCCGCTCCTGCAATAAAAAAAGGTGCACTTTTATTGTTGGGAATTATCAAAGGCGACTGAAGCCGATAATTGACAAGAAATTGGCGAAATACCAGACTAATTACTTATTAAGAAACTAACAATTTTCAAATGATGTATGATTAGTTGTCCACATACAGGACATGGCTAAATGCCTTGATGTGTCTTTTTTAAAAGTATATACATAGCCCTATGTAGTCTAACAGAAAAATTATCTGTTTAATTCGTAAGCATTCACTTTAACAAAATATTACAAAATGTAAAATAAAGACAAAACCATCTCCATATAAAGTTAAATTGAATATCGGCTACCCAATAGGTGGTCTTAATAGGAAACCTATCTAGGAATCGTAGCTATTAGCTAAAGAGGAAACACTTTACATATCATTTAACTATATGTATATAAAGAAAACCTTAAAACATTCTTGGTATATTATGCAACTACAGCATAAACGTACTAAATAATACTAAACGTTTTTCCAACCTTGTCAAACGATAAGACACAGAAACATAAGTATTTATGGCATCATACGCATACTTTGGGGTATGTCTCATTTACATGCTGAATGTATAGTTTCAGACCCTGGTTCAAACTACACGTTAAACATAATATGTCTCATTTACATGCTGAATGTATAGTTTCAGACCCTGGTTCAAACTATGCGTTAAACATAATATGTCTCAAACTGAACATTTTATAGTAAAGTTGCAATAATTTTGAAAATATGGGCATATAAATAAAAATGACAAGTCACCCTTGTTATGCAGCTCCGGATAAACGATTTTCCAGTGCAAAAATCGCAGTCTCAAAATATACGTTTTACATACATATATATATATATATATATATATATATATATATATATATATATATATATATATAGTTAATAAGATAAAATAATAACTTAGACTTTTATGCAAAGCTCAAATGATTATTTCAAATTAACAATGGGACAACGGTTAACTGAAGATACTATGCATCAAATAATGACCATTGAGTCAAACTTTTCTTATTCGAATGTTGTACATGGTCTTGAAGGTTATAATTTTATTTCCATTTTTTTTGCATTATTCTGAAAATTTTTGGGTTAACGAGTTGAAAATTGACATCTTTATGTTTATAGGTACAGAGAAAAAAAAATATTATACTAATATTAACTTTTTTTAATATTAATTAGGAGTAACTTTTTACCCTCTACATCTAGCGTGCAACCAACTTTGAAATCTGAAAGAGCAATCCCTTTTACATAAAAAACGTATTCTTGTCTCTCTTTGATATTATAATATGTATTCAAGAAAAAACCGTTTAATTAAAATTATGTTTTAATCCTTATTAGTAGAATGTCACACCAAAAAAAAAAAAAAAAATAATAATAATAATAATAATAATAATAGTAATAATAATAATAATAATAATAATAATAGTAATACTTATAATAATAATAATAATAATAATAATAATAATAATAATAATAATTATTCAAACCGCCATATACTCTGCAATAGTAACATGCATTAATCTAAACAGACAAAAAGTTACAAATCCAATAACATTGAACAGTAAGTCAAATTCAAGAGAACCAAGATGGAAAACAAGATTAATACAACAGATAGACAAACTTCGGGGAAAAATAGATCTTATAACGGAATTTTTAAAAGGCATTAAGACTCAAAGGTTATAAATAAAGTAAACAAAATTTTAAAGGATGATAATTTGGACATACGCACTAAAGCCAAAGATGAAGTATTAATCATACACCGAGATTCTTTAAGACAAAACTTCTAGTAAAAGCTTCAAGATTGCGTAGATATAATAAAACTACTAAACGGAAGCAACAAAATCTTACATTTAAGCTATCCCAAAACGCTTCTACCAGAATTTAGAAAACAAGGATAAAGATAATAAACCAATATCTTGGACAGAGTCGAATAAAGAACATTTTTGGAATTTTGGAATAATACATGGCAACAAACAAAGCCAATAAATAAGAACTCTCCTATTTTCAAACCAATTCAAGAGAATGCCAAAACTATAGGCGATATGCCCGATATTAAAATATCAAGTGAAAATATTATCACCACAGTTCGACATTTTCTAACTGGAAAGCTCCAGGACCAGATAAAATAAGTAACTTTTGGCTTAAATCATTCCTTCAATCCACGAGAATTTAGCAAATTCTTTTAATCTTATAATTGAAACCCTTCAGATTTACCAAGCTTCTTAATGACAGGGAAAACTATACTTATACATAAACAAGGTGAAAGAAATGACCCCGAAACTATAGACCTATAACATGTTTATCTGTGTTGTATAAACTTCTAACGTCAATAATAAAAGAAAATTGAACATCATTGTACGATCAACAGAATTATAGCTGACGAGCAAAAGGTTGTATCAAGAAAAGCATGGGATGCAAAGAACAACTAACCATTGATGCTGTAATCATGAACAATGCAAGAATTAAAAACGAAATCTACATGTTGGGTACATAGACTACAACAAAGCATATGATTCAATCCCCATGAATGGTTATTAGAAATACTCACCATCTACAAAATTGATCAAAAATAATCAATCTGTTAAAATACGCTATGCAGTTTTGGAAAACTACGCTTTCAGTGGAAACCCAAACGATTGGAACAGTTAACATAAAAGAGGAATTTTTCAAGGCGATAGTTTGAGTCCTCTTTGGTTTTGTTTAGCCTTAAATCCACTTTCTTCACTATTAAATTCAAGTGGCGCTGGATACAGACTAAATTACAAACACAACTTTCAAAAATTACACACTTACTTTTCATTGACGATCTAAAGCTATACGCTGAAACACATACACAACTACATTCTCTGATTGCTACCACTAAATTATACAGTAAAGCAATTAATATGTCTTTAGTTTAGAAAAATCAGCAATCATGAGCCTAGTCAAAGGAATTGTAAAAATCAAAATCCACCCATAGAAAATCTAAAACCAATGTCTAATTCCGACTATTATAAGTATTTAGGCTTTATGCAAAACAAAACCTAAATCATACTAATTTAAAACTCATATATAAAGAGAATTACCAAACAAGACTAACCAAGTTATTAAATTCAAAACTAAATTCCAAGAATCTTTTATTGCAATCAATACGTGGGCAGTTTCATATTTAAATTACACATTTGGAATATTAAATGGAGTGAGAGTGATTTAAATGAACTAGATCGTCTAACCCGAAGAACTTTAATTAAATTTAGATACTTACATCCTAATTCAGCAGTGCAAAGACTCTACCTACCTCGTAAAGACGGAGGAAGGGTTTAAATAATATCCGCGATCTTTGCAGAAAACAAGAAAACAATTTAAAGTCTCATTTTCAAAACTCCAATAATAAATTAATAAAATTAATTAGTACTATGACCAAAATTACACTCCTTTGAATCTAAACTCTATCAACTATCATCAAATATCAAGTTCAAGTGAAAATATACAAAATTGGAAAGAAAAGTATCTCCATGGAAAATACCCAAATGCTCTAGAAAACAATCAAATTGATAAAAGAATGTCTGTAAATTGGGCAAATTTAGGTTATTTATATCCTGAAACAGAAGGCTTCTTAATAGCAATTCAAGATGGCGTAATAAGAACAAAAATTACGCAAAACATGTTTTAAAAGAAGCCAACGTAGTTGACAAATGCCGCAAGTGTTCAAAAGTAGGAAACAATTGAACACATTTTAGCAGGCTGTTCCCAATTAGCCGAAACAGCATATTTAGGAAGACATAATCAGATTGCTAAAATTATTCATATACAATTAGGTGTGAAATCCAAACTACTAGTGAATCCGGAGCCTTACTACAAATACAAACCCAGTCCAGTTTAGAATCAACAGATGCTCTCATTTATTGGGATAGACCTATTTTAACTGATCATACAATAGCATATAACAAACCAGATATTCTTTTATCGATAAAATAAATAAAACAGGATTTCTCATTGACATAGCAATACCCTTACACATAATTTGGAAAAGACAGAATCTCATAAAATTCAAAAATATACTGATTTACGAATTGAAGTTATACAATTGTGGAAACTAAAAAATCTATACATCATACCACTTGTTATTTCAGTTGATGGTATAACTTCAGTTCATTTTCAAAAGAATTTGGAAAAACTACAATTACCTGTAAAACTACACTCAATATGTCAAAAGCAACCATACTCCAATCATGTCATATTGTGAGGAAGTTTTTAAATTAGCGGGTAGAGATAAATAGCTCCTCCGATAATTTTAGTTACCAAAACGAAATAAACGTTTTTGAGCAAAAGAAAAAAAAAAAAAAAAAAAAATAATAATAATAATAACTCCGCCTGGAACGGTCTCATGAGTTTTCCCGCCCGGTTACAGGGCACGAGATACACATGACGCCGCTGATGCCGGTCCCAAACCCGGATAAAGGAGGAGGGTCTTTCTTCGGACCTCTCTTTGTTTCAACTAGTCTTGGGAGGGGTCCAACCGACCTACCTTTCTATAATCTGTCCTTTTCGGCTAACTCCTAACTCTTATACTATCCGCCAACTCTCTTTATCTTCATGGTCACTATGGCTATTAGGTTAACCGAGGGCTAGTGACCATTTTCCTTTATAACTGTCCATCAGAGTAGCGTAGTAGCCGCGCTATTTCGAGCACCAATGGCTACCCGCGTGTTTGTGCCGTGCGTGGAGACCCGTACGGGGGGATGAAGGGGTCCTGGTGGCTGAGCATTCCTGAGGCACGGTATAGTCTCTAGGAATTGCAACACTCCTCTTTGGCCTGGATTTCTCCTTAAACGGGTGGTCAGGCTAGCCCACCCTGATTAATCGGCTGTGCCGTAGGGTAAGACCTCCAGCGGGGCGAGTGGGAAGGTGTAGTGGAGCAGACGGAAAGACTGTCATTCTTGATGGTTTGATTCGCTCTGTAGATCTACTCTAGAACACTATAACTCTCGAGTAGCCCTGGCGACAATGCGTCGTCCCCATGTTGGACTCCGTGGTGGGTGGGGAGCTAGAGAGTCGAACTTTTTTCTACTTTAATGGAAACTAACATGGAAGTAGCAACGAGAGTAGCATCAGGAAGTGAGGCTGTACCTGATGCTGGCCAACAGCCTAATATTGACGATACCCGCAAGATACCTGATTACGCCCATTATAAAGTGGATTATACTCCACTTAACTCTGGTTTAAACCCAGGTGGAATAATGTCTCAATTTGAAACGACGGAATACGAAGGCGTTGAAGCTTATAAACGCAATCTTAGAGTTAAAAATAACTTAGAAGAGTACCCTTATCTTCCGGTAAGAAAAAGAATAGAAAGGTATAGACAAGATAGTATCCTTCGGGATAGAGGATATACGAATAGTGCCTGTAGTGATGCTTTGTTTTCATCTTTTTACGTTGTTAGGAGAAATGATGGTAGCGATTTTGGAGAAGTTAACCCGTTCTTAATCCAAAAATCGATAGCTAATGTTGTGGGTAATGTGAAAACAGTGAAGAAAGTGAAAGACGGACTTTTAGTTGAAGTTAATAACGCCAAGCAGGGAATCGATATTGTTAAGATGGAAAAACTTGGTAATATGTCGGTAAAAGTATCAGGACATGAAACACTTAATAATTCAAAAGGTGTAATAACTTGCCCAGACCTGCTTAACTGTCCAGTACAAGAAATAATAGAAGAGTTAAACGATGTTGGGGTTATAGATGCCAAACGAATAACAACAAAACACTATGGTGACATTGTTAATACCAACTCCATTATTTTAACGTTCAATCGAAGAACCTTACCGACTAGGATAAAAGTGGCTTTCTACTCCTTACCAGTGAGGCCTTATATACCGGCCCCCATGCGATGCTTCAGATGCCAACGTTTTGGCCATATATCTGGCTTTTGTAACAATGCTCAGATGTGCGGGTGTGGTAAACTTTTTCACGAAGGATCCGTTTGTGAACCTCCACCTTGTTGTATAAATTGTAAAGGTCCCCACTTTTCCAATTCAAGAAATTGTCCAACATATAAATTGGAGTATGAAATCAAAACTACGCAGACATTAAAAAAGATAAGCTATTTTGAAGCAAAAAGAGAGGTATATGCGAGGTTGCCTCCAATGCAGACCCTTTCTTTTGCGCAAGCAGCTGAAAAAGCTATAGAAACACCCACAATTAATATCAAATCTTTAGCTGAGGTCCTTTTGCCTCAGTTAACGGAGGTCATGACAACAACTTTAAATAGTGCAATGCATAAGCAAGGTACGTGCGTCACAGGATCCACTGTGGCACAGAATGCACGTAGCAGTAACATCAACGAAATTAGGCCTCAAAACACCAATATAGCAGCAGACGAAATTGACGTGATAACATCAGACACAACATCCCAAAAAGTGGAAGAAACCGATCCGGCAACGGCCGATGTAAATGCGCAACTCTTTACCATGAGAACATCCGAAAATGATAACGCACTTCCACTACGAAGGAGATCTCGATCTCCAATTTTAGACCAATCCGATTCCAGCTCTGGATCGGTAAATCAAAAACATAAGAAGAAAAAGGAAAGCCGGGATGGAAAAAGGCAAGCTTAGAAGCCTCCACCTGCGGCGAGCGATATATAACATTCGAGTATTTTATATCTGTCAATCTTCCGTTATTAGTAATTTTTGGTTTCAAATTATCTACAACTAAAATGGCCTACAGAATTCTACAATGGAATTGCAATGGGTGTATAACGCATATAGATGAGCTCAGACTCATAATAACGGAACAAACGCCTTTTTGTATATGTCTACAGGAAACTCATTTCAAACCTAAGCAAAATTTTTCGCAAAAAGGTTATGAGATCTACAGAAAGGATATGCAACCAGCGCATCGAGCAAGGGATGGTGTAGCAATATTAATAACAGATAAGATTTATTCCAATCAAATACAGCTGAATACACACTTGCAAGCGGTAGCAGTTGAAGTATTACAACCAAGAAAACTCACCATATGCAACATTTATTTACCTGATGCACATTGGACAATAAGTGATATTGCCAAAATTCTACGTCAACTCAGTGCACCGTTTATTGTTGTAGGGGATTTTAATGCTCACAATCCAATATGGGGATCTGATCATCTGGACACAAAAGGAAAAAGAATTGAGGATATAATCAATCAATTCGATTTAGTACTGCTTAACACCGGTAAAGGTACTTACCTAAATTCAAGGGGAAAAGGTTTCTCCCAAATAGACCTAGCTCTTTCCACACCATCAATTGGTCACCTTATAGAATGGGATGTATTAGAGAACCACCTGTATTCGGATCACTTTCCAATTAAAATAGAATTCATAGATGGCAACGTACTAAAACCTACACCTCAAAGGTGGTCGCTTAAAAAAGCAAATTGGGAGTTGTATGCAAAGAATTTACCACCAGTCCAACTTACTGACGACGTAAACATGAATGCAAGCACTATTACAAAGGCAATTCTAGAAGCTGCAGAAATATCGGTTCCTAAAACCAAAAATTCCAAAAATCGCTCAAACGTTCCGTGGTGGAGTGATGAAATATCGGAATTGATAAGAAAAAAAAGATGCACCTTAATAGGTTTAAAAAATGCCCAACAACGGATAACCTCATCAAGTTTAAGCAGGTTCGGGCCAAAGTACGTCAAGCCATTTTACAAGCTAAAAAATCCTCCTGGCATAAGTATGTATCCACCATTGATACCAATACAACAATAAATGAGGTTTGGCAAAAAGTAAGAAGGGTAGCAGGAAAAGCAAGGAAACCAATAAACATCGTCCTTGATAATAATAGGCAACTTCAACATGACCCATTAATCATCGCCGAAATTTTGGCAAAACAGTTTGAATCTGTAAGCAATTCGGATAATTATCCTCCAGCGTTCAAGCAAATTAAAAACCAAAGAGAGATACCCCTTGACTTTTGTACATCTCAGGATTTTATATATAACACCATATTTAAGATGAACGAGTTTGAAAGCGTGATAGCAGAATCTGGGAATTCAGCACCAGGTGGTGACCACATTCTCTATGAGTTTGTACGCAAACTTACCACACATGCTAAACAATCTCTGTTAAATTTATATAACCAAATTTGGACAAGTCACCAATACCCTGATGCATGGCGGGAAGCAATTATTATCCCTATATTAAAACAATTTAAAGAACCAAAAATACCCTCCAGTTATCGACCAATCTCACTCACTTGTTGTCTGAGTAGGATTATGGAGAAAATGATAAATAAAAGGCTGAGGTGGCACTTGGAGACGAACAACCTGATCTCACCATATCAATTTGGCTCAAGAAAAGACAGATCTACAATGGACCAACTTGTACTGCTAGAGAACGCAATACAAAACGCGTTTGCAGAAAGAAATCATCTGGTTGCTGTTTTAATCGATATAGAAAAAAAGCCTATGATATGACATGGAGATATGGAATCCTTGAGAAACTTCATCAATTAAACATCAAGGGAAGATTACCAATGTTTATACGCGAATTTTTGAGGAAACGCACCTTTAGGGTTAAGGTGGGTAGCAGCATCTCCCAATCATACACACTTGAAAACGGCATACCCCAAGGATCCGCCCTCAGTACCACCCTGTTTTTAATTTCCATTAATGCCCTAGTAGATTGTATTGACACCGACATGGGCAGAGGTTTGTATGTTGATGACCTCATCATATACCATGTATCAAATAGGATGCCAGACATGGTTCAGAAGCTGCAAGAGAACATAAATGCGATAAACACGCTGGCGGAGCATATGGGTTTTCGATTGTCTCCAAAAAAAACTGAAGTTATTCACTTTTGTCGACTGCGCAGTTGTCATAATAACCCAAATTTAAGTATAAATAACACCCCGATAGAAGTATGCAAGAAGGTAAAGATATTAGGGTTAATTTTCGACTCATAACTTAGATGGGGCCCCCATATTGACGAGACCGCAAAAAGAGCCAAGAAGGCCCTCAATGTTATCAGATGCCTAGCTAACATAGAATGGGGAGCAGAACAATCTACATTAGTAAAGTTACATATGGCACTAGTCGTCTCTATAATTGACTACGGCAGTATTGTATATGCATCTGCAAGATAGTCTCGTCTAAGAACATTGGATAGCATCTACTGCTTAGGCTTAAGATTAGCATGTGGGGCTTTTAGAACTAGCCCATTAAATGCCATATGCTATGAAATGGAAGTCACCAAACTAGAACTTAGACGGAAAAAATTGTTGCTTAACTACGCCGCCAAAATATGGAGTCAACCTGACCATCCAGTGCATGATACACTTTTCCGTAACCAGATAATGGAACAATACTCCAGATCCAGTATTACTAGGCCGGTAGGCGTTCGAATGCGGGAAATATTAACTTATTTAAATATCCAACAAAATTTTGATGCAGTATATCCGGTAAAATACAGTAAATATGCGCCGTGGACTTTTGCCCATCCAGTTGTACGGAATGACTGTGCCACAATATCAAAGGAAGACGCACCTCATGCACTAATGAAAAAACGCTTTTGTGATATTGTAAATGAGTATCCTGGTGCAATGGTGTTATACACAGATGGTTCAAAGAGCAATGAAGGTGTCGGTGGTGCGGTATATGGTCCAGGCGTAGAAGCTTTGTTTCGCCTCCCAACCATTGCAAGTGTCTTCACGGCCGAATTACATGCCGTACTTAAGGCGCTACAATTGGCTGAGGAAATAGACAGCAATATCGTTCTTGTTTGCACTGACTCCCTCAGTACGGTGATGGCAATATCAAACACGTTCAACAGCGATTCCCTTATCACACAAATTTTAAATACACATCAGCGACTTTATAACAAAGGAAAAATCACAGTTTTCGTGTGGACACCGGCCCATATTGGAATAGAAGGGAACGAAGCGGTTGACAAGCTAGCTCGATCGGCTGCAAACAACACTGATACTGTGCTAATGTGTATACGTGCTGGAAATGTTAAAAATTCCTTAAAACGGGCGATAGATGTACAAAAAAACGATGAATATAGTGCATCAGTCACTCATATGAAAAAATATAAAAAACCTACAATGAAACTAAACCGAAGAGAGCAAGTGGTTCTTTCTCGGCTTCGAATAGGACACACTAACGGCACCCACATATATCTCCTTAAAGGTGAAAGAAAGCCTAAATGTCGTCACTGAAATGTTAACCTCGACGTTCAACACATTCTAGTAGAATGTATAAATTGGTCACAGCAAAGAAGTAATGAGAGAATACCGCCGACCCTTGAAATGTGTCTAAACGGCAATGTCCAGAACACCACCAGAGTAATCAATTTCCTAAAAGTGATCAAAGTATATGGTACAATATAACCGAACGTTGTGAAGCTGGTTCCAGATATAACTAATACAGCCACGTTTACGGATAACTGTAGGTTAATAATTTATTATTGCGGCTAATGACCATTGCAGTCGAAGCCTTAATATAATATAAAAAAAAAATAAATAAAATAATAATAATAATAATAATAATAATAATAATAATAATAATAATAAACCCTCAGGGACCTGTTACCTCGCAAACAGGTACGGGCACGGCAAACCCGAGGTATCCAAGCTCAACTGTCCGCTGTCCCACCCTTTTTCCATCAATCCACCTAGCCTATTGAACCGACCCTTTCTTCTCCCTCACATTCACCTCCTTCCCAAAACAAACTCAAGTCACGCTGTAAAGCAATCCGCGGCGAATGCAGCGCACCGGAGGTCAGAATGGTGTCATAAGAGAGTGCTTGTAGGACACCAGGCGACACCCTACAGTAGTTAACCTTTCATGGAAAATGCGGTTCTGCTCAGGCGGACTGTCAATACAGCGGTACTCGCGGGAAAGCGATAAAATTTAATTTAAAAAAATAAAGTCCACACGTAACCAGGTCAGGGATGTCGTATAAGAAACACCTGACCAAAAAAAACACAACAGCTGCAGAAATAGTTGAAAATCCGAATAAAAGTGTTTTGCGGGATATGTTGCCCGCAACCACACTAGGAAAATCACAAAGACAGTGAATGAGATAATCAGACGATGTCAACCCAACACCTCATTCAATGTTACTACCAAGCAACCCACTGCAAAACCAACCTTAAATTACTACACAAAACATTCACAAACAGATACCCTGAACTACAATTCATCACAGAACAAAGACTCTCAGACCAAAGACGAGCAACAACTAGAAGCAATAGAATATCACGAACAGAACTAGATCACATAAAAGAACAAGTACAAACACAACAAAAACTACAAAACAACAGCCAAATACAAACATATACCAAAAACAAAATAGGAAACGAAACACAAAACACACAGAAACACAATAACAAAAAGAAAAACAAAAACCAAACAACAGCAACACCAATAACACAAGGCACAAACAAAGAAATCACAAAATAGAACAAAAATTTGAAATAACATACATAGAATTCGAAGACACAAGCAACGATAAAAACCGGTCATACACAAAATACTAGATAACCCAAATATAAATCCAACAATTGCATACATTAATACAATCATAGGAACAAAATTCAAAACGTCACAATTACGGAAGAACCACGACAGCTCATTTACACGGAAACACTCACGACAACAAGAATCCACACTAAACAAAAACAATAAACGGACAACAAACAAAAAACACAAACCGTACCACCATGGCAGCACAGAATACATACAAAGATACTAAAACTGAAAAAGACATAGGACAGCTAACACAAAATATAAAAGAAAATATATCAGAGAAAAAACGAAAAGTAATAAAAGAAATACCGAAAAAAGCAATAGAACAACTAGACGAAAAGAAGCAAAAACTACAAACCCTAGTCAAAAACTCTAAAGATACCAAAAAGTAATAACAAAAAAGAACAAATCAAAACATCCATCCAAAACCAAAGGAAATTCTACCAAACAATAGACAAAAACATCACAAGAAACAGCCCACCAAACATAACAGACACCGAACACTTTTGGACCAATCTGTGATCCAACACAACACAACCAGCACGTACAATGGATTCAAACAGAAACAAACAAATACAACACAATAAAAGAAATGCAAGAAATAACTATCACACATGAAGAAATTAGCCAAACTATTAACAAATCACACAACTGAAAAGCACCTGGCAACGACGAAATAGCAAACATCTGGCTAAAAAAATGTACAACACATAGCAAAATTATTCAACATATATATCACATAACCACATATAATACCACACACATTAACAGAAGGAATATCGTATTTCAAACCAAAGGATGTAAAAGACACAGAAAATCTATCAAAATATCGTACAATAACATGTCGACCAACAATATACAATATACTAACAACCATAATAACACAAAAACTAGTCACACATGCAAAAAAAACAGCATAATACACAAAGAACAAAAAGGATGCAACAAAGAAACACGAGTATGTAAAAAGCAATTAATAATAAATACAGAAATAACACACCTAGCTAAAATTAAAGAAGGAACATTACACTACGCATACATAGACTACCAGAAAGCATACGACAGCATAACACACTGATACTACACATACATACATACCACAAATATACAAAGCAAACACAAGACTAATAAAATTCCTAGATACAGAAGTAACGTAATTTACAAAATGAAATCAAACACAGAAATCTCAAAAAGTATTTATACATTCAAAAACAATTTTCTTTCATACAAAGGAATACAGAACAGTTTACAGCATAATTTTCGAACATAAAATTATTCCTAACAAGTACTTATTTACTTAATTATTAAAATATTACTTACCTAACCTTTGTTAAAAATTACAGAACTCAAATCTCTTTTCTTGTCGATAATTTACCTGTCTTTTACTCCCACGGTTGTTAGGGTATTTGGCCAAAAATCCTTGACCTTAAAATTTCTGGTAAATATCCTTACAAAAAATATTACATGATTAAGACTTATTCTACTTTAAGTTCAAACGACAAAAAACTCAAATATCAGTTACAAACAAAGAAATCTAAAATTAATATTTGCGAAATCCAATAACGCTTATCCAATTCTTAATTAACGATATTGAATACTTTCTGCTTCAATTTTAAACTGACGTTCAAAGCCCAGCTTACAAGGTTGTCCATATAATTTTAAATCTCCATTTAGAATCTTAATTTTTAAAGTGCATTTACTATTTTTAATTAATTCGCTTTAGAGTAGCTTCTGTGTCGAAGAACGTTGAATAATCATTGTATTTTTACAAATCAAATAACTGCATTTATCAACTTCCATATTTCAAACTACTGAAACGTGTAAATTTCATATCGTAAACTAATTTACGGCATCTAATTCTGTTTAAAATTGTACATGACGAATTGCGAATTAATGAAATTTTTCATCGTCTATCTCGTAAATTAAAACTTTTACATGTGTGCTTACACAGTGCTTGAGATATTAGTAGAATCGGATGTGTGTGCTATTGTATTGTGGTTATATTTTGATTAGGCGGCTCCGTGGCGTAGTGGTATGTGTGAGACTACTACGCCCAAGGTCCCGGGTTCGAATCCCGACACGGTCCGCTTAAAAAATGTTAGGCGAGCATTTTTCACAAAAATACACCCTCGTTCGGATGAGAGATAAAATGGAGGTCCCGTGTGTGAGTGTTGTCACGCACGTTAAAGATTCCTATCTTGCTTGGAACAGCAAAGGTTCGGCAAAATTCCAAATTTTCCAGGTACAAAAAACTCGCTTCCTGGTCAATGTAGTACCTTCGGGTGGAACATTGGAAAATCATATGTAAGGTTATATTTTGATTGCAATTATATTATTTATAGGTATCATACATTAACAGTTACGCCGCCGAACATACATGTGTATTATTTGCAAGAAGCAAGATAGTACAATCGCATTACAATGTGATGGCCGCAAAGGTCACCTTCATGTTGCTTGTACACAAATTGATGGAGATAACGCTAAGCGTATTGCACGCCAACGAACTAAAAGTGTTAAGTTTTTTGTAATGCTTGCAACAACACTGTTGGATTGAAAAGGATACTGAATTCTGTGTTAACTAGATTGGAGAATTTGGAAACGCGGCCTGTCCAACATTCGCAGTTATCTTCCGAATCATTTGAAGCGGTTGTCCTGGAAGCACAAGAACGAATTAAACGTAAAAACAACATCATTATTTATGGCTTACCGGAGAGGCTTGATGAAAATTCAGAAACTGCAAAAGTCGGCGAAATTTGTCGGGCAACTCGAACTAATATAAGCTTGACATCGACTCAAAAGATAAAAAGCTTGGTATCAAGAGAGATAATCCAAGTAAACCTCGTCCACTAGGTGTTACAATGAATAACAGTTATCAGATTATAATGTTCTTAAAAACAGGATGCTCCTAAAAGCGCATTTTGATTTTAAACATGTATTTTTGAAAAAGATGAAACGCTTTATCAAACGGAGTTAAATCGTAAGTGAAGGAAAGAGTTACAAGAAAGAATTGAAAATGGAGAAACTAATCTCACTATAAAATTGGCCAACGGTTTTTCTTGTATTGTACAAAAAACTAAATAATTCCAACAATAAGGTTCTTATGTGTTATTATCAAAATCTTCGAAGCATGCGAGGTAAAGTCGATGAATTTACATCAAATATATGTGATTGTGGATACTAAGTCGTTGCGATAACTGAAACATAGGTTATCAGGATGAAATAAAAACAGCGAATTTACGTCCTGTAATACTTCGTAAAATATATATAAATGCGACCGAAACTATGTTGCTACAAATACATCACGTGGGGGTGGAGTTCTCTTAGCAATCAAGAATTATATCCCAGCGGAGCAATTAGATTTATCAGACTTGCGAAATGCTTTACCTAAATATGATGTTGTGGGTTGTAAGTGCATATTATCTGAACATTCTTTAAACATTCTCATAATCTACATTTCACATAATCCAACAACTGTAGACATTGATACGTTATTTCATTTTTTTGTTCAGCATTACTTTTATAAAAAGTTAGTCATTTTGGGCGATTTCAACATTCCAAGTTATAGAACCTCTTATAAATGAAGATGTGCATAACCCAGCTTTGGAAATTTGTTTTAATTTTGCCAAAATATATATATTGTTGTAGATTCAAAGGGTTAAATCACTGAGAAACAATAAAATTTCAACAACCCTGTATATAGAAAAGAGAAAATTATTCACGCACAAAAATTAATTTAATTCATTTAGTGAAAACGGACGAGTATTAACGTATTTTTATAATTAATAATTGGAATGTTAAAATTACATAAAGGAAGAGAGCTTCAAGACAAATAGACGTTCAAGGATACGCATAATTAATTTTAATTTAGTTTAAGCAAACACATATAAGCAAAAGGAAACGTGCTGTGTAAGAAAATCAATAATTCCAAGGCAAATGTATTCGTTTTATACAGATACGAAGAAGTAGAACGTCTAGGAATTGTTATGTTAAACGGTCGATAATTAACAGAAACACCTGCGTTTTAAAAGGCTACATTCGAAGAAGTCGAGCGTACGTTAATATAAGATTTCATAGAAAATATTTTCAACCGTCAGTTTGGTATAAACAACTAGGAAACAAACATCTTAAAGAGCGAGGTAAATGCACGATCGGTTATATACAACAGATGTAGACAAATATAAAAGCGTTGGGTAATGTACACGTACACTATACACGTGAAGTTGAGATAGAATGTCATCAATATCGATTTTCTGTAACTCAAGTGGGGTTTTGAACGAGACAACAAACATGCATAAGACAGAGATAAATAGCGTTTAGGAGGAGTTTGGTGACGACAGAAAACTCTGTTATTGGTCGAAAGTCAACAGTGTTAGAAACGAATGCACACGCGACGGTTGTAAGTAAATTCGAAGTATACAGCACGTAGCACGCTACAAAATTTTCAGAATCAACCGACGGTTATACTCAAAATTTGTAAAAGGGTGTTGAAAATAAGCTTTTCGCTGGAAGAGCGTCCACTAAGGGGGTTTTGAAAGCATATAAATACTCAACCTAGGTTATTGAGGTTCTCTTCTCTTCTATTCTGTTCAATTTTCGATTACTGCAATAAAGTGCTGAATGCTGGTTCCGACTAGCATACAATAAAGTTTTTTTTTGTGAGTATTATTTTATGTGATTATGTTTCCGTAAATAGAGTGGTAGCAAGTATAACAGTAGTAGCGGACCTCTAATTATTGACGTGAAGTACGAGTAGTGCAAATTAAATTAATAAAGGTCCGGCTACTACTAAGCAAAAATCAATAAATGGAAACATGATATATGGGGGTAACCAAAGCTGGTAATCTATTTTGTGTGCATGATATGGATGGTAGAGGCCTGTGGATTCGACAAGCAGTATAGTCAATGGTAACAACGCCAAGGAGTTTTTATGGTAACCATCTCCAATGGGAATGAAGACTAAAGAATTCTCCAGGTATTTATTTAAAATTTCTGTTGTTGTATAAACATTTGTGAAATTTTGTGCTGTGTGGTTGACGTTTTTGGTGGCATGTTTATGCTTGTAGAAATTTATTGTAAATGATACATGTACTGGACTATTTATTAATGTTTAAATATTGAAAAAAATGTATTTAAAACATCCAAAATTTTAGTGAGGATAAAATTTGAATTGTAAAGGGTAAACGGGTCTGTAATTTTTGGTTTTAATTTATGCAAGGTTTAAAAGGCATATACAAACTAAACTGGGTTATTATGAGCTCACCATACTCCAGTGTGACGTCAGTTTAGCGTATCATGTGGGGGCCCATCTACTCAGATCTCTGGAAGTTGTTTAAAATTTATTAGAAAAATCAAAGACTTTAAAAGATATCATAATTGAAGTTTTATAATTCTTGTAGCTAACTGTTATTAACTCATGTAAATATAATTTAACTGGTAATAAGTGTAAATAAAAAGTTGTATGGTTGTGGTATTACTTGGTAGTTTTATTGAATGATGTGCGAGTGTGAAAGAGATATGTCTGTAAATTTAGGTATTCGAGAAGAGGCACAGCAGAGCTAGCCAGGGAAGCTGAAGGAAATTGAAGCAGAAATAAAAGGGTAAAGAATTTTATTTTGAAATTTTTGAATTTTTGAAAATTTTATGTTGACCCTGGAGGGGCACGAATTTTAATAGTGAATCTAGAGACTATCCCGACTTCCACGGCAATATAATATAAAGTATGTGCCGATACGTCAAGTTTAAATAAAACTATTTCAAATTAGTCATATATTTTAATCATTTTGGACTATATACCCAAGAAAATTAAACAACCTTTTACTAATATATATATATATATATATATATATATATATATATATATATATATATATATATATATACTCATATTTAGACCAGGGTAGAAAATTAAATAATCACATCAAATAATTTTAATCACCGGGTAGAAGCTTTGGGAAAAGGTACGCGCTATTAAAAACCGTGAAGCATAAAAATTCATTCGTTTCATTAAAAATAAGGGAGTTAAATTATGTACAAGACGCTTGCTATAAAAAAAAAGGAAGCAGTATTAAAAAGCTCTGCGTGTAATTTAATTATTCCTAGTAAAGAAACAAATAAAAATTACGTGCAAAATTTATATTAATTAACTCAATTTTAAGTAACCGGTATTAAACAAAATGTACAGATAATAATTAATATTTGATTAGGAGTCACTAAAAATTAAAGGGTATTATTTTAATTGGAGTTAATTGTTAAAGCTCATTCTGCGTAAATTTTGCAGATAATTAATGGTTACAGAGAATCTTGGAGAAACCGTAGCTTAATAGTTACGAGAAATGCTAAAGGTGGGTTATTTCACAGTCCACATGGACTGAAATAATCGATAATAAAGAATATCAATTTGCACCAATAAGAACAGGGTAGATAGAGACAGATAATATGCGCAAGACCGAGACACATATAGTAAAAGGCGTGAGTGGAGCAACGTCACGGGGTTGCGATTGGTTGAAAGTAAAAGGCAAACTTGAGAGGTAAAAATAACATTTCTGTATAAAATTTAATTAGTTATTTCCAGACGTTGCGAGCCGTGTCGAAATTTCTGAGATTTAACTGGTGCTAGTGCAAATTTCGTAAAAATCGCATGCCGGGCTGCGGAATGGGAACCTAGCATGCGAAATTCTGAAGAATTGTCCGTTTTGGGGACAAGACCGACAGACGGGCTAACTTCTATATATACCCAGGTGAATATGAACAAGCTCTCTTAGATTTTCGAATTGATTCAATGCGTTAAACAGTGCTTTTTAGTTTTCCGATTTTGATTAAATAATTTAAACAGTTGGCTCGTATATTTTGGTGATTTAAAAAACAGTTTGTTCTTTACGTGCTACAATGAATGTACTTTAGTGCACTTAGTAAAGAAGATACAAGGTAATAAAGTTAGTATCACTGTACTAATTAGTCAAAATTTGCAACGACAAATGAATACACAAAAGTAGGCAGTTTTGGCGTATATTGGTGAAAGAAGCATGAATTTATTTGCTATTTTTCGGGGGTGTTAATAATTAAATGGTTCATAAACGTGTCTGGATCCACAAAACAAGGTTCAGATATACACAGATGAGTTCCGGAAAAGCCCTGAAACAACTTTAGATGAATGGTGGTGGAGAAATTTTAAAAGCGTTGAGAATCAGAAGCCGTAAATATAACCCAGTTGGAATGGTGTGATTAACTAAAGGGACGATGTACATTGAAGCTACGAGTGCAGTAACCTTCAGGTAAATTATACTATTTTGTTTGAACTTTGATGTTTTCGTGTGTGTTGAATAACTTTATAATTTATTTACTTAAAATGGACAGTAATGAAGTTGTACTAACAACAAATTTTTAATTTTAAGGTGAAATTTTCTTGTTTAAGTCGAAAGGAGTATTTAGTATTTATGTTCTTGATGAAAATTTGGGTATGTCTTTGAGCTCAATTAGACGAACCTGGTTAATTAACGTAAAGGGGTGGTAGATGCTCCCTTTGTACTCAGACTCAGGTCTGCATATATTGTTATATTAATTAGTAGGCATCCTACAAGGACTTTAATTTTGGATGCACATTAAAATGATAACAAATTTAAATCTTGAAATTTTCTGATACTGAAATTTATGCCGAATTTTTAATTTTGAAATTTTAATGTATTGTGAATATTGATGTAAATAGAGTTAACGTTGATGTTTGTGGTAGGAATGTGTTTGTTTTTTTTATGAATGAGGATGAAGGTTTATCTAGTGGAGCAGCCGAGGCGATGAAAAGAAGAAAGTCGACGGACCAGTTAAGTTAATAGCTTTTTGGTGGAAACACAGCATTCTTGACGCACAATCTGTGGGGCTCGATTCCAAAACCGGAGTTCCCGGATTTTGGAGGTATCACAGCAATATATATATATATATATATATATATATATTTATATATTTATATACATATATATATACATATATATATACATATATATACATATATATATATATATATATATATATATATTATATAATTACATGAGTACATACTGTATTTAGCCATACAAATCGAACTGGTATTTGCATAGCCACTACAAAACAATTACTTGATCGTTTTATAGGAGGAAAAACATCCATTGAGCAGGTGCTACCTCATTTGGGTCTCGTCAGAATATAATAGTTTCAACCCTAACAAAACGTCAAGCAACCACAATGTATATGCACGAAGAAGCGCCTGTACGTTGGTAAAAGAAAAATATACATATACATCGAGGTTGCTTGATGTTTTGTTAGGGTTAAAACTAGTCCATTCTGACGAGACCCAAATAAGGTCGAAACCTGGTCAAGGGATGTTTTTCCTCCTATAAAACGATCCAATAATTGTTTTGTAATGGCTATGCAAATACCAGTTCGATTTGTATGGGTAAATACAATAGGTATTTACAGATACATCTTATGTAATTGGTTTAATTTTAACTGCAGATAGCAGAGTAAGTTTTGCTTATAAATATACATATATATATATATATATATATATATATATATATATATATATATATATTGAAGTGTTAGTAATAGCTAAAAGGGTATAAAGATTATTTTGTTTGAAGGTTGTGAATATGCCAAATAAAGCCAAATATCAGATCACGTAACTGAAAATTTTGTGTTTGCCGTACTTTACAAATGTTAAAGTATTTGAAGTATATTAGTCAAAGTAGAAGTGCCAAGACGTAAAACAATGACTTGATGACGTGAGAAAGCACAGTATTCAAGGATTTATACTAAGCTGCACGTTAATAAGCCAAAGAATGTACATTTGCTGATCGAAAAACCGGATGCGTCTGTAGAAGTTCCACTATTCACCACACAGAGCCAGGTTTGTATGTGAAACATTTCGGCACTTATTTAGTAGAATCAACCTTTGGACAAACTTGTAGTATCAAAATTATAAGTGAAAATATTGTCAAAGGATGACGCGGTCATATGAACCAATGATTGAACATTTAAGTATAAAATTGTAAAGTGTAAAAGATGAAGTATAGGTATTAGTGACACAAACTAGTTGGGACGATTTAATTGGATGGGGAATTTGTAAAATGTATAAAGAGTAGGCATAATTTAAAAGGTGGTATCACCTAGGTAAACATAAATAACGGAGTTCGATTAAAATATTTTTTGTAACAAGACGTGTTTTTTGTATACTGCGCTAATTTGAATAATTAAAAAGAGTAAATAAATTATTTTGAAAAGTTCAAGTCTTTAATTGAAACAAAGAAGAGTATCGATAAGTGAGTGGAATAATAATAATAATAGTAAAGACGGGTGGAAAGTTGTAAGAGTGAATTGGAGCGATATTGAAACAGGCTGAATTAAAAGTGGATGTTTGGAACGAGTTGGATTAAGGCAGAAAGGAATTGGATTGGATTTATTAGACTGAAGGAGAAACTACTTGGAATGATTTGGATAGTGCATTGCGGATAGATTGGTATTGAGTGGAAACTAGAAAAGAGCATAGAATTGGAACGAGCAGATTAAAAAAAGGATAGCGTTGAATTAGCAGGAGTATAATACGGAAAGAAGGCATGATTATAGGAAAATTAGCGCGGGCGAAGTAAAATAGCAAGGTATTCAAAATTCTAAATTTGGGCATTATTTATAGATTTGGGTGAATATCAAAATTAAGTATAGCAAAACCTGGTGTCTGGAAAGCAGAGGAGCCATAGCGATAGTGCAACGCAGTGTGAAGACCCATCCGGTGATTGAGATTTTGAGCCAGAGTTCAGAGAGGCCTACAGCGACGCGTAAATCGGGTGAGTACTGTGTTTTTGATACGTCAAAGTCAAATTGGTAAGAGTAATTGATTTGGCACAAGGCTACGTGGATCTGCTTATTAAAAATTTGGCATATACGAATATAAGGTTACAAGTACTAAAATAAAGGTAGTGCAGTTTGGTTGGTGTAGTGACCATCTACCTATCACTGAACCCACGGTAGGTAGGTGTGGATACCCTGAGAAGGCGAGTTTCAATAGTCGAGGCATATTCATATAGTTTTGTTTTGTAGACCGACCAAACTTAGTAAAAGCACGAAATATAAGAGTCAAAATTTTCACACTGTCAAGTATATAAAAATTGTAAATAAATAAACCATAGTTAAAGTAAATATCATATATATAAAGGGGGGGGGGGTGAGCATAAGAATATATATAGCTTCTTTTCATTATAAAAAGGAATCATGTAAACCAGGTAGATAGGAAAAAGATAGAAGAGTATAGGAAGACCAACACCAAGCTATATTAGTCAGATTATTTGAAGTTTTGGTTGTGAAAGGTATGTAGCGCTTTTTAGTTTAGCACAGAATAAAAGAGAAGTTAGAGCCGCGTCAAACCGACCTTAAGTAAGGTCGAGAACAAAATGATGATGATATATATTGCTATATATGAATCCTAGCAGTATATCATAATAAGAAATGCTACCTGAAAATCCTTGCATAATATTTTATTCCTATATAAAAATTCCAACGTTTACAGGATTCACTAAAATACGTAATTTAAAATTCCTAATATTTTCACTCTGAGGAAAAACTTTATCGAATCGACAGACTCCAAAAAAAAAAATAGAATAATTATATTAGAACATTCCATACGCCTAAGTTTATAAATTACAAGAATTCAACTAACGCCACTTTTAAAAGTTTCCAGTAAAGTTTTAATGAGAGGAAGACGTTTGAATGTTGTATTTGAAGAAATAATAGCTTAAATTGCACTTGTCCAGAACCAACCTACAGGTATGTATTAGAATTGATGCATTATTATCAGCTTAGGTGTTAGATGATAATTAATACGGATTCTGTGTAAATTTTGAAAAATAAGAAGCGTGTGTATACAATTTGGACATTTCTACCTATAAATAGCAGGTAATTTATAAAATCGGCTTCTTTTGCTCTATAAACTCTGAGAGCTTTTGGTTCTAGTTCAACAGGTTTATAATTAAAGAATAAGTATATTTATAATTTATAATTTATAATTATGAACGGGAGGTTTCTTTAAGTTTATATTGTATGTGCAAAAAGCTTCGTAAAAAGCAAATATTTTGTATTCTAAAGTATTGAGATAACAAAATGGAAATATTGAACAAGATGGCATTGGGTATTTAAATAGCTAATGCTAAGTCACTGAGCATTCGATAGCAGTGGTTAAAAATGCACAGAAAGAAATGTCTCGTACGTTGTTACTTATAAATCTTGTAATTGAATGAAGGGTGCTTGCTATTTCTATGCTATTTTCAGATGATAAGTTTTTCTAGACAATATATTTTTCAGTAACTACATTATAGACGTCACATGGATAAATTGTCAATAGCTTTAGGAAATAATAAGATTTAAAACTCTCCGGTATTATCCGATTATATTGTATGCTTTATTTTGCAAAGTGCTCGCTTACGTAATGAGGAGTTTTAAAAGGTTATTGGTCTTGCGATATTTGTCCTAGATTTTCCTTTTAATTAAATGTTTCTAAATTCCATGGTTAATGAAATAAGTAATGATAAATAATGAAGTTTTTTGTTAACAACATATTCTGAGTTTATAAACAGTACTTGGTTTAGAGCATTTATTTTTAGTTAACTGTTCTCATAATAAAAATGTTATGGTAGAACAAGTAAACAGTTTGTATATAAATTGCGTAAATCTCCTGAATATAGAAAACCTCACTTTCTCTGAAAATTATTTCGAAGTCTTATTTTTTCACTTACTGCAATAAAAAGTTACACTACGTTAGTGATGATATTTTAATGAAATAAAAAGGTAGCGAAGAAACTCGCAATACCTCTTTTTCGGTACCTCATAACTCAAAATTTTGAAAGTTAAAAATGTTGTTTAATAAGTGCTGTAAAGCGCTAGAAAGCTATCAGAAAGCAATCAGAAACTCCCCATAGCGGTTTAATACACTGGAAAGCAACAATAGGTTAACACTAAAGTCCCAATTTGCTACTGAATTACCGTTCGGTATTTGTTTTAAAATGAAAAATGTTCCAGGAGAGATTCAATCCTATCCCTTCATTTATCAATCACGTTTTGGGTTTGATTAAAAATGTGATATGAACGCGTTGAAATTTTACTCCTATACAGAGCAATTTGCGCGTGCTAGAATGTAATTTTAAATGAAAAATCCCTCAAATTCCTTTCCGCTAAAAATGTTTTGTAGTTACACCAGTAACGTTCTGAAATTTTAATTTAGATAAAAGAAAGTTTGATGCATAAAACACGTGTGGAACAAATACTTTAGAAAATTTTTCTCTTCTGGGGAATTTCCACTCCCATGTTATGGTAGAATCAATAAACCCCATATTTCCTGAACTGGTTTCGAAGTGACTGACATCTGATTTTGACAGCATTGCAGCGGCTTATCAAGTGTACGTTCAAAATTGCCTCACAGAACAAACAACCAGTGTCTTTGCTTAACATGTAAATGTCTAACATTTATTTCGGGAATTTAAAGTGATAACATACGAGAGTTTATTTTATTTCTAAACCTATTAATCAAATAATCTTATTAAATCCTCGAGTTTGCAGTCCTGTCATCGTCTAAATTTTGTGACTCAACTTATTGCAGTTCCTTTTAAGCACAGCCTGTAATTTCTCAGAACTCACCACCTTTGCGTATAAAATTAACTACTGATCTCGTTCCTTCATAAGTTATCGTAAAATATATTCTTTCCTGTTACTTTTTTTGTATACCTGCAAAGTGCTTGCGCTACTTTAGATATAAACTAAACAAGAGCGTATAGATATTAATTTAGAATGGATAAAGTAAATGTAAACGTACCCTGTATATTAAAATTATATGAATATTTAACGTTAATTAAACATGATATTTCAATGTAATTTAAATTAGGGCAGTTATAACCAAAAGCAATAAAATTAATTTTCTGTAAATTGAAAGGCTTATTAAAGTAAAAGGGTAGCACATTAGTCATTAATTAAAACAAACACCGTGACAAATACAAAAAAACCCTATTATAAAGACCAAACTATACAATTCCCATAGAAACGTGACTGCAATAGACAGCGTGCCATGCGATAAACAAAACCACAGATTATAATCTGATAAGATAAAATAATACGTGAGAAACGCTGAAAAATGCAGAGTAAACATAACAATGTTTGAGATAGTCGCGTCAGCCGTTCTGACGATCAAGAGAGTACGAAAATATCATAATTGGGACAATAAAACAGACCACAAAGTAAGTCAGCGACTTAAAATGATTAAAAAAACACTAATATCATAGTCAGTACAGACTAGACGTGGGAAATCATAAGAGCGGAAATGATTACAATTTACAGGTATTGTGCGGGGAAGGGAGAAACTAATATAACCACTAAGCCCAACAAGAACGGAACGAACTAAAAAAATACCAGCCTAAGTCAGTAGAAAGAAGGCTACACGGCAGGGCAGGGGGATCGTGTGGCCCTTGTTTGAACTTCAATTGAGGTTAAGAACAATGAAGATGTCAGTCACGCGTACCGTGAATTTTCAAGTCGTGTGGGTCGGAAGTAATAATTACGGGTTAAAGTAAATCAATCTAAGGGTAATGAACTGAATAATTCACCAAGAAAATATTTCTTGGGTTTTGTGTTAAACAAGAAGATGTAACCGAACGAATACAAAGTCAACTACGAGAAAGAGCCTACACTGGCATTCCTAGACGTCCTTATTCCTTTAATAGGTCGGAGAACTAAACTGAAAGCCGAATTTGATCTTTTTGAATTATTAGTATAAATTATTATGTGCATGTACATTTTTAATTCAAGCTGCATGTGGTTGTGTCTATTGGATACTATGAACTTGGTGTAACAAATATTTTATTTTGTTGGACTATGGAATAGTGACGGGATGGGTTGCCTGGAACTAAAGCTTGGTGTATTTTTAAGTATCGTATTACAGGAAAATGAAACTACAACGTTTTTCAATGATTATTAAACAAGATGATGTAACCGAACGAATAGAAAGTCAACTACGAGAAAGAGCCTACACTGGCGTCCCTGGACGTCCTTATTCCTTTAATAGACCGCAGAACTAAACTGAAAGTCGAATTTGAACTTTTAAAATTATTAGTATAAATTATTATGTGCATGAACATTTTTAATTCAAGCTGCATGTGGTTGTTTCCATTGGTTACTATGAACTTGGTGTAACGAATATTTTTTTTTGGTTGGAGTATAGAATAGTGACGGAATGAGTTGCCTGGAACTAAAACTTGATCTATTTTTAAGTATCGTATTGTAGAAAATGAAACTATAACGTTTTTAATGATTAATTGATACGTACATGCTAATTATTAATCTAAGTTTTATATGTAGTGTTTGATGCCAGTTAAGAAGTGAACAATAGAATGGTATTTTAAAGGAACCATTGAATGTTGACATAAAAAGTTTCTATTGAAATATGTGCTTGTTTATTGCTAAGTATGACATTGCCAGAAATGTGACTCATAATGATATCTAATTATCAATATTTAGAAAGGAAACAATCGCTGTGGAAGTAGTACTATTTTTTAGTTAAGAACCTATTGGCAACGCCAGGCCATTCCGATGAAAAGGAACATGTAAAAAATTAGGGTTGGCATATTTTTCACCAATGTACGTGTACCTATAATTGCACATATTCAACGTTAGTGGAGATTAAGTCTAGGCTGGCTGTGGCGTCTTATTTAAAAAATAGGTAAAAGCAACACAATTGTAAAAGGATATATAGCCAGCCCAGTGAAGAAATCGTAGTAACACATATTGAAGATTTTCAATGTTTTGAGAGGTCCCCTGTTTGAAAATTTTTTTATTTGATCAAATAAAATGAATTTTTTAAGTTTTTGTTAGATAAGGGAAACTATTAACTAATGAGAATTCGGAAACCAAATGCAACGGAACCTATTCGGAATAACCGTCTTCCGTGTAGGAAGGAATATCGAAAGCTTAGCTGAGAGACAGTTTGGCGCGCTATAAATTGTGTGAGATAACCAAATTAGAAAGCATTTCAATGTAAATGTAAACTTTAATGTGTTTTGTAATTTGGCAGTTACCATTTGTATTCGTTTCCCCTAGGAACTCACTCCCAGATCACTGTAGTTAGCCGGTGCATCCGTTACACAGCTACGTGTTCCCGATCCTTGAGGGAAAATCCAAAGTAATAACGTAACATTCAATATGACCGTAACATACCCCAAACTTATTTCCATTATATTTGCGTTAGTGAATTCATACTAAATCCTTCTAACTTCTAGGGAAAAAAGCAAGTGCACTGATAACCACAAATTATCATTCATGTTTTCCATTTAGCGGAACTCATATTTCTTTTTAGAACTAATGTTTACCTGCAAAGTTTGTCAGTTTATGATCAGTTTATGTTCTGTGACAACTGACGTTTAGTTTACACATATTCTACCATAACGTAAACACTATTGTATATACAAAATTCTTTATGCAATACCACAGAAGAAGTAATGATATTGGACAGTAAGGGCGGATCACACGACCATCAGTCTGATGACGTGACATACGACAAATAAACAAGAAATAATTACTGTCCCCTATGTGGAAGTTTTAGAATAATTTAAACAAGGGATGTTGAATATGATTGGACATCAAAAACCAATAAAACCATAACCAATTTCTAGTTAAATTTCGCAAATTAATATAAACATGCAAGTACTACAATTTATATTCTGAATTTTTCAGAGGTTTAATGGTAAGTTAAAAATAATCTTTTTTGGGTTTTTCTTCTGACGCAATTTTTAGTCCGAGATCAAACATTCGCAACAACTGAAAAATTGAAAACCCTGACCCAACAATTTTTAAGTTGCGACATAGCATTTCAAAAAATCCGAAAGGGGAATATGCAAAGAAATAATTGGAATATAGGAAATGCCATTAGGAGATACGGGGGAAGGGAGAATAATGAATCCCGGACTATTGAAAATAGAACTTTTACCCAAGGAAAGGAAAATATGGCAAATGCACAAAGAAATGGCACGAAAATAGAAGAACATATGCAGAAATAGTTAATCAACCTGGAACGTCGAGTAGGCAGGATGTGTAGAAGCAGACAAATCAAACGACGAAAATATAGAAATTTTAATGAATATGAACATGCGCATGAATTTATAAAATTTGAGTTGGAAAATGATGAAAAAGTTAATGAAAAAAGATTACTACCTATAATAAAATTGCAAGTAGAGTGAAAAGAAATAAAATTAATGGTAGATACAAGAGCTGAAGTAAAATTAGCAAGTGAAGGTTTTATTAAAGATAATTCAAAAGAGTTAATGCAGAAAGTTATCCCTATTAGAAGAAATAATTTAGTATCGCCGAACAATAAGAAGTTTGCAGTTATCAAGAAAATAATAATTCTGAAAGTTAAGTTAGGAAAGATGGAAGTTGAGTAAGAGTTTTTAATAGTGCCAGGATTAAGAGTTGATGCCATTCTGGGAATGGATTTTATAAGTAAGGATGAAAGGTATAATGAATACCGAGAATAAAGTGATAATTATGGGCGATAAAAGGATAAATGGGACGAAGAAGTCCATATAGAAGTACAAGGAGATTGTAAAATTTGAATCAATTTCAGAAAGAGATGAAAGGTAAAGCAGATAAGAGTTTATGTAGTAAGTGCCCTAGTGAAGGTAGAAGAGAGGTTGTAGCGGTTTTAGAGAAGAAGTCAGAATTATTGGAAACTGCAAAAGATAATGTTGAAGAGGTGGAAATAGTAGATGAAATTGATGAAAATAGTATGATTGCAAGGTGTTGAAGAGGAGATAAAGGAACATTCTGTAAATGCAGCTCTTACAAATAAAATTAATAAAGGTAGTAAACTATTAAATAATGATGAAATTATATGGAAAGTAGAACTTAATAATTCGCTTGGGATAATTGCGATTGGAGAATCAAATCGCTATGTGAGATGGAGTATGTATAAATACGAAGAAGTGGCGTTCGGTTTGTCGAAATATCCATTTTAATATGCGGATGTAAGAAAGAATTTGGAAGCGTAGGAAAAAGAAAGAATTGGAAACGTAGGAAAGAAAGAAATTATTGAGATAAAAGAAGATGATGTAGTTAAAAGTATAAGTGTGAATTATTTTGAAAGAATGTGAAGATAATGTTGATAAGGGGTCCATTGCTGTTAAATGTTCAAGTGAAATTAGAGATAAAATAGAATCGTTGTTAAAAGAGGAATCGTATGAATTGAAGGATAGAGAGTTAGGAATTGTCTACTGATTGTGAAAATAAGTTAGAAGTTATTGACAGTGAACCATTTAAGACTGAAGTTCATGAATTTAGTGAAGAGAATTTTGTGTGAGATAAAACTTGATGAGACCGCGTGTAAATATGAAAAAAGTTGGAAATATAGGATAGAAATGTTAGATTATAGATGCTATAATATCGAATTAAGGAAAGTTTAGTTGGCTATAAGATAGGAATAGGTGGATTGTTAAAAGGAGAAAAGCCCTGGTATGAAAAGATTATGCGTGCGTACTATAAAACTTATAGAATTAGTTATAGGTAGCAAGTAATTAGAAATAAAAATAGTAAAATTACTTACATATGCAGAAAAGCAACGCAGATTTCGAATTATATATTTTGATTTGGGGGAAAATGACGTGATAAGGGGTCACGACATGTCATTGAAACCCAAATTCTACCACTAAATTCCACCAAAATACAATAGGATCATTAAAAAACAACAGAAATTTTCGTAAATTTATGGTTACTATCTGTATAATGCAAGCGTACTTTTATTCATAGAGGTACAAAAGGAAAATCAAATTGACCGTGCATAAATGATCACCCCTGTATGATATAAGCATATTAGCAAGTAACATAAGCAGTATAGTAAAAATAAGTAATTGTAAGATACCATAAAACGCATTCAATGCGAACTCAAATCGATCATTTTAAGATAAATACAAAGCCATTTATTTTCACTTATTAATTATATCAATACATTTTCTATGCATATAAAAATGCTTCCCATATGCTGTAAATAGCATAGAATAGTACTAACTTTACGCATTTAGCATAAAAACTATAATCTTGTTAAAAACCTAAATTCATACCTTAATAGATGTATTAAAAACACGTTTTGATGTTAAAAGCAAATATCTTCTATCCTTTGCTTTAAAATGCAATTAAAGTTTAAATTAATTACCCTGCGGATTACATAAATTTATGTTAAATAAAGAATTCTCTAGAATATTAGTCATACGTATTTAGAACTACGTAAATATCTAATTAAGAAACGGCTCGAACACTGAAAAATAACAGATAAAAATTGATTATCTTTAGCATTAGTATGCGACGCCACAATAATAGTATATGTGTTAGAGCAGGATGAACAGCGCGTCACGAATAACTGGAAGGAAATAACCAGATAATAAAACTCAACAATTTTGAACGCTAATGAGAATTTCAAAGAAAATTACGAAGATAGGCGTTTATTATTTAGAATGGAATCCGGACATTCTACTAGGTTCTGAAAACGATAAATTCTGATATAAGAAGCTTTTATAAAGGATTGATTATTAATCAATTTTAACGCCGAAAAGTTATTTTGATTTAAGTCGCGACTTTGCTCGAAGATAATTTAGTATCAAAGTAACTTTTAAAAGCAAATTACATAAAATGGAAATTTATAATTACAATTAAAACGGAAATTTTCAACATTAAACTAACTGTACAGATAATAATTAATATTTAATTAGTATTGACAAAGATTAAAGGGTAGAGTCAATTGCCATTCACTTGTTTAATTCGAGTTAATTGAAACATTAGTACTATTTGATAATTTAAAAAACGTAAAATTCAACGAGGAGGTTAAAATACCATGAAACAAATCGGAGATTATATTAAAACGTTCATTTAGACTGCACACCTGCAAACTTTTAAATGTCAAAGTTCTAATAAATTTAATAGATAAACATGCAGCTTCTAAGGATATTTAGGAAAGGTCGGATGTTTTAGAGGAAATGCTAGATGACGCTTATTTTACTCAATAGGAATCCACGTGGTTTAAATAGCAAATCTTCAAGATATCGATTTGTACCACTCAGCAAGGGTCCAAAGGGATGGAAAAAGCGTAAAGCAGAGACACTTGAGAATAGGAAGCGTGATTTGTGAAGCTTCACTGTCTACGATTTGAAGAAATAAGATTGCAAATTAGATGTTAGCATATCAGAAAATGTGTAAAATTAATTAAATGTTCTCGGACGTGTTGCAAGCCTCCGGAAATTCCTTAGATTTTCAACTTGGAAGTGTGCAAAATGTAAGTAGAATCAATGTGCCGAGCCGTCGGAAGGAAAAATAGAATGCGAAATTCTAAAATTGTCTGTCGCGGGACAAATTCGACTTGCAAGCGGGCCATTATATAAACCCGTGCTTATAGGTGTTTCGCTCTCTTAGATTTTTGATTTTATTCGATACTTTAAACAGTTTTGCTCTTTATTTTTTGATTATTCGATACTTTAAGTAGAATACGTGGTGATTACGTGCTACACTAAAAGTTATTAGTACACTTAGAGAAGATAAATGAAGGTAACAAAGTCTAATTATATTTGCGGGTATTACTGTACCAATTATCCAAATTAATAACGATAAATAAATAAATAGAAGTAGGAAGTTTTTGGTATAGCGTGAAAGAATTATGAATTTCAGTGCTATGTATCGTGAGTGTTAGTAATCAAATGTTATTCGTAAACGTGATTGGATCCACAAAACAAGATTTCGATATATCTAGATGAGTTCCTGAGAAACCCTGAAACCGTTTAGACGAATGGTGGTGTAGAAAAATTTTAAAGGCGGCTAGAAATCCGAAGAAGTAAACATAAACCAGCTGGAATGGTGGGATTAGCAAGTCCGATGTACATTGAAGCCACGAGTGCATTAACCTTCAGGTAAATTATGCATTTTGTTCGATCTTAGATGTTTTGGTGTGTGTTGAATATCTTTATAATTTGTTTGATAAAAATGGACAGTAGTAAATTTGTATAAACAACAAATTTTTAATTTTAAGGTAAAATTTTCTTGTATAAGTAGAAAGGAGTATTTATCAGGTTTATGTTTTTGATTATGATGAAAATTTGGGTCTGTCTTTGAGCTCAATTAGACTAACCTGTTTAATTAACGTAAAAGGGTGGGAGATGCTCCCCTTTATTCAGACTCATGTCTGCACATATTGTTTATTTAATTAGTATGCATCCTACAAGCACTCTAATTCCAGATGCAAATTAAAATGATGACAAAATTTGAACTTGAAATTTTATGATGCTGCAATTTATGCTGAAATTTAATTTTGAAATTTTAATGTATTGTGAATATTGGTGTAAATAGAGTTAACGTTGATGTTTGTGGTAGGAATGTGTTTTTTTTTTATGAATGAGGATGAAAGTTTTAACTAGGTGAGCAGCCGAGGCGGAAAGAGTCAAGAGGCGATATTCAGGTAAGAAATCGAATATCAGAGGAGATTTCACCGTAGTAACGAGGATCACAGCAAATCATGACGCCCAATCTGTGGGGCTCGAATGATCAGCAGAAAGTACCAGTTCCCGTGACCAGAGGCGCATTTCACAACAATATATATAAGGAAGCGCTTATTAAAAACGTGGATTCATTCGATTCTTAAATTCGATCGCGAAATGTTATTTCGATTTAAGTCCCGAGCTGTTGCTGTGCGAAGATGATGTTTGAAGTATGCAAAGTGATGTTTTAAATGCAAATTACATAAAAAATGGAAATTATTAAATTACAGTAAAAAAGGAAAATTCCTCAACATAATGCTATTTTAAAAATTTTATTAAATAATTGAAAGAAAGATTAATCATAATGTACTTTGGTAACTGCTGTTTGAAACGAGGATTTTAAATATGGAAAATCTTGTGCGCTGATTTGGACGTCAATTTAAAAATAAGAAGACATTTAATTACGAGGAGCGTTTTTGTGGATTCTGCAAGTATTACTTTTAGATTTATTTTTAACTAATATTAGAGTATTTGTACTTAATTTAAGGTAGAATAATAAGTGTTAAACATATAATAATTTTTTTGAAAAGTATTTTCACCAGGAAAGTTTGTCTTCAGAGTTCGAAATACTCTGACCTTTTTAATAGATGATCCGTCAAGGATTTTTTGGCCAAAACAAATCTTACAAGCGTGGGAATAATCATAACCAGGTAAACCATACAAAGAAAAAAAAAATTTAATTCTGTAAATTTAGAATAAGGTAAGGAACTTTTTTTTAGAAAATATTTTATGTTTGAAAGAAACGATGTTGTAAATGTTCTATATGCTTTTGTATGAGAAAAAATATTTCACAGGGTATAAATGCTGTCTTATTTCATTTTGAAAACTACTGCAATTCCGTTGAGCTCACCAGGCAAAGTTAGAAAGGAAGGTAAGTGAACAATTTCAAGTTTTACAAATTACTGTATCTGTACCACAGCACTCTTATTAGCGACGCTCGCAGCAAGGCGTTGTCACAGCACGCTTTCAGCGACGCTCCAACACGGGCCTTATCGCATCACTCTTTTAGTAACGCCACAACGTGCAGCCCTTTTCACATCATTCGTTTAGCAGCGCATCAAAGCGGGCCAAATAATTTTTTTCTGGATTTTATTTCGTCTAAATTTTAAAGTTACAATAATAGTTGTTATTTCTAAATAACTGACGTTTCGAAAAGTATGTTCCCTTACATTTATTTCTAAAATTATATAAAAACGTTAACATATTTGAAGACGATGCACATTTACTTACATTAACTTGACCTAAAACTAATTAACAAATTTTATTTGTATGATGCGCATTCATCCTGATGTAGTATTTTCTAGTTACTTGAACAAACACATTTAAGAACTAAATGATTTTCAAACGGTTACTATAAACAAAAACATTGACAATGTGAAGAAAGCAATCATTAAAACTAATTTTTGAAAACCGTATAGCTGTTAAGTTGATTTATCTGTGTACATGTAGATTACCTTCGACTTATGTCTTATCATCTGACCTAAATGTTGATAGTGAAAGTCTGTGTGGTGGAATATGTGGTGTTATAAATCTATTACGGTTAGATTGAGACGTGCTGTTCATTTACTTATATTGAAAGAATGTAGGGAACCATTCTAGATTTTCTGTATCGTTCTTGCAATTTATGGTGTTTGTTTGCTTATGAATGTGGTAGCTTTCTAAGAAGAGTCTCTTTTTATAGGTTCCTTCTGTCTATAATATTGTATGAAAATACCAGAAGTCCGGAAACTACTCGAAAAATGTGGAAAGTATCATAACTCGATATGTATGTGTATATATGTAATTAATCTAAGTAGTTTCCCGAACGGTATTAGTATTTATAATTGTGATAGTTTCTTGGCATGCATTCGTTCGTAAATAACAACTTTTAGTGGCAAATTGTAATATATGTCCTGACGTTTCGACATGGCATTTATTCCTTAAACATAGACTAAAATTCAATAAATTAGTGCTACAAGATTCAGAAAGCGTATAGCTAATCTATTTACATATTTAGTGTGACATAAAAAACTAATAAACTGATTACAGCTATGAGTTATTGACATGTATGAAAACAACATTAAACTACTATTTGCAAAACCTAACTATGTGTGCAATATTAATTTTAACAAAGTCTAAACGGGTGGAATGAACTTAATTAACTATTATCAGGATGTCAATTTTATTAGCATGTTAGTTGACAAGTAAAATGATTGGAACGTGACTCCAAAATAGAAAATTATAAGGAACCGTAAAAATACTAATATTTTAGGTACGAAACTTCTATTTATTAATAGAATCTAAATTACGGTTTTGCCACATTTGGATTTTGCTAAAATTAATATTGCATACATAGTTAGCTTTTGCAAATATTGATTTATTGTCGTTTGCATACATGTCAATAACTCATAGCCGTAATCATTGTATTAGTTTTTATATGTACAACTTTATTTATCACAGTAGATTAGTTATACTGTTTCTGGCTCTTATAACATTAAATTTATGGAATTTTAGTCTATGCCGATTTAATATTTTTTCCAATATATCTTTTCAGAGTCAGAATTAGTTGCAGATATTTCACAACCAACACCTGTAGTTGTTTATAATAATCATAAGATTTATCTGCGTTTATTTTTTCGTCATTAAGTTTCCATCTCAAAACTGGTTGGTCACGTACCTCCACTTATTTATATTCTGGGCAAGCCTTCACAGTTCCCTGAAATACCCACACCGCCTATATACAGCTCGTTTTCTCTTCTATTGTTTTCTAATTATATTCCCTATTTCACCGAGATTCAGTGGTATATTAAGGGGAAGCGTCGCTGCGGATTAATGTAGTAAGCGTAAGACTGCGGATCCCAAGGTCCTGGGTTCGATTCCCGACACGGCCGACTGCTTGAAAAATGGCAGGTGAGCATTTTTCACAAAAATTACACCCTCGTTCGGATGAGAGGTTAAATGAAGGTCCTGTGTGTGTGTGTGTGTGTGTGTGTGTGTGTGTGTGTGTGTGTGTGTGTGTGTGTGTGTGTGTTGTCACGCACGTTAAAGATTCCCACTTTGCCTGGAACGGCAAGGTTTCGACAAAATTCGAAATTTCCAGGCAACAAAAAACTCGCCTCCTGGCCAATGTAGTACTTTCGGGTGGAACATTGGAAATGTAAATGCACGGTTTATGAAGGGGAGGCGGCTCCGTGGCATAGTTGGTATGCGTGTGACTACTACGCCCAAGGTTCCGGGTTCGAATCGCGACACGGTCCGCTTGAAAAATGTTAGGCGAGCATTTTTCACAAAATACGCCCTCGTTCGGATGAGAGGTAGAACGAAGGTCCCGTGTGTGAGTGTTGTCACGCACGTTAAAGAACCATACCTTGCTTGGAACAGCAAGGGTTCGGCAAAATTCAAAATTTTCAGGTAAAAAACTCGCTTCCTGGCCAATGTAGTACGTTCGGGTGGAGCATTGGAAAATCACATGTAAGGTATATGAAGGGGACAGCCAAAATCCCCCAACACTTAGACATTTGCCGAATTAATAGTTTTCCAGTAAATCCTTTCACACAATTAACAGTATTCGAGAATATTGCACAACCAATACCTGTAGCTGCTTATAATAATCATCATGTTTAAGTACAGTTATTTTCTCGTCATTAGTTTATCCATCTTGGGACTGGTTGGATGCGTACCTCCATTGATTTCTATAGTGAGCTAGCCTACACATTTCCCTGAAATTCCTACAGCCCACATATTTCACTATCTGTGTTTAACAGTCTAAGGTCTACCTCTACTTCCCTTTTTTCCTGGTTCTGCTTCTAATATATTCCGTACTATTGTCTAATGCCGTAGTATGTGGCCTATTATGCTATCTCTCCTATTTTGTACCATTTTCCACATATTTCTTTCTTCCTCTACCATTTTTAGTACCTCTTTGTTCTTAACTTTGTCTGTGCATGATATCTTCATCATACGTCTGTAGCACCACATTTCAAAGGCTTGTACCTTTTTCTTGTCCGCTTTTCCTACTGTCCAGGCTTCATAGCCGTACAGTGCTGTGCTCCACACATATGTTTTAAGCAATCTTTTCTTGTTTCTATGTTTGTTGTCTTTGAACATAGTAGATGGTTTTTCTTGTTAAATGTAGCACAAGCTTGTGTCAATCTTTGTTTTATATCTTTTGTGCTTTTCCCATCTTGCGTTATTTGACATCCCAGGTAGAAGAAATCCTTAACCTTTTATAAGTTCTTGTTACCTATATGTATTCTTGTTTTTGATTTATTTTCGCCTCCATTGCATACTAGTACTTTAGTTTTCATACAGTATCTCTCTGTTAGAACTGTTTCCATTTCCTTAAGAGCAGCTTCTAACTCTTCCTTGCTAGATGCTAATACCGCGATATCATCTGCAAATCTAAGCATATCAATTCTTTGTCCCTGCATAGTAATTCCAAATGTCTTCCTGCATTTGACAGTATCCATTGCCTCTTCTATGTACAACTTAAAAACTAATGGGGATAGGGTACATTCCTCTCTCGCCCCTTTCCTAATGTTTACTTCTCTACGTTCTTGTTCTAATTCTATTACTGCTGTTTGCTCTTTGTATAAGCTATGTACTATTCGTCTATCCCTATAACTGGTTCCAATCTTTGTGAGTATTTCGAACATTTTTTCCATTTTACATTGTCGAATGCTATTTCCAAATCTACAAACCCTATATACACGCTTTCCCTTTTTTCTATTGTTTTCTCCATTATCACTCTCAGAGCTAAAATAACCTCCCGTGTTCCCCTGTTTCGCCTAAACCCAAATTAATCTTCTCCTAGTATTTCTTCAGCTCGTTTTTCCATTCCTTTTCGTACAATTCTAGTTAATATTTTTGACACGTGTGCTGTCAAACTTATTGTTCGAAAATTTTCACATCTATACGTCTTTCTTTATTGGTGTAGTTACTATGATGTTACGTTTGAAATCTTTGGGTATCTCGCCTGTCTCATACATATAGCTTACAAGTTGAAAGGGACGTTCTGTTACTGCTTGTCCAGCGGCTTCTAGAGTTTCAGCTTGCACCTTATCTGTTCCCGGACGTTTCGACATGGCATTTAATAACATCAAAATTCAATAAATTTAGTATTACAAGATTCAGAAAAAGTATAGCTAATCTATTTACATAATTACTGTGACATAAAAAACTAATAAACTGATTACAGCCTATGAGTTATTGACATGTATGAAAACAACATAAATTACTATTTGCAAAACCTAACTATGTGTGCAATATTAATTTTAACAAAGTCTAAACGGGTGGAAAGAATTTAATTAACTATTATCAGGATGTCAATTTTATTAGCATGTTAGTTGACAAGTAAAATGATTGAAACCGTAAAAATACTAATATTTTAGGTACGAAACTTCTATTTATTAATAGAATCTAAATTACCGTTTTGCCACATTTGGATATTGCTAAAATTAATATTGCACACATAGTTAGCTTTTGCAAATATTGATTTATTGTCGTTAGCATACATGTCAATAACTCATAGCCGTAATCATTGTATTAGTTTTTATATGTACTTTATTTACCACAGTACATTAGTTATACTGTTTCTAGCTTTCTGGCTTTTATAACATTAAACTTATCGAATAATAGTCTATGATTATGGCATTCCGAAACGTCAGAACATATATTACAATTTGTCACTATAATTGTTACTTTATGAATGAGTGCAGTTCAAGAAACCATTACAATTATACATATATATATATATATATATATATATATATATATATATATGAATTATTAATAACGACCTCCTTTATTCTAATTTTCCAAAAATATTGTGGGTTTTAGGTCGGCTAGATTATTTAAGAAAACTCTTTTTTATAAACCTGAGCTTTCGGATTTATTTTAATCCTTTTTCAAAGGTACTACAATTACAAAAATGATGAATAAATAGTAAATCATATTTTATACTTACTAAGGTGAGGTTATATAATAAAATTGGCAATTAACATAAAAAGTTATTTTCGTTATAAATTTTTTAAAATGTATATAACAACGCCAAATTACAACAAGAGGTAAAAATCTTATGTATATAAAATATTGATAATAAATAAAAGTCAAAAGTTTGATAGAAATTGTTATTAAAAGGCAACCTTAAAAAATGTTTATTATAACTATGTATGTACCTGCGTGTAAAAAAACATGTAAAATAATAAATAGACTGTGATTGCTAAATGATTTATTGTTTTTTCTTTTTCATAATTTGTAAAGGTACAGTAATAAAGTATTTACAATATTCTTAAGCTGTTTGAGAGCGGACTGTATTTGACTATCTTATCATGAAGTATAAGGCAATGACAAGATGTATTTGGCAAAACGTTTCTACTAGTTTCAAATTCTAATCTAATATCGACAGTACCAGATTTTAACGCTTCGTTTTGTCTAGAACAAATTTGATTTCTACTTTATGAAAAGTACAATACACATTTTATAATGTACCAAACAGCATTTGTCAGAAATTATTAATTATTGTGGTACTAGAGTTAAAATGATATCGTTTTATAATAGTAGGGGGTGGTATGTGACAAAACCAAACAATTGAATTACAGTTATATGTCAAAGAAATTCTAAAATTTAGATAAACTTGTGTGTGTTGTAAGTTTTGGTGCCGGTGGTGCTGCATTTTTAATTTAAAAAATGGCACATGTCTACAAGTTTTCGAATGAGGAAAAGTTTGATATGCTAAATACTTATTTACAATCGTTTCGGAACGCTGATACGGCATCCGCCAGATATTTGGAATTGTATCCAGAAAGACGACAACCGCATAAAACATACTTCAGAAAAATTGTAATGAATTTACTGAATTATGGTGCTTTTGAACAGACTAGGAACAATACGACTTAAACAATAGGGAACGTGTTCTAAGCATTACTGAGGCGGTAACACGAAATCCATCCACATCCGTAAGATCTGTAAGCCGTGAACTTAATATTCCAAAATCAACTGTTCATAATATTTTAAAAAAGGAAAAGTTTCATCCTTATAAACCTACTATTGTCCAAGGCCTCAAAAGAAGATTTCGCCAGACGAATGCGTTTTGTAAGTGGTACATCCAAAATGCGAGGAAGAACCGCACTTTCCAGAATTGATAATATGGACAGACGAAACGCGGTTTACCAATTGCGGGTGTTCAATAAACATAACACGCATCACTGGAGCACTGAAAATCATCATCTGACGGCGCAACGCAAATTTCAAACGAGATATGGATTTAACGTTTGGTGTGGTATCTTAGGTAGTTAATTATGATATAAATATTTTAGTAAATTAACCAATGTAATTAATACTTTTATAGGTAATAATTTGATTAGACCCTTTTATTTTGTCAATAACCTCAATGGCGCCAGATATACGGAATTGTTAAGAGACCAAATAATTCCGGCTATTAGAGGACTTGTACCAAATGATGATGATTTTTGAAAACTATGGTTTCAGCAAGATGGTTGTCCAGCTCACAATTCCCGAGAAGTTAGCGCCCTTTTAGCTGAACATTTTGGCCAAAATATTATATGCAATAGTGGACCAATTATGTGGCCGGCAAGATCACCAGATCTTACACCACTTGATTTTTATTTATGGGGTTTTGCTAAAAATGAGGTATATGAGTTTGAACCGCCTCATAATATAAAGGAACTGCAGGAAAGAGTCCGTGACATTCTTAGCTCTATAAATAGGCGCACGTTAAGCAGAGTTGTACGGAAAGTTTTAATTAATTGTCGAATGTGCCGTGATGCAAACGGACAGCATTTTCAGCATCTACGGGAAGGAATTTAGATGATAGTTTGCTGTTTCGGTCACATTTAATTTTGTTCCCTAAATTAGATAAGATAGGCTACAGTTTTATGTTTAAGTTAATTTTAAGATTTATATCCAATACTTTACGAGTTCTACTTAACAAAATGTATGTGGTACTACTACTACTACTGTTTGGAAAGTAGAAATCATATTTTGCCCTGTTGGGATTACCAAACGTTAAAGAACATACAAATTTAGTTATTTTTAAAATTTAGGATAGTTTTGCATTTTTTTATAGACATGTGGCATATTTTTGAAAAGGTAATTTTAAGGCGCATAATATTCACTTAATATTCAAAATGGCGGCCATAAGAAAAACAAAAGTTGTGGGCGTTTCCTCGAAAACAAAAGACAGTCGAATGATTCTGTTTATGCTAAAATACTCCTTTTAGAAAAGTGTCTTAATAATGTGCAAGTCTTGTGATGGTGCGACTTATGATTCATGTTTTATTATCAAAAAACAAAATCAGCCATTTTTAGTTTTCTTCGAATATCTCCAAAACCAGACAACTTACACCAATTTTGTAAACGGATACAAAACTGGCCTGGATTCCTCCAAATCTTTCCCCATTTAACCCAATTTCTATCTCTTATAATAACTGAAATCACAATGTAGAGACTCGAAATTTGGACACACTGTATACAGCTCGTTTTCCCTTCTATTGTTTTTTAAATATATGCCCTATTTCACCTAGATTCGGTGGTATATGAAGGGAAGACGTCGCTGCGGATCAATGTAGTAAGCGAAAGACTGCGGATCCCAAGGTCCTGGGTTCGACTCCCGACACGGCCGACTGCTTGAAAAATGGCAGGTGAGCATTTTTTACAAAAATTACGCCCTGGTTCGGATGAGAGGTTAAATGGAGGTCCCGTGTGTGTGTGTGTGTGTGTGTGTGTGTGTGTGTGTGTGTGTGTTGTCATGCGCGTTAAAGATCCATACCTTGCTTGGAACAGCAAGGGTTCGGCAAAATTCAAAATTTTTCAGGTAAAAAAAACCCCGCTTCCTGGACAATGTAGTACCTTCGGGTGGAGCATTAGAAAATCACATGTAAGGTATATGAAGGAGACAGCCAAGATCCCCAACACTTAGACATTTGCCGAATTAATAGTTTTCCAGTAAATCCTTTCACACAATTAACATTATTCGAGAATATTGCCCAACCAATACCTGTAGCTGCTTATAATAATCATCATGTTTAGGTACAGTTACTTTTTTCGTCATTATTTTATCCATGTTGGGACTGGTTGGACGCGTACCGCCATTGATTTCTATTCTGAGCTAGCCTACCCATTTCCCTGAAATTCCTACAGCCTACATCTTTCACTATCTGTGTTTAATAGTCTAAGGTCTACCTCTACTTCTCTTTTTTCCTATTTCTGCTTCTAATATATTCCGTACTATTCTCTCATGCTGTAGTATGTGGCCTATTATTCTATCTCTCCTATTTTTTACCATTTTCCACATATTTCTTTCTTCCCCTACCATTTTTAGTACCTCTTTGTTCTTAACTTTGTCTGTCCATGATATCTTCATCATACGTCTGTAGCACCACATTTCAAAGGCTTGTACCTTTTATTTGTCCGCTTTTCCTATTGTCCAGGCTTCACGGCCGTACAGTGCTGTGCTCCACACATGTGTTTTAAGTAATCTTATCTTGTTTCTAAGTTTGTTGACTTTGAACACAGTAGTTGGTTTTTCTTGTTAAATGTAGCACAACTTTGTGCTAATCTTTGTTTTATATCTTTTGTGCTTTTCCCATCTTGCGTTATTTGACATCCCAGGTAGAAGAAATCCTTAACCTTTTATAAGTTCTTGTTACCTATACGTATTCTTGTTTTTGATTTATTTTCGCCTCCTTTGCATACTAGTACTTTAGTTTTCATACAGTATCTCTCTGTTAGAACTGTTTCCATTTCATTAAGAGCAGCTTCTAACTCTTCTTTGCTAGATGCTAATACCGCGATATCATCTGCAAATCTAAGCATAGCAATTCTTTGTCCCTGCATAGTAATTCCAAATGTCTTCCTGCATTTGACAGTGTCCATTGCATCTTCTATGTACAAGTTAAAAATTAATGGGGATAGGGCACATTCCTGTCTCGCCCCTTTCCTAATGTTTACTTCTCTACGTTCCTGTTCTAATTCTATTACTGCTGTTTGCTCTTTGTATAAGCTATGTACTATTCGTCTATCCCTATAACTCGTTCCAATCTTTGTTAGTATTTCGAACATTTTTTTCCATTTTACATTGTCGAATGCTATTTCCAGATCTACAAACCCTATATACACGCTTTCCCCTTTTTCTATTGTTTTCTCCATTATCACTCTCAGAGCTAAAATAACCTCCCGTGTTCCCCTGTTTCGCCTAAACAAAAATTAATCTTCTCCTAGTATTTCTTCAGCTCGTTTTTCCATTCGTCTTCGTACAATTCTAGTTAATATTTTTCACACGTGTGCTGTCAAACTTATTGTTCGAAAATTTTCACATCTATACGTTTTTCTTTATTGGTGTAGTTACTATGATGTTACGTTTGAAATCTTTGGGTATCTCGCCTGTCTCATACATATAGCTTACAAGTTGGAAGGGACGTTCTGTTACTGCTTGTCCAGCGGCTTCTAGAGTTTAGCTTGCACCTTATCTGTTCCCGGCGCCTTTCTATTTTTCAGACCTTTTCATGATAATTTAAACTCATCTCTAAGTATATGATATCCCAAGTCATCATTTTCAATGTCTGATGCCTGTTCTAATGCTGTTAGTTCCTCTCCTGCATATAAATTCCCTATATATTGTTGCCATCTACCCACTTTCTCTACATTTTCAATAATGACGTTTCCTACCGCGTCCTTTATATTTTTGCTATACGTTTCTATATCCCTAAAATTGATTCTAATTAGTTTGTATGCTTCATCTGTCTTTCCTATTTCCATCTTAGTGTGTACCTCTTTGCACTTTTCATCAATCTATTGTTCTTATGCTTTCCTGCATTTGCGAATACTTTCCAATTTTATGGCTTTGTATCTCTGTTTTCCTGTTTCGTCTGATTTATTTTTGTATTTTCGTTTTTCTTGTATTAAGTTTAGGATATCCTTTGTTATCCATGGTTTCTTATTTTCTTTTTGTGTATACCCCAGAGTATCTCTGGCCGCCATGTCTAAGCTGGATTTAATGTTATTCCATTCTGTTTCTACTTCTTTAGAATTAGAAACTTTCCAGATATCTATCGGCAATTCATTTGACTTTTTTTCGAATCTTTCTTGAATATTTTTATCTTGTAGTTTCTCAAAGTCAAAGTGCCTTTTTCCGTTTTTTTTTCAAATTTTTAAATTTAAGTGCGGTCATCATAATTACGGTATTGTGGCCAGTGTCTAAATCTGCTTCTGGGTAGCTTTTACAGTCTTTTACTCGATTCCTAAACGGTTGTCTAACAAGAATGTAATGTATTTGATATCTCCCGGCATTTTCCACGTATATCGAGTTCTTTAAAAGCTGTCTACTATTTTATTCCTAACTCTATATGCAAAACATAAAAGACAACCCTCGCAGTAAGCAATTTTTTATATACGTCAAATATAAAATATTAAAAAATTCCTTTGCCCAAACAATATTTACAATGAGACATTTTGATATTTCCTACATGTTTTTAAATAGAGATAGATACTATTCAACTCAAATAAAACGATTCTTATTACAAAAACTAGGCGTGTGTGCACAATGTGTTCAAAATATAGTAATTGTACACCATTTACAAATATTTGGAGCGTAAGGACTCATTATATCTGACACGATAATTTTCCCATAGCGTTTCTTATTACAGTATTATACAGCGGTACCCAGCAGCAGCTGTTGCTAAATTACAGATAAAAGTTTAAATGTTTGCTAGGGTGACTCATCTTTCGTTCGATATAAATAAAAATTTCATACCTCTCTCAGTTCGTGTAACAATTTTAATAAATTTTAGTCGAATTTCTTTTAGATGTTCATTAATAAAATAAATTACCAAAAAAGCAGCAGTCTTACATAACGAACGTTGTATATATTTCCTATTCAAGCCTAAAACCCAGTAATGAACGAACGGATAAAGGAGCAGAGTTAATTCCTTTTCGTACTGATTATTTTCGCTCATGAAAGGAGAAACAACAAAAGAGTGATTATTCAGCGAAGTTTAGTCAGACTACGGATATTGCTGTTCCATTAGGAATTTTTAATTCATATCTTCCTAGGGGATACAAAGTTAATTAATAATCAACAAAGTTGCATGTTGCCAGTTTCTAATATAAATAGTTTAGATGGTACCATAGTTTAGGTGGTATGTACACTTTATATTATCAACAATAGTACATGATATACGAGGCGTGAAGGGCTTATATAGCCGAGCTCCGAGTTCACGGTCGAAGCGCTAATCCGGGCTGCAGAAGTGAGATGCATTTAAAATGCTTTCTACACCGTGTTGTATACCGAATGTTCCAAAAGTATAGAAACGATAAGATATTTCGCTTGGAACGCCTTTTCGAAAAAAATGTCTCGAACAAAAGTTTTTGGATTTTTGATGCTCGATTGAATGGTGACCTTGAATTCGACCTTGACCTTGTCCTTCAAGGTCATTTCAAAGTCAAATTAATTTTTTCAAATGAAACCCCTAAGCCTAAAGCGAAAATCCTGGCGAATAAAAGCAAGGAGATATCACGGCTATTTAAGGAAAAGCCAGTCAAGGCGAGGCGAAGGTTCCCGGCCAGTTAAGGTAAGGAGAGGAAACCCGGCCAGTTAAGGGAATGCTAACAATCTTGGTTCAAAAGTTCTCCATCAAAATTCTAACAGACAAACATCAAAATTTTCAATGGCGCTCCTAAAGTATCAGGTATAATATTAGCGCAACCATTGTCTTTGCTTGTCTCAGATACTCCATATCCTTTGGTTTAGTAATGTGCACGATTATTTTAATTGAAATATGATTGCTGGTATTTTTGAAAGTAACAATACAAATTCTATAATTGTACTAATTGTAAAATACCTGAAAATATCACACCAACTTACTTCAGAATCAAATTGATTCTGAAATTAGTTGTTTGTTATATTTACATAATGTGTTAAGATTGTTTAAATAGAACTTACTATGAAAGCATGTTTTTTTAGTCATTTTTGTAATCCATATGTATACACATATTATTTCTGTACAGTACAGTAATGAATATTTCCTTACAATAATTTGTCGTTGCTTGGCAACGACTAAACACTTGGAAATATTCAACTTTTCTTTAAGAAATTTTATCAGAAATGTCAAAATTTCTGAACAATTTGCGGAAAAATTAAAATACTTAACACTCCTTTCCATCATGTTTTGACAAAATTCAATTTCCCCATCATGATCATCTTCATTAATTTGTTGATGTATGTATGTTCTGTATTGATCTTTAAAATTATACAATTTTACATTTGATTTACTTGAACCCGTTAAGATATCTCGTTCGCCATCTCATCTTAGACTCTGATTTTCCAAAAACTGAGTGCAGAATCTCAATTGGCAACCGGAAAAACCTCCTGCACCGAATTTGGCGTAAATTGGTTGAGTTTTTGAAAATCTCGGCCACCCCCGTTTACTGTCCCCTTAATTTCGCTGTATTTGAACCTCTAATATTTAGTTGAGTATATTGATCTGGCAGGTTTGCTGTTTTTAGTATTTCATTCTTGATAATTGAAACAGTTACTTTCTCTGCATTCGCTTCTCTAACAGTCCTTCTCAGGATAGTTAGTGGAGTTTATTGCTTTTAGTGCCTCTAACAGTGCCGATTCCGTTTTTCAATTGTCATTTTATAACTTTTTAATAACAATTACTTTCGCTGAATTCGCTTCTCTAACATGATAGTAAGGTTAATTATTAATTCCTTCTTTTCAGGATAATTCGTAAAGTTAATTTTTTTGTGCCACTATTGCTGTTTCTTCAAAGTTCTTTTTGTTATTCTTTCCTTTTCTTTTGACATGGCTACTCTAATAGAACGAGAGAGAGAGTAACATTATTAATGATGAGAGGTTGGGGCGATATATGTAGGTCGTATGACGAAGTAATGGTATTGTTTAATGAAATATTTCGAGTAGGCTCAACAGGTATTAGTAAGTCCCCTGTCTCAAAAACAATCAGGCGATTTGAAGAAACTTGGACTAATAATTATCGTCCGAAATCTAAAAGGCCGAAAATTGAAAGCTCAGATGAGTGGCAAATGGAAGTGGCCCAATCATTCATCGAAGACCCGCAATTTATCTATTAGAAAGGCGTCTCAACAGCTTCAAATTAGTCAGACGACGATTTTAGGAATTTAAAGATCACTAACTTTTACCCCCACAAAATGAATCTTCATCAAGAATTAAATGAAGATGATTCAGACCGGAGATTGGAATTTTGTAAGAACATGATGAGAAGGATTGTTCAGAATCCCAATTTTCAATCGCTCATTGTTTTTTCAGATAAATCAACCTTTCAACTCAATGGTGAAGTGAATCATCACAATTGCAGATTATGGAGCAATGAAAATCCTCATAGGTTGCGCGAACATCTTACGCAGTACCAGCAAAAATTAAATGTTTGGGTAGGTATTTTTAGGGACCGAATAGTTGGACCTTTTTTCATAGATGGGACTTTAGATGATCCGAAGTATTTGGAATTATTGCAGGCGGAAATAGTACCAGCGATACAGGAGATAGCTGGTGAAGAATACGATTAGGTTTAGTTTCAGCAAGATGGCGCGCCTGCACATTTTCGGACAATTGTAAGGGACTATCTAAATGAAGAATTCAATTATCGTTGGATAGGTAGGAGAGGAACGATTGAGTGGCCAGCCAGATCACCTGACCTGAATCCACTGGACATTTTCCTTTGGGGCGACATAAAGAATAAAGTTTATGTAACACAACCACGGGATCTGGAAGATCTGAGACAAAGAATAGTGAATGTTAGCACTGATATAACACCTGAAATTATAAGAAGTGCCATTGAAAATTTTTATGTCCGTCTAGGAATCTACCAGGATGTTGATGAAGGCCATTTTGAACACAGGTTGTAAGCTGTGCCGCAACGGGTCCAGCTATCTCCTGGCCTTGACTGGCCGGGCTCTATCCTTACTTTAACTGGCCGGGTTCTATCCTTGGCTTAACTGGCCGGGATCTATCCTTGCCTTAACTGGCCGTGCTCTATCCTTGCTGTAACTGGCCGGGCTCTATCCTTGCCTTAACTGGCCGGGACCCTTCGATTCTTCGCTTTTCTTTAAATAGCTGTGATATCTCCTTGCTTTTATTCGACAGGATTTTCGCTTTAGGCTTAGGGATTCGATTTGATAAAACATAGTTCACCTTAAAATGACCTTAAAAAACAAGGTCAATGTCAACTATAAGGTCACCTTTGAATAGCCACGGAAAAATCCTAAAACATTTGTTCTTATCATTTTTTAAAAAAATTAATTGCCTCAAAGTAATTCAGTGTTCCCGTTGCAAAAACAACATTGACTTTGGAGTGACGTTGAAGGTCATGGTCAAGGTCATATTTGAATGTAAAATTTCCTGCTCTTTCCAAATCCGCAATAAAAAGTAGAGGTTCTTATTTAAAAAAACATAGTTGACCTACAAATGACCTTGAAAGACAAGGTCACGGTCGAATTCAAGGACACCATTCAATCGAGCGTCAAAAATCCTACAGCTTTTGTTCGAGACATTTTTTCCGAAAGGCGTTCCAAGCGAAATATCTTACCGTTTTCATACTTTTGGGAACACCCAGTATACTATTTTTTAAGCATCTTATTTAAATAAAACAATTTTTAGTTTATGTGCAATTGAACATGTATTTTTTAAATTCCTAAGTACGTTGTAATTGTTCTTGCGGCTGCAACGTACAGGGATTGACACGTTACAATCGTTTGACGTAAACAGGGTAACTTGACTTGTATGAATCATTCTTCAGGGAGGTCATAAAGTCCCGTTATCCCTTTATAAATGTTAATGTAAGTTGTTTTTGCTTCATATTTCATTTTGTTTCAAATAGTGTGAACTAAACAATGGTTGATATGTCTAATTATAGTATCGAAGAACGTGTTATTGCAAGTTGTTGGGTGCATGAGAGAAATCAAATAGGGAAGACAATTGCAGAAGTTCGTGGTGACTTTCGGGCGCAATTTCAACGTGATCTTTCTCCGAAGCAAACACTTTTGCGATAGGAGCATAAACTCTTCACCGCAGGATGTATGAAGGATAAGAAAAGAAGTGACAGACCTTCCACAAAAAAAGAAACGCGTCGAATCGTCAATGAGTTCGTGGCCAGTTCACCGCAGAAGAAGACACATAAAACAAGACATAAGTCTGCACCCATTTCGACATACACAGGTCCAAAAACAATTGTATGCTGACTTGGATCTGTGTGTTCTAGATTAGTTGCAAAGCCGAGTTTTCTTCTGTTGTTATTGTAGCTAGAGACTTGTGGTTTCCGCAAACTTGTTGCTACTTTTTGTGAAATGTACAATGCAATTAACAGAGTTTTCATAATCCTCATCGTTTTTGAGTTTTCAGGTGAAATTGGAATTTTGCGCTTTTTAGAGGAACTCTATATCTCATTAACCGTTAAGATTATGGAAGGATAAAAACTGTGTTTGGTGGATATTTTTACGGACAATTCAATGGCGTGCCTAAACAATTGTTTTGGGGGCAGGTTTTGAAGTATGATACAAACATATGGTTTTTTAATGAATAATCCTGTATTTTCTTGCATCAACTTTTCTCATTTCAATAATATATCTTTCAATGTCTTTAAATGTCCAAAATAGGTAAAAATAATTTGTCCATGATTGCATATGCATATTACAATTGTCTGTTAGAAATCCAAGCTGGCATCATGTAACAGCCTCATTTTGCATGGTAGTCTGTTACTATGGTAGCCTGTTACTATGGTTTGATAATAATTATCAATTAATTTCTCAGTAGGATCCTATGAAATACGGATTAAAATTATTTAAATATTTTCATTGTTTTGGGTTATTATTTATTCTTCAGCCGAAACATTTATTTACTAGTTGTCCTTCTGATATTTAAATTAATGCAGTTACTTTCCTTAAATTTGGATTAAAAGTTAACACCATAATAATCCAGATTGTCTATGCTTCTAAAGCATTTTAAGGTTATAGATATTTTCAATTTATTTTGTTGGTAATTATCATTTAGTGAATGTAGTGACCATGCACATTTTCAGAGAATGCAAATTTCTAGAACATACAGTGAGTGGTACACTGTTTCTGCATAGTAAATTCTATTTTATGAAAAGATTGGATTTTTAAGTCATTTTAATTTGAATTTCAGTGAGAGAATAATTTATCTTTTAGGGTACAAGGGTTCTCTATATTTTACATTTTACAATTATCTTGGTAAATAGATGTATTCAGATCATGTTATATTTTGTCGAAGATGTTCCGCCCATGGTTTGGAACATATTTTTCAAGGTTGAATAAGTCGTCATTAAAGTTATAATAGTATTTTTAACAGCTTTGGAGAAGCAATTTTTCTTCTTCATCTGGAACGGAAAACAAACGGTTGTATGGGCTCATCTAGAGATGTAAATCTAAAAATATTAGTTGTAATATAGTAGATTCGACATTAGAAGTTCGGGATTTTAATAGTTGACGTCTTTTAAAACTTGATTAAATGGTTATTTCAAGTTATTAGCAGATTTCCAGATTTTTAGTACACTACGATGTTTTTTTCATGAAAAAAGCTTGTAAGCATTTAAAATAAGTTATACTGGTTTTTCAAATAAAGTTATGTTTTAGGTACCCTTCCTCTCGTTTTATTTCTATATGTTCTGGTTACTTGGTATATGTTCTTTTGGTTATTAATAGTAGTTCTAAAATACTGATGGTTGAGGTGTTGTGCAGCAGTCTTCGTGAATAAATTTAGGAGCTCAGATTTAGTATCATCCACTTTTACGATATTGGATCCTTCCCAAAATAATTGTTTAGGCACGCCACTGAATTCTATGTAAAAAATGTCTATCATACACAGTTTTTACCTTTCCACAATCTTAAACGGTTAATGAAATATACAGGTCCTTTTAAAGCGCAAAATTTCAGTTTCACCCTGTAACTAAAAAACGATGAGGGCTATGAAGATTCTGTTAATGGCATCGTACATTTCATAAAAAGTAGCAACTGTTCGTGAAAACAGCAAGTGTCTACCTACAATAGCAATCGGGATAACCCGGTCTTGCAACGTACTTAGGACACACTGTTCAGCACTGTGATTTTTCTCCTTGAATGTGTGATTTACAGGAGTTTTCGAGCTCAAATTGTGGTCTTTTGGTCTAAGGAAAAATCCACACTTTTATGAAGTTGTAAAATAGCCTTCCGTATGCGATGATATGGGCAACCATTGACAGCAGATGCTTGTTTGGGTTGTTCTCGTTCGACGGTGTTGTAAATCAGTATCAGTACCTCAACATGTTGAAGAACTGGTTTGTTCGTCTCTTGGAGGAACACGGAATTAAAGAGGCATATTGGTTTCGGGATAATGGGGACACCTGTCCATTATGCCATCGCAGTTAAGGAATATCTAAATGAAACTCTCCTGGGCGTAATATTGATCGTGGTTCTCCTGCGCTGCCGGCACCACTTGCCTGGCCACCACAAAGTGCAGACCTCACCACGTGCGATGACTCGCTATTGGGATTCATAAAGGGTATCGTTTCACAAAACCGTACCACACGTTCGACTGACTTTAAATATACACCAGATAAGAAAGGAAAACTTTAAACTAGGAGAGACAATAAATATGGACGTATCCTGTATAGTAAGATTTTACATACAATAAACGTTACCTAAGCATGACTTTTCAAAAATTTCTCTCTATAAAGATAATTCAGATAATAAGGTATAACATTATTTCTTTTGAATACATTGTAAACGTAATAATCCAGAACGAGACGTATGTCAAAATCGCAAATGAAAACAAATCTAAATGTGATAAAACGATACGTATGCGTTTTCCATGAAAAAATTATTTATAATATGACAGTTGTCGTCGGTCCAGACCATCAAGGACATTAAAATGATACCATATTACAATAATACAAACTACATATAAAGTATGCGACTTTTACGTAATTAGCGTAACAATGACCTTTTATTCAGCGCTAGATCAAATATGACCTTGTGTGAACGAAATTGGCAGAAGAGAAAATAAGATAAAACAACTGAGGAGAGCGGGTGCTTTTGGATTTTGAAAGCGCGTTTGTCAGAATGAAGACAAGTTAAAAGTTAGTGAACGGAACACAAGATGTGACGTAGACTTCCCAAAAGGGGCAAATTAAACAGTGCGTGAGCTTTTGTGTAACTTCGGTTGAAAGTTCGGCAAGTGTTAAAGAAGCTGCTGTTAGCTGAAAAAAATGACCACTGGTGTTTCTGGACATCCTCAAGTTTTAAAGATGAAATTGGAAATTAAACCATGTGTAAATATGAGCTTTTTCTGTTTGTAATTAGGTGCATGTGGGTTTTAAACGGAAGTTGTAAATGGTTTATATTTATATAGCAGGAAATTAATAGAACGTAAAACTAATTATTTTGTTGGACTATTGACATAGCGACGAAACTAATTTTGTTTTAAATTTAGGTATAATATTATCGAAGAATGAAGTTTGAACATTTCAAAAAGTTAGGAAATATGTGTGCATTAAGTTTAAAGTATTTTTAATGGGCAATGGAATAATAAACGAGAATGTCAAGTATATTAATATTGAAAACTGAAACAATAGTGTAATAGTATTATTGATTGCTCTAATGTTTATTTTTAGGATTTATTTTTAATAAAACCTGACCAGTTTGATGTTAGGAAATTAGGTGTCTTTTAAATAGTATATTTGTATTCATTCATATTGTAATTTTAGTCTTAGTAGAAGCTAAATCTAGGTTGAATTTTATTTTAATTTTTTTATGAACTAGGTAAAAATAGATAACTTCGTGAAAGAATATCCAGCCACCATTGATGGAGTCGTATTTGGGAGACGCGCTGTATTTAAAAAATTTCCTTGATATGAAAAAATTTAATGAGTGTTTTAAAGGTATTGTAGAGCAAAGCATAATGTGATAAATTTAAAAGACCAAAAGGAAAAAGACCTATCGAGAATAACCTTCTTCCGTGTAGGAAATATATCGAAAGGGATTGCTGAAGCAAGACGGTTAGACGTCTCTAAATTATGACAGGTAAGTAGCCATTGTAACGTGGTTCTATTCTGGCGTAACTTCTTCGCCTCGTTAACATCCATGCATCGCTTCATACAAGCTTTTTTATTATGAAGTTTGTCACTTCCCTTCTTTTCACACTTTCATCCACCACGTTCAGCCAGCCGTCTTTTGTGGCCTACCTCTTCTTAACGTACCGATCATTCAGTTTTAACTAGGTCCCATAGTTTTATCACATACATTTCTCAATACTTTCATACCAACTGCGATTATTCGATTCTTATGTTCAAAAAGAACCGTGCCACTAAAGAAGATTAGATTTCATATCATTTTTTATTTCTCACACATTCTTTTGCACATAATGTCAGAAATTGAAAACTGAAGCATCTACAATGACCGGGAAGGCCACAACCTTACCTCATTTATCCAAGATTTTCATTCTAGTCAATTTTTTTATTTTTCAAGATTTCTCCTCACGTAAAGTTAAAGTTTCATCTGGGATTTCCTGGAAGTTTCAATGTTTTAGACATTTCAAATCTCGACCCAATTCTACAACCTTGAAATGCGTATCTTTCATTACCGGAAGCAGATTTTTCGGAATTTTTAATACGGAAGCAACTCTTAAAATTCTACAAGTCTTACATTACATCTTTGCCAAAAAAATTTATACACTGAACCTACTATTTTTACATTATGAATTATAAAACATTTCAATTAGACCACGCTACATAACTAATTTTGTAATTTTTCCAAAAGCATTAGTTTTAAACATGCTATCTAATATGCTTCGTATTTTTTCTATCGAGATTTATCTGCCGTTAATGAAGCTTTATGGAAGAAACATCTGGCCAAGGTAAGACATCAATCACGTCAATGTTAAATTTCTATAACAAAAGAAAATCTTTGGAGTATTGCTTATTCGTTTAAGTAAATGTGGGTAACAGCATAGGTTTCACTTATTTTCGTTGCAAGTAATATCGTTAGAACGCAACGCTTTTTTTTTATTTAAATATGTGACATTTCTATGAAATGTTTATAATCATGTGATATTGTCGGAGGCTTTCACGGCCGGAGTCATTATAAATATTTATGGTTCCGGGTTGGGACCGTGTCATTTTATAAACTAAGATCGACGTTTCTCCCACTTTTGTAAAGGGCTTCATTATCATTCTTATCTTTATTTTAACTTTTATTTTTAATATTTTTATTATTTATTTTCTTTTCTTGTCCTGATGAAGCCCCTTACAAAACTGGGCGAAACGTCGACCTTATTTTATAAAATGACACGGTTCCAAACCCGGAACCATAAACATTTATAATGTTTATAATCATATTTCATTTGAATAGTTTCTGTATTGGCAAATCTCACCCATAGGGTTAGGCTATTTTCTTTAAGAACTATAATTTTTAGGTTAAATGTATTTTTATCCAAATTATTTTTGTATCTTATATTGTTCATACTCAAAGGTTGTTAAATTCATTATAGTGGTTTTAAAGGTTAGAAATAATAGCATGGTTACTTTATACTCTAAATTACTGTAGTTACGATTCATTTTTTAATTAATATGGCGCCTATGACACCGCGTTCAAATGAAGTTTACAGGCAATATTATGCTGATTTAAAGAATGAAAAATCCTCCTTTGGTTCTGATTAACGTTACAGTAAGACAACATTGCATATGTTAAATAGAGAAAAACGACAACAATAGTTTCAATTTACAGTCTTAATTTCTTTCTCCGAATTATGCCGAAGATAATCTCATACTGCTTTATGAACAGAAGGCCTCTTTTAGTTGAGCACTTCTTTGTTACCCTTGAATAACATAATATGCAGATTTGAGTAGGTACAGTTAATCATAAAGAATACGGAATCAAATTAATTAATGTGAATAGTCAATAAAGTTCATAATAATACACAAGATGGTTACATTTAATTTTAGGAACAATTGGTATGCATTGACAACTTCATGCTGGAATAAGGCATATCGAGTAATAACATATAACTCTTTAACTAAATCCCCTAGGACCAGGTTACAACGAACAGTCAAAATATCAGTGATTCTAGTTGTTTCCTAGGCATCTACAAATAACATCACACATAAGGTATTTATAATAAAACTTCTGAAACTATAACCTACAATAACTGTAAATAAACATTTTTATTTAATTGCATAAATTTATAAACGTAACCATAGTACGTTTCTGTTATAAGTTTAAGAATTTAGAAAGTAATTTTGTTTAACGAAAACGTTTTCCATTAAGATACGTAATTTTTGATATATTTGGTTTTTGATTTGTTTAAGAATGTTTATATGTACTTGTAATGAAAACATAATTGTGTGATAGTCCTATATTGGTGTTCTTCACAACTAATGCAGAGATAATTGTTCCAACTTTGATATAATAAAAAAATATATTGCAGTTATCTAAAGGCGTGATTAATATTCAAGCAATTTAAGTTAATTTTGGAAACCTTCTTTTCGGCTGGAAGTTTTAAATAGGTAGATTAGTGTCTTTATCGTGTTTATTTTGATTTGGTTTTAGGATTAGTATAAACGATTATTCTCAAATGAATTTTAGGCCAGAATCACTTTTCTGATCTCGGATTTTGACATCGTCTTGTTATTTCTTCTGGAGATTTTTCCTAGTATTTTGAGATTAGGGACATTCAAGATACTTTCCGATCAAGACTGGTATTTAGCATACGAGAGCGTTTCGGGACACTCTTGAAATAATTACACCACCTTCCCCACTGAGTTAGCCGGCAACCAATCTTGTTAGTGCAGTCGAGGTTTCCGAACTTTATCAGAACACAGATTTTTCAACGAGATACTTCACCGAGTTTCTATGTAGATAACCGACTAGCTTTTCTGGGGCCAAAACTGAACATAACAAAGAAGAAAATAAAAATTATTTAGCAACTTCTTTAATCTGTGTCTACCTTGAAAATTTATTGGAAACTTACTTTTAGAAATATTTCTATTAAGAAAAGTATCAAATGGTGAGTATAGTCAAGTATCCTTTCCAACAGTAATTATCAACTAAAAGTTCGTCTGTAGGATTCGCTAAGTAAAGAATGTTTTGATAAGAAAATAGTTTTAATCTTCAAATTTTTAGGATGGCGTTTGTTAGTCAACAAAAAATTTTCCTGCGTTTATATTAATATCAAAATATTTGGCCGTTCAACAAGCTCTGCCGAAAAAGTAAACACTTGTTCACTTACATAAATAACAACTAAAAAAGAATAGAGACTACATTTTGATTTTAAACTGATAAAAAAATTAGAAAAGGAATAAATTTGCGCCTGAAAGAAGTTTCTATATATTTAGTAGGATAACCAGCAAGTGCTTAAAAAAACAAAAATAAAAAATATAATCTTAACCTACATATTCTGTTGTTTGTTCTTTTTCAAAAATGTCGCATCCTGAATAAATACACGAATCCCTAAAGAAACATAGAAGGGAACTATATAAAACTGTGCTTAGACAGAACATCCTCTTTGTAACTTCTAAAACTTGCTTTGCTAAAATAGCATCCGACCTAATCGTCGGAAAAATTATATTTCAATATATAAATTAATGTTCATTATAAATCGTGCAAAATATTTAAATTCTGTATATTTAGATACTTCACAAAAGTCATGTCATCATTATTGTAAAAGGTTATGCAAAGTGACGAAAGTGTCACGATTTCAATAATCTGTTCTTTATCTTCTTTGGGAATTAAACCACTCATAGTTTTTAAAATCATGTTTATTTACGTTTCGATCCATGACCTAGGATCGTGTCAAAATAATAAAAACTTCAAGTTTGACATTTATGACTAAATTGAAGGTGACTGCTTTATTGATGTTCGATATATTTGGTTTAAGTACATTAGGTGAAAATTTTAAAGTTTAAAAGAATGATTGACTTCAATTTATGTTGCGGCCTGGGACTGACTTTTTAGATACTCCCTGTATGTTTGTTGTGGTTTGTTTAGTATTCTTCTAAATCTTCTTTGGGGATTAAACCACTCATAGTTTTTAAAATTATCTTTATTAACGTTTCGATCCATGACCTAGGATCGTTTTCAAAATAATAAATGTTTGACATTTATGACATAAATTAAGGTGACTTTGATTTATTGATGTTCAATTTATGTCATAAATGTCAACTGAATTTTATACTGAAAACGACCAGTTATGAAATCAGACGTTAAAAAATCAATTTTAAAACTAATGTAATTAAACAAAACTCTATATAAACGTTTAAAATGAATCAGTAGTAACGAAAGAAAAAGCAAATGTCCCAATCTAAGTAAACGACCAACTCAATTATAACTGGTCTACCAAATGCATGACAAAAGCACATGCAACAGTAATAATGACCTAAAAACGATTACAACACGAATAGTCAACGAATTGTTGAACACTGAATATTATAAATCCAGTTAGCAGGCAAAACAGGACTCCATACAAAATCAATTGAAACATAAAATATACAAAACTCTATCAAATTTAAAAATTGAATTCGAAGACAAAGAAACAGCAAACTGGTCCCAGTATTTGATCAGTAAATCTCTTCACAAATGTACGGTATAAACATAAACACTTACTATTATAAAGACATTCCCTTAAGACCTATCGTAAGCTCGATAGATTCACCATGCCATTAATAGAAAATTTCAAAACTAAATATTATAAATCGCATTAGCAGGCAAATTACTTGGACTCTTATGCCATAAAATACAACAAACATTTTTAGAATAATTATCAAACACAAATTGAAAATACACACACATGGTAAGCTTTGGAATGGCAATGGAAGTCCACTATCACAAATGTCCTATAAACAAAACACTTACTATTCATAAAAAGGAACTAGAAAAGATGACAACATTCACACAAGAATTGAACAAAACTAAGTATATGTCCGCTTATGGAGATTACTGTTTAGTGCCAATACCAGCATATTTAAATAGTGACCAATTCATACAAACAGAGCTTCGGAATGGCGATGAAGTCCACTATCACCAATCTTTAGTAATATATTCATGAGGAATTCGAAAATGTAACATTCACACATAGAATTGAAACTACTTAAATCTGGTGGACATACGTAGATGGTGTCTATTTGGCCTCATAATACAGAACTAATTAAAAACTTTCGTAGAGTCAATTAGAAATAGACCAACTAGTTAAATTCACATATGAATTAGAACAACAAGGAAAACTTTCGTTTTAGATATTCTAGTTAACAGAAATACATCGGTATACAGAAAACCAACGCATACAAACAGATACTTAACTTTCGATTCAAACCATCTACACTGTGTCAAACGAGGAATTATCAGAATTATGTATGATAGAGCAAAATTAATATCATCGAACGAAGAAATTTTAAAGAAAGATAAAGATCTAATCAGACGTATACTAATAGAAAACAAGTATCCTAAAAAAATAATAGAGAAAGAAATGAATAAAGTCCCAAAAAATAAAGAAAAAGAAAACAAAAACAACGATACGCACCAAAAAATGCTCTCAATACCGTACATAAAATGATTCTCCGAAAAATCCAAAGAATAGGAAACACATTCAGAATTAAAACAGTATTTAGAACCAACAATACACTAAGAGCACAATTAACAAAAATAAAACCCAAAAACGCAATGCACAGTTCAAAAAACTGCATCTACAAAATACCGTGCGTATGTAACAAGTTTTATATAGGCGAAAGTTCCAGACCATTTGAAATCCGATTAAAAGAACATAAATCATATATATAAAAAATAGAAAATTTGAAAAATCCATGATTTGCCAACATGCATGGGACTCCAGTCATAAAATAAAATGGGAAGACGCAAAAATTATCGACAAAGAAGAAAACCACCAAAAAGGAAAAATCAAAGAAGCTGCTTATATAACCCTACATTAAAATAACTGCGTAGCAAACGAATCCGTGACTTTCAGTAAGCAATGGATTCCATTACTAAACGAAATAACAAATGAAAATCAAATGCCCACAATATCTAGGTAGCATTGCAGGTATTCCTGGGTTTTCCTTGCGATATTAACATGAAATACAGCTTACATGCTTGATTTCTATTTATACATACAACAACTAATTACTAACAATAGGCATATTAGCAGCATTCGGCTGCTTAAGCCTCCATGTAATGTAATCACACACTCCTTTAATAACCATCCTCCCAACCGTATAAATAGAAACATGTTAAAGAATGTTTTCCAAACCTCAAATTATTGAATTTATTTGAAATTACCAATAAAAATTAATCAGCTGATTTCACGTTAACCGTATTGGCTACCTAAAAAGTCGGTCCCAGGCCGCAACATAAATTGAAGACAATCATTCTTTTAAACTTTAAAATTTTCACCTAATATACTCACACCAAATATATCGAACATCAATAAATCAAAATCACCTTCAATTTATGTCATAAATGTCAAACTTGAAGTTTTTATTATTTTGACAACGATCCTTGTCGTGGATCGAAACGTAAATAAAGATGATTTTAAAAACTATGAGTGGATTAATTCCCAAAGAAGATTAAGAAACATACTAAACAAACCACAACAAACATACTGGGAGAATTTCATTAATCCATAAATTCCGCTTACTATATTTTTACAGCACTCGATTACCTCATCTTGTCATGTATTTTAAGTAATTAGATTTATTTCACAGTCTGGCTGTTGAATTAAGATTCTTGTATACACATATAATTTAAAACGACATCTGAAATATTATATGTAGAAAAGAAATTACGTTGAGCGAGAGGGATTCATTTGCTTCCGACAATTCACGAACGTTAACGGGATCAAGATCCACCTTAGTTTTGGAAAGCGATTTATAGGCACTTCTTCCGAACTCTGTAAGGGAAACCAAGAAGATGTGTTGAAAAGTTTAAACAAACTTCTCAGGGTTTTAATATCCTATCATGAACTGAAGTTACCCGATATTGCATCGAAATAAAAAGGCATGTTTATAATTGTTATATAAATTGGTGTAATTAATTTACTTTATAGTTGGCGTTGTTGTTACTTGTCAGAAAGTTATGTCATACTAGTATTAGTTGAATTTTGAGTTTATTAAAGCCTACATTAAAGAGTCTTTATGCTATTCTTGTGGCAAGAAAGGCCATTTCATGAAAGTATGCAGATCAAAACTTCAGAAAAGTTCTTATAACAGCAATACTTCTGCTGCCATTCTCAATATGATATCGGCTTCATCCCTCTCTATCAAAAGCGATTCTACAAATAAAAGTAAATGGATGCAATGTAGAAGCATTAGTTGATACTGGTAGTTCAGACAGTTACATATCGGCAAAAAATGTGAAGAGAAATGTGATGAGAAATGTGATTAAAGTACTTCCAACTAATCTAAACGTCACAATGGTATCTTCAACCTTAAGTTCGTTAGTCCATGGATTTTGCGTCGTAAACTTAAAGATATTTAATAATTATTATCGAAATGTCAAACTTTATGTTCTGGAAGAGCTCTGTTCCGATGTTATTATTGGGCACAATCTTTTAAAACAACATTCTGGAGTAGAATTTATCTTTGGTGGAGTTAGACCTTCTCTCTCTATATGCAATTTGACAATAGCCAAATTGACCCTTATCCGTTATTTGCACACCTATCTGTCGATTGCAAACCGATTGCTACCAAGTCCCGTAACTATTGTCTGGCCGATTTAGAATTTATTGAAAAAGAAATATCTAGACTTCTGAAAAAAAGATAATAGAACCAAGCAACTCGCCATGGAGGGCACAAGTGCTTGTTGTTACTAGTGAGAATCATAAAAAAAGAATGGTAGTTAACTATTCTTCGACAATAAATAAATTTACTTTGCTAGATACTTACCCCCTGCCAAATATCGAAAATTTAGTAAAGCAGATCTCGCAAAATGAATATTTTAGCTCCATTGATTTACAAAGCGCCTATCACCAGATACCCATCTTAGACCATGAAAAAATTTATACTACATTCGAAGCTAATGGCAATCTCTACCAATTTACAAGAATTCCATTTGGAGTGACAAATGGAGTTGCTTGTTTCCAACGAAATATCAATAAAATAATTCAAAACGAAAAGTTACAAGATACCTTTGCCTTTTTGGATGATATTACCATATGTGGGAAAAATAAAGAATAACCCCAAAAAAAATTTACAAAATTTTTTAAAAATTGCTGCAAAATATAAGCTTACTCTGAACCGTGAAAAATGTAAATTTTCTATGACTAAAATTAACATTCTTGGATACACCATTGAAAATAAAATTATAAAACCTGATTTGAATAGAATTCGTCCCCTTGTCAATTTGCCTTTACCAACTGATATGACATCACTGAAACGAGTTCAAGGATTGTTTGCTCACTATTCAAAATTTATATACAAATTCTCAGATAAAATTCATCATTTGATGGCAGTTAAACATTTCCTAATGAATAAAAATCAAATGGAGGCTTTTAAAAACTTAAAAGCAGATATTTTTAAATGCCGCTGTTACAGCAATTGATGACGAAAGTATATTCACAGTTAAGACCGATGCTTCAGAATACGCTATCTCTCCTCAGTTAACTCAGTCAGGAAAACCAGTAGCCTTTTTCTCAAGAACTCTATCAAAATCAGAACAGCACCACTCAGTTGAAAAAGAGGCATATGCTATTGTTGAAGCTATTAGGCGGCTCCGTGGTATGTGTGTGACTACTACGCCCAAGGTCCCGGGTTCGAATCCCGACACGGTCCGCTTGAAAAATGTTAGGCGAGCATTTTTCGCAAAAATACACCCTCGTTCGGATGAGAGGTAAAATGGAGGTCCCGTGTGTGAGTGTTGTCACGCACGTTAAAGATCCCTACCTTGCTTGGAACAGCAAGGATTCGGCAAAATTTAAAATTTTCCAGGTAAAAAAAACTCGCTTCCTGGCCAATGTAGTACATTCGGGTGGAGCATTGGAAAATCACATGTAATGTTGAAGCTATTCGAAAGTGGAGGCAATTTTTAATCGGAAGGCATTTCCAACTAATTACAGATCAACGATCTGTAGCTTTTATGTTTGAAAACAATGCTTCATCTTCAAAGGTTAAAAATGAGAAAATAATGCGATGGCGATTACAATTGTCCTGTTATCAATATGACATCATTTACAGACCTGGATGTCAGAATATTGTGGCTGATACACTTTCAAGAATTTCTGCTGCTATACAGCATTCTACTTCTGATACAAATCTTTATAATCTACATAATTCCTTGTGTCATCCTGGCATTACAAGATTCTACCACTGGGTACGTTGCAAAAACCTTCCTTACTCTTTCGATGACGTGAAAAGAATTGTATCTGCTTGTCCTGTATGTGCGGAGATAAAACCAAGGTTTTATAAACATCAAGCAACAGCACCATTAGAGAGACTAAATCTAGATTTTAAAGGACCTCTACCATCAACTAATCAAAATCGTTACGTTTTAACAGTTATAGATGAATATTCAAGATTTCCCTAGGCTTTTCCATGTTCAGATACGACTGCATCAACAGTGATTAACTGCTTGAAGCAACTTTTTGCTGTCTTTGGATCTCCATCCTATATACATACCGATAGTGGTAGTTGTTTCATGTCAGAAGTAAGAAGCTTTCTAACAAGCCAAGGAATAGCTACAAGCCGCACTACCCCGTATAATCCACAAGGGAATGAACAATGTGAGCGATACAATGAAGTAATTTGGAAAACTGTACTATTAATCCTAAGATCTCAGAATATGAAAGTTAATTTGTGGCAGCATGTACTTACAGATGCATTACATTCTATAAGATCATTATTGTGTACTGCGACAAACTGTTCTCCTCATGAACGAATGTTCAACCATTCAAGAAAGTTCGCTAACGGTACTTCTATTCCTACATGGCTAAGTACTCCAGGCCCTGTTTTCCTCAAAAATCATTGCAGGCAGAACAAATACGAGCCTTTAGTTGAAGAAGTGTACCTGATGGAAGCTAATCCAGACTACAGCCATATCCGAAAATCCAATGGCGGTGAGGTAATTGTATCAACTCGCCATCTGGCACCTAGAGGTGATCCTCCCATACATGAACAAATTAAATCCCGAAGTAATTCAAATGAACAAGATAATCCATCTAGTTTTACCAGTACTTTAAACGAACAATCAAATTCTGTGGCTCCCAACTCTATCTGCCGTCCCGAAAATATCGTAATTCCTAGTTGTAGTCACTTTGAAAATATCATTTGTGATCCCACAGAAAATGATACATATTTGAGAGTCTCTAATAACTCGGAGTCAAAGGAGGTTAACAAACCGGTTTCAAAATTAGGCTCTCATATGAATCGACCTGTAAGGGAGCGGAGACAGACCGCCTATTTGCAAGATTATAACAGATACTGAGCAGGGAAGATTGTTATATAAATTTGTGTAATTAATTTACTTTATAGTTGGCGTTGTTGTTACTTGTCAGAAAGTTATGTCATACTAGTATTAGTTGAATTTTGATTTTATTAAAGCCTACATTATAGAGGTGTTTTATATTACAATAATGAAGCAACATTTCAAGAACTTTAAGAAGTTTTGACGACGTAAGATACTTTGCATCATTATATTCCTTTGTATTATTTCACATACAATATCTGGGTCCTTTTTTGAAACAATAAACTTTCAATTTTATAAACTAGCAAATAATTAAATTTTCTGGTTATTCAATGTAGATCGTTTTATAATTTCTAGTAAATTTTCTTTTGCATAGCAAAATATATGTATACGTCTAAAAACAAAATGTAACATAGTCTTCGCCAAAATATGATTTCACTTAGATTTTTAGAATATGTGAGTTTACAGATTACTCTTTTATATTTGAAATAATTAAACAGTAAGCACCACAGAAAATAAACATACATTTGTTTTACTTACCAACTGTAAACTGACATTTACGCATGGACAATTCAGAATGTTAGTTTAGCACTTCAAGCGACTGCAGAAGTGCGGGAAAAAAACAACTTTTCCAATCGTACGGCAGAACCGTTGAGCCTACCACTAAATTCTAATAGGCGTTTTCTCTGTAAGTTTCGTGTATCAAATCATCAAAAATTGCCTATAATAAATTCACACTTTGTGGGCGTTAGTTATTCGACATTAAAATAGAACAAGAAGCCGCGTAACAACAATCGATTATAAGTCGAAGAACTGCATTAACGGTAGATACCCAAGAAAATAGAACTATAGCTATTAGGAAAACGGTTATAAGATTTATATTTTACTTTCGAAATTGTTCCTAAGTTATCGCTAACATTCTTTCTATACTTCGTATAGGTATTGTAGATTCGAAGTGTTTATAATATGTAACTGTTTCAATAAAATGAAACATTCAAAAATATTTTCATAGCCAAATGAAAAGGATACACTGTCCACAAAAGCTTCCAATGATCACTACTGCAAACATGTTCGACGGAAGAGCATAATTGCCCTTATGTTTAAGGTTTCCCACAAATTGTACTTAAAAGGATTTCCAGTAGCACTTTAAAACTTTCGACCAACCACTAATCGAATGAATAGAAATAAATGTTCACGTTTTTCCAGAAAATGTTTAAACACTTTACTGAATACTGTTCGATGAAGATGTAGTATTTATTAAACATAAAATATTAACAACGTATAATGAGCAAAATCAATATTTTAGGACTAACTGGCAAACTGTCAAGAAACCGTATTAGGATATAATCATAGCAAAACTTGTATGTTGTAAAAAACATAAAGTCCACACCCGCGACCACGTATGCACCAGAGGCGGCTAGGAACTCAAAAAGGCAAGTAAGCGTACCACGAACCCAGACAAACACTCACGTACCACAAACAGGCACATACCTATACACGAACACGCACGAACGCACATATGCAGCCACGCATATGCCTGTATGTACGCACACATGCTGATACGTTTCCCTACCCTTACCTAATTAACTTTAAAGTTAATTCGTGCAAATTTCTATCTATCAGTAATAAAACTGTATCACTTACGGTTTGACGGCTTTTTGCAACGGTACCAATTTTTCAGGGTTTGGGTGGTTCACTATTCAATAATTTAATGACATTGTTGCTGACTGGTAATAATGTAGTGCTCTAAAGGAAATAGATAAGAAAAGTTGGAGCGACAATTTCGGATACTACATAGAAACACATGATAGCGCTCTCTCAGCAAACATAATCCCTCTCGTGAATTCCGGTATTGAAGTGATTCACCTAATTACCCCTCGTTGTCCAAGCATTTATTCGTAACTCCCGGGATTGGTTTATTCAAATCGGCTGATGTCTTCCAACCAATCGAAACAAAAACTACGTCACTTCAATAAAGCGTGTTCGCATTACATTCTCCGAGAACGATAAAAATCGCCAAGAGGTATCTTATATTTTCCATCTTTCAATTACTAGCTCGATTTGAAATTATCATTTAGGCTTTGCATAAAAGTTTAAGTTATTGTAATTTCGTGAAACTGGAGATTTGAGCTTAGGAAGTAGTTAAAAGCTGTTCTATGAGAGGTGTGAATTGTTCGAAGTAGTTTTTCTAAAGGCATTTAGTAATTTCCCCTTAAAATTGTATGAATAAAACTGAAAGAGATTTCTTCATAGCAAAGCGCTGTAAAAATGTTCTGAATTCTAAACCAGCTTGCGAAAAGCTGCAATAACATTTTCAAATCGAGCACGTACTTGACAATCGTTGAATAAGCACCGCAGGTGGTCTTGAACCTTTGGATTTTTGGTTCAGAGCTCTAACCAACTGAATATGAACCTCTATTATTGTGGCGTCGCATACTAATCCAGTAATAGCTAAAGGTAATAAATAATCTTTATCGGTAATTTTATGAATTTTATGGATTTTTTTAATGATCGGGCCGCTTCTTGGAATATACCTTTATTTATTAATAAGTTCGTGTGAAATTGACGTATTTTTCTCAATTCCTCTCAAAAATATGAGAACATTTTTATTTAAAATGTTTTTATGCCATACAAAGGCTAATTAATTTAAAGCTTTATAATGCAAACTAGGTGCTATTCTATAGAAAATATTTGCTTTCACGGTAAAACGTATTTTAAGATTAAAATTAGGGTTTTAAATACACGAAATTATTTATTTTTATCCAGGAAAACGGCATTTTTATTATAAACGAATAGTTTTTGTATTTATCTTAAAATGATCAATTTGCGTACGCGTTTAATGCGTTTTTAAAGTATCTTAAACTTAATTATTTTTAGATATACAGCGTACGTTATTTGCTATGTATTTACAATACGCTTATATCATACAAAATAATTATTTATACATGAGGAAATTTATTTTCTGCTTGTATCTCAATGAATAAAAGTACGCTTCTATTATACAAGGCGTAACCATAAATTTACGGAAATTTCTATTTTTACCAGATTCTTTTATATCTTGGTGGGATTTATTTGTAGAATTTGGGTTTCAATGACTCTCGTGACCCTTTATCACGTCAACAATATTTATATATATATATATATATATATATATATATATATATATTAATGTGATATTTGGGGATTAAAGGGTATTATTTTTCAATTTGAAATTTAATTTGACAATTCAGCATGTACTTTGAAACGCTTTTAAAGTCAATAGTTTTAGAATTTAATAATTGTACAGCTAGTTTCTATTAAATTACAAACAAATTGGGGGTAATTTCTAAAAGCTTTAGAACGTTTCTAACCGTCGTAGTTTTCCTTGTATTATATTAAATAAGAGCAAAGAAGTGAAACAAACAAACAACAAATTTCAGGTAGTTTAGTTCCGGCGTCAATTAGCAGAGCTAAAATAAAATTAATAGGATTAACAGGAAATAGGACAGCTGAAAACGGAAGTGAGAGTTTTTTGTGAGGATGAGATAATGGTGAAGATGAAGAAAGTAAGTGACTCATGCAGGGACCAGTTAGGTAGATTTGAAAGGGAAATGAGTGGAACGAAACAAAATATGAACGCTTTAACGAGGGATGGGCCGAGATATTATACTAATAAGTTATCATTAGAACAGCACATGAAATTTTATGGGAATAATGGAGTAAACCCGCAAATTTTTATTAATCGTGTTAGGGCGTTAGTGCATAATCTGTATGATGAACAGACAAAATTGAACATAGTAAAGGCTTTATTAAAGATAATGCGGAAGCGTGGTATAATCTTGTGGGACAGGACATGGATTCATATTTAGATTTTGAAGGGACATATTTGAAGCATTATTGGGGAGATCACAAACAAGATCAAGTGAGGGACGATTTGATTGCTGGGAAATATAAGGAGGAATTTGCAGGCTCTCGCGAACAATACGCAATTAGAAAATTTAGTGTAGCAAAACAATTGACTCCTCCGTTAACTGATAGACAGATTATTAAATACTTATCGAGGTCGAAGTCAGATAGCATGTAGCACCACAAAATATTAACGAATGAGAGGCATTTTTGAAGTATCTACAAAAGTACGACGATGTAAGTACAGGAAGATCGTGGAAGAACCGTGATAGAAATATCAGGTTAGATTTGAAAGTAGGGGAGATAATTTCTACAATAGACAGGGAACAAATTTTAATAGGCCACAATTTAGAAATAACTGGGAATTTAGGGGAAATAATTATAGGAGTAGCAGTGGCACTAGGAATGCAAATCAGGGACCGGATGTGCAATGACAGAATAGCTTACCAGAAATTTCGAGAGAACAACCTAGAGCAAGTATCAGTAATCATGAAGTTAAGGGTAGACCGGAAGTAAGTAGAACTTATGCAGAAATATTAGAGAGACAAGGAGGACAGAGTGAGACGAGAATGGAACAGGATTTTCAATAGAGGAAAAACCACTAGAGTTAGTAATATGTAAATATCAACATCCGTGGAAATTTATGACAACTGGGGAGGAAGTTAAAGCAAAAGTAGTCGAGAAAGTTTGTTTACCAATAGTTGAGATTAATAGATTAGATTGTAAGGTACGATCGTTGCTCGATTCAGGAGCGGAAGTAAGTTTAGTATCAGAAGAATTTGTAAAAGAAATTAGGGATCAAATTAGTGGTCGAATTATACCGTCGGTTCCGTGGCGTAGTTGGTATGTGTGTGACTACTACGCCCAAGGTCCAGGGTTCGAACCCCAGCACGGTCCGCTTGAAAAATATCAGGCAAGCATTTTTCTCAAAAATACACCATCGTTCGGATGAGAGGTAAAATGGAGGTCCCGTGTGTGAGTGTTGCCACGCACATTAAAGATCCCTACCTTGCTTGGAATAGCAAAAGTTCGGCAAAATTCCAAATTTTCAAGGTAAAAAAACTCGCTTCCTGGCCAATGTAGTACCTTCAGGTGGAGCATTAGAAAATTACATGTAGGATCGATATATGCCAATTAAAAGGAGTCATTTAGTGGCTCCGAACAAGGAAAGGTTTGCTGTAGTAAATAGTGTTGTTGTGTTAAAAGTAGACATAGGTCCGTTAAGCTGTGAACAGGAATTTGTGATTGTTCCAGGACTAAAATTTAAAAGTATCTTAGGGATGGATTGTATGGTGAAGTTAGGTCTGGTTATAGACATGGAGAACAGATTAGTAAAGATTAGGGATGTTGTATTGCCCTGGAAAGATAGTTATGAAGTCACAGAAGATGACGTGGGTTTAAGTGTTAATTTGACGGAAATAGATGAAGGGGAAGTAAATGAGTTAGATACGATTAAATGTCCGGAAGAGAAATTAGATGAAGTTCAGGCACTTTTAAAGATACATTCAGAATGAGTAGGCGTGGAAGCGAGCACAGCGGTAGGGTATGAACATATTATAGAGGTTGATAATTCAGAACCGTTTAATTCTAAAATATATCCGATACCTGTAGTATATAGGAAGTAAGTAAACCATGAATTAGCAAAAATATTGAATGATGGCATAATTAAATATTCAAATACACATTTTCTAAACCCGTTGGTAGTTGTTAAGAGGAAAAAGAATAGCACTCGTTTGTGTTTAGATGTGAGAAAAATTAACCAACGGACTAAACCGCAATTTCATTGTCTACCATCTATGGACACACTTTTGACTAGGTTAAGTGGTAAACTAATTTTCAGCAAGCTTGATTTGAGGAGTTCTTTTTGGTTGATTCCGTTACATAAAAATTCTAGAAGGTACACTGGATTTTCGGTGGAAGGAAAAATTTATAATTTTAAAGTGGTACCGTATGGTTTGTCTACGTCAAGTGCAGCATTGATTAAGGCCATGCAGCCAATTTTAGGAACGTATGAACAATTGTGTAGTCAGTACGTCGATGATATTTTCCGTGATACAGTTAAGAAATTATTAATTGAGATAAAGAGAGGTTAAGAGTCCATTTTATAAAATGTGTGAGAATGATAACTGTGCGAATTAAGAAACGAGTGAGATTCAAGTAAATAATAGCTGTAAATAATAATAGTAATTAATAGGGGTAAATAGTAGTAAGTAGGTGTAAATAAAAGTATCGACAGTAGGTTAGGGAATATTTGAATTTTAAGAGTGTATTTGAATCCAAATGAAACACTAAATTTAATTTTACATTGTATTCAAATAGGGAGAATGTACTGTGAAATTTGGGGGTTAAAAGGGTATTATTTTTCAATTTGAAATTTAATTTGGGGATTCAGCATGTGAAAGTGCAAGTTATGTATTTCAAATGAATTAGATAAGGAAGTAGTATAAATAGAGGTAACGCTAGGCTTAGAGATTAGATCAAGTATGACATCAGTGTTGTAATGTTCTCACGCTAATAAAAATTTTTAAAAACCGTTTTGAGAGTGATAAACATAATTGGCGCAGTCAGTACGGGATTTTGGAAATTTTCGAATCGCCGGAAATTTTTCGTTTCAACGATTAACCAAAATCAAGAACCTTGAAAGTGATATATCCATATAGGCAAGCGAAAATTGCTTTGGAAATTGCTTTTAGGAAAATCAACAACTGTTTGTACTTTCGAATTCGAGAAACGAAGATTTTTGTTAGCAGTTTGGAGAAGGAACGAAATCGTCCAATCCAGACACCAGCCCAATTTTGGAAGGAACAGAATCGTCTAACCAGGGCACTTAGTTTAAGAAAATCATGCGAACTCAATGCATCATATTAATGTAAGCTAACTTTGAATTTCTATTTCTGATATCTTATAATTGATTTTCAATTGATGAGTGATTGTGATATAAACGACTTAACAGTCTTGATAGAACGCATTAAAATAAGTAACGAAGAAATTTTAGAAGCAAGTTCAGATAACACGAACGTAGATATTCTAGGAATAATTCAAGGGCTCGTTCAAATATTTTGGAAAGCTCAGAAAATAGTATCAGTAATTTAGATAACTTAATTAATTTAAACATGGCAACTGAACAAACAAATTATCAATTGCTAAAATTACACTTAGATTCCATCCCCCCTTACGATGGAAACCCTCATACCTTGACAATATTTATCACAAATTGCGAGAACGTAATTAATGTATTTGCTAGTCAAACAAATATTCAGTTAAATAGTTTCTTGCTTAGAGCAATTATAGGTAAATTGATAGGTAGAGCTCAGATATTAATAGGTTCACGCATAGAGTTAAAAACTTGGGACGAAATTAAAAACGCGTTAAATTTATCTTTTGGAGATCAACGCGATATTGATTGCCTTATCCAAGATTTAATTAGTTTAAGACCAAATAAACATGAAACGCCATATAATTTTGGAATGCGTTGCCAAGACGCAAGGAGTTTAGTAATTGCAAAATTAAATTCATTGACCATATCAGCCGAAGAACGTACTATTAGACTTAAAAGTTATGATGACCTTTCGCTTAAAACATATATTCGTGGATTGCCAATAACCATTCAAACAAATGTTAGATTACGCAACCCTAGTAGTTTAGAACAGGCTATGGGATTAGTTATCGAAGAAGAAAATTTCTTATACTCAACACAGAGAAATAGTAACTTAAATTCAAATTCAAATTTCAAACCCATTTCAAGAATGACGCCTAGTAGCTATTCAAATCACTCTAACATTCCATTCAGACAAAATTTTAACAATTTCAATTATAGGCACCCAAACACATTTCAAAATAACCAACCTTCATATTCGAAATTTCAAACGCAAAAGCCTCATTTTCAAAACACACATTCGAACAGATTTCACACCCCTGTAAACCATCAAAGAACATTCAATCCAAGTTCCCATTTTAATAACAGGTTTGGTATGCAAAACACGCCATTTAGTAGCAAACAAAATTTTGCAAGTTCATCTCAGAGATTTGCTCAAGTTCATCCAAATAACATATCCAATTTTAATAAAGACGAACCGATGGATACATCTTCTGGAAATACAACTATTAAACCTCAATTTCAATCTCAAAGGTTATACAATCAGAATATAAATAGTTCAAACTGCAATGACCCTTATTTTATAGACCGTGAGAATGATTGTAATACTGCAAACTATAGTGCTTATTGCGATCACGACGACCTCGTTCATTCTTTGAAAACACACGAGACGTTTCAAACCCAGCCGCTACATAACACCGATAGAAACTATATCCAGTTTCCTGATAACGCGTGTGAGAATATAAATTACGATGTTAATGATGTAAATCCTACTCGGCAAAATTTTCCACAGGTCATGCCTTGGAACAACGAGAGGTAATACACGTAAACACATTCAAGCAAGATTTACCATTTATTATTATTCCTGAAATAAATGCTAGATTTTTAATCGATACTGGTAGCACCCGTAGTTTGATAGATCCTGAAGTAGCACACAAATTTTATACGAATTTTATTTACCCGGAATTTTCAATATTCAAACAGCACACAATATCAGCTTTCACAAAGAAGTAGCACGCATACCACTTTTTCAAATCTTTAACGTAAAGGACTATTACAAATTTTTCCTTTTCAAATTTAGTAATAATTTTCAAGGTTTAATTGGAATCGATTTACTTCGACAATTAGGCGCAAATCTTAACTTAAGCCGGAAACAAATAATAACCCCGCATGCAACTATTCCTATTATTCTAAATTTTGAACCAGAAATGAAAAATAATCAATTCACAAATTATTCGATAATTGTAAATGAGCGTTGCCGACAAATAATAAAATCCCAGTACAAATACGTAATGGAGTCGGAATATTAAACCACACGAATTTTGGAAATGGACTTGAAACACAAAAAGCTTTGGTTAGTGTTATTGAAAATTTCGCGACCCTTGTAGTCACAAATATAAATGAATATCCCGTTAAAATTTCTATTTTTCAACCTTTCGAAATTGAACCCATAAACGATATTGATGTAAATTTTATCGAAAATTTGGAAAAAGACCTAGAATTAGACGAACCACAGGACGATAAATTAAAAGGAAATTTGAAAGATCTTCGACTTGATCACTGCAATAAAGAGGAAAAAGATGCTATAAAGAAATTGTGTTTAGAATACCGTGACATATTTTATTGTGAAGGAGTTCCCCTCAGTTTTACTAGTGAAATTAAACATAAAATAAATTTAAAAAATGATTCTCCAATTTTTACAAAATCATATCGCCTCCCAGAAATTCACCGCAACGAAGCAAAACACAAATAAAGAAAATGTTAGATCAGGGCATAATTGAAGATAGTGTTTCGCCGTGGTCTTCCCCAATTTGGATAGTGGAGAAAAAAATTGACGCATCTGGTAAACGAAAATGGCGACTTGTAGTAGATTATAGAAAATTAAATTCTGAAACAATTCCTGACAAATACCCATTACCTAATATTAATGAGATTTTAGATAGGCTAGGCCGTGCAAATTATTTCACGACCCTAGATTTGGCCAGCGGGTTTTATCAAATCCAGATGGACCCCAAGACGTACAGAAAACAGCATTCAGTACCCGCAGGGACATTTTCAATTTAAACGGATGCCTATGGGTTTAATAAATGCCCTTCGACATTCCAACGTGTAATGGACAGAGTTTTACGCGGACTGACAGATCAATCGTGTATAATTTACCTTGACGATTGTCTAGTGTTCAGTTCATCTCTTCAAGAGCACTTAGAAAAATTAAGAGAAGTTTTCGACAGATTTAGACAACATAATTTAAAAATACAGTTAGACAAATCAGAATTCCTACAAAAACCGTAATGTATTTAGGACACGTAATTACCCCTACAGGAGTTAAACCAAACCCAGACAAAATAACAACCGTAAAAATTTTCCTTTACCACGCACAGCAACTGAAATCAAAAGTTTCCTTGGACTATTAGGTTACTATAGACGTTTCATAAAAGACTTTGCAAAATTACAAAACCTATGACGAAATGCTTAAAGAAGAATGCCAAAGTAATACACGACAAAGATTTTCTAGACAGCTTTAGAACTTGTAAAGAAATTTTGACCAACGGACCTGTACTTCAGTATCCTGACTTTGAAAAAAAATTTATTTTGACGACAGACGCGAGTAACTATGCGATTGGAGCAATATTATCGCAAGGAACCGTACCCAATGACCGACCAATAGCGTACGCATCTAGGACACTAAATGAGACCGAAACAAAGTATTCGACAATCGAAAAGGAACTTCTTGCAATTGTTTGGGCATGCAAACATTTTCGACCATATTTATTTGGACAAAAGTTTTATATATATACTGACCACAAACCACTGACATGGCTTTTCAACTTAAAAGACGCAAACTCAAAACTGACAAGATGGAGGATAAAATTATTAGAGTATGACTACGAAATTCTTTATAAGAAAGGAAAATGTAACACCAATGCCGATTGTTTATCCCGGATACCAGTCAATGCCTTAGAAACAGGATCTCTTGCAAATAATCCAGGTGACATAGATGACTATATAACAGAATTTTTAAAAAGTTTAGATCATGAACCACATGACGAAAATCAACTTCAAACAGAATTACCTGAAGAATCTCAATTAAACACTCCTGAACCTGCATGGACAATACATATTCCTGACAACGACAACATATCTACTCAACATTCTAACTCTAATGGAAACACGAATAAAGGAATTGCTATTTTAGACGAAATTATAAATAACAAACCACGCCAGATTTTAGTTTACCCAAATTTGTATTACAAGACGGACGTAACGTTAGAAAATGAAAGCGACCCCACAATTATAAAAGTCAAAATTCCAGAAATTGCCAATGACAAACTAATTTTGGATTTTCTAATTCAATACACAGACCCTAGTAACACTTATTATTTACATTTCAATAAAGACAAATTGTATAATGACTTCAATGATGTATATCAACAGCATTTTTCTGAAAATAGACCAAACTTAATCAAATGCACCAAATTGATTAATACACTTAAGGATATCGAAGAGCAGACAATAGTAATTAGAAACTACCATGAAGGTAAAACGACTCACCGAGGAATAAACGAAACCTATGAAAGACTCAAACAAAATTATTACTGGAAAAATATGAAAACTAGTATAACAAATTTTATAAATGAATGTACATTGTGCCAAAGAAATAAATACGCTAGACAGACCCCATATACCCCAATAATGCTAACAGAAACGGCAAAAAGCCCATTCGAAATTGTATATATGGACGTATTTACTTTTGATGGGAAAAATTATTTAACATTAGTAGATGCTTTTACAAAATTAGCTCAAGCTCTAATTATAAGTGGAAAAACGGCTATAAATATTAGTCAAGCACTTATAAAATATTTTACTTCTTTCGGTGTACCCCAAACCATTGTGACAGATAAAGGAACGGAATTTAACAACGCTACAATTAAAGAAATTTTAGGACTACACAAAATTAATGTACATTTCACAACATCCGGACATCACGAATCCAACTCCATAGTTGAAAGAACACATTCCACACTAATTGAACACTTAAGACTTTTACGCGATATTTACCCCAAAGAAAGCGATTTAATGGACTATGCTATAATAGGTTATAATAACTCGATCCACAGTGCGACAAAATATACTCCCTTTGAATTGACGTTTGGACATACAAATTCGAGAGACCCCAATGAAATCTTTTTAACCTAACTTTTATTCAGACTACGTTAATAACCATAAAGAAAAATTAGAACACGTATATAATAAAGTAAATGAAAAATTAGTCGAAAATAAACAGAAAGTAGTAGATAAGAAAATACCAATGGAGATACTAATCCAGAATTTAAAGTAGAACAAATAGTTTTTAAGAAGAATCCTAAAAAGAGAAACAAAAAGATAAGGTGTTTTTAGGACCGTATAAAATTACTAAAATATTAGATAAGAATAGGGTAGAGATTTCAAGAGAGAAACAAAGAAATAAGGAAATTACATTAAGTAAAGAAATTATACATATTAAAGAACTAAAAAGACCCCCTGTTACAGATTCGCCCTCTGCACAGTCACAAGACGAATTGCATCCCAGTTCTACAATTTAGACGACAACCCCGGACTTCTTCCTCTTCGTTTAGGCACAGCCCAAATAAAAACCGATTTTGGACATTTATTCAAATTTATGATATTGCTAATATTACAAAAAACTTTTTGACTTTAAAGGCTCAATATGAAGAAATTCAAAATACACTATCATTATCCCCACATGTATTCCAATTCAATCAATCATTTCACAATTCGTATCACACAGTCCAAATTTTAGAAAATAAAATTGAGATACAATTAAAACAATTAAATCCGCTTTGGAATAAACGAGAAAAACGATCTCTTTTAACGGTGTAGGCTCAGCATTAAAGTTTCTCACCGGAAATTTAGATTATAACGATGGAGAAAGATATGACAATGCCATTTCATCTTTAACTAATAACCAAGAAAAATCAAATCTTTAATTAATGATCAAATAACTCTATTTCAAACTTCTCTTCAGAATTTCGAAAATAACTCTAAAATATTAGCTCACAATCAATATATTCTAAAAACCGAATCGAGGAGATTTCAAAAGAAATTAAAATTTAAGTATTGACAAAGTAGAAACTTTTCATTATTTTGCTCTAGAAAGATTAGCTCTGCAATTTTCCACAAATTTTCAGATTCTATATGATCTATTGGAACGAATCGAAGTTGCTATTACTTTTCTAAATTAAATATTTTTCATAATGCTATGGTAGAACCCCATGAACTATTTTCTGAACTAACCACAGCCAGTAAACAGTTACAAGGCAAGAAATTCCCATTCAGTGACAGTACTCAATACGTTGCTATTCGAAAAATCATCAATATTAAAAGCTACAGCAAAGATAACAGTATAGTGTTTATTTTGGAAGTACCAATTGTTGAAATGGACGATTTTATCTATTATCATTTGTATCCACTACCTACTCCACATCAGACTTCTTTTAAGATGATCATCCCTAGTGCAAAATACCTTTTGTTAAACGACCACACCTATGCAGTTTCTGACACAAATTGTTATGAAGTCACTCAGGCAGAATTCATTTGCCATCAACTACAAACATCAAAAATTACTTCAACAGCACCATGTGAAATTGAATTAATAAGATACGCCGATAATATACGTAATTGTCACCAAATACCGGTGAAGATAACCACAAAGAAGATTCAAAAACTGGAGAAGAACAAATGGATCATCGTAGTGCCTCATAATTTAGTTGTTATATACAAGTGCGGAAAAGTGAAAAACAGCATTCCTATAAACGGTAGCTATTTGCTAGAACTTAAAGATTCTCGTGAAGTGTCAATCGATGAAGTAGTGTTAAAAACTTTTGTTAATGAAATTTCTAGTTATAAGAATATTGTATTACCACGCTTAGAAGTTTATGCCAATAATTCAAAAATGCCAAACTTTGACCTTAAACCTTTAGAAATAGATCCGATACATCTCAATGAATTAAATGAGGTTTATCGAGTTTTGGTAAATGAAAAACTAGAATTAAGTAAATTAGAAAGTCCTGTAATCAATTTTAAGAATATTAGCTTTTATACGATAATTTTGTATGTCACTATTATTTTTCTGATATTATATTTAATTTATAGATATTTTTTAAAGAAGTCAATAGCTAAACATGTAAACGAAGATAGCACAGAACAGGAGACAAGGAACTTTCCTGGACTTTCGAACTCTGGTTCCCCATAGTTCTCATTTAGGGCCGGAGGAGTTATGTATTTCAAATGAATTAGATAAGGAAGTAGTATAAATAGAGGTAACGCTAGGCTTAGAGATTAGATCAAGTATGACATCAGTGTTGTAATGTTCTCACGCTAATAAAAATTTTTAAAAAACCGTTTTTGAGAGTGATAAACATAATTTGCAACAAATAACTTTGAAACGCTTTTAAAGTCAATAGTTTTAGAATTTTATAATTGTACAGAAAATTTCAGAAAGCTAAATCTAATTTTCATAATCCTTCAAATATAAATACTTATAAAGTATAGCGTATGACTAATCAGAAACATCCTGTGCATAAAACGGGATTTAAATTTCATATTTGTAAACAAAAATTCAAACCCTCTTATTTAATAAGAGTATTTGGCGTTATATATTTGTTAAAAGCTTTTAGAACGTGTTGTGGAAAAAGCTAGTTTCATAGAATTATTAAATTACAAACAAATTAGGAGGAGTAATTTCTAAAAAGCTTTAGAACATTTCTAACCGTCGTATTTTCCCTTGTATTGTATTAAATAGTGCCAAGAAGTGAAACAAACAAACATCAAATTCCAGGTAGTTTAGTTCCGACGTCAATTAGCAGAGCTAAAATAAAATTAACAGTTTCTAGTAAAGAACGTAAACTCGATAAGCAACAGCAAGGTCGGCAGCAGTTGTTGTCCGTTACAAACAAAGTTGAAAACAAGGTAAGAGAAATAGTTGATTTGCATATGTAGAAGTGGATAAGATATAACACGTGTTGGTGATAGGCGTAGTTTAAACGTTAACTTTCGTCAGCGTGAGATGAATAGACAAGGTTATTGGAGCGGGGTCGTTGAAAATAAGGGCGAAACTATTTAGTACGTGTGCGTTAGCTTTAAATTGAGTTTCGAAGAAATGTTGTGAAAATAAGTTTCGGTTAGGAATACGTAGAATTATGTGCATGTTAGAGTGTTGTTTTTAAAGAATTATGAGCGTGGAGGGGTTTTAAGAATTGTGTACGTAAAAATGTTTGTATTGTAGAAATTTTGAGAACTGGGGCAGGCTTTTAGAGGCGGGGGACTTAGATATAAGCCCCAAGATGTTGATTGTGAGCTCTCTTATTTTTTATCAAGCTGACTACTCAAATATGCTTTTACGTTTGCATAAAGTTTTAATTTAATTTACGTTGAATACTATAAGTAAAACAGTTTGATTTTAATTTACACTGATTGTATAAAGTATGCAATGTAATCTGAAGTAAATGTCGGAGTTTAATTGGTTAGACTGATTACCAACAACTGATGGTAATAGAAGATGAGGTTTGAAGAGCACCAGAAGTTCGAGATGCACTGTCGAGAGGACGACGATAGATGACCTCTGGGCAAATTTGTTTGCAGCAATCCAGATTAGGGTGCTTCCTGAAGGCAGGAGTCCTTGATAGAAAGGTAGGAGGCCCGTGTGTAAATATGGAATCCAGGTAACTGCGGTTTTTGTTGTTATACGTGAGTAAATTTGTGGTTTAATGACTTTGGGGATGAGGTGTATAATTTATGAACAAAAAGGACAAACTGGGGGAAAAATTTCTGATCGAATGTTTAATTTGAGTTATTTTTATTTTATTTGATGTGGGAATTTATGTTTAGAAAAGTTTTATGGCATTTGTTATTATGTTCAAGGTAAGAGGGTCTTTTTGATTATTGGTGTGCAAAATTAGCACGAAAAGTTAGGTTTTACTATGACCTCGTAATGAAACACGGTTAGAGTAAGAAATGTGATGAAGCCCTATTACTTTTTTTTGTTGTATTGAAATTAATTGGATATATTTTATTAAGATAAATATTGATCTTGAATTATACAGTTTATGGAGTATTTTAAAAGAGGGTGTATATAACTTGTATGAAGGAGGAATCTAATTTTTGATTTTGGCATGTATATTCATTTTGGAGTGTTAATAAATGTAGGCTATTTAGCGTAGCAGAATTTTTTTTTTCGATAGTTTATTTCAGAAAAGTGCAGAGCACCCGTGGCAAAATTTTATAAGCAGAGGTAGTATTTAAAATAGGTACACATCACCACACCAACAGAAGGGTCGTAGCAATTAAAGACGCCCAAAATGTGGGGCTTTTTGTATTATTAGGAGCTCGCAGTATTTAATGTCGCCCAAGATGAGGAGCTCGCAGTAATATATATTCGGTTTCTTCTTCTAAGGAAGCGACAATGCCATTATTATGGAATACTGAATAATTTGACAACTAAAAGTCAAGTAAGTAACGCCACGGTAACAATTACGTGCCAAATTTGTAGTTGTAACTAAACCAATTGACTAGAAATTAAATTGGTTGTCAGGTGAAAGGGTCTACACCAAATGTGATCAAACTCAGAGGTTGAATTAAGAACAAAATACCTTTAGATTGATGTATCGCTCAACCTTCTTTTCCATAAGAGAAAAAGTTACAAAATGGTGCCCCAGTGCCAAAAAACTTTCAACTGTGATGTTCTTGTGAAAAAGTACTCTTATATAACCAAACTACATTACATGGAAGAAGCTATAACCATTCTAAAATTAAGGAGAGGGGCGGACTTTTGGTCCTCTTTGTATAATTTCATCAAGTCGGAGCTGCATTTCACATAACACGAGAAACAACAGACTTACTGCGTACAAAGATTCTAGTCGTGTTATCTCGCGTAATGCTGATATCAATTGGCCAGGAAGATCATGTGACTTAACACCACTTGATTTTTTCTCTGGAGTTATATAAAAGAAAAATTGTCCGCTAACAAACCAGTAACAATTAATGACCACAAAGTCAACATTCAAAAAGCTATTCGGGAAACAGATCCAATTTTATGTGTTAACGTTATGGAAAATTTTTCTTAACGTATGACGTGCAAATGAGTGGAGTCGAGCATGTGCATGAGAGTGTGTTCCATTTGTAGTCGCCAAGTCCAAATCACTTATTGAAATAAACAAAAGCACAATACTGTAATTATTTTTCGTTTTATTAACAATCTAAATTCTATACTTCTTATTGAAACGTCAATATCAACGCCAACACAATACACTCTCTCGAATAATGACCGATTTGTTTTTGTTAGACAGGCGGAATGTTTCATAAGAAAACAATTAATTCCCTTCACCGTTCTGTTCACTAATTACCCACGTGCAGTTAAACTTAAACAGAAAGTCTAGTATAAAATGCTACTATACCTTTCCGCCAATTTATTGTATCAAAATAACGCCCTAAATGAAAGATTGCTGAAATTCCTTTCAACTAAAAATGCTGCGTTGTTACATAAACCAGCAGTTTGAAACTTCGTTTACGTTGAGCGAAAGTATGAGGCTCTAGTAAATACTTAAAATTTCTAGACTAAAACGCGCAGTATGCCAGGCAATTTTAATAACAGGAGATACGTGATAAATGATCATACAAGATAAAGTTTCATTAAATGAGAAAAATAGTAAATTAGTTTTTAACATCGCGGTAGGTGTCTAAATATTTTTAAAACTTACGCTTTTAGGGAAGTTTGAAAACCGTCGAACGTCAAAATAATTATGCCATTACAATTTAATAACTACATTTTTCTACAACTAGCTGAAGTCAAACCCAATAAATTAAAATTCCCTGTCAATCCACCACCTTTTTCCCATTATTTTCTAAACATTGTACATAAATACAAGAAGGAAAAAGTGGAAATCCACAAAAATAAAACTTGCTTTTGTCCACCGCATAACAGGTCAAAATGTGAACAATCAAATATCAAAACAACAACAAAGACGAATAATGATATGTAAGCGAAAAGTTTAAAAATAACATCATGCATGTTATAACAAAATGAATTAAAGTTCATACTAACAAACTAAGAAAAAGTCGACTATATTGTACCAAAAAAGGTTATTGATACGTGTTTTCTAATTAGACCGTGTTATATTAAATACTAATGAAGTTGACGTTTCGCCCACATTCGAAAGAAGCATCCTCAGAATAAGACCTAAATCACAACTTTTCAATGATGTTATTTTACAGCAAGTGTGTGTTCATGTTACTATAGTACTGGCAATTTCTAAGTAGACCTCGTCATTCACACGTACTAACTATTTAAGCAGATTTTGTCAATTTAATACCATGCAATATCTTTGTTACAGTTTTGGTTTAAATAGTAGCAATGTACGACGTTGCCAATAATTTTCCAAATACAAATTGTTGACGTTTAAGTTTTAGGTTATATATCACGCGTTGTTTAGTTTGTGTCAACGACCTCGTAAACTTTTCTGTTTTTATACATTGTTATTTGGCTGATTTTTGCTTCAAACAGTTCTTTTCCGAACTCATATTAGTATTAAACTGAACTATAATCCCGAAGGCGATGAGCGGGATTCATTTACATGTAGAACTAAACAACTTGTTGCTAGTTTGATCACTTTTTTAGGTTGTATGAAAATCGTAAGTATTCATTTTCAAGTTAAATTTATAGTGCAACATGTAATTATTTTAAATTTATCATGTTTCTGTTCATACTTGATGGTAGAATTTAAAACATGATGAGCTTTTTAATGGTAGTGAACGATCCCTGAATACAGTCTTGCACAGTATTGGATTTAAATGGCAAGAAAATTATCCAAGAAGAGGTCAAATGAAATTGTCAAATACTGTGAATAAAAGGAATTCGATTTTTGCAAACATATATATGAAAATAAAAAACAAAAATCTGTACCAGTTTATGTTTCTAGACTAAACATGGCTTTCTCCAGAACGGTGCAGTAAGCCAATCCCAGCAAAACAGTGATTTAAAAACGGTTAACAGCACACAAATTGATCGAAAAAGGTTCGTGTCATGCTACTTATCCTTAATTCAGTATAATATAATTAGTCTTTTAGGAACATAGTATTACATGCCCGAAATGTAAGTAGATTTATAAATGGTGCTGAATTGATTTTCTCCTCTTGCACAAATAACACAAATTAGAATAAACGGCACGTTTTGCAATAAAACATAAATCATAAAATTAGCACTAATTGGATCGTAAAAGCGCAAAAGCCAAATTCTTGTTAACATTGCATCACGTAAGTGAGTAATTGAGATAATTTTATATATAAACTGGAACTTGATTGAGAGGATTCTTTCGCGTTTCATTGAGTCCTAAACCAAGCAATATGTAGCATTCAGTAAAGAATTTAATTTAAGAGATCGACAATGTAGCGTTACAAAGAAATGTATATGTTTGAGTAAGTTTAAAATTTGGTAGTTACCAGTTGCAATTGTTTGAAGAAGCATCATCTGTTTTGTAATGAGGATTGGACGTTCTTCGATGCAAGAGCTCCTATAATTAAAAATTTAAGACTTTTAAAATTAATATTCTAAATGGAGATTTAAAAAAATATGAATAATTTTGTGCACTGAAATTTTAACGTCAATATAAAATGGAATTAGGGGGTGTTAGTGATATTGGTCTAAACGTTGAGAAAATAAATATCTGATAATAAAGATGAGTAGTTGTAGGAAAAGTATAGTATTTTATTTCGCTTCCGAATTATGGCCAATACTCATTCGGATTACGCCGCTGTCCCTAGCAGGCTCGCGGCAATGAGCAGTGGCTATCATACCTCGTTCGTTGAATAATATATACTATTATGCCGATTGTATGAAGGATACAAATTTTATATAACAACTTCTTTATTTTATAAAACACCATTGTGTCAATCATAAAATAAAGCTTGTTATTTTTTCTATCAAAATGCTTTGTTCGCCACAGCTGAATAAAGTCTCAAGAAGACTATTTCGAATGAAATAAGTGAGTTTTGGCAAAAAAATAAGTCGTTTGTTCTCATTTTGAAACGCATCTTGTACATACATCGTGAACTTCAAAATTTAATAGCATACTAAAATTTCCAACGTTCACCTGGGTTACCAGAGATCTTATTTATTTAAAGAAGAGATGCTTATATACCTCAATATATTATCAAATATTTATTTTTTGTTTCAACTTAAAAAACTGTTTTATAAAAATATACCGGTCTTAAAAACCATAATCAATTGTTACTTGTATTCGACGGTATTTGGGTATTTATTAAATACGAAACTGTTAAATATACGTTTGAAAAACTAAATCCTGCAAGGATGTCGACGTTTCGCAGAAATTGAGTGTTTCTAAGAATTTGCCGACGGGTTCTTCCGAGTTTATACACTGTATGCTGAAATTGCATAAAACCCATACTCATATTATGTAACAGTATGCTCAAACACGAACCAAGGTTAATTAACTAGAAGAGCGTAGTAGCTGCGCTTGAAATACCTTTTTGAGTCACTTTTCCGGTAAACCATCAAAATCTGTTATATTAAGAACACTCTCAAATAAAAAACTGTGGCCGTGATCCTTGGGCTAAGTTGTTAATAGGTATATAAAAAAGTTTCAAATCTTCATGAAAATTGACTCGATGATTGTGCACTAAAATTACTTTGCACCAATTACACAATAGCTTTGATTCTTCAGACTAAATAGTCTTCAATTACTGACCTCAAAAACTATAACCAACACATATATAAATCACTTTAACTCATTATACCCTTTTTGTAAATATAAGATTAATAACCTTTTATTAAAAAATTTTAATTACAAATATTAAAAGTGGTAAAATTAAATACAGATCGTATTAGCGTTCTTCTGCAAAACTTTTAATAGAACTGATTGTCGCTCAGACTGTAACATGCAGACTTTGGAAACAAGAAAAAAGTGAGAATTTCAGAAATTTGAGAATTAGTTCGAAGAGGATGGTGCCAAAATTAAGAATTGAGATAGGAGTAACAGACAGAAAAAAAGGAAAACACAAACAAAATAATCCAAGCAAGAAGGTAGCGGTCAGTATGAAAAACTGTCCGACTCCAGCAAGCAGCTCGGGGTGGAGTGGCGTGAGTAGAAAAAAACCAGAAACGATAAGAACTAATTGCCGGAAAGCCCCAAGGATTATCACAGTAAAGCATCTGGTTCCCCGATCCCACTGCGAAAAATTAAAAAGAATTCTGCTGCTTTCTTTAGTAAATTCATCAACGATGTCTTCATGAAAGCTTTCTTGACCTGATGAATTTCGAATAAAGCATTTTATTCCTATTAATGCAAAAAAAAATGCATTCTACGGATATATTTTGTAGCATTTTTTTTTATTGTACGGGAAAAAAATTCTAGTTGGAACAAATTAGAAATATACAGGCATAAGAAAAAAATAGGAGAAAAATCGCAAGAATATTTATTTACAAAATTAGCTCGATTCTCAATTTTTAATAAGTCTTTGGTAAATTCTAGTTGGAACAAATTAGAAATATACAGGCAAAAGAAAAATATGAGAAAATTCGCCAGAATATTTATTTACAAAATTAGCTCGATTCTCAATTTTTAATAAGTCCTTGGTCCCATATGGAAAACAGCATGCGAGATGATATTTTCTAATTGGGTTCAATTACAAGGTCAAGTTCAACATTTTGTATACACAATCTTGCAGAAAACAATTCAGCTGTTATGAAACCTGGTAGTCATAAATAGCGATTTAACCTTCCAAAAGCCCGTGTAAATACCTAATTGTTCAAGAAATACCTCATGGTTTCCAACTTGTTTCATACACACAGCGTGTGGGCAATAAAAATTTGTTCTGATAAGGCTTCCATCGCTTGAACTGTTCTTGCAAGAAATTTTCTAAATCCGTTTCCTTCCACCACATCTTCGAGACAAGCAGGTTGGAAAGTCGTTGATGCGCAAACCCCCGGTAGGGATAACAACCACAAAAATCCTAAGGTGCCAACCATAATAATAAAACAGCAGACAATAGGCCGTAGGAGCGGAAGTCACTTGCTCGTCTTCGACATCCTAAAGCGTATCCATCACGTATCACATTAGTACGAGGTCGGTGCCTTTTACTATCCAGCTGAAACCTGTGTCTAACCAGCCTAAAGGTAACCGCCGGCAGTTAGTTGTTAAGGTTCGCCACTCTCACCGATCATCGCCCAAATTGTGATGAATAACTTATTAGATAATGAGATCCAATCCCTTAGTTTCCGTACCCCTTTTTTAATTAAATACGTAGATGACATTTTATGCTCTATACCAAGCGATAAAATTAATGAAACATTACTTTGTTTTAACCAATTCAATCCTCATCTGCAGTTTAATTTAGAATTAGAAACAAATAAAAGCGTTCCCTTCCTAGACACACTTGTAATAAGAACTAATGATAACCATACTAAATTCAACTACTACATAAAACCAACAAACTCTGGTCGCTACATAAATTATTATTCTAATCATTCATATCAACATAAAAAAAACACCATTCCAGCCTTAAAAAATAGGGATTATAAAAATATGTAATATTGAGTTTGTAGCTGAAAATCTTAATTTGTTACAACACATTTTAGAAAATAATGCGTACCCTAAAATTCTTTTTAAAAAACTTATTTTCCAAACAAAAAATTCTGTGCAGATAGAACCACCTAACCCCATCCTTATATTGACAACCTTACACCGGCATTAAAAAAACAATACTTAATAAAAAGATCAAAATTGCTTATTAGAGTAGTATTATTATCTCATGGCGGGTGACGTCACATGCGCAATAGGTTCAATTTAAACTTAAACCTCAAGATTCACAACGCTACAGTACAACCCACAAACATCTTGCTAGCAATGTGGCTTTAATACGTCGTCACGAATATCCCATTTATTATGTTAAGTAAAATATTGTTTGTAAGGACCCCGTCCATGCTGGCGGTATCTAGAAATTCATAAATATATGAAATAAATCCAGACCTCCATATAATATCGGAGCTTTTACTTGTTTTTACTTATAAACAATTCTAGGTTCGTAGTTTCCTTATCCGTAAATATTTGCTGTGGCAACAGTGCACATACTCAGCGGATTCCAATAATGTATATACCGAATGTGAACCGTAACTGTCATTGTCATTCTCGCTCTTATTAAGGTCTTATTGTTTCCAGTTTTCCGTTTTGATATTTGTATCAAGTAATAGTCATCAAGACAGTTTTTTTCAAAACTAACTGATAGTTAATTTCTTCAGCAATGTAAGTATTTAAAAAGAATGTTCGTTCAATGATTAATTATGATATTTTTTAGAGTAATATTATGAATAAGAAGGAGGTGATTCACAGTCAAGGATGACAGATTGTTTTTAATGTGTTTCAATATTTGAAACGCATAAAAGATTCGGGCGCCTCCAACCTGAACAATTTGCAAGAGTGCGTGGCTGAAGCAACAAGTGTGTCATTGCGGACGGTGCAAAGAATTGTAAACGAAGGTACAAACAAACCACCCTGCAGCAAGTTCAGTTCACCAAGGAAATCCGTAAATAAACCAAGCCCTAAGTCAACAGTGAATGGATTTGACGAAGAGATTCTAAGAACCGTTATGTATCGGTTTTCAGCAATACATAAACGTAGACCGACTTTGAAGTTAGTGTTAAGTTAGTGTTTGACGAATTTAAAAATTATTGCCCTCATTACACGGGAAAATTAGGTTCGTTCAGAAAAATTGTTGTAAGAACAGGGTTTCAATGGAAGAGAACTGTAGATAACAGGAAAATTCTTGTTGAACAAAGCAATATAAAGGCAAAGCGCACCATATTTTTGAAAAATCTTAGTAAGTATTAAGAAGAGGGCAGAAGTATTGTGTATAACGATGAAACATATCTGCACAGTTCTCGCAGTGTAACAAAGTGTTGAGATGACGGCACCACCAAGGGTTTGAAATCGCCAGTTTCAAAAGGGAAGCGTTTAATAATTATTCATGCAGGTGAAAAAAAAAGGTTCGTTCCAAATGCAGAATTGATATTTAAGTTTGGTTTGAAAACTGGGGATTATCACGATGACATGAATCATCGCAATTATAAAAAGTGGCTGCAAGAAAAGTTAATACCAAATTTGAAACCAAATTCAGTGTTTGTGATAGACAATGCATCATATCATAATGTTCTTGTGCACTCTAATCCTACTTCAATTTGGAAGAAAACATATGCAGAAATGGTTGAAGGAACAAAATATCCTCTTTGAATGTAAGGAAACCAAGCCTGAATTATATTCCAAAATTAAGGCACATAAACCTTTTCATCAGCTGTTTGTAATTGACCAGCTACTGGCAGAACATGGTTATGTAGTATTGCGTTTACCTCCATATCACCCAGAACTAAATCCTATCGAGATGATTTGGGCGTTACTTAAAAACCGTGCCGCTGCATGTAATGTAACCTTCAAAATAGATGATGTATGGAAGTTGGCAGAAGAACATATAAAAAATATTGGAATCAACGAGTGGACTAAAGTATGTCTGCACGTAGAGAAAATTGAAAAGGATTATATGGAACGAGAAACTTTAATAGACGAGGTTCAAGACCTAATTATACGGGTTGATGATAATAGCGATAATTCAGATGGATACTTATCCTCAGGCGATGAGTCTGATGATGGGGATGAAAGTTTAGCATGTGAACCCATTTAAAATATAATTTATGTAAAATAGTTGAATGATGGTCTGTATTTAGCGTTGTAGAAAATAAATATGTCATAAATACATTTGTTTGTACATTATTGTTTATTACTGAGGTGTTGAAATAAAACTTGCTTAAAGAGGGAAGCAGTCTTTATATCAAATTATGTTCAGTAGTGCTGTGACAATCGATCACTTTTAAAGCTGAAACAATCAATGATTGGCTTTCAAAGTGATTGAATCATTACATTTTAATCCAATCATAATCAATTCTGTTAAGCATGTCCATTCTTTGTCTCCAAAAGGGATTCTTATTGACTGTATTTATCTCGGCGCTTCTATCGGATCGTGTTAATCCGCTTCAGTTTGGCGACATAAACCAGTTTTCGATCCGATGCAGCGTCTCCAGTCAATCCATTAAAACAAGTGGATTGTACTACTCGATCGGATCTGAATTCCGCATTCGACGATATTATGCAGGCTTGACGATTTAAATAATAAATAATTTAAATAATCAGGCCGGTGTAGTATATCTAACTTCAGTCGTATAAGCAATATTGCTTTTGTTTAGTCAGAAAGGTTAAGATTATTAATTATTCAAGGAATTATTTTATAGCTAGATTATCGATGAAGTGCGTAAAAAATATATTAATTTAGCAAATATTTCTAAAATATAAATGATGTTATGTAAAAAATATATAACCTGACAAGATGCAAACCTTAATTACCTTTCTTTTCATACTATAAGTGTTCCTCTTCCTTCAATTCTACAGCACTGAATTGTTGATTCTATGATCCATTAAAATAAAGCACGAGATATATGCAATTTATAATAGTATTAATATAACAAATGATATAAAAACCTTTTGGTATTAATTAAAAATTGTTTTTGTTTTGTTTTTGTTAGTTACAACACCATGAGTGTCATTGTGTAAACATATTCTTAAAACGTTTTTGTAATAAATCTTAGTAATATTTTCGAGGTGGCCATTTGACATTTTTATAGTGTTTATAGTTTATAGTTTGTGTTTAAAACATAAACGTCTATTGATTTGAAAAAAACGAATATGTAGTACTACCAAATTGTTTTTGTTCTACTAGTGACTATAAGTGATAAAATATATTGTGTACACTGATCCAATCAATCAATAATCTGGAGTATCACATCTAACAATAAGCTCAGATCATTTTTATAGAAGAGCAAAAATCAACATAAAACTATTTAAAACACATTCCTTGGTTGCTCGACAATTTTTGCTCTGGCAACACTGGACGTGCAAGCAGTCGATGTTTTCTACTCTCACTTTTTTATTTTGATTATTAATATAGCTCCTCCTCGCGCAGGTTTTTTCAAGGTCACCCGCCATGAGATAATAATACTACTATACTACAATAAATCTATTAACAGTCTGTTCACTAAAGCTAAAAGACGCAACCAACAAGCTACTCTGTAGTAATATAGTATACAGCATTAAATGTTCGTGTAATATGACTTATACTGAACAAACTAACCGTCTTACACAATACAAAAATGATACCAAAATCGGCAAAAAATCATATGCCCTTGCGTCCATATACAAGATACCAAACACGTTGTCAACTGCAATGATACTAAAACTTTAGACATAGAAAGCAACTACATTAACAGATTGCTTATAAAATCATATCATATACAAAAAGATAACAATAGTTTAAACTTCAAAACAGACACCCATAATCTTACCAACATCTACGCTGTATTATATAATTTTAACCAATAACCTTCAATAAATAAAATCTTATCTACAATTTTACCTCGACACGACATCCAGCTAATCTTCATGGTACAGGTACGCTAACCACATTTTAACTAGTAACCATTTTAGTTGTACAGTAAACTGAGGTTGGTACTTTACAATAATTGTTTTTATTTGTCAACATGTTTGTCAAAGTATTTTCTTAAAAAACGAGTTTTTGTAAGCATGCAACCGTTTGTCAAACTATTAGTTATACTTTACTTTTACAATCATCATTAAGATCTAAATACAGCCCGAAACGTTGATTATGAATAAATTATTGTTATTTGAGAAAAACCTTCCGAACGAAATTTCTCCCAAAGAAATATTTAACATCCTATAACTTTCCGAGTATATATATATATATATATATATATATATATATATATATATATTGTATATATATTTTTGTTGCTTAAAGAGTAAAGTTGGGAAATTCATCTAAATGATTGAGAAAGGTAAATTCATTAGTACGACGTTTCCAATACAAAATCTTCAGGTTATTAGCGTCAAGTGTGGTAGACAAAACCTACCTTATGTATAGTAACATTATATTACCAAGAATTTTGATAAAGAATAAGAATTAATAAGGGTTCTTTTGTATCTACCCTTCAATATTAATTAACGGTTTTAGATACAGTAACGCCCTACTTAAAATAATTTTTTTCTTTGATTCAACATAGCAAATTCAGCCTCGATTCACCTCTAACTCTCCCTTAAGGTAATAGCAAAGTTAGCCGAGGCATACAGTTTTTTGAGTATATCATTAAAGTGTACAACTGTAGCAAAGTAACTCCATTTTAAAAGGAGAGTAAGGTAATCAAAATTCGCCAGAAGTCCTCGTCGTGTAGAGGATTCTTATTAGACTAGATTAGACTAAACGAGTTGGCGGCCATAATTTGACAGTGTTGAAAACCTTTCAAAGAAAGTGTTATTGGTAACGAAACATGAAATTGCATCTCGTGAATTGTTACATTTTTCTATTTGTTTTACTGTTCCTGTAGGAACAACTCCCGTACTACTGTAGTTATCCGGGATTCCCGCCTCTTTGAGGCAATTGCAAATTTAAGAATTTAACGCCTCATGCACCTGTAACAGAAATCCCCCCACAAGGTTCGAAAATGTCCTATTAGACGTTGGACAGCAAATGTGGTTGCAAGATGATGGTACGCCTACACACCTTTCTATTCAAGTCCGTCAGTATCTGGATCAACAGCCCGGACAATATTGAATTTGTAGAGGTGACCCAGTTTCTTGACCTCCAAGGTTACTCCATCTAACGCACTTAATTTTTTCTGCAGTGATATGTAAAATCTCTGGTTAAGAAACACCAGTGGAAACAGAGCATGACCTGATTGCACGAATTACTGCGACATTTGAAGTCGTTCAAAACAATTAATCAAATTTTTAAGCAAGTCCGCAGAGACCATGTACGTCATTTAAGCAGGTACATTCAGGTTTTATGTTAACTTCTTGAACACTTACTGTAGTGTTATTATGTAGAAGAAATTACAACAAAATTGAATAAAACTCAATAAAACACATTCTTGCACATACTGTCTTTAAGCGCCTTATGGAGACACATAAACACGGGTTCTTATACTCATATGTCTTTGATTGCTGCATTGAATAACCAAGTTTGATCCCATAGTTCTGAATCACCCTGTATAAAATAAAATATAAAAATGAACAATATTGGGCTTTTAGCATTTAGTCGCAGCTTCAATTACAATTTTTTATATTTAAAATTACAAATAAAATTTGAATATGGAAAATGTAGATTGAAAGGAATGAGTCTTGCTAAACTTCTGCATCAACTTCAAATAAAATTTGTAAGAATATTGTACATACAATGTAAGTCTAAAAAAAATACTAGAAAATTCAATACGCACGAGCACCTAAATGAAACCTAATTTGTAAACCTGACAGTATCATTAAACCACTGTTATTACAACATTCTCCTGTTTCTGTTGCTGACGTTAGCTGATGAAATCTAATATGAAAACAGTTGCCTTAAAGCATATTATAATTACATGGTGCTTATTATATAGTCTGTGATTAGATGGAAACAGAATTACTAGATTAATCATTTATATTAACCCCGCCAAAAATCCCCTTCTCTTATGGTTGTTTCCAGTATACAGGGTGTCCCAAATTGAGTAGGATAGCATGGGTATCTTTCTTATTATTAATGTTAGAGATCTCCTTAAATAGGCAAAGTTGTGTCATTTGGATAGCTTATTTAAATTCCGCATAGATACATTCTAAATTTCAAACGGTTTAGATATTATTTAAACAAAACTGAAAACTGCCAATTTCTTCGAAGTCGAATATTTTTGTTATAATAAAAGATACGAAAAAATGTTTCTTATAAAAGTTACTTAGTTCAATTGTGTGCACTTAAAAGTGATATTGAAATTAAATTCAAGATGGTGGTTATCGAGATATTAGCATCATCTTTCATATTTTAAATAGACGCCATATTGGATTTTTAGATGGTTAGATAGCATATTTTTTTCTCTTTTCAACGATGTATTACAACATATGTTTAAATGAAAAAATTTACTGAAAATGATAATTTAAATTTTTTATCAAGTAAGCATCATCAGATTTCTCTTAAACAAATGAAATTATAACAAACTGTCATGTTGAATCAGTGTATTTGTTGTACTAATAATTGGCATTTGTGTATTCTCTTTTCAAGTTATAAGTTGTGATATACTTATTCTATAAAATATTCAAATGGCAAATTTTTGAACAAGCGAACAATATCATATGTTTTATACATACATAAAATGTAATAAGAACAGTCGCCTTGCTGCCGAAACATACTTAACAAACTTTTTCCCGAAAAAAGACAGCCAAAGATTAAAATCTTTCAAAGATTGGATACAAACATGCAGCAGTATGGATGTTTAAAAAAACCTACTCGAAACATAAATGGAGACATTGCAGATGAGGTGTTGACACTGGCCTGTGTGGAAGCTAATCCAAACATTTCAACATGGGAAATAGAAACCCAAGTAAACGTATCCAAGTCTCAAGCATCAAGAATTTTAAAAAAGCGTAAATATCACCCTTACAGGTTTCACATTGCTCAAAACTTACAACCAAACGACTATCTCCGCAGATCAACATTTTGCAGATGGTTTATCAATCAAATTAGGGAGAATGATGATTTTATCAATCGCGTTTTGTGGACCGATGAGTCTTATTTTTCTAACTGTGGAATATTTAATCGCCATAATGAACACTATTGGGCACAGGAAAACCCACGCATAACAGTTCCACGCCGCAATCAAATTCGATTTGGATGTAATGTTTTTTGTGGTATATTGGGAAACCGTTTACTTGGTCCTATAATATTCGATGGAACCTTAACCTCCCAACGTTATTTGGAAATGCTTCAAACATCTTTAGAAGATTTATTACACGACTTACCTTTGGCACAAAATAATCAAATTTGGTATCAACAAAATGGCGCACCCCTACACAACGCTAGAGATGTTATCACCTACTTAAGTAACCGTTTTGATGTCAGGGTAAACACGACCCACACACCTGTAAAATGGCCGCCTAGATCAGCAGACTTAACACCCCTGGATTTTTATTTATGGGGCACTTTAAAAGATAATGTATATGGAAGTAATTTCCAGTACAATAATGTAGATGAACAACGGGAAGCAGTTTTGCAGGCAATAAACGGTCTTCATGGGAATACATTACAGCGCGTAACAAAAAGTGTTCTAAAACGTTGCCAATTGTGTTTAAATAATAACGGTCAACATTTTGAACAATTGCTATGATTTATTAGTTGGTGTTTAATGTTATTCTAATGTTTTTTTTCGTTTAATTTGTTTTAAAACTGATTTGTGTTGATGCCTACTTGATAAAAAATTAAAATTATTATTTTCTGTAAATTTTTTCATTTAAACATATGTTGTAATACATCGTTGAAAAGAGAAAAAAATGCTATCTAACCATCTAAAAATCCAATATGGCGTCTATTTAAAATATGAAAGATGATGCTAATATCTCGATAACCGCCATCTTGAATTTAATTTCAATATCACTTTTAAGTGCACACAATTAAACTAAGTAACTTTTATAAGAAACATTTTTTCGTATCTTTTATTATAACAAAAATATTCGACTTCGAAGAAATTGGCAGTTTTCAATTTTTTTTAAATAATTTCTAGACCGTTTGGAATTTCGAATGTATCTATGCGGAATTTAAATAAGCTATCCAAATGACACAACTTTGCCCATTTAAGCAGATCTCTATCATTAATAATAAGAAAGATACCCATGCTATCCTACTCAATTTGGGACACCCTGTATAATTTAGCAGCCTTGGTCAAAAATATCCCTTGCACATCAGTACATTTAAATGTAGTTCAGGACATAATTTCTCAAAAATTCATCTTTTGTACATAATTTTCATGCATGTTTTAGAATTTGAAGGCAATTTGTTTATACATAACAAACGCGAAAACAAATGCAGGTGATGCGACCAATGCAGAACGATTTTGATAGCGCAATTAATATATTATTAGATATTATAATTCTATCAATTAACTATTTATGAAATAAAAAAATATATAAGATTTTATTAGGTAAGTCGCAGTTCATCACCGTAAAAAGCACCTAGGATCAGTTGGCCATCCAAATCTTGTAGCAGTTATCGGTCTCGTTTGTTGTACTTTAACAATTTCGAACAGTTCTGTACTCGTTTGGATGAAATCCTCAGTTAAATACTGCTTTATATTTTGATATACGTACAATCTGACCAACCCTGTACAACTTCTTGTGATTTTTAGCAGCACTGTCAGCGGTGTAAAGTTTTAATCTTTCCGGGTGTTCTTCCGTTTCCATAGGCGTCATGTTAATAGTTCGATGTGGTGTATTATTGTATTCCTCCATAACCTTAGGCGAAATTTACTACCTGCCTTGCAAGTAAAATCTTCTGTACAACTTCTTTTTGATTGTTCTGATCAACCGTTCAGCCATACTGGCTTTGATTGCGGAATACGTAGAATAATGGTTCACCATATATTTTTGCATAAGATTTTTAAACCGGCGGTTGTAGTACTCTTTCCCAAAATCCGTTTGTAGATTGATTTTTGTGTTAATTTCTCCATGCAACATTGTGTCCAATATTTTTTACATCAGTGAAGTTACCGGACGTTACGAAGCGGCCGCTAAATTTGAACACGCCTCCTTTCTGTAAGGCCACGCCTACTACCCACTCCATGCATTATAGGCTACACCTATTAATCCGTACATTTTGCACACCATTTCAATCTGCTTTATATTATTCTTTATGGATTATTAATATTCTCTGAATTTTTCAATCACATAAATACCATTCTGCAGTACCTATATATGACAATAAAGAAATAATATCGGCAGAAAGTAATTATTTTATTAAAACTCGTTATTTACATTTCAGAAAGAAATATTTTATGCATAAGTACACATAAAGTCCAACATTACACTCAAAAGTTAACTTTTTTTTTTAATTTTCAAACATATATAAAATAATTTTTCCAAATAAAGTAGCACGTTTCTATATAACATATTTTGAAAAAACGTACCTAGAATTTGCTAACAAAACAGCATCTTTTGAATATCCACCATACTGTATATATAAAATTAATCAGTAATTACCTTAGGCCCTCCAATACAACATATAATATTCCTTAAACCGGATTTTAAAATTTACTCCTCTGCCAAACACTTCTATAATACGGTTCAATAGTATCACTAAAAAAACCTTTTTTACATACCTTACATAAGACTTCCGCTTTTTAAAATTTTTTAGCAATTAGCTTAGGTCCTCCAAAACAAAATATATTTTTCGTAAGAACGGATTTTGGAAGTTACTACTTCTACCAGACAGTTATATAACACGTTACAAGAGTACCACTAAAAAAATATTTTTTTTAATATCTTCTATACGACTTTCGCTCTTCAAAATTTGGCAGTAATCAGCATAGGCCTACCAACATAACATATATTTTTCTCAAGAACGGATTTTGGAATTTACTACCTCTACCAGACAGTTATATAACACGATACAACAGTTTCACGGAAAAAAAATATTTTTAATATCTTCTATACGACCTTCGCTCTTCAAAATTTGTCAGTAACTAGTATAGGCCTACCTATATAACATATATTTTTCTCAAGAACGGATTTTGGAATTTACTACCTCTACCAGACAGTTATATAACACGGTACAATAGTTTCACTAAAAAAAAATATTTTTAATATCTTCTATATGACCTTCGCTCCTCAAAACTTGTCAGTAATTAGCATAGGCCTACCTACATAACATATATTTTTCTTAAGAACGGATTTTGAAATTACTACCTCAACCAGACAGTTATATAACACGGTACAACAGTTTCACTAAAAAAAATTATTTTTATTATCTTCTATACGACCTTCGCTCTTCAAAATTTCTCAGTAATTAGCATAGGCCTACCTACACAACATATATTTTTCTTAAGAACGGATTTTGAATTAACCTCCTCTACCAGACAGTTATATGAAACAGTACAACAGTTCCACTAAAAAAATATTTTTCTTAATATCTTCTATACGACCTTCGCTCTTCAAAATTTGTCAGTAATTAGCATAGACCTACCTACATAACATATATTTTTCTTAAGACCTGATTTTGGAATTTACTACCTCTACCAGACAGTTATATAACACGGTACAACAGTTTGACAAAAAAACATTTTTTTTTAGTATTTTCTATACGACCCTCGCTCTTCAAAGTTGGTCAGTAATTAGCATAGGCCTACCTACATAACATATATTTTTCTTAAGACCGGATTTTGGAATTTATTACCTCTACCAGACAGTTATATAACACTGTACAACAGTTTCACTAAAAAACATTTTTTTAATATCTTGTATACGACCTTCGCTCTTCAAAATTTGTCAGTAATTAGCATAGGTCTACCTACATAACATATATTTTTCTTAAGACCGGATTTTGGAATTTACTTCCTCTACCAGACAGTTATATAACACGGTACAACAGTTTCACTAAAAAAACATTTTTTTAGTATTTTCTGTGCGACCTTCGCTCTTCAAAATTACGGACAAATTTTGAAGAGCAAAGGTCGCACAGAAAATACTAAAAAATGTTTTTAGTGAAACTGTTGTACCGTGTTATATAACTGTCTGGTAAAGTTAGTAAATTCCAAAATCCGTTCTTAACAAAAATATATGTTATGTAGGTAGGCCTATGCTAATTACTGACAAATTTTGAAGAGCGAAGGTCGTATAAAAGATATTAAAAAAAATGTTTTTTTGGTGAAACTGTTGTACCGTGTTATATAACTGTCTGGTAGAGGTAGTAAATTCCAAAATCCGTTCTTAAGAAAAATATATGTTATGTAGGTAGGCTTATACTAACTACTGACAAATTTTAAAGAGCGAAGGTCGTATAGAAGATATTAAAAAAAATGCTTTTTTTAGTGAAACTGCTGTACCGTGTTATATAACTGTCTGGTAGAGGTAGTAAATTCCAAAATCCGTTCTTAAGAAAAATATGTTATGTAGGTAAGCCTATGCTAATTACTGACAAATTTTGAAAAGCGAAGGTCGTATAGAAGACATTAAAAAAAAATTTTTTTTAGTGAAACTGTTGTACCGTGTTATACAACTGTCTGGTAGAGGTAGTAAATTTCAAAATCCGTTCTTAAGAAAAATATATGTTATGTAGGTAGGCTTATACTAATTACTGACAAATTTTAAAGAGCGAAGGTCGTATAAAAGATATTAACAAAATGCTTTTTTTAGTGAAACTGTTGTACTGTGTTGTATAACTGTCTGGTAGAGGTAGTAAATTCGAAAATCCGTTCTTAAGAAAAATATATGTTATGTAGGTAGGCTTATACTAACTACTGACAAATTTTAAAGAGCGAAGGTGGTATAGAAGATATTAAAAAAAATGCTTTTTTTAGTGAAACTGCTGTTATTTAAATGGGAGTCTTTTTTTTCAGAAGTGGTTTATTCACACTACTTCCATGGTTTCTTATTTTCTTTTTGTGTATACCCCAAAAAAACTCTGGCCGTCATGTTTAAGCTGGATTTAATGATATTCCAATCTGTTTCTACTTCCATAGTATCAGAAACTTATATAACTTATATAATCGACATTATCAAAACCATTCAAAAACAAATTAGTTCATTTTATTCCCCTTTTAAAATATTATAAAACATATATACAATTTTTACTCGCTAAGCAAAACGAAAAAGTTATTCTGGTATTAGATTCCGTGTGGTAAAAGTGTCTGGTCATGGCTGAATTCGCCATTAAAAACAACACTACTAATTATCTATTTAACTTTATCTCTAATGTCACAAATAACACCGTTAACCATACAATGTGCAAAAAATAGAGCACCCTGCATACTAAGAAACAAAATTTTAATCTTTTAAACTACCAACAATTTGAAATATTTAATTAAAAATTCAACCATTAATTTATGCTTTGTTTATATTGCATAAATTCATAGCAACACGCGAAAAATACTACATAGTAAAAAGATATCCTACACTTAAAAATAGAGTATGATTACATCTTTTTAGCAATATCAATATAATCTGCAAATGAATAACCCTTCAGCCATGTATATACGCTATATTTAAATGATGCGGCAATGTTTAATTAATGAATGTATAAAACAGTGCAAATAACACTTTATTTTGGAGTGAATTCATTTTAGTTTGATATTAGATGATTTATAAAGCAAATTAGAAATCAGTGCTGATAAATAAGTTAATACCTTAACATACCCACGGTAAACACCAAAACATAAACCTATTACAATTAATCTTAGGGATTAAGATACAAATATTGAATCGATAAAGCAAATTGATGATATAATAATACTCATAATTACCTCAAATAAATACCTTCACAAGTTTCACGTACACCGTAATATCACTTAAAGCTAATCTAATCTAAACCACGAAATTTCTCTCACTGATTTATTTTGAACGGTATATAGGTACCTAAGCAATGGGTAGATACTAAAAATTAATGGCACCTTGGCAATTTATTCTTGTGCAATGCGGTTATTTCCCAACCAGTTGAACATTTAGTTCCACAACAAAGATCGTGGATTTTTTAATTCGAAGCCTTTACTTATCGTTTGTTTACGCATTTTTCGGTTAAATTCAGATTGAAATAAAAGAATTTTAAATCCTACATGGCCCACACTAATTTTTTGCTAATTAAAATTCTATATTTGGGAATTGTTTGTTCATCGTTTATATTCGTACAGTGGTACTCGAGGTTACCTTTTATATTTCGGGATTGTGTTAAACTAGTGCTGTCGTCTGGCAACTGACGCTTTTATTCAAAAGTTTGACTTTTTTGATGGATACAAGTTCCATACGTGCTCAAACTGTATTGACGTACGAACACTATTCCTTCTGTTTACAGTAACTTCAAAAATTCATCTTTGCTAAAAAATGGAATTAAATTGTGAACATTTTTGAGGGATTAATTTTTACAATTTTAGACATGGGTTAAGCCAACAACATTGCATCGATGAAGTTAATTATACTTTTGGTGATGAAAAACAAGCACGACTATTATCGATTTCATTCGTGGCTGTAGTTCGATTAAACACGAATTTCGTAAAGGTCGTCCAAAACTGGTTGTTGTTCCGAAAAACTTCGGTGCTGTGCGTAAACTAATACTTGCGCGAACACGTGATTATCGCGAGATTGCGGTAGCCTTGAGCGGCGTCGCCGTGGATCAATGTAGTAAGCGTAAGACTACGGATCCCAAGGTCCCGGGTTCAAATCCCGACACGGCCGACTGCTTGAAAAATGGCAGGTGAGCATTTTTCACAAATATTACGCCCTCGTTCGGATGAGAGGTTAAATGGAGGTCCCGTGTGTGAGTGTTGTCACGCACGCTAAAGATCCCTACCTTGCCTGGAACGGCAAGGGTTCGGCAAAATTCTAAATTTCCAGGCAACAAAAAACTCGCCTTCTGGCCAATGTAGTACCTACTGGTGGAACATTGGAAATGTAAATGAACGGTAGCCTTGAGCAGTAGTGGGACCAGTAATCATTCAATCTTGCATGAATATTTGATCGTCAAAAGAATTTGTTCGCGTTGGATTTCACATAGTGTAACGCCTTAGCGTTATGTTCAATAAAAACCTTAACGGACAACTTACTATTAATATATCCTGTATATTCTGATTTCATATATAGTAGTGTTCAGTAAGCAAGATATTGCATTAGGTGTTCTATTAAAACCATAAACTTAAAACCACAAAATAATTGTCTTATCTCTGTTAAATACATATTGGAACGGAACTTAGGGTGATTAAACCACAAAAGTGTAAATAAGATATTCATTTCAGTAAACTTTCATAGCAGAAACGTCATTTTAAGAAAGCTTTAGAATTATTAAGTAAATAACAGTGAATTCATTAATATACATCTCAAATACAGAAGAGCATTTTTACAAATTTTAGTTAAATAAATTAGAATGAATGTTGCATATAAAAAAAACCTCAGACACACTTCAATACAATGTAAAAACCCAGAGGCTGAGTAGTGGAAATTCACGACATCAGATAATAGATATAATTTAAGAAAGCTTTAGAATTATTAAGTATATAACAGTGAATTCATTAATATACATCTCAAATACAGGAGAGTTTTTTTACAAATTTTAGTTACATAAATTAGAATAAATGTTGCATATAAAGAAAACCTCAGTCACACTTTAATACAATGTAAAAACCCAGAGGCTGAGTAGTGGAAATTCACGAGATCAGATTATAGATACAATTTAATCATTTCATACAATATATTACTTCATGCCCGTGCGGTTTGATTAAAAAAAATCCCTTGTCCATGTATTTCCCGCGTGATATGTAGTGCATTTTGTCTTGTAGTGGCTACACTACGTGCTATAATAGTTTGGCCAATTTCAAATAATAAGAGCTTCCGTAAGTTCATGCAAGACGTATAGTGCACGTGAACGCTATATCAAAGAGACGGTAAATAGCTTTTGGTCGTGATTCATGTTCCACTTTCATAATTTAATATAAGACAACAAAAAAATTATTACATGTAACGAAAATTGTATTAATTTATTTCATATTTATACTTAGACATAAAATAGCTATTTATGTGCACCCAGGACGATTCATCCAGTTCGAGGTCCTACGACCTGAGGGATAGATGTAGTCGTCCGATAGGGATAATCATCCAGTAACACTTCACACATAAAAAATAGAAGACGATAGGATCGTATATATATTTTAGAATTTATCTCGTATTTTGCAATACAATTATACACCTACATCACTTGTCTATGACAACAAGGAACGGTTTGAAGTTTAGATATTTGTCGCGTTTATTTAATGGCGCAATCAATGATCAAATTGCCGAAATTAATTTAAAAAACGCTCAAAAAATAACCGCAACTTTGCTACCTCGTAAATCCAAACAGGTGTATGAGAGAATAATTACAGGATATAATGAATACCTTATACCCTCTCATTATGCCCCGATTGTTACGGATATGTCTACATATCTCGTTAGACGTTATGACTAAATTATAACGAAGCGAAATATAAGGAATATATAATATTTTAAAATTTCTAAACATTTTCATTTCCTTGTGACTCAAAGAACTTGCTTAACAAGAGTCTAATCGTATCGGTGCCCAACGCATAGATTTCTTTTCCTATCGATTTCCTATTGATTCTTGCACAATTTCTAACTTATAATTAGGGCTGGGTCGGCGTATCGATATATCGATACGTATCGATACGACCCCCGTATCGACCCCCCCGATACAGCAAAAAATAAATATCGATATATCGATACTCGATATGTATCGACACGTATCGATATGTATCGATATGTATCGATATGTATCGATACGTATCGATATGTATCGATACACATCGATACGCATCGATACGTACCGATATTCGATATAGAATATGTATCTATATTCGATACGCAAAATCCCGTATCGCCCACACCTATATACATACTTATGTCACAAATATTAAACTTGAAACTTTAATTATTTTGATAACAAACAATCTTAAGTGAAAGATCGAATTGTCAGTAAATACATTATTTTAAAACGATCTTGTGATTTTATTCCCAAAGAAATAGTAGAAAAATTTATAGATGCGAATCGATTTGTACCGATAGGTATCGCTACGTCTCGATATGTATACTTAATCTACACATCTAAGCGTTCCGATACGAATCGCTATATATATATATATATATATATATATATATATATATATATATATATACATACCGCTACGTATCGATATGCATCGATACGTATCGATACACACCGATACGCATCGATACGTATCGATACGAATCGATATGTATCGATACGCACCGATACGCATCGATACGCATCGATACGTATCGATACGCATCGATACGTATCGATACGTATCGATATATATCGATATTCGATATATCGATATAGAATATGTATCGATATTCGATACGCAAAATCCCGTATCGCCCACCCCTACTTATAATAGCCATTGCATATTAAATAAATTAGATATGGTATTTTGTTCGCACATACATATCGTGAACATTCCTTGAAATGTTAATAGTCACATTTCATTTTAATCGCTTCTGTCCACCAATAGTGTTAAGATTACTTCTTTTAACGAATACGATTTTTAGGTTACATGCATTGTTGATCAAAAAAGATTATTTTGTAATCCTACATTGTTCATATTCAAAGGTCGTCAAATTTATTACGACTATTTTAAGTTACAAATTGTGCTCATTTCATTGCAGTTTTATGATTCACTTGTTTTGATTAATAATGTATAACGTTGGCGCCTATAAACAATCCTTTTGGAACAAAGAACATTCACAAGCAAAATTATGCCGATGCAGAAAATGATAAAGCCCCTTTCTCTAGTTCAATTAGTCTTTCAATAAGATAATTTTACATTGCTAGCTAGAGAAAAATAATAAAAGTAATTTCGAGTTGCAGCCCAAATTCATTTGTCCGAATTCTGACGAAAATAATTTTAAATTGTTTTATGGCTAGAAGGTTTTTCTTTGTTAAACACCTCGTCGAGACCATTGAAAAACTTAACATGCAAGCTTGAGTAGACACAGTTAGCCTTTGATAATTAGGTATCAGACCGATTAATATGTTTAGTCAATAGACTTCGGAATCATATTCTACCAGGTTGGTAAATTTTACTTTTAGGAGGAATTTATTTCCTTCCGTATATAACTTCATGTTGGAGAGAACTGTTAATTAAGAATATCTGAGTTTCTTTTCAAAGTCCCAGAAGTTCCAGTGAAATCTGATGAAAGCGAATGGAGTCCAGGAAATAATTGATTTTAGTTGTTTCTAAGATCTACAGTCAAAAATCACTCATCAGGTATTTATAATAAATTTTCTGAAACTATCACCTACAGCAACCAAAAATTAATGAACAATTTTCTAGCTGCATAAATTTATAAACGCATTCATAGTACGTTCCTGTTATTAGTTTTAAGAAATTAAAAAATAATTTTGCTCGGCGAGAATGTGTTCTATTAAGATAAGTAATTTGGCATACATTTAGCTTTAGTTGAAGAATGATTATATGTACTTGTGTTTAACGCGTAATTTTGCAATAGAGTAAAGAATTTCTTACACTGGTGTGTTCACTTCAAACGTAAAGGTAATAGTTTCCAGCTTTGATATAATAAAAGATATTGTAATCATTTAGAGGTCTGATTAATATTCAGATAATTTAACATTTGATTTTGGTAACTCTTTTCCTTTCAGCTAGCAGTTTTATTTAGCTATATTAGTGCCCTTATCATAAGTTTATTTTAAGTTTGTTTTAAATTAGTGTACTCGATTATTCCTATTGTAAATTTTAGTCCGGAATCACTTTCCTGATCTCGAATTTTGGCATTCTCCTGTTATTCCCTCTGGAGCGGTTTTCCCTAGAAAGCCCCGTATTTCGAGATTAGGTGGCGTCCAAAATAATTTCCAATTAACACTAATATTTCCCGCATAATAGTTATCCAGGACCTTCTTTGAACACTTATACCACTTTTCCCACTTGGTTAGCAACCATTCTTGTTAGTACGGTTGAGGTTTACGGTACTTTATCGGGACACCAAATTTCTAGCAAGGTACTTTACCAAGTTTCTCTGTGAATTACTGAATAGATTTTCTGGGAACAAAACTGTACGTAACAATTGGTGTCAACGTTATACATTATTAATCAAAACAAATGAATAAAACTAGAATAATTTACAGTACAAAATAGTGATATCATTTATAACCCTAAAATCGCCATAATGAATTGGACAACCCTTGAGTATAAACAATGCAAAATTGCAAAATAATCCTTCTGTAGATCAAGAATTCATGTAACATAAAAATTATATTTCTTAAACGAAATAACCCTAATCCTATTGGAGGGATTTACCAACACAGAAACTATCAGAATGAAATATTATTATAAACATTTCAAAAGAATTTTACAACCGCCGTACTAAAATTCAAAGTTAAGTTTGATGCAGCAAATTTTTTTAAACTTGTATGAGTGAAGTGTGAAATTGTATTTGTTGGGAATTACTGATAATACAAATTTAAATAAAAGTGTAGGTTTATTAACTTTATTATTATTCTTTAACTTTAGAATAATATTATAGTAATTTATCTATTCTTAATTGTATTATGATAAAAGTACATATCATACAATGTAGCGGTTTCTTTGTGAAACGATTTTGATTATGATTCTATTAACTTATGATATTATAATTACTTATGGAAAAAATTTAAACATTTAATTAATTGGAATAGTTTTAAAAACTGTTTCAAATACAGTTAATTAATTTCAAATTTGTGTTTCATTTCAGGATTCCAAAAAAGAATTCTGGTGCACAATTTCGACAACAAACAAAAATAAGCAACAAAAATGACGATAAAATGGGTAATATTTTAAACAGGTTTTTGCACATTCACGACTAAACAGTTGAAAATACTCTAAATGCGCCAATTACTTACAGCACACAAGATTTTGTCGCCGATGCCGATGCAATTAACTATGTTGTGGTCGTCATTACAATCCAAAGATTTTCTTAGAAATTTTCTTGTTGTTGCTTTATTATATGTCTTTTTTTAATATTATCAATATGTATTTAAATAAAAAAGCTTTTAGTTTAAATTATTTTAATTGATAATTGGTTGTTTAAAGAGTATTACTTTTTTTGTGTACCTCAACTCATTTGTGAGACAGCGGCAAATTATGAAATGGCATGCAGGCGGCTTTGATCTCGCGGTGGCATTGCAAACAATAATTAGGTGTTGAGGATGGTGCGATTTGTGAAATTTGAAAGCATAATAAAACTTGCAAACGTGGACGGACAACCTCTCCAAAGCCATGTGGTTGGTTACCCACGGACGCGTCCTCCGGTGGCAGATAGGAGAATTCCAAGGGTATCTGGTCAAGTGATTGGCCAAATATTCTAGGCAGAATTGTGGTTAAGCTTATCTCTTGCAGAGACCCATCAGTGGTATATGACTCACAACATGATGGAGAGTAAGAGAATGTGCTAGCGGGATATAATCTGTAACATAAGCCAAGTGAAAACGACCCGAAAGAACAAATCCTTTAGCCCAGTTGTAATTTCGTGGTAAACGAGGTAAACGAAACCGGTATAGCATTTATTGTTACACTGACAAACCGTGCCTCCCTTGCTGTCGTGTTAATATATTACGGGCAAGGAGAGTGTGGGCGTCTTGACTTTATCGCCTGGACCAAGTACAGATACTCATTAAAACACCTAAATGGCGTGATGTAGGACCAAGCCCAGAGGAACAGGGTAGCACTCCGCTTTAAGTACTTCTGACATGCCAACGAGGACACCTGACATGGTTAATCCCCCTTACTCGTAAGAACAATCATGAATTTTGAAACCAGATAAATCATTTAGCTTAGTTGGAGGAACCAATAAAAGGCGACCCTTTGGGCAACCACAATCAGACCATGCAGTTGAAGCAGACCCAGGATGTCAGCCGCTAGCAAAATTGAAGTCAGATGCACCTGACATAGAAGGCACGAAATAAGGTTTGCAGCCACTAGACTGCAACCGAAGAAGCTGTCAGAGGCTCAACGAAGGAAGCTGTCGAAAACCAAATAAGTGGAAGCTGGGACGTGGTAGGAGTCGAAATCGTCCACGAAGCAGGTTCCGCTACGGGAGGTGACTGAAGGTAGCAAGAAACCCTGATCAGAGACTTCCATACTGACCAAACTCCAACGGCAAACCAAACGCCTCAAGAGTCCAGAGAAGATTAGATCGTATGGTGTAGCTGCCAGGGGTTTGCGAGTGGCGGTAATCGGCAGACGTCACACAGACTCTATATTCACTGGAAATCAGCCATTGCGTATTCAGAATATGCTGTATATGACATGCTCTCTGGATGCTCTAGCCCACCTCAGTTCGAGGGTGCCAGGTTTACCGATGAGATTTTTTCGTCGACCTGTGTTAACCTTGAAACTAAAGGGTGGATACAAAAATTCTTGAGACAAAGAGAAACCATTGGAAAGGATCGCGTCTTACGGTAGTAGACGCAGCGGATCTCGAAAAGAGACCAAGATCTTAGTCTGGATCTCCGACAGAAATGTCAAGAAGAAAACAACAAGAACCCGTTTGAGGTGGCAAAATACTGATCTTCAAACGGATGACTGGCGTACGCGTTCCCAGAAAGCTGATAAGGAAGGTGTTATCTTGGCCTTTTCAGTAGACCCGGGCTTCATGGTAAAATTATTATCTCCTATAAATAGCGATAGCTTCTTGGATCACTCCTAAGCCTGAATAAAGTGTAAAGGAGGCTATGATAAATGTTAGTATGTAATAAAACATTTAAATTCGATTATCTCAGAAACAGCTGCTCAAAGCGACATCTACAAGGTATACCTTTTTTGGAGAAAAAAGATTAGGGAATAAGAATTTTGAACAAGAAATTTGATATACCGAAGCGCAAAACCGTTATGGGGCTTTGAATGTAGGCAAAGGGCTGCTAGCGGCGCCCTCTGCGAGCTATATCAAAACTATTATCAAATCTGAATTTTTTCATCTAAAAATATTCTAGATAGAAAATTTCATAAAAATGCTGCTATTATTAAGATACCTATTTAAAAATAACTTAAAAAATATTAACTTTTACAACCTCTATCTTGGAAACTATCAACTTTTGAACTAAACAAAACTGGGCCAGATCCTTATATTTTAGTCTCAGCAATTTGTGGTAACCCATGCGGACACACTGTATTTACTACGAAGGATTGTGAAAAAATAATCTCCTGATACCATCTATAAATGACTTCCAACTTGGTATTCGTGAAGGAATTTAATATGATATACAAAGTGGTATGTAGAAATGTTCACAATTATGGAACATTCATCGCAAACGGAAATACGTAGGACTGACGAAATGTGCGGTTGTAGAATGCACTTCGCAGCAAAACGCGATATCGATATTGATTGGCAGTCTGCAAGAAACGTGCAATGCAGTTTTATAAAATAGTTTTTTATATTGCATGTGTTTCCATTACATTTCTTAAGGCAACTTTATATTCTTGTTTAATCAAAATATTTTCATGTTGCATCCACTGCTTCGGTCACTAGTTTCAGACCTGCACAATATAGTGCGTAACTCTTTTAAAGTAGCATAAATGCAAACAAACAGTATCTACCCCAAATTTTATGAACATTCAATATTTTACAGCACCCTTGAACTACGTTAACGGCACCCCTGATGAATAACAATGATGTAGGGGAATCGTATTCCTATGTGCAATAGAAGAACCCCATTTAATTTTACTTTATAACGCCTACAAATACAAAGTAATTTCATTTGCATTTTATTCGTTACTTTCAGTTTATGCTCTTTTTTTGTCTTGATGTTTTTGCATTTTACAATTAGAATAAGGATCAGAATGTTATGTTCAAAAATAATAAAATTAAGTTCAGACGAATTTTGGAAAACATAAAAACATGAAACGTAGGAATGCATAACAAAAAAAAATCGCACATGATGAAACCACTGATAATTCTGAAACTAAGTGAACTGACATTGCTGCTACTAAAACGTCATGTAGTGTGCTAATACATTTTCAACAAAATATCTACGGGGTTTTCCAAAATTAGGTTAAGGAAAAACGCAATCAATTTTGAAAAAGTACAATCTGTAATGAGTTCGCGTTACTTTAGATATAAACCAGATGATAAAGAAAAAAATTAATCCTAAAGGAACAGAATAAATATGGACGCACGATGTATAGAAAGATTTTAAGATAATAAATGTTAATTAAGCATGATATTTCAAAATTTTATTTCTATAAAGGTAATTAAGATAATAAGGTATTACATTATTTCGTTTAAATACATTGTAAATGTAATGATCCATGACGATAATCTATTTTAAAACCGCAATTGAAACAAATCTCAATGTGACAAGACGCTACGTATACGTTTCCTATAGAAAGATAAATAAATAGAGTTATCGTACAATTACCTTGTGTTCAGTATAGATAAAATATGTTACATTGTGAGAACGAAATTGATAGAAAGGAAAATGAGATATAACAACTAAGCTTGACAAGTAGGACAAAAGTTCAAAAAAGAGAAGACGAAATGTAAGCACTACAAGATGTAGGTCATGCGGAATTGATGGTATGCCGTTCGCGGGCGCAGTGTGTTTAATTTGCAGTAAGTCAAATCACTTTCATGTGTTCGTGGATTTTACTGTCCATAATATAATCATGGGGTCGTAAATAACAAACAAAGATTAGATTCAGACACCGCCAAACGTTTCGAAATGAAAAATACAAGTGAAATCCCACGTTTTGAAGAATTAAGAGTGTTCTTAGATCTATCGTGTAAGGCTTTAGAGATAAACGATTTGATGTCTCAAAAAACACTGAAAACCGTCAACTTTGCGACTAAAAGCAAAAGTGAGCCTTCAACTTGGAATAAACAAATTCAACTCGTGGGACGTTTGTATCTACGACCTCACCTAACAAATGCATAGTGTGTAATGACTCGCATTTGATTTATGGTTGCAAAAAGTTCCTTGGTAAATCCAGTTAGGAACGATTTGATTTCGTTAAAACGAATAATCTCTGTTTAAATTGTTTGTGTCGCATCGTGTCAAAATTTGCCAATCAAAGGTTGTTTGTAAAAAATGTCGTAAACCACACCACACATTGTTGCATTTTGAGAATGCAAATACCTCTCCTACTACATCAGCGGATCATACAAAAAAAAAGGTTGAAAAGAATGAAACAAGTGAAGCTTCTTCGTTTCCGATGCAGAGGCCTGAAGTTAGTTCATTCTTTTCTCGTCCAGTTGCTAATACAACAAATTTGTTAGCTACTGCTCAGGTAGCGATTATCGATGGTTTTGGAAAACTACAAACTGTTAGGGAGTATGTCAAATTTCATAACAGAAACGTGTCGTCAAAGGCTTTTTTTGCAAAAGCATAAAAGCTTAGCAAAAGTACAAGGTTTGGAATTGAATGTGTCTACTATCAGTGATAGCTTATCGTGTCGTATTCATTCTTGTAATCAGGCTGAAACTCAATTCAATTTCAATTTAGAACTTTTTGTTTTACAGGAAATATGTGGTCAACTGTCAGCCACACCTTTATCAAAACGCCATTGGGATCATATCAAAAGTTTTTTGAGCCTGCGAAAATTGATTTGTTGTTAGGAGAAGACATTTTCGCACAAATTTTGTTGTATGAATCTCGGATCGGCCAACAAGACGAACCGGTGGCCATTCGCACCAAATTTGGTTAGATTGTGACTGGAAAAGTCGGTTGTTCAGAAACTATTTCTACTTTGTTGTGTGCTTATGTGGAACCAATAGAAGAAGCGCTAATTCGTTTTTGGAAGCTGGAAAGTGTTCCTGCTCACGTACAGGAAAATGCATAAAACTTATTGTGTGAAAAAACGTTTGTTCAAACTTATTCTAGAAACGATGCAGGTCGGTTTATTGTTTCATTGCCTTTTAAAGGACCAGAACCAATTTTTACTGATTCTCGTGCAATCGCTTTACGTCGCTTTTTGTGGTTGAATAGACCTTTGCAGAATGACTCGGATTTATGAGCGTCGTACAATCTTTTCAAGCAAGATTACATAAACACAGGGCACATGAGTCCTGTACCTCTTCTTTGGTTGGATAGTAGTCCTGTTTATTACATTCCGCATCATGCGGTAATAAAGCCAGAGAGCACAACAACTAAATTAAGAGTTGTGTTCGATGAAAGTGCAAAAACCTCAGACGGTATTTCACTAAATGACACGTTGTTACAGGGAAAATCGCTACAAAAGGATATTTTTGAACTTCTATTGCATTTTCGGATTCACAACATTGCTTTCACTGCGGATATCAAACAAATGTATCGCCAGATCAAGATTATACCAGAACATAGAGATTTCCAACGTATTTTGTGGAGATTTGATTCATCTGATCCTCTTGTTAATTATCGATTGAACACCGTTACTTATGGGATAAAAGTTTCTCTTTTTCTTGCCCTTCGTACAATCCAGGAATTAGCGAGATTGGAAACGGTTCATTACCACCGCGCATCACTTGTTTTATCGTCCAAATCATATGTAGGTGACATTATCAGTGGTTGTGAAACTGTAGAAGAAGCCAACTTGCTAGTTCAAGAACTGACTGAATTATGTAAGCTTGGTGGTTTTGAACTTAGAAAATGGAATAGTCATTCCACCCTTATCTTGTCAAATATACCCAATTAACAAATCGAACAACCACTGCTGACGTTTAGTCAAGAACAAATTCCGCTAGTAAAGGTGTTAGGGCTCAAATGGTGTTCCGATTCAGATGGTTTTTCATACGATATACAAATTAGTGAGCGTCCTTGTACAAAAAGGAACATTCTCTCGACATTAGCTATAATATTCGATCCCCTAGGTTTCTTAACTCCTGTTACATTTTTTATTAAACATTTCGTTCAGCGTTTATGGACTTTGGGAATCAATTGGGACGTCCAGCCTCCCAAAAAACTTATTCGTCAAGGGACAAGTATTTGTTGCAACTTCCATTCTTATCCGAGTTGAAAATTTCTCGTAAGTTGATTTGTATAGACTTAAAGAGCATCGAATTACACGCCTTTTGCTATGCCTCAGAAGCAGGTTATGCATCTGTTGTTTATTTTCGTTGTTTTGACAAAAATGATAATGTTTTCGGGTATTTTGTTTGTGCAAAAAGTAAAGTTGCGCCCATAAACAAAGTTTCGTTACCACGGTTAGAGTTGTGCGCAGCAGTTCTACTCGCAAATCTCATAGAGTATGTGAAGAAAACATATTTCAAGTTAGAATTCTACAATAACACTTTCATGGTTAAAATCGCCATCTAATAAATAGAAAACCTTTGTAGCAAATAGAATTGCACAAGTTCAATCGCTAGTTGCACCTTCTAATTGGAATCATGTCAAATCACAAGACAACTTTGCCGATTGTGCCTCAGGAGGTCTTTTTGCAACTGAAGTTATCGATCACCCGCTATGGTGGGTGGGTCCTGTGTGGTTAAAAATACATTTGGAAGAATGGCCTAAACAACCATTTCTTGATAATTCAGCATCAGAATTGTCACAAAGTTCTGCCGAAGCAAAAGACGTGTTGGTTGCCACCGAACTCTCGGATCACATTTTCACTTCTTTGTTAGATACATTCTCCGATTTGCAAAAGATTATGAAAATAATTGTTCGCTGCCGCCGTTTTGTGTTCAACCTCAAATCACCTAATGGAAAATTAACTGGTGCGATTACACTTCGAGAGAGAACATCAGCGTTAGAATTATTAGTTAAACATGTTCGAAACGGTGCATTTGCTGAAGCTTTGGAAAAATTGAACAAGAGACATTTAGTTAGCAAACAACACCGTTCTCTTACTCCATTCGTAGATTGCCGGGGACTCCTCAGGGTGAGCGGTCGCTTAAAACATTCGGACACCTCACATGATGCAAAATATCCTTTACTTCGCCCGGCTCCATCGTCTAACAACTCTTATTATACAGGATTGCCACATTAAAAATTTACATTGCGGTAATCGTACAACCCCTTCATTATTGCAACAGCATTTTTGGATTTTGTCTGCTAGGAGAGCCATAAGACAGTGTCTACGTGCATATATTCCTTGTTTTAAGGTTAATCCTACTTCTATTGTGCCTTCTATGGGAGATTTACCCACTCCGCGTAAATTTTTTAGGCCCTTTTTCCATAACAACGGGTCGGGTTCGAGGAGCCAAACCGTTAAAGGCATATATTTGTCTCTTTGTTTATTTCAGCACTAAGGCAGTGCATTTAGAATTAGTTTCAGATTTGTGATCAGAAGCATTTTTAGCCGCTTTCCGTCGATTCATTTCTAGACGCGGAAGGTGTATCCACATGTACAGCGACTGAGGTACCAACTTTATAGATGCTGAAGCCAAAATACGCGAACTGTTAGAACAATTCGCACACGCAGAAAACATTGACTGGTCGTTCAACCCCCCTTCTGCTCCGCACTTCGGTGGGCTATAAAAGGCGGGAATTAAATCTGTCAAAACTCACCTATCTCGGGTAGTTGGTGAGCAAAAATTGACTTACGAAGAATTAAATACTGTTATAGTGCAAATTTAAGCACTTTTGAACTCCCGTCTATTAGGTCCGCTTAATTCGGATCCTAACAATATATCTTGTTTGACCCCAAGTCATTTTTTAACCATCAAACCTATTTCTGTCGTTCCAGATACGGACGTTACTGAGGTAGCGACTAGTCCAGCGGTTACAGCAAACTTTCTGGAAGCGATGGCAATCAGAGTACCTTCATACGCTTCAGCAAAAATCTAAATGGTTTGCTTCAAGGGAATTGCTAAAGCTTAATACCTTAGTATTGATTCAATATCCCAATTCTCCGCCTCTTCAATAGAGATTGGGCAGAATCATTCAACTGCATACCGGCAAAGATAACGTTGTTCGCGTTGCAACTGTGAGAACGGCACATAGGACTCTTTAAAGACCTGTGCTAAAGCTTTGCCCTTTGCCCTTAGAACAGTAATTGTTCTCTTGCTCTTGTTGGTGTATTTGTGCAACAAGCTCATAGAGTTAGATACTATATAGCTATTTAGTCTAGTTCCGTATAAGTTTTATTTAGTATCGTACATATTAGTTGTTTACTTTGTTTAAAAATAAATTTGTATTTATTTTGGTAGGCGGAATGTTCGGGCTCCTGTCCCTCTTCTCTTGATCCTTGTTAATCCCTCCCTTTAAAAATCATGAAAGGACTTAAAACCGGCAGCCGACGAGGGTGTTGTGTTGTTACGTTTGAGCTACCGAAAGTGACAAATGAGTTTCGTATCGTGAGTGCTCATTGACAATAAAATAGTGCCGTTAAGCTCGCTATACAGTTAACCTAATTACAGTCCACATCATCATTAGAGGAATTCAAAGTAAGTGTTTATGTTAAGTAATGCATGATACATCCTTTGAACCAACATTCATAGTAAAATGTTGCAAACCTCCTGACTTTTAGCTATCATCTATCAAATGTAAATATTCAAACTTTGACAGGTTAGAAATGAATTGATATTTAAAATGACACCTACTTTTGGGAAACTCTTTATAAACTATAAACAACCTAGTGGAGTTAGTTTCAATATTTGATAAAACAAAAAAGAAGAAAAATGTAATCCAACACCTACTCAATGTTGAACCCGTAACGTTTATTTAGAGAAGTTTAGAAATTATGAAAAACCTGAAATGCCTACTAATAACTCAATAAAGTGTAGTTAATGGATGTAATGTGATATAAATCGGACGGCTTCCAGACCTTTTTTATCCTAGAATTGTTATTTTAAAGTGTATTTACCATACCCTGCACGTTTCCTGTAAAGAAACAGTAAAACTTTATCCAAGGGTATAGAAGATTTGGAAAGAAACATCTAAATACCTTTTTTTAAATTACGCATACATGATTTTATATTTTTAAAGTTTGTATTATTTTGAAGTCCAATTGCAAACAGCAATTTACATTTAAAGTTTCAAGTATTTGAAAACGTAGTACACAAAATTATGCATCTATCACAAACTGGACCATTATGTGTAGCAGAGGTCGTAAAAAAATTTTAGAACAGGGTCTACGCTAAAATACGTCAATGAAAAATGCTTACGAGACACTTTTGTAGCAGGTGAACAAATTCACGAAAGCTTAAGCAATTCATTGTATAACTTGTTATTATTTTATGAAATGAATTTTAACCCAAAATTATTATACTTACTCAATAGTTCTTAACTCACTCATACAAAAAACTATACAATGCCATAAGTTCTCATATGATATATGCAAAACGAAATATATTCGAATTTGCTTCAAATAAAATTTTTTTCTGCAAGAACTGTGAAGGTGGAAGGAGGCGGAGGTGTATGTGGTGGGATGTGGAGGCGGAGATGGAAGGATGCGGAAGTAGAGGAGTAGAGGTGGAGGTGGAGGTAAAGGTAGAAGTGGTGGTGGAGGTGGTGGAAAGCGGTCCCTCTGTCTCTCAACCATCCATTTTCCTCTACTGAAATTTATGTAAGGCGTTCACAATTACTTTATTATGATCAGTTTCTATATCTGCTTCCGGATAGCTTAGCTTCTGCAGTCTTTTACTTTATTTCCCAAACCGTTGTGTAACAAGAATGTAATATTGTAACAATTTTATTTTTGGTTATTAAATCCCTTCATCAAAGTGCGAGAATAATAAAACACTTTTATTAAAATAATGGTAAAATACATTTAACAAGTAAGGTAATACGTTAAAGCAGCATCTTTATTTGTTATTCTATTTGTGGTTGGATATCTGTGTCTTCTACAGCCATTCGCAGGCGCGTTTTGGTTTGACAACCTCCTCCTTGGACGCTCCGGTCGCCCGAGCGAGTTTGATAATCAGTTGGCCATACGTGGAAGAAGAGACAAGATGTATGAAAGAACGCAGGCCGGCAATTTGCGTATCAATTTTGATGAGTTAGGACACATTCTTGAATAGCGGTTGGTAACGTATAAAAGTTATTATCTTGTTTAATTTGAGATAATTTGTTTAGCGCGACGAGACACATTGCTACAATTAACCATGCACTTTGAAGTTAGAAAATTTAATCTATTTTAAGAAAACTACTTTGTTACACGAACGACATGAACAATGCAACTTAGAAGATAGGAAATTCAATCCCTTTTGTTAAAACCACGTTGTTTTACGACGTGTAAAATGCAACTTAGAAGATAGGAAATTTTAACCAATTTAAAGAAGATTTCAATATATTCGATATCTCCTCATGTCTCCTGGCATCTTTAACGTGTATGCCTACGTAGCCTACGCAGCCTATTTCCCCTGTTGTTTCTCATGCCTAAACCAAATAAAAGTACTATCGCTCTTTCCCTGTATTAAAATCTCCAGCAATTATTAAATTTTCTTGCCCTTTTACGAATCTTAGTATATCTTCGGTATCTTTAGAGCTCGCTTCTGCATCTTCCTCATTGTAGCTAGAGGTGGGCATGTAAACTTGTATTATTACCGTGTTTAGCAGTTTAGATTCTATTTTAACCATAAGTACTCGTTCGTTCTTTTGTAAGTAGTCTTCTACACGATATCTTTTCAACATAAATACCACTACACCCAAATTTCGTCTTCCGATCCTGTACGAATTACACTATCCAAAAATCACCCGCCTCTGGCCATCGAAATTCACTAATCCCTATGTCTAATGCTAACCTATCCGTTTAAATTTTCATAATCACTAACTTACCCACTTGTTTCATGCTTCTACAATTCCATGCCCCGACACGCAAGATGTCCCAGGTTCTTCCTTTCTTCTAATTGAGCTTGTTGATCACATCTTCCGGAGTAGTTCCATTCGAACGGGAAACTATTTTAACTCCAAAATCTTTTGTCCCAAAGGATGCCATCATTTTAAAAGCAATTTAAGTACACAGTGTATTTGGGAGGTAATGTGGTGGTATCCCGTTGCTTTTCACATCGCAGTAGTGTCTTAGAATGCCATACCGACCCCTATAATCTCTACCGCTATAAGTACCGGAAGAGCTGCTGCCTTCTTTCGGGGATCTGTCTTAGTCTGGTTCCTCACTAAAGACCCCACTAATTTGGTTAAGCCTATTATTCGGCTGTCTAACTGATTGAAACACTCAAACCATCTACACGTTCAAGTATTGTAAAACTTCTTCAAATTGCAGGTCAGTTCAAAACGGATTAAAGCTAACGATCGTCATAAATTAGAAATTAACAGTTAGTAGCAGTAATTAAAAATAAATATAAATTGATAGAGCTTCGAGTGTTATTAAGATAGTGCAACATCGTTTTTGAGGAAGTTAGTATGGTATAGGTCTTTCAAAATCTCAGCGACCTGCGCAGAAATCCCAAATATTACTGACAAAACTAAAGACCAAAATGAAAATATAGTATTGTGGAATGATAGTCATGGCTCCAACAGCGTTGACGTTACTGCAATATAATTTTAAAATCGATGTTACCATATGAATATTTTTTATACATTTTTCATACTAAAAAATATTTGTGGGCGTTATAACTTTTACAAATTCCTTTATTTCGCAACTGCTACTAATAAAGCAAACATATGACGATAAGATTAAATTAAATAATCACTATAGCAGCATTGCAGTGCTTCCTGCCTATTTCATTCTGTTTTCTGTATTTTGTTTAATTTCCCTTTATTAATAATATTTATAAAACAGTCTTTTCAAGACTTCGTTGTTTATTTTGAAATTGTAAGTAAACGTTTTTAAATTTAATATTTCTTGAGTACATATTTTTTTATTTTAGGTAGGATTCGACTTCATTATGTATGAGCAATTCTCAAAAAATTGTTCATAGCCAAGGTCGTGAGATTATATATAATCTTTACAATTATATGAAAGAGCAGAAGGATGCTGGCCAAGATACGATTTTGCTGAACAATTTGAGCAAAATAGTGTCTGAAGCAACTGGTGTGGGGTTAACAACTGTTAAGAAAATTATTAAAGAAGACAAAATGCAGCCAGTTGGTGCTAAATTACAATTTACCTTACCAAGGAAAACCATCAAGAAAGGTAGTCGAAAGTCTACATTAGATGAATTTGAAGAAGAAATTCTTCGTACAATTATTTATCGATTTTCGAATACACACCATAAACAAACTATAATGAAGGCTGTATTTGAAGCTTTCAAATCTGAAGAAATTAATTTCTGTGGAAAAATCAATTCGTTTAGACGATTGGTGCATAAAATAGAGTTTCGTTGGAAGAAGTGCCAAGAAAATCGTAAAATCTTAATTCAAAAACCAGAAATCCGATCAAAACGAGTACATCTTTTACGAAAAGTACAACAATATCGATCAGAAGGAAGAAATATTATATATTGTGATGAAACTTACCTGCACAGTTCACATACCGCATCGAAGTCGTGGGACGATGGTTCAAATCAATATTCAAAAGTACCATTAGTTAAAGGAAACGTTTAATTATTATACATGTTGGCGGCAAAAAGGTTTTGTTCCGAATGGATTGCTAATTTTTAAGTCGGGACTTAAAACTGGTGATTATCACGATGAAATGAATCATAGAAATTTCTGTAAATGGTTACAAGATAAATTATTACAAAACCTTGAACAAAACTCTATGTTAGTGATGGATAATGCATCATATCATAATGCGACCGAGGAACCAAATCCAACTACGGTTTGGAAAAAAGAAGACATGGAGTGTTGGCTACTAAAAATAAACATACCTTTTCAGCTTAAAGATACAAAATCAGAACTATATGCAAATATTAACCAACATAAGCCTCCGTGCAAGCAATATGTTGTTGATAAAATTTTAGCCGAACATGGTCATACAGTGTTGCGATTGCCCCCATATCATCCTGAACTCAACCCTATTGAAAAAATATGAGCAATGGTAAAAAATCATGTTGCTACAAATAACACAACTTTTAAATTAGGGGATGTATGAAAGTTGGCTAAAAATAAGTTCAATACCGTTGGTCATCAAGAATGGGTAAATGTTTGTTCTTGTGTAGAGAATCAGAAAAAGAATACCTTAGTAGAGAATATATAATAGACGACATAGAAGAACTAATAATAAATGTTAACCACGATAGTGATTCTTCAAACTTGAGTTTACCTGATGATGATAGTGATGATGATTTTGGTTGCAAACCATTACAGTAACGTGCAATATGATTGTGTATGCTATAAGACATTTTCAATTTGTTTGTAGTGCGTATTGTTATTCATTTAAATAAGCAACATTATTGTATTACTTAATAATATTAATAACTAATATTTTACTTGGGTGTCTGATCTAAATAATATATTTAAGGTTTTATTAAATTTATTTGAAATCATTGGACGAGTTGTATGAAAATTTCAATCATGCTGTCTAAAGTAATTATTATGACTATATAATGTAGATAGCTCAGGGTGAAGTTTAAGCAGTGTGTACAATTGCTATTTCGCCCAAACTGTTTTAAGTTGAGTGTTTATTTAACTGAAACATTTGTATAAAAATAACTTTTTGTACTACAGTTACTTTTGCTATCCAAGATACAATCTACAATGTCTCCATAACTATGAATTTCTTCTCCATTGTTAAAACCATGCTTGATGTTACCAATAGTTTTTCCAGATTCAAACAATAAACTACCTATATTCCAAGTTTTATTTTTAATCGATCGGTCTAATTAAAATCTTTGAAGTTCCGTAGAAATCTACTATTTGTTAAGTTATGCTCATCCTGAATCCTTTGATGCAGATTCCACAATGAATTTTATCCACACTTATAAAGTCTGTATGTATTTGAAAAATTCATATTTCAAACGTGGTTCTTAATGATATTTGAAGAATTTTAAGTTCATTTTCCAGTTTTTTTATCTTGACAGTTTATTCATCCTGTTCGAAAGGAATAGTAACTTTGACCTTATAGCGAATATCCCATCTTTCTTTATATGATTTATTTATTTCACTTAGTCCCAAGAAGTAATATAAAACTAAAAAAGTGAATACGCCTTGCCTTTTATCATAGATTAGTAGTAAGGTTAGGTATTTGTTTACACATTAATAATTTGACATTACATTAAGGGTTATTTTAGCGAATCGTGATGTTTTTAGGTAGAACTGAAAACACCGTGTTATATCATTTTCTAAAGGTTTCCCACTTCCTCCATGGCGCATCCCAGGGTCGCTGAGATTTTGAAACAGCTCTAAGATTGTTAGTGATTAGCTTGAAATAAATTGTTCTCACGACATTATAATTTCGGTGTAAAAGCCTTGTGTAATCGGTTAATAAAGAACTGTTAATAAAAGAAGTTTCGTTACAATATCAATACTGTATAACAATTTAGAAAAGTAAGGGCCCGCAATATTATTTATTTACCCTTCGCAATACGAATTTCAACTTAAAAATGTATACATTTCTTGTTCAGTCCAATTCTTACTGCACTAAAATATTTTGTACACTACTATTGATTTTTATAGAACACAACGAAACAAAATTAAGTACCTTCTAATTCATGCACTATACATAATAGTCTACAAACATGCCGCACTCGAAACAAACTAATTAAAATAAAGTTAATTAATTAAGACTCATGTTTCGTATACGCCGTATAAACCCGACGTAGCTGGCGACCATTACAAATAAAAATAGCACTTATTGTACTTCGAAAATAATCTATAAAAGAGCAATCCTTTCAATAACGTAATATATTCCATAGAAAGATTACGTATGCGAAATTTAATCAATTATTGTTTAAAACAATAAGTATTTGCATTTTACGATTACGTGGTGTGTTGATTTTTATTGGACAATGGGAAAATATTCTCAATTACATCACAAGTATAACAAATCAAAGGCAATAATGACTAAGTTTGGTTTTCAAGTGTCAAGTACAAAGAAATGCGTTAAACTCGTACTAATCATATGAATTATGACACTTAAACGAATAAATGAAATTAACGGTATAATACCTTGCCTTACTACTCTAACAAAGTTCAAGTTCATGTAAACTGTTATGCGCTAATCTAATCTATGCCAATCAAACTTGTTGTTTAATTTTAAAAGGATAGGTTTGTGCTTATCTAATAAATATTAGCAGGTACATAAATAAAAAATAGCTCAAAAAAATTATAAATTGTTAGGTGAGAGAAACAGAAAACTAAGCTTCAATTGTTGTACACTAATGTTGGTGCAACATATAATGCACGCTCCAGTTCATATTACTTTTTCCTACCATATTGTTGTGGAACTCATTCCGAAATATATTGCATACCTTTCGTTCCGCTAAGTGGTAATTTTGGAAATCCCAAAAGCGCGGCCTCCAAGTTTCATCATTATTAGGTCTTCAGTCCTAGAACTGGTTAGACGCATACTCTCATTGTTTCCTATTCTGAGTTAATCTACACGTTTCCCTGAAATTTTCAATCTGCATCTTTCACTATCTGCGTGCAATAGTCTGATCTAGGTCTACATCTACCTCTTTTTTTTCCTTTCTCTGCTTGTTATATATCCCGCACTATTCCCCAAAAATGCCTTGAACGAATCCTGCCCTTCTATTTCTATTTTTTTTTGTTTTCCACAGATATCTTTATTCTCCTACTATTTTACATTTGAAGCACAACATTCCAAAAAATTCTATCGTTTTTCTGTTTGCTTCTCCTACTGTCCCTATTTCATAGACGTGCTGTGCTTTCAACAATTTTCTCCTTGTTTCTATGTTTGTTGGCTTCAAACATAGCCGCTGCTCTTTCTTGTCAGTGCAGTTTGGTTCCCCTTCTATTGATTTACAAATATATACCCTATTTCCCTGATATTCAGTGGTATCTGAAAGGGGTTAAGCAGCCAGCGGCTACTAAGATCTCTCAACACTTGAACCTTTGCGGAATTAATATTTTCCAATATATCCTTTCGCACAATCAGCATTAGTTGAAAATTCTTCAAAACAAATACCTGTAGTTGTTTATAATAATCATCAGATTTAAATGCAATAATTTTTTTCATCATTAAGTTTCCGTCTTGAAACTGGTTGGATGCGTACCTCCACTTATTTCTATTTTGAACTAGTCTACACAGTTCCCTGAAATTCCCCTAGTCTAGATGCAGCATGGTTCCCCTTCTATTGTTTTCACCCTTTTCACCGAGATTCAGTGGTATGTGAAGGGCGTTAAGCAACCTGTGGCTACCAAGATCCCCGAAGACTTAGAGATTTGCCGAATTAATAGTTTTCCAGTAAATCCTTTCGCATAATTAACATTAGTTGAGGATATTGCAAAACCAATACCTGTGGTTACTTATAATGATCATCAGGTTTAAGTGCAGTTATTTTTTCGTCATTAGGTTTTCCATCTTGGGTCTGGTTCGACGCGTACCCCCATTGGTTTCTATTCTGATATAACCAACACATTTCCTTAAAATTTCCACAGCCTACATCTTACACTATTTGTGTGCAATGGTGAAGCCTAGGTCTATCTCCCAAGTTTAACAGACGAAAAAGGTATGTTTTGATGTAATGCAGAAACAAGCTTATAGCGTTTCGCAGAGTTATTGGTACGACAGTTACCCCTGAACCAGGGCGATGCTCGAGGACGCAAGGGCTGGCAGTAAGATTGAAGACGCGGTTCTGGACAGTCGGATTATTTTGTTAGAAAGCGCACTGTTACCGTTCGAGTGGACAGCGTCTGACTTCTTAGACAGTGTATATGAGGTTTGGCCTTATCATGAATTAATATGTATAAATTAAATCATATCTACAGGTTAAATCAATCATAAAGATCATATATATATATATATATATATATATATATATACAGATATAAAAGTTAAATAGTTATTAAATGACTATATGTACAGGTTAAAGCAGTTCAGAAGTCTTCGGAACTCTTCGGAAGGCGCCGTGGTTTACTTGCGGGGTCAAATATGAACTTAAATAATTATGAAATGAATATATGACGGGTTAAAGCAGTCCGGAAGTCTTCGGAACACTTCGGAAACTGGCGGCGAGGTGATGCGCGGCATCACTCGTTGAGGTGTCGGTGTAAGCGGACTATAGTAGAGCGCCGCAAGTACGAGGGCGAATGGCAAGCTATAAAACAGTACTGCTTAGTAAAGGTTTGCATGTGGAGTCGTCGGCGTTGTGATGTAGGGAATCACTCGTCGAGACGTCGGTGTGGGTGGGCTGTAGGACACCGCCGCTGTGAAAGTATTGGCAGGCTATCGAGCAGCACTGCTTGCAAAGGTTTGCATGTGGAGTCATTCACGTCGTGATGCAGGGTATCACTCGTCAAGGCGTCGGCGTAGGCGGGCTATAGGACAGCGCCGCTGTGAATGTATTGGTAGGCTGTCGGTCAGTGCTGCTTGCAAGGTATTGGCAGGCTATCGGTCGGCACTGCTAGTTGATTCCTCAGGCTATGGAGAGCACTAAGTGAATGCTTCTTGTGGAATTCGAAATTATATATACACTTCTTCACCCTATGTTCGCTATGTAGTAAAAGATTAATGAGATGTTTAACCAATGGAAACGTGGGGTTTAGTTCTAGCATGTAAAAGAGTGTCGATAGGGATTTTGGCCAATGAGCGTGCAGGATTTAGGGTAGTGAAAAAAATTAGTTATAAACTCTTGGTGTTCCTTGAGTTGTTCTATTTCCCGCACGTACATTTTGATATAGGTAATATCCCCTCCCCCGAAGAGTGTAGCGATGCTAGGTAGATGCGTGGTGGTGGGGGCTGTAAAGGGTGCTGGACGTGCTTTTTGGCTTGGATCTTAGTATCACCCTGTTCAAGTCGAACCCCGTAGCTGTTAGGTCGGGCTCTTCTTTGAATTGGATGAGGTCGGGCCCATTTTCTCTCAAACCAACTTGTGATTGTAAATGGAGAGGGATCCTCGTCGACTGCATATCTGCGTCTGTAGCGGCGTTTGCGTTTTCTCTTTGTGCGGTGTCGTCAGGCTTCTCCGTGGTCGTCTGTTGCTGGGCGGCCGAGTTTTCCCCGACGGAATAGTTGCGGTCGAAAGGTTACCACTGATATGCCTTTCTGGTCGTGCGGTTTGCACATATTTGAACAGATCTCGTGGTCTGAAAGGCTTGGTGTCCGGTGGTAGTAGGCGGCTTTCGCTGGTGCTGGCTTTGGTAGTTGGTTGTACTGACCTGTTGATCACTTGTTGGATATCTTCCCGAAGGCTGTTGACCAAGAATTCGGCTGAAAACTGGAGATTTATAGTTGACGTGGGTGGCCTGTTCGGAGGTGACGGAAGTCACCGTTGTGCGACGACGTCGGACTTCTTCGTGGTCGCCTGCTGCTGGGCGGGATAGTTATGGTCGAAGGATACCTCTCATTGGGACATCCATTCACTGGTATGCCTTTCTGGTTGTGCGGTTTGCACATATTTGGGCAGATCGACGAAGGTTGCGTAATTAGCTCGTAGTCTGCATGGTTTGGTATCCAGTGGTAATAGACGGCCTTCGCTGGTGCTAGCTGTGGTAGCTGGTTGTCCTGACCTATTGATCAATGGTTGGAATTCTTCCCGAAGGCTGTTGGGCAAGAATTCGGCTGAGAACTGGAGAGTCGCAGTTAAAGTGTGTGGTCTGTTGGAGGTGACGAGCGTCGCCGTTGTGTGGAGACGTCGTACTTCTTCGTGGTCGCCTGCTGCTGGGCGGGATAGTTATGGTCGAAGGGTACCTCTCCTTGGGACATCCATCCACTGGTATGCCCTTCTGGTCGTGCGGTTTGCACGTATTTGGGCAGATCGACGAAGGTTGCATAATTAGCTCGTGGTCTGCATGGTTTGGTGTCCAGTGGTAATAGACGGCCTTCGCTGGTGCTGGCTGTAGTAGCTGGTTGTGCTGACCTATTGATCAATAGTTGAAATTCTTCCCGAAGGCTGTTGGGTAAAAATTCGGTTGCAAACTGGTGAGTTGCGGTTAAGCATGGGTGGTCTGTCGGCGGGGACGGGCGTCACCTTTTGGTTCCACTAGAGCGTTTTACGGTCATGTGCCCCGAAGTGTATGGAGTCTTGTTCGTAATCCATAACCACTTTCTGGCGTTGAAGCCATGATTGCCCCAGGATGACATCCTTTGCTAGGTTGGTTGCTACTAAGAAGGTTTCATGGTCCGTCACGTGTCCGAGGGTGAATGGCGTGCAAAACTTGCCTTTGATTGCGATTTCTGTCCCGTTTCAGCTGGATGGGCGGAGGTGTGATAAGGTTCTACCCTTGAGTTGTGGGTCTTCCCTGATCATACATGACGATGCCCCTTCTTCTCCCTATGTTGACTATGTACAAAAAGGTTAATGAGATGTTTAACCAATGAAAACGTGGGGTTTAGTTTTAGCATGTAAAAGAATGTCTATAGGGCTTTTGACCAATGAGCGTGCAGGGTTTAGGGTAGTGATAAAAATTAGTTGAAAATTTTCGGTGTTCCTTTATAAAATCACTCTCGTGACTGTCTGTCACAGAGGTTTTTCTCGAAAACCATGTAACGTAGTAATTTGAAATTTGGCACAATGCTAGGTGTTTATGATGCAAACATATATCGAGAGTCAACAAATACAAAAAAATTATTATTAGATTAAAATGCTGGCGGTTAATTTGGTCAAAAGAAAAAAGTTTTAATAAATATATCGTGTAAGGTAGTAGATATTGAGTCATAGATTATCGGAAAACTGCAGGTTTTTTTGACAGTGTAATAGTTTCTGGGGAAAAAAATATTTGAGTAAAATTTGGCTTCTTCATGCGTATAATAATTTCCATATAATAGTATTCATAAGTCGACATTTTATGTTGTTAAAATTTTTAATTCTATACTCCGCCATTAAATAATAAAAATACATTGCAATTGCATAAGAAAAGGTGTTTTTAGCTATCACGCGTAACTCAAAACCACAGTTATCTGTAAAATTTATGATCGCTCTAGAATGATTCATGCAAATCAAGTTACCTTGTTTATGTCAAACGCGTGTAAACTGTCAATCATAAAATGTTCAAACCTATAACAGTATGTAATTGGTTTATTGTTTTGGTTGTCTAAATTTGTAAAAAAATTGTGACATATTTCAGACGTTTAAGCCTCTTGTTAACTTAAAAGATTATGATGAATATCTATTCAAGATTATTCGTGTCGAAATGTTATTGGAAGATATAAAAATGGTCAAGAGGTTTGTTAGTCATTTTCAGCAAAACTGAACACAAAAAGCGCCACTTCCAAAAGGTATCGTATGACTTTTTTTGCAAAAGTATAATAATTGATTGAAAACAGATTGATTTGCCATCTTCAATGGTATTTATTTGAAGTTTGTTTTGAGAAATTGGTCTATTGACTGTTGTTCCCTGAAGTACTAGGTACGGAACCCTAATTGTGCGAGCTCGACTCGCTCTTGATTAATTTTATTTACTTTGGTGTTTTCAATTCATCTATTAAATTCATGTTTCCGGAACAGTTTAGATCTTGGGATCAGTTTGAACCACTGCCCTAAGTCACCAGGTCTGTCAGTTCTGGTCACGGGGTCAGTATGGATTTATGGGTCAGTTCGAGTTACCCGATCACTACGGTAACTCGGGTTACCGGGTCAGTTGGGGTCACCGGACCAGTTCGGGTCACCGGGTCAGTTCGGGTCCCGGGTTGCCGGGTCCCGGGTCAGTCTGTTTTCTGGTCACCGGGTCAAAAAATCGTGACCCGGTCCAACTCTGATGCTTCTATGAGCGTTTATTATAGCTTCACGTAGTTGTGCTTCCATATAATATTTTCTGCTATACACTTTGCTTTTAACATATTCATGTATAAAAAAGTCTAATATTGAAAATTCTGGGCTTCGGGATGACCACTGCACTGTACCATTTTTCCCAATCCAAGAATCTGGAAATTATAACCGATATAAATAGTCAGTAGCATTACGGGTGTGGAGGTGTGTCATCATGCTGGAACCAGTTGAGCCGAAATCTTTTCTTTATATCGAAATGACAAAAAATATTTATCAACTAAAAAACATACATATTCTAAGTTTCTTTGCAGTTTCTTCTGTTGTTAGTTGGTACAATCTTAATTTATAAGATACTACTGACATGAAATTGGCATTTATACTTATTTGAATCTAGAGCTAGAAAAACTCTTTCTTCATACAAGTAGATCGTCCAATCCGTACTAGTAATTTCAATCGATATACAATTTTGCATTTCTACTTTATTTAAATCCAACCGTAGATATAGAAAGCATTACTTTTAACAATGGGAAGCAATTGAAGTCTATATTGATTTTCAGTTTGTGATGTAGTTTTTCTGTTTATAATTTTAATTTAGTTTTCAATTCGTTACACATACTAAATTTAAACAAAGTATGAGCTACTATTTTTGCAGTGCAAACGGGTTATATAAATTTAATTGTGCATTACTGTCACAAAACCAATAAATAAAAGTAAGATTAGTAGTTGCAGTTGGCGGCAAATAAATCAGCCAAACAAACATAATGTTTCAGAGCCAAATTTTAAAAATAACTGTATAATACAAATGAAATCTATTAATTATCCATATAGAATTTGTTAGTGTTACTAGAATTACAATTTTTTTTATGAAAAAAAAGTTTATGTGTGGATTCATGCCATAGTGGCAGATGAACAAAAAATTAATTTTAGAGTTTATTAATCTTTAGAACACTGTGGCACGATTTAAATAAAAATGAAAAAAAACTCTTAACCACAAAAAAATTTAAAATACTAGATACGTATTTCGACCACTATGTGGTCATCATCAGCAGGAATTTGCAATTAAATAAAAATTAGCTGTTGTTCCAGAACACTCCAGAGGATATTCTCCTCACCACTTAGGCTGAAGTGAATCTTCCCAACAAACAATTTACTATAATGTTGCTTTAAACACTATCGAGGATATTCACCTCACCCGCAGGCTGTTGTTTTCCACAACAAAAATAGCCGTCAGGTTGCTTAACCACCTTCACATACCGCTGAATATCGGTTAAATAGGGCATATATTTAGAACGCAAGCCGTGCAGTATCTAACAAGAAGGAGCAGCTGCTATGTTCGAAGACAACAAACATAGAAACAAGGAAAAAATTGTTGAAAGCATATGTGTGGAGCACAGCACTGTACAGCTATGAATTGGGGACAGTAGCAGAAGCAGACAGGAAAAGGTAGAAGCCTTTTGGAATGTGGTGCATTAGATGTAAGATGATGATAGCTCGGACAGACAAATTAATAACAATGGAGACTCCTGAAATAGTAGGGGAAGAAAGATATCAACGGAAAACAAAAAAAGATATAAATACGATTATTACAAGCAGAAAGAAAAAAGAGAGGTAGAGAACGACGTAGATTAAACTATTACACGCAGATAGTGAAAGATGAAGGGCGTGACGCAGTAAGTTGGAACTTGTTTATTTGTTTAAAAATATAGGTAGCATTTGATAAAAAGATCATACAGCAAGGAAATCAACCAAGCTAAAGTCCCCAAAGATTACTCGTCGTCAGAGCATTATCACTACACGAGATGGGGCACATAAATTTGATAGTGTTGAATGCGCTTCAAGGTAAGTGTTATCGGAACGTAGCTTAAAAATGTGTATCTAACAAAAAGAGCGGCGGCTATGTTCGAAGACAACAAACATATAAACAAAGAAAGAATTGTTGAAAACATATGTGGAGCACAGTGCTATGTGGCTATAAAATAGGAACGGACAGTAGAAGAAGCAGGCAGGAAAATCCTTTTGAAATGTGGTACTTCAGATATATGCTGATGATAGGATGGACAGAAAAAGTTAATAACAAAGAGGTTCTAGAAATAGTAGGGGAAGAAAGATATCTGTGGAAACAAAAAATATAAGAAATAGAAGGACAGAGCACATTCTAAGGCAAGGAGAATAGGATATATTACAAGCATAGACAGGAAAAAAAGACTATTGTCGGCAGATAGTGAAAGATGAGTACTGTGGGAATTTCAGGAAAACGTGTAGGTTAGCTCAAAATAGGAAACAACGGAGGTACGCGTCTAACCAATGCCAGGACTGAAGGCCTAATAATGACTAATAAAGGAAGTAACTCAAACGCCAGAATATTGCATTAAATGTGAAATACGCATCCACATACGAGAATGATCACATACAGCTCATTGCGTTCATTTGGTTCAAATTGAAAAATGTACTGAACCCTTGTGGTGTAAACCACGGTGCGTACTGCATTGAAATATCTACATTTAATTGAAAATAGTGGATTTGGTGGGTGTGGTTATGAAATCATAACTACCCACGGTTATTCGCTATTCTTAATTCAGCATTGTGACTATGTCAAATGTAAATTGTTAATCAGATATGCCACTTTTAGGCCTGGAGCATGCTCCAAAGATTACATCAATGGATATACTTGAAATACCTATTTGCAGGTGCTGTTCATTGATCTTACACCTGATGATTTTGATAAACAACCACAGGTGTTGGTTTTTCAATATTCGCAACAAATGTTGATTGTGCTAAAGAATTATTGGAAAACGATTAATTCGGAAATGGTCTAAGTGTTAGGCATCTTGGTAGCCGTAACGTTGCTTAACCCCCTTCACATACCGCTAAATATCGGTTAAATAGTGCATATATTTGAAATGGGAGCCGTGCGATATCTAACAAGAAGGAGCAGCTGCTAAGTTCAAAGACAACAAACAGAAACAAGGAAAAAATTGTTAAAAGCATATGTGTGGAGCACAGCACTGTACAGCTATGAATCGGGGACAGTAGAACAAGCAGACAGGAAAAAGGTAGAAGCCTTTTGGAATGTGGTGCTTCAGATGTAAGATAATGATAGCTTGGACAGACAAAGTTAATAACAAAGAGACTCTTGAAATAGTAGGGAAATACCTGCGGAAAACAAAAAATAGGATATAAATAGGATATTATACAACTAGAAACAGGAAAAAAGAGAGGTAGAGAAAGACCTAGATTAAACTATTACACGCAGATAGTGAAAGATGTAGGCTGTGGAAATTTCAGGAAAATGTGCAGGTTAGCTCATAATAGGGAACAATGGAGGCACGCGTCCAACCAGTTGATGATGATGATGGTATTTATATATTATGCTCGTTCCATAAACATTGATAAAATTATACAACGTTCACTCTGAGTTAAAGTACAGTGTTAAATTATTAGATGTATAAAATCTGGACATAGCAAATTGAATTGAAGACTTGAGGACGTTACTGTAAATTAGTGTAGTTGGATCATCAAGATTATGGCTAATTAAATATAACAATTTCACAATTTTGTGTGTGTATTTGCTTACAGGAAATTATTACATCTCTTATATTTAAATTGATTTAAGTAACTTTAAAATTTTGTGTGTATACCTGTTTACAGGAAAAATGAGATGTTGTAATTAAATAGATTTGAGTGACGCAGTAAGTTGGAACTTGTTTATTTGTTTAAACATATAGGTAGCATTTGATAAAAAGATCTCCATACCGCAAGGAGATCAACCAAGTTAAAGTCCCCAAAGATTACTCGTCGTCAGAGGATTATCACTACACGAGTCGGGGCACATAAATTTGACAGTGTTGAATGCGTTTCAAGGTAAGTGTTATTGGCAATGTAGCTTTAAAATGCACCTAGCTAGCTGTTGCAGTTTTCGATTTTTATTCCACTTTTTGCATTGTTTCTGCAGGGGTCCACTTCCGTACCACTGTAGTTTGTCAGTAAGCTCTTATTTTGTAACGGAATTCCCACCCCTTCTGGGCAATTCCAAATTTATTAATTTAACACTTCATACACCCGTACATGACCTAGAATATGACGTCGCAACTGAGAACATTAGTGACATGGTAAATAATTGGGTAAATCGTACTGCATAATCGCTGACACTATCGAAGAGGTTTCAAGTACACTATAGTAGTGACGGAGTTAAGTTATCCACAATTTTCAAAGGCAATCGCTATCGATTCTACAGTCGCTAAAAGAAATACAGTTTCCGAATGTCAAGTAGTACAACCAGTTTTACCACTTTTAACGCTGACGGTGTTAATGACAAACATATCGTCCGCGAGCTACAATTTAACGGAAGGTGTTTGTCATCGCCGATAACTATAACGAATCCACTACATGAAACCAATAGATCCGGCCTCCAAAAGTAAAGTAAGTAGGTATTGCTATATCAGGGTCCGCAATGTCAACAGATTGTAATACAATGTCGTTTCATAAATTGCCTCCTGTGGAAGGAAGGTACGCATAAACCCTTTGAATCTACCGTATCTATACAAAATTAGTAAGAAACACTGTAACATGTACGATTATCTGCTCATTTAAACGCTCATACATTTCGTATATTCGAAATATTATATGTTTCTCAACTTTAATAATATTATAAATTAAAATACTTTGTTAATCTTTGCATTTCTTCGATATTTTGTTTTAGGGTAACAAAATATGGCTTGGTTATGGTTTAGTTATGAAGTTGAAATCTAATTATGAATTCATATGCATTCATTAATGTGCTTGAAATTTATACTTTGCGAAAAGATTATGTGAAGAATTTTGTTAAACAAGACCTTCTTTCTTTTGGTGTGTGCGAATGTCATGGTCGTACCCTTAAACCTGTTATTTAAAAAACATGTAGCTAAGTATAGCAATTCTTTGTCGAGGTCACGTTTTAATATTTATGTGGTATTGGTTTACTACGAATAACTCACAGATATAATTACCGTAGTTACTTTTGGGAAATTGTATTTGATATACAATGATTCCTACTTATTTGTGTATATTTGAATATGAGCAAATTATAGGGTTTGTTGAGTAAAATATGTTGTGATTATAAGCGTATCACAAGTGATGAGACTTCAAAAGAAATATTTTATGAGATAAAGTGTACTATATTTAGTAAAATTTTGTTATGGAAACGTCGATTATTTGATTGTTCGGTGTAGTGTAAAGGACTTCAGTCTAGTTTACTTTTAGTATAGATTACGGTTTTTTAATAAAAGAAATCTTTGATATTAATTTCTTAAAAATGGAAATTTTTTGTGTTATCTGAATAATGAACAAATATTAAATTAACAATTTTTGCCAATACTTGTAAACAAGTTGTTGGATTAAATTGCTTAATTGTGGTGTCAATTTAGTACGTTTAAGAATAAAATATTACGTTATTTATATTTCAGTAAAAGCGTTATTTTCTTTGTTGTGCGACATTAACTCTTTTATTAATTTTAGTACAAGAAAAATCTGTTTGTACTTCGGTGTTAATTGTACCTTTGTTTTTATCTGTAGCACATGTTAAGTAATAGAGAAACTTTTATTTAAGATAATTATTTTGTGGCACATTTAGAAATCAAAGAGAATAAAAAATAATGTTTGATCAATAATATTAAAAGGTTTAGATACAGAGTATCTATACAAGGTATTTATGAAGCAAAAATAACAAGTCAGACTACATATTTGTTTAAGGTTTGGGCTCTCAAACCATATTTAATTTGGTGGAAGTTATTGAAGAATTACAAACGGTGTCCTCCATGATGCTCTTTTTGCAGTAGATCTCTTATAGGTACCCTGAGGTGAGCAGTTTGATGGCAGATGCGAGTAGATGTTTGAGTAAGTACTTATTTTTAGAATGTTTCTTCATTGCAGCTTTTCGGCATATCTTTCCTTCGAGTTGCTACATCCTCTCTAAAGAATTTTCCCTTCGGATATCGTTCATCTGGATGTAATGGCGGAAAAATTTGTTGTGTTGTTTAAGTATTTTTACCTACAACTAGGGATGGACTCGGGCTCGGGCTTTCGGGCCGGCCCGGCACGGGCCCGGCCTGATTTCGGGCTCGAATCCGGGCCGCGACGTTGACTACTTTATTCGGGCCGGGCCCGAGCCGTTCCTATTTTTTTTCGGGCCGGGCGCGGGCCAAACGATTCGGGCCGGCCCGAATTTTCCGGGCCGAAAAACGCATGAGTAGATACTCCGCTGTCCTTTCACTTCTATCTCACATCGAGTAAGTAAACGCTCTTAATTATATTTTCACGTAGTGTCTTCAAGAACCCATTAATAACACTAGACATTATAATTTGAATTAGGGCCGCTATACTTGCGGCCACGTCCCCAATGCTCCACCCGGAGGTACTACATTGGGCAATAATAACACTGGACATTACATTTGATTTTCCAATGCTCCACCCAAAGGTACTACATTGGCCAGGAAGCGAGTTTTCTTTTTTTACCTGGAAAATTTTGAATTTTGCCGAACCCTTGCTGTTCCAAGCAAGGTAGAGATCTTTAACGTGCGTGACAACACTCACACACGGGACCTCCATTTTACCTCTCATCCGAACGAGGGTGTATTTTTGTGAAAAATGCTCGCCTAACATTTTTCAAGCGGACCGTGTCGGGATTTGAACCCGGGACCTTGGGCGTAGTAGTCACACACATACCACTACGCCACGGAGCCGCCCTTGACAGTTCATTTACATTTCCAATGCTCCACCTGTAGGTACTACATTGGCCAGAAGGCGAGTTTTTTGTTGCCTGGAAATTTAGAATTTTGCCGAACCCTTGCCGTTCCAGGCAAGGTAGGGATCTTTAACGTGCGTGACAACACTCACACACGGGACCTCCATTTAACCTCTCATCCGAACGAGGGCGTAGTTTTTGTGAAAAATGCTCACCTGCCATTTTTCAAGCAGTCGGCCGTGTCGGGATTTGAACCCGGGACCTTGGGATCCGTAGTCTTACGCTTACTACATTGATCCACGGCGACGCCTAGCCGCCCTTGACAACAAAATTTTAGTTTTTGTTTGTTACAAGGACTGTAACAGCTGAAGCTTACAGTATTTTTGACGCTGATTTCAAATATGTTAGTGGAGGTTTTCTATCGCGCATAGTTTTTTGTAATTTTAATTTAAAGAAAACCTTCGTTATACACACATGTAATATTGGTACATTCCTAAAATCTGCTTCGCTTGGATTTTCTGGCGTACTCTGCTGCAACAAAATTCCAGCAAAAGTGAGCTAGCATTCTGGGGCTCCACTTTCCTTGGTAACGTGTTTCCATGGTGAATATTTCCTGATGGAAGCATTCACCATGTTCGTCACTCACAGCTCCAAGATTGTTTGGAAAAAAGTTCAGATGTGAATCTAAGAACTGGATCATTAGTGACATGTTACAGTCAAGTGTTTTATGGTTTTCCAGAAGCTCGGTTATCAGTTCTTTGTAGTTATCTGCCTAGTAATTTCCAAGGAAATTATTAACAACATTTTTAAAAAATTTCCAAGCAGCAAGTTCACAGTCATTCAAACTGCCTTCGAATCCAATATCATTCATTAGTTTTCTTATATCCGGACCAATAAATATACCTTCTTTTATTTTCGCATAACTTAAATTGGGGAACTTCTTTTTTAGGAACTGCAATCTACTTCCCTCCTGATCCATTGCTTTAACAAAAAATTTCATAAAACCTAGTTTAATGTGTAGGGGGGAAGGTAAACTTTTTCAGGTTTTACTAGTGCTGGACTCACAACGTTCTTCTCTCCAACAGTAAATGTTTCTCTTTTTGGCCACTGTTTCTTAAGATAAGGATTCTTTCTATCTCTGCTGTTCCACTCGCACAAAAAGCAAAAAAATTTTGTATAACCAAGTTGTAAACCAAGTAACAGTGCTATAACTTAAAGATCTCCACAAACATACCATGAATGTTTCTCGTACTGAATCATATCCAACACAAGTTTTATACTTTCATATGTCTCCTTCATGTTAGCTGCATGAACCAAAGGGATCGACGGGTATTTATTCCCAGCATGAAGAATGTTTTAATATTACTAGATGTATTTAATTAAATAAAGTAATACACTTTCAGATACTTTATTGGGGCGCATAGCATGGCATTGTTAACAAACAAGACAGACCATGATGAGAGAGACAATCATATATATGTATACTATTTCTATAAGTAAAGTAAATACAGCTACTGTTAATATTAATAACTATTATAAAACACCTTCCCCTCAAAGATCAAGACGGTCCATTGGTTTAATAGTGGGTCCAGATCGGGATACCCTAAGATCGTTCTTGCTCGAAGCACTTGCTGCACGATTGGCATTTATGTTACTACACTCATTATTATTAGTACGCACTGTATGATTATCTAGTAACAAATTATATTCCTGTCTATCTATATTTGCTAATGGGTGAGATTCAGGTTCAGCCGATGGAAGTAGTTCGGGTTCTCTTCCTATTTCTTTAAAATCAATTTTGGAATATGATGGTCTGATTTGATTAGTATTTCTCCTAACAATTTTGTTATTATGTTCTTTTTTACCCAATAAGATCTAGGCTCGTTCGCTTTTTCTAAAACTGATTCATTTGGATCAACATTATTATAGTTACAGGATTTTACTAAGTGTCTACAATCAGTGTGGAAATGTTCGTAACTTTCGCTTTCCTTCTGAAAACGATTAATAAAATTGTACCTTTCAGAAGATTCGTTGATGCGTGGATTTACATATTTATCCAAGAGTTCCATTGTGGCTTTATATTTATTTTCTTCCTCGTCTTTTAGTATAAACGTAGACATGATTCTTGCTGATTCGCAACCAATTATATTTCTTAAAATCGAGAGTTTTACTCGATCACCTGCCTCATGCTGCCCGGTTGCTACGAAATAGTCTTCAAAGGCAATTTTCCAGAATTTCCACTCACTGGCGACATGTTGCCCTTGTAGGTCAAAGTCTGGCCGTAATATAACGGGAGCGTTAGCGGAGGCCATTTTATACTTACTAATGGATTCGTCTAACGTGTACCTAAAATTGTTCCAACTTTTGTAGATTGTTATATACTTGCAATATTTTTCACGCAATAGGTTCTACTTAGACTGCGCCATGTTTTAATATTACTAGATGTATTTAATTAAATAAAGTAATACACTTTCAGATACTTTATTGGAGCGACATATCATGACATTGTTAACTAACAAGACAGGCCATGATGATAGAGACAATCATATATATGTACACTATTTCTATAAGTAAAGTGGTGTCCCAAATACAGCTATTGTTAATATTAATAACTATTATCAAACAAAGAAGAACCGCTTTCAAACTACGTTTTGAAGAGTCTATAAAAAGACGCCATTCATCAGGATTGTGGCTATGTCCAAAAACTTCCAGTAAAGATTCCACAACATTGCAGTAAACTAAGTCCGCACACTGGGAGAAAAAACATTCAAAGTCACACTGCCTGTCACGGAAACCACTTTTGTGTTGCGTTGTAAAAAATTCCATCCTTCCAGTCGTGATGCTAGTATTTCAGCTCGATTCTTGGATAAATGTAGATCACGAACGAGATCACTTAGTTCAGACTGATTTCTTAAGTGCGGTTCAGTATTTGTATTTTCTAAAAAGTCTGGGTCCCTCCTTTCTTCATCATCCGATAAATCTGCACAACCTTCAACAACATCGTCGTCTAACTCCCATGTTCTTGGTGCTACCGGAATTGGAAGCTGTGGACTGTAAAGCACTGGTCTTAAAGCAGAGGGAATATTAGAATATTTAACAGTGCGTCTAGTCTTAGCTGTTATCCCTGATATTTTCGTTAAACAAAAATAACAGTCTTTGGAGTGATCCTTAGGTTCTCTCCAAACCATCGGAACTGCAAATGTCATGTGACGGGATCCATTCAACCAATCAGTTAACAACGTTACACACGAATTACAACAACTATGAAGGGCTCAGGACTTATCCTGATTACCCAATTTACATCCAAAATATAATTCATACGATTTTTTTATCAATAGAGTTATACTTTTCTTTTGAGACTTTAGTGTTACCTCACCACAAAAATAGCAGAAACAGTCTGGATGGTTAATGCAACTACGTGGAATTTTTATTGAAAATTTCACTGTAATACACTCACAAACACTAAACACAGATCATTTAAACAGGATAACACGGAAAATTAAATCACAAACTGATAGGAAAAGAATCGGTACCCGACGAATGAGCTGCAATACTCGAGAGCTCACATTAGACTAACTGGAGATATTTGTTAGTTGCGTTTGTTTGATTTATTTCAATATAGACTAAGTCATCTAAGTCGTAAAAACTTGACCAAACTAAACACGCATAAAGTACGTGCACTTCAGTGTGATTAATCACGCAAGACAATTTCTAGTTATGTAATTTGGATGAATCATAGTAATGTGTCATTTGTAAATGATTTCATTAATGTGTTAAAATAATAAAATTATAATATTATTTATCCTAGACATAAAGAACAAAAATAAAATGTTTAGTTTGAATAGCAAGATACATATTGAAAAAAAAATCAACTTATTATTATTAAACAAGCATAGTTAGTGCTCATGTTACGTTTGCGGGAGAATGTATAATAATGCCATTATCGAACTCATGCCATAAAAAAAGGATAAAGTAAATAAAAATATATTGGTATATAAAAGGATCTATGTACTGATTTATACCTTTTAGTAATCATTTTTTTAAAAAACTTTTCAACCTTAAACAATTACTTCATTTTACTTCTATTCCGTCAGATAATATGTATTTCTAAAGAATAAGGTTTCTTCTACATACCACAATTTGAAAATTCAACTTTTTTTAAGCAAACATTCGGTATATTGTTTGATTTTCAGATTCCATTAGGTACCAATTTTCAATTGCTTGAGATATTAAGCGATGAAGTTTGGTACCGTTTATACTATTATCTATAAACAATTTATTTAATTTCTAGCATTCAGTAATTCACCAAAAGTGTTAAATCTTGAACTTGGGCACGATTTGTCAGTCGGTCAAATAAAAATTTAAAAGAACTAGAACAAAGACAGCCAAATTATAGATCAATGTTCAATTCCAAAAGTTTTAGTTTCTCAAAGTAAAAAAGGCTATAAAAATATGTTTGTAACAATTTCATAAACATTGAAAATTGCTAAACATTTTGTACTTTTGTTACATATTTCTAGAAATTTTCAAAGAATCAAAAATCAAATGATATACTACGGTATGTTCCACAAGTATCTTGATTGTAACTCAAAATCATTATACTCTTAAATCAAACAAAAGAGTGATAGTTACGTGTTGAACACAACTGAAAAAAAATCTTCTCATTTACTGAATGAAAGTCGGGCCGGCCCGGCCCGTCAGTTTTCATTTCGGGTCGGGCCTCGGGCCGGGCCGGTCACTTTTCTGCGTCGGGCCCGAGTCCATCCCTATCTACAACCCAGCTCAATTCTCCGCGGAAATATAATCCAGTATACCTTAATAGCTCTAAGTGAATTTCTTTCATCATTATCCATTATACATCTAATTCTACCGTGAGCTATTATTTATTTTCTACAAGACACTCCCCATACATTCTTAAGGGCGTACATAAGGTATGGTATGTACGTTCGTTAGCTTAATTAACCTCCATGGGCTGGCGTCGCAACACTACATCATGGTCAAATGCTAATTTGTAGTCCCTACATTCAAATAACACTTACAAGGAATACATCCGTCTGCATCGCAAACATGGGTGTGGTTCATTACGTGTTAGTGCCATTGGGAGCAGATTGTTATAATCAAATTCCTCAATCTGGTTCAGATATCGTATCAAATCATATGCCTACTAAACATTTACTATAAACTTCCAAGCAGTTAGTAGTCAGGAGTTGCCGTGTTCCCTGGAAGACCCAAAATTGGCCATTGTTTATTAGTTGTTTCAAAAGTTTCACTAAAATATGCAGTTTTTCTCAAAAGGAGAATCTATGTAGGATGTAAAAATGTTTGAAAGGCAAAGCTCTACAAGCATTCATGTGGCAGCTACTGTATCTAAGTACAGTACACAATGTAATAGACACCCTTAGAGTTTTATAAGGTTGGCCAGAAACAGATGGCATCCGTGGCACTCTCTTAATGTTCAGCAATTGGTTGTTTCAGGTCGCCAAATCTACAATCGAGGTTGTTTCGCCTACACCTGATTCTTACTCTTTGAATCAAAAATTGGACAAGCGGAACCCTCAAAAATCACATATACGTCCACACTCATGCACAAAGCACATATAAGTTCAATTCAGTGCTTGACAAAATTACCGCAGAAAAATTTGGCAGAAACCACAAATGTGTTCTGTGTAGTAACACCTGTTACTTAATATCTAAATGTCATAAATTTAAGAGCCTAAACCAACCGAGCGTTAGAATGTTGTAAAGTAAACCAAAGTATGCAGAAAGTGTTTAAGACCATACAACCAGTTCCGTTGTAAAAATAATAGGCAAGGTGGAATAAATGGGTACACACTTAAACAGCATGAATTATTGCATACCCATAACGAAGGTACGCACATCAACAATATTTCAATAGGTCTGGCCATAGGGCAACAATCGAATTGCAACACTCACTACCATACACAAAAATCGAGCTTGTTGCGCATAATACCGATCACGTTGTACAACAAAATATTAACGCTAAAACGCATGTCTTTCTTGATGAAGCCTCCTCAATAACGCTTATTGAGCAAGATCTAGCAAACCAGCTCCAGCTTTAAGGATCTCCCGCACGTTTATGCTTAAAATGGACTGGAGATATAATTCGAGAAAAGGTTGATTCCAGAAAAGTATTTTTAGAAATATCTGGTAATTATCCTAATGCACCTAAATATGGAATTTCCGTTCACGTCGTTTTATGACTTGCCAAGTTGTTTATTTAATTAAATCTTCTAGAGTACTTTTCATTTCTTAAGATAATTATGACTATAGTTTATATACAGGGTGTTGTCACTTGCTTTCCTGCCTAATCATTGTATTTCTCATTTCCTTCCTAAAAACATCTAGTTTTCTGAATCCTCATGTTGTATTCATGATGCGCACTCTACTAGTGATCCTATCCACCCTTAAATGACCCTATTAACATAGCAATATATATATATATATATATATATATATATATATATATATATTATACTATTTACTATCTATCTATCTGTATGATTACTACCCCCCTTTTTATTACTACTTACTGTCCGTCACTCACTCTCTTTTTGCCCCTTTTTGTAGCGCCTGTTATGAAATGTGCACACTTAACGCACACCCCGTATTTGCAACGTTTGGTTGGTTCTTTAATTAAATTATTTATTTCAATGCCTCGACTATTTAAGCTCTTAATCTCAGGGTGTTTAACTACTTATAGTGAGTTCTGTTATAAGTAGATGTACCAAGTCCAACCAAAGTGCACTCTTTTGTTTTAGTACTAAATTTTTGTACTGTATTTTTGTATATGCCAAAATTTCTATTAAGATCAACGACGCTTTGTGCCAAATTAAATTACTACCAAAATTTATGACTATTTTTGACGTTTAAGATGTTTCAGCACTCACCTGGTTTACACTTCGTTGTTGGCCGCGCTGACTGCTGGCTCAAAATCCGTGTCGCCGTATGCGTCTTTACACTGATGTCCTATTTGGTTGAATTTTGTACCACCTCCAGGTGTCGTTCTTGAAATTTTAAGCTGCTCCCCAATACCTGAAATAATTAACCCGAATTTAGAATTTTGAATACCCAGTGCTATAACTTCCCCTGTGTTAATTTCTGCTTCGAATCCTCCACTACCAATTATTGTTCTCCTTAATCCCGCTCGTCGTGTATTCAATAAATCCGTCCGCTTCTTCTTAATTAATCCAAATCTACTCGCTGTCCTTTTACAAATTGCCCGCTGCTCCGCTACCAATCTATAACTCGCTATCCAAATCCAACTACTGTTCCTTTATATGTCCTCCCGATGTCCTTGCTACCTTTAAATTGCTATTCAAATCCAACTTTCTTTCCTTTTATGTATAACCACTCGATTTCCTGCTATCTATAACTCGCTTTAAATCGCTATCCAAATTCAAACTCCGTTCCTTTATATAAATCTTCCCAATATCCTGCTACCTCTAACACGCTATCCAAATTCAACTTCTTTCCTTATAACCACTCGCTTTCCAAATCTAACTTATCCGTCGTTTCACCGTCACACAATCACCAATCTTTACTTTATGCTTTTGTCGCTGTTGCTTCTTTACCACACTTTATTAAATCAAAACTCTTTTAGAAACAAATACTTTTATTAACTTTTTTCAAAATCGTTACAAATTAGCACAGTATAAAAAAAACACGTCTTTTTACAAATAAAGTTCGAAAATAATCCCCCGTTGTTTGCTTTCCACGGCAACCATTTTAACTTTTCTCGCCTACTACCCCATAACTAAATCGTTCCATACATCCTAACATTTCGTTTGTGTCGCACATACCATAGCTCATGTCCTTTCTACATTTTTATAAATCACATTAAATTCTATCATTGGTCCAAAATAATTACAGTTCATCAATCACATTTGATGTTGTTATAACTAATAATTTAGAATTTACAAACATTGTCCAAAAGTTGATTCTATTTAAAATGCAAAACCAAAATAAATCACACTTGAACCTGGATGCGTGGTTGATAGTATACATTCATAGACGCATCCGGTTTTTGGACGGCAAATGTACTTTCAATGGCCTTTAAAATTCAAACTCGGCATAAACCCTTGAGCACTGTACATCTTACTACGTCATTTAGTCATTTTAATATTACCTTTTGGCACTTAATTTCAACTACCATTTTGAATGGTATGTTAGTATACATAAAATACGGCAAACATACATTTTTAAGTTTATGTGATCAAATATGTGGATTATTTTGCTTGGCATATACTAGCTTGTACTAAACAACCCTTAGAACTCTTGGTATCTCCCTTATACATTTCAATATATTGCCGGGTAACCTCTCTAAATCGAGCCTCAGTAACAAAAATAATCGAAAATTGCACACAACTTTAAAAAATTTCCAAAAAAATAATTTCTTACCCAGATTCCGCTCCCATCAACTTAATTATTCAACCGCTTCCCTAGATAGCTCAGTTGGGTCTCCTCTTGAATACCTAGATTCACTATCATACTCTTTATCGTTCACGCACACACTCACTAAAACCACAAAATAATACAACAATCATACAATATTTATTTACCACTATTTACAAATAAAACTTCAAGATTATTTACATTTAGGTGCTCAAGTTACACCTCAATAAATTCTAATTTTGTAAATTCCAGAATTTTAACTAGAAATATTAAACACATTGGATGTAACCGGAGTAAATGGGCCCTGAATAATACCTTATTTTTCTTTCTTTATTTATAAATTAATTTCAATTAGTACACTCTGGAGTATAGTGAGCTCATGATAACCCAGTTTTTTTTTATGATTAATGTATGCTTTTTACTTAGCATACGCTTATTGCAAACAAAAAAACCCATGTACTCGTAACAATGAAGTTTTAAATTCCTGATGGAACGTTAATAAGCTTTATATACACCTTCAGATTTATATTTAAATACCATAATAGAAGTTAGTTATACGTATTATTTTCAATACGTAAAATAATGCAAAACACCTTCATAGCTAACTCTCACACATCACAAGAATTTTCATAGTTTATCAAAAACAACAAATTCTAAAGCGTTACCTGGAATTTCTTGAAGATCCCTAGTCCGTTGACGATGCCGTTAAGTTGTTTCGTGGTTCTGCTCTGCTGGCCGCTTCTAGCTATTTGTAGATGAACACCATCTAAGTTGTGCTGCATGCCTGCCTTCACAATGCATCCAAATCCAAATCCGAATTTATTACACTTCTTTCATAATTGCCCACTTTAATTTAATTTAATTTACGTTTCATTACTTCACTTCACGAGCTTGTTTAAAATAAATGTTGCACCTCTATAAAATTTAGACTCGACACTATTCGCGGTTCAAAATTATGAGGCCAACACTGTACTATTTAATTTAAAATAATTTTATATACTTACAAGCTCGTGGTAAATTTCTGTTCGTGGTCTCATGCAATGAAAGTACTAAGAGAACGAAGTTAAAAGAGAGCGATGCTAAATCTTTTAGAGTATTTATATAATTCCAATGTAACCTCTCCATACCCTCCTAACGCGAAACATTTAATTTAAACTAATACTTCTTAAAATTTTGGTTCAACCGTTTTCGAAATCTTCGAAATTTAACTCGTCGGAATTATATTTTCCGAAAAATTAACATTCAATATTCCCGAGTTTGTCTGTTGTACAACTAACTATATCGACCAATAAGATATCCAATGACGTCTTGAAACCCCGCCTGTATTAACGCTATTCCTCTCTTATACACATTCTATGTTTCCTTCTAACCTTGTTTGAGTGGTAGAAATCGATATTACTGTCCGCGTTTCAAACTAACCCATGTGGACTGAATACGTGCGTTTTGAAGTGGACTGTTATTATGCCTGTCTCATTCCGACGTATTTCCTTGATCGTCTATCCCTTCTGCACTCTAAGGAAACTTTTAGTTAACATTTACGCGAATCGTCCGACCGTTTACCCGATATACTTTGAATTCTGTCTTTTATCTACACAAATAAGGGGAACCTGACATTTCCAAAACCTGCAGGTGTTCAATTAACAAACGTTTTAACACAACATTTCTAGGAGGTTGCGTTTCAAGGTATTTTATATTCAACGGCTGTTTATGTGTTAGCAAAGCGTTTCACTTTGGTATTATCGATTTTTCATGCTTTTATGCGTATTAGACGTAATTACCCGTTCAATTAAACTCAATTAAATCAATTAATAATTTGCATTGGCTTCTACAACTTATTTTCTTTACAAACCTAACTAAATTTTAATCACTAATTGTAAAATTATGGTAATACTTGTTACTTTAAAATGAACTAAATGAAATAAATTTCGCACGTAAACTCTGGTTGTTTCCTCTATACAGGGTGTTTGAAATTGCCTTGTTTATACTTAAATTTAGCCCTTTAGAACCACTACAATATATATATTATTTAGTTTTTTTTTACACAAGGTAAGTTGATAAATACTAACGTATTACAATTAAAAAGATGAAATAATAACTTAGACTTTCATGCAAAGCCCAAACGATCATTTCAAATCGAGCTAGTAATTGAAAGTAGGAAAATATAAGGTCTTGGACAGGATTTGAACCTGTATTACAGTCTTGCCGGGATTGTAATACGTTAGTATTTATCAACTTACCTTGTGTAAAAAAACGAAATAAAATATTTATATATTTAATACTTGGCTTATAACCGTAATTTTTAGCGTTGCTTCCTGTCTATATCTGACATAAGTCAAAAACTTGACAATGTCCGATATGATTGACAAAAATGCTAAACGTAATTGAAAGTTAGTTTTATGTATAGTTCTGTACACGATTTGGATTTGTAAATTTCCCGATTATAGTCATCGGTCTCGGTGGCGTAATTGGTAAACGTAGTCCAGGCAAGACTGAGATACAGGCTCAAATCCTGTCCAAGACTTATATATATATTATATATAATATATATATATATATATATATATATATATATATAGACAAGTTGATATTTTAATTTTTTGGGATACTTTTCGTTCGGATGTTTTTGTTAAATATTCATTTGCTGGTTTCTGACGTTTCGATTTTATTTAAAATCTTTTCAAAGAGCTAAAAGTATAAAGATAATAACAGTATTAAAATTATAGTTTTTGGCATACAAGCTTGAATAGAAAAATTTGACATTGACATTGACATAAAAATAAATGTGTAAATAAGGTAACTTGAAAACTGCAAATTATGGATGTAATGTTTTGATCATGTGGGGTGTATAGTATGGTGTGGTGTGCTGATTTAAATATATTTTGAAAATGTAGAGGTAAATTAGTAAATTAGTTTTATGTATGGTTGTCTATTTTGGTGATGTTATATAGTTGTGAGTACACTATACTGAGGTTATTGATGTCTTGTTTGTTGTTGATGCAATTATTGTCTTGTATTATGTAGTAAGATTCTAAAAATAATCGTCTTTTGTGGTTATTGTCTTCTGTTAATATGGTGATTTCATTGAAATTGGCTGCATGTTTGGTAGAATGTAGATGAGAAGCAAGAGCACAATAAGTTTTTCCAATTTTTACATCGCTGCGATGGAAAAACTTATTGTGCTCTTGCTTCTCATCTAAATTCTACCAAACATGCAGCCAATTTCAATGAAATCACCATATTAACAGAAGACAATAACCACAAAGACGATTATTTTAGAATCTTACTACATAATACAAGACAATAATTGCATCAACAACAAACAAGACATCAATAACCTCAGTATAGTGTACTCACAACTATATAACATCACCAAAATAGACAACCATCCATAAAACTAGTTTACTAATTTACCTCTACATTTTCAAAATATATTTAAATCAGCACACCACACCATACTATACACCCCACATTATCAAAACATTACATCCATAATTTGCAGTTTCTACAAGTTACCTTATTTACACATTTATTTTTATGTCAATGTCAATGTCAAATTTTTCTATTCAAGCTGTGTATGCCAAAAAACTATAATTTTAATACTGTTATTATCTTTATACAGTATTGCCCGAAATAAACAGTACTGAAACTAAGTTGGTGGTGTTTTTATGCGTGCGCTGTCACACTCAAGTTAGCTAGTATAGACCTGTCAAGTGAACCTCAAACAAGTAATTAGTAGGGCCTAATTGTTAAAAATGGTGTTAAGTACAGAGGAGAAAGTGTTTCTGGTAGAGCATTATTTTCGTTCATACGGAATCGGCCGACGTAATGGTGCAAGTTTGCTATACGTGTCTGATCAATTCACACAAAGGTTTAATAAACGTTCTCCAAGTAATGCTGTAATTTTGAAGGTTATTGATAAGTTTAGAAATACAGGTAGTGTATTGTGCCAACGAAAAGGAAACTCGGGGCGTCCCAGGACAGTTAACAACAACAATAACCATGAACGTGTTTTTGAGCAAATCTTAGAAAATCCGAAAGTCAGCCAGGCAAGGACAGCGTTACAACTTGATTTAAAAGAACTTCCTTTCAAAGAATCCTGAAGGAGCTGGGTACATTTTCGTATGTGATTCAGGTACATCAACAACTACATCCTCGGGATTATCGCAGTAGAGTGGAATATTGCGCCAGAATTCTCGCGTTACAGTATGAAAATCCTGAATTTTTGAAAAATGTTTGGTTTTCAGACGAAGCACATTTTCACTTGTCAGGCTATGTGAATCGTCGCACAAATCGATTTCTGGGCTTTGCCAGACCCGATGAGGTTCAAGAGGTTCCTTTACATAGTGAAAAAGTGAGTGTCTGGTGTGCTGTTTCCGGACACGGAATCATTGGTCCGTACTTTATCGAAGAGAATGGTAGGCAAGTCACACTTAATCAACAGAGGTACAGACAAATTTTAACACGATTTATCCCTGATCTACGTCAATTCTGTCGTGCACGTAACTTGGCATTTCGAAACCAATTTTTTCAGCAGGACGGGGCAACTTGCCATACTGCTGCCGCAATTCGTCAATTTCTTCAAGAACATTTTCCAAGCAAATTCATATCACGATTTACTGACTTCCTTATCCTTCACATTCTCCAGACCTCACACCTCCAGACGCATACATTTGGGGCATGGCTAAAATGCCGTTTTCAAACGGGCACCACAAACCATCGATGAATTAAAGGATGCCGTTAGAGTCTTCTTCGCAGCCCTGAGACAACCCTTATTCAATAACATGACCAGAAACTTAAAACATCGTTATGAAGTCTGTCTCGAACGAGGAGGTGCACATTTAGAACATATAATAAAGTGTCAATAATATGTATTTTTTAAATATACAAAACAATTACAATTTCAGTACTGTTTATTTCGGGCAATACTGTACTTTTAGCTCTTTGAAAAAGATTTTAAATAAAATCGAAACGTCAGAAACCAGCAAATGAATATTTAATAAAAACATTCGAACGAAAAGTATCCCAAAAAAGTTAAAATATCAACTTGTCCATATATTTACGTTCGCTAAAAAGAATCTATCTATATATATATATATATATATATATATATATATATATATATATATATATATATCAAATGTGTAGATTTGCTCTTAGCTGGAGGCTAAATTGCTTGTTGCGTAGCCCGATTATTCCTTGATGTAGAACAACTGCTTTTGTCTGTAGACCAACTACTTGTGTCCGTAGACCGCTGCTGCAATTATGGTAGCAGAGTAAATGTATGCTGACGACCATGGCCTTTCTATGCTGACTCACACCTGACGGCTTACACGTTAATTCGTTCCTACTAATTAGTTATTTTATAAAAAGTATTAGGTGAAATTTTAAAAACATTTCACAAAAGCTCTCACTGTTTTTATTTGCTACTGATTGATTTTATTTTGTGTAAATACGAGATGCGCACTTCGTATCTAAATTCCTAAATTGTCGGTATAATATAATTGTTGGCTGTAAAATAGTAACGCTTAATTTATTTTCCTTTTGCTTGTTTGTACAGAATCCTCTAGTTATTGTTATGTGTTAATAAATAATCGTGGGCGATGTACTTTATTTTTGTTGTTTTCTTGGTATGTAGGTGAATCCCCCCACTATCCGCGTCTAGTAGTTAGCCTGGTATCTACTTTTCTTCCGGCTACGTCTAGATACGTAGCAAATTTTGACCTATTCTATTTGCACAGCTTCCCCGTACTCTCTCCATTGGCGTATCAATACGTTAGTGAAGTTGAAATAGTGTAAAAGTTATTGTAATTAAAATATTACTGTACATTTGAATAGTGTTCCGATATGTACTGAGTGCTATCAAATTTGTACATTCTTAGCGAACTACATTACGACCACCAGTGATATTATTAATTGTTCTTATAGATCACTATACTAATTAAGCGTTGTTATTGTGTTCACCAGTGCTATTTTTCCCCTTTGATTCTTCGAATTTCTCACTAGTGTCTTCGTACCCCTTACCATTACAGTTCACTGCTCTTGGAGAGTTCTGGTACGTCTGAGTCGCCCCCCATCCTCATGATCAGCTTCGACACGAAGTCCCCGCACTCTCCGCCCTTTCTTACCCAATACATATATGTACATTATTGGACTGTGCCTCCATGGACGAAATTTAATATTTGAACGTTTTTTAGAAATGCTGTCCGAAGAAATAACACCATCTATAAATGATGTTGCTCCGGGAAATGAAGAAGTTTGGTTTCAATGAATGGATGGATGTCCTGCACATGACAATTGTAGCGTCCGCAATTATATAAATCAAAGTTTTAATGGCAAAGTTATTGGTGGCGGATACGGAATTGGTTGACTTGTTCGGAGTTTGACCTTTCTCCTAATGATTTCTTTGTATGGGAAAATTTGATATCAAAGATTTATAGTGGTAACTATTTTGAAGATTTGGAACAATTTCAAACTAGCATTCGAGAATATTGCGCAAGAATTTCGCTACATAAGCTAGTAAACATCACACGAGAATTTTCTGAACGACTGGGTTATTGTTATATGAATATTTACTATTGTAATTGTTTTTCTTTTATTAATTCCTTAAATAAAATTTAATTATGGTTCTATTATAGATTGTTATTCTTATTATTTTAGAAATTTTCATTATAAGCAAAACTAGAATGAAGGTGTCTAAATGACAGCGGCTTTGTTTCGATAGTTTATCAAGACATCGCTGGTTTTTGTTAATGTGGCGGTTATATTTCCCCGTTTTTAAAACATGAAAGAAATTAAAATAAATTTTCAGCACTGGAAGAATGCATAATCAAAACTAAAAACTACTTAAAATGACGTGTGTGAAGTTAGAATATCAACTATCAGCATCTCATAAAACAACTTCATATTTACTTGCATCCAGCATAGTTCTACAGTTCTTGATAAGTTTTACCAATAGTTCCGTCGAATTAACAGTAAAAATTGAATTTTTACAAATGAGATGCTAACTTCCAAAAAATATTTTAGCATCTCACCGTATTTCAAACATTCGAACTCAGAGAAGATATAATCCGTGGAGCTCTATAGTCAAAACACATTTCCTCAATAGTTCTGACGATTAAGCTTGGACGAAAACATTATATTGTCAAAAAAACTCGACCGCGAGTGGTGGAAGTGTATAGGCGTGGCCGTGGATCAATGTAGTAAGCGTAAGACTACGGATCCCAAGGTCCCGGGTTCAAATCCCGACACGGCCGACTGCTTGAAAAATGGCAGGTGAGCATTTTTCACAAATATTACGCCCTTGTTCGGATGAGAGGTTAAATGGAGGTCCCGTGTGTGAGTGTTGTCACGCACGTTAAAGATCCCTACCTTGCCTGGAACGGCAAGGGTTCGGCAAAATTCTAAATTTCCAGGTAACAAAAAACTCGCCTCCTGGCCAATGTAGTACCTTCGGGTGGAGCATTGGAAATGTAAATGAACGGTGTACGTGTATAACATTGAGATGTTGTCGGAGTTCTGAGAGTTCTGACTAAACTAAAATATTTATTCGGTAGTTCTGATCGCATTACAGCATAATCAAAACAGTTCTAGCAGGCACCGATGCGAAATCGTGTCCAAAAAAGTCTAACGTCCTTATACCGCCCCGCGCGGTATACATACACGTACTCCTGTGAGATGCTGAGCGATTTCGAAGAGTTCTGACTAAACTAAAATATTTTTTCTCTAGTTCTAATCGCAGTGAAGCATAATCAAAACAGTTCTGGCCAGCAGCGATGCGAAATCAAAAAAATTCTAACGTCATTATACGGCCGCGTGCGTTATAACTAGGGCTGGGTCGGCGTATCGATATATCGATACGTATCGATACGACCTCCGTATCGACCCCCCCGATACAGCAAAAAATAAATATCGATATATCGATACTCGATATGTATCGATACGTATCGATATGTATCGATATGTATCGATACGTATCGATACGTATCGATGTTCGATATAGAATATGTATCGATATTCGATACGCAAAATCCCGTATCGCCCACCCCTGTATATATACTTATGTCACAAATATTAAACTTGAAACTTTAATTATTTTGATAACAAACAATCTTAAGTGAAAGATCGAATTGTCAGTAAATACATTATTTTAAAACGATCTTGTGATTTTATTCTCAAAGAAAGAGTAGAAAAATTTATAGATGCGTATCGATTCGTACCGATAGGTATCGCTACGTCTCGATATGTATACTTAACCTACACATCTAAACGTTCCGATACGAATTGCTATATATATCTATACGTACCGCTACGTATCTATATGCATCGATACGAATCGATTCGTATCGATACGCACCGATACGCATCGATACGTATCGATACGGATCGATACAAATCGATACGAATCGATACGCATCGATACGCATCGATACGTATCGATACGCATCGATACGTATCGATACGTATCGATATATCGATATATCGATACATATCGATATAGAATATATCGATATTCGATACGCAAAATTCCGTATCGCCCACCCATAGTTATAACTAATATAATTTGCTATGCAAAGTGACATGGGAAGAAGAAGTTTGTTATGGAAGGTAAAATAGTCGTAATGTATGGAGAGCAAAAATATTGCTGCATTAGCAAGTTTTTTTTGCTGCAATCAAATTTGTTTGTTATGAAGGCAACAAGTTGTTATTAAGTTTTGTTATGTCAATTTCTTAGCAAGGAAATTTGCTTCTGCAACAAAGATTTCGTATGCGCGCATATGGATGTAGGTGAGATTTCTATGCGCAGCGTTCTGCGCATACCACCACCACAGCGCCTTCGTCCTCTATAACGTCGTGCTTTACTATAGCATGTATCGTCTCAGATATCGAGACAGCAGATTACTGACGCAATTGCACGCAAGCCGTAGAGGAAAGAATAGACATACGAAAGAAAACGCGTGTATCGCTGCGCTGAGCGCTGTGCTATTTTTTTGTTTATAGTATTCCTTCTCTGTTAAGAACCCGTATCACACGCACCTGTTTACTCTCTTGACGATGCGTGCATACGAAACCTTTATTGCTTCTGTTAAATGGGCATAAATTAATATTGGTTTGCATATTATTATTGATGGCTAGATAAAGTCTAATCGTGTCTGCTGGACATATTGAAAGAAGAAGCGGACATAAGTACGCTCTTTTCTCTAAAGATATCGATATTTCTTCGTTTTTGATGCACTTAGGTTTGATTTTAGTAGCTTATGTTCTCGCATGTGATCTCTATATAGAAATATAAAGAGATTAGTATTCTATATAATTACTTATTACCACGATTGTTTTATCTACTGTTATTGAAAATTTTCACTTATTCTCTATGCTATTTTGTGTTTTAATTTTATTTTGATTTTAATTTTCTTCTTTCTTTCTTTCTTTATCTTTTTATGCATATATCTGCTCTGCCTTAATTCAAAAATGATAAAAAAAAATTTAATTATTTCTAAATGTATATGTAGAAGATACCAAGTCATATTTTCGGTCAAGTATATTATATAACAGAATGCCTTACGACAAACTTACATTAAAAGAGATTTTGCTACAAAATGATTGCCGAACTCTTGATGCTAACGGCAAAATCTTACCTCCATCGAATCCCGTTTTTCGTCTCATTGCTAATCGTATGGCACTACGTGATTGACACATTGAACCACGTCATGCATATACAATTGTCAATGAAGATCGCAATGGATTTATGACATTAATCGCGGCAACGTGTAAAATAAATAAAGACAAAAATCGGAACATTAGTAATAGTAGTGCTATCGATGATTCAAGTATCGAAAATTCGATTTGTAACTTATCGGAGAGTGTGTATTCTAAGAAAATAGAATTGATTCTCTCCTCGCAAAAATGATTGGAAATTACTCCAAAGAAGAAAATTTCTGGTTCGCAAATCACTTTTCTGCGAGAAGAGGCAAAACGTATGAAAAAATTTGGAGGAAAAAATCTGCCAATCATGCCAAATGTTGCTACCTTACGCAAAGCAAAAGAGCAGCAATTACTGAAGCTACTCGAGTTGGATTTTACAAATCCTTCGATCAATCTGTTTCATCAATCACAATATGGAAAATATGCGGGTTGTATTCACAGTATTAATTTATTAAAATTTCATTGTATGTATCGGTCGCCGGAACAGCAGCAAATATATACTGCTCGATGCCAAATAATTCAAGTGCAGTTCTTACGATTGATGCAACAGGAAGTATAGCAAACGAAGCACAGCCCACACATATTTCTATGCCAGTGCATGATCGTAACCAAGGAAGGTAGTATACCGATTTTTCAGATGGTATCCGCTGATCAAAGAGCATTTCTGATTGCGCATTTTTTGCGACTCATTTTGATAAAAGATGTACCCCGTCCCGCTACAGTCGTGTGTGATTTTGGGCGCGATTTGTCAGGTGTAATAATTTACGAGATTATTTACAAAAATGCTATGATGCCATTGTACGAGATTCTTCTAAGATACCAGCGTCATATATAAGGATCGATGTAAGTCATTTTATTATCATAGTGTGCCGGTGGAAATGCTTTGACAAAGAAATAGCCGCTATACGACAATTTTATATCCGGTGTATTTCTCAAGCATATCAAATACAAGATTTTGAGACGTTGACTAATTTTATCGAATCAGTGCTAGCCGTATCTTTAAGTGAAACGATTGGTAACACGAGTGATGGAATGCCAGTGTCAGCTGAAATACGAATCCAAGCCCTCAATAAAACAAGGAGTAGCTTTGAAGGAGATTGAGTTTAGTGCTGAGGAAGCTCATGAGAATGAAGTTGACGAGAGTAGCGATGCCGATACAGACTGGCAGATGTGGGCGAACACAATATATTTGAATGCAGAAGATATTGGGAGAAGATCAAAAGGCGGAAGTATAATTAACGCGTGTTTCAATCCCGAGTTTGGTTGTTGCTTAAAAAATCAGTTAATTCCTTATCTGCCATTTTGGACCGGCATTATGCAACGTTATTTCGAAAAAGTTCTATAATAGCAACATCCTCGTCGCTCGAATCAGAGTTTGCTGATTTGAAACGTCGTGCATTTGACATTAAATTACCAATGCGCGTTGATAAATTCGTTCTCCAGCATTTAGACTATCTTGATGGCAAAGTGAAACTGGCTTCTAATGAAGAAGATATGCCATCGATAATGGAAAGACTTTAAAAGACAGAGAAATCACTAATAAAGGTGGCTTTAGTGCTATAGAAATTGGCAATTTGAATATTTGGAGAACGATCCTATTGGTTAAAGTGATCACGTGACACCGCCGGAAAACGTCAAAAACACGGAATCCCCGATCTCCCAAAAGTTGGTTCAAGTTCAACTTTTCTGGCTATTTTGAAATCGGAGCATGCGTGTTTGTTCAGAAAAGCACGTGATTTGTTTGTTTTGTTATAACCTTAACCTTAACTTTTCGTGTAGTTCGCCGTTATATATTTTGCGTTTTGCCTATTAAACATATTGGAAATGAATAGCAAATCCGTTATTTCTTTAGATTCAATAACAATAAACCCAAAACAATAACAAATGTCATCTATCAAACTATTTTCTCCAAATACCTGAAGCAGAAAATACCCTAGATGGTTAAAAGTGAAAATATCTAATTCCCCAAATATCCAAATCGCTAAATCTCCATAGCACTAAAGGTACCTTAAGGATAATACATTAATTTTACGGCTAGCAGATCAGAAACATTTGATAACAAGTCACACAGAGATGTGGAAAGCATTGATTACGATAATAGAATCGACATACTGCATGATGATGACGACACTCCTCCGATTGGCCATAAAGGGTTAAACTCAGTAAATACTGAAATAGAATTCACTGAATACAGTAACGCAGTTGATATACAAGACAATGATAATGAGATTCCTCCAATTGGCTATGGACAGTTAAAACTAACAGAGAGCTTCAATAAAAACATATCTTCTTTTATCAACAATGAAGGCGATACTGAAAACAGTTTGCAAAGTGATTTTCTCACAAGTGACAAAGACCAATCGAGTACAGACTGCAATATTTGGAATATATGTGAGGATTGGCGTTGGAAGGCTGAAAAAGAATAAAAAAGAATCGCTATGCCAAAAGAATCCCCGATAAAGAAAAAAACAAAACCTTCGTATTTGGATATTTGTCCTGAGTGGGAATACATTAAAGATGCAAAGATTTTGAAGCTTCCAACATTTAAAAACGGTTTGTTTTGTGAACCTGTAATTATGAAACAGTTTAAGCTCAATGTAAAAAACACTTGTGCGTTCGATTCGCTTTTTCAAGTGATAATGAACGCGATGGCATCAAATAGAATATATTGCGAGATATTCCAGAAATCTAATAATCACACGGTACAATTGGTTTTAAAATATAAAGAAGCAAAGGGAAATTAACCATGGCCGATTATCGAAAAAGAGAACAATACTTTCCAAAATTGGAATCAATCAAAATGGAATCAACCACAAGGACAATAAAGCGAATAGATACTGAGTGTAACGTTGCCCACTTAGCTCAATATATTTTGCATGATGTACCAAGTCATAAAACAAAAGTTATCTACCAATGTGGATATAATTTTGATACACAAAAACATTTCTCTTAGTGTCAATGTTAATATGCTTTTATGTCAAGATTTCGGTTTCATGCAAGATGCAATAGACATGTTCGTTTTATTTTATGCCCATCATCTGATGGGCATAAAATAAAACGAACATGTCGAAAGTGCCGAACGCTCATCGAAGACTAAATCGAATATGGACCGCATGTAATCATCGATTCAAGTGTTGTAACTGACGACAGCTACCCAATTAAAAACAATAAGCTTCGTCACGCACTTGATTCAATTAAAAAATATATTGAGGTGAGTAATAGAATATATTCATTAACTGGTGTTGCAAGTTGGTTGCCGGGGCACTATACTGGATACGTGAAATCTGTTATATATTGGAACAAGTACAATGATGTGGGACCAACTCGTGAAAGCGTGAATCCCAGCAAAATAATTCAACCACATCTGATTTTGTACACGTTTTCAGGTGAAAAAAATTTACAGCAACAGTGACAAATTCACAATAGCAGTAACAATACATATAACTTTTAATATTTTAAAATAAAAAATATATTACATAATATTACTAATTCCAGCAAAAATAAATAAAACACACAAAAACATAAAAACATAAAATATATAAATATATAAACAAATACATAAAATATATATAAAATAAAAAACACAAAAAATAAAAAATATAGAAACAAAAAATATAAAAAAAAAAATCAAACAAATAAAAAACCCAAAAATAAAAAAAAATGGAGCCAAGTCTTACCACATCCCCGTCGTTGGTTCCGGATAACGCTAAGAGTAAGAAAAGTAACTGAGTACACGGAAAAAAGAAGTTAGTTATGGTAGCTAAATTCTTTTTTTCGTGTAACTATGCATAGCAAATTATATTAGTTATAACGGCACGCGGCCGTATAATGACGTTAGAATTTTATTGGACATGATTTTGCATCGCTGCTGGCCAGAACTGTTTTAATTTTTGCTTTACTGCGATTAGAATTAGAGAGAAAACATTTTAGTTTAGTCAGAACTCTTCAAAAACGGACAGCATCTCACAGGAGTACGTGTATGTATACCGTGCGCGGCGATATAAGGACGTTAGAATTTTTTGAACACGATTTCGGATCGATGCTCGCTGGAACTGTTTCGATTATGTTTTAATGCGATTAGGACTACCGAAAAAATGTTTTAGTTTAGTCAGAACTCTTCGAAATCGGTCAGCATCTCAGAGGTGTACGTGTATGTATACCGCGCGCGGCGGTATAAGGGCGTTCGAATTTTTTGAACACGATTTCGCATCGATGCTGGCTAGTCAGAACTTTTCGAAATCGGTCAGCATCTCACAGGAGTACGTGTATGTATACCGTGCGCGGCGGTATAAGGACGTTAGAATTTTTTGGAAACGATTTCGGATCGATGCTCGCTAGAACTGTTTCGATTATGTTTTAATGCGATTAGAACTACCGAAAAAATGTTTTAGTTTAGTCAGAACTCTTCGAAATCGGTCAGCATCTCACAGAAGTACGGGTAAGTATACCATGCGCGGTGGTGTAACGACGTTAGAATTTTTTGGACACGATTTTGCATCGATGTTCGCTAGAACTGTTTTGATTATGCTTTAATGCGATCAGAACTACCGAAAAAATATTATAGTTTAGTCAGAACTCTTCGAAATCGGTCGGCATCTCACAGAAGTACGGCTAAGTATACCGTGCGCGGTGGTATTAAGACGTTAGAATTTTTTGGACACGATTTTGCATCGATGTTCGCTAGAACTGTTTTGATTATGCTTTAATCCGATCAGAACTACCGAAAAAATATTCTAGTTTAGTCAGAACTCTTCGAAATCGGTCAGCATCTCAGAGGTGTACGTGTATGTATACCGTGCGCGGTGGTATAAGGACGTTAGAATTTTTTGGACACGAGTTCGGATCGATGCTCGCTAGAACTGTTTCCATTATGTTTTAATGCGATTAGAATTACTGAAAAAATGTTTTATTTTAGTCAGAACTTTTCGAAACCGGTCAGCTTCACAGAGTTGAACGTGTATGTATACCGTGCGCGGCGGTATAAGGATGTTAGAATTTTTTGGACACGATTTCGCATCGATGCTGGCTAGAATTGTTTTAATTATGCTTTAATGCGATTAGAATTAGAGAAAAAAACATTTTAGTTTAGTCAGAACTCTTCGAAATCGATCAGCATCTCACAGGAGTACGTGCGCGGCGGTATAAGGACGTTAGAATTTTTTGGACACGATTTGGGTCGATGCTCGCTAGAACTGTTTCGATTATGTTTTAATGCGATTAGAACTACCGAAAAAATATTTTAGTTTAGTCAGAACTCTTCGAAATCGGTCAGCATCTCATAGGTGTACGTGTATGTATACCGTGCGCGGTGGTATAAGGATGTTAGAATTTTTTGGACACGATTTAGCATCGATGCTGGCTAGAATTGTTTTAATTATGCTTCACTGCGATTAGAATTAGAGAAAAAACATTTTAGTTTAGTCAGAATTCTTCGAAATCGGTCAGCATCTCACAGGAGTACGTGTATGTATACCGTGCGCGGCGGTATAAGGACGTTAGAATTTTTTGGAAACGATTTCGGATCGATGCTCGCTAGAACTGTTTCGATTATGTTTTAATGCGATTAGAACTACCGAAAAAATTTTTAGTTTAGTCAGAACTCTTCGAAATCGGTCAGCATCTCACAGAAGTACGGGTAAGTATACCATGCGCGGTGGTGTAAGGACGTTAGAATTTTTTGGACACGATTTTGCATCGATGTTCGCTAGAACTGTTTTGATTATGCTTTAATGCGATCAAAACTACCGAAAAAATATTATAGTTTAGTCAGAACTCTTCGAAATCGGTCGGCATCTCACAGAAGTACGGGTAAGTATACCGTGCGCGGTGGTATTAAGACGTTAGAATTTTTTGGACACGATTTTGCATCGATGTTCGCTAGAACTGTTTTGATTATGCTTTAATCCGATCAGAACTACCGAAAAAATATTCTAGTTTAGTCAGAACTCTTCGAAATCGGTCAGCATCTCAGAGGTGTACGTGTATGTATACCGTGCGCGGTGGTATAAGGACGTTAGAATTTTTTGGACACGAGTTCGGATCGATGCTCGCTAGAACTGTTTCCATTATGTTTTAATGCGATTAGAATTACTGAAAAAATGTTTTATTTTAGTCAGAACTTTTCGAAACCGGTCAGCTTCACAGAGTTGAACGTGTATGTATACCGTGCGCGGCGGTATAAGGATGTTAGAATTTTTTGGACACGATTTCGCATCGATGCTGGCTAGAATTGTTTTAATTATGCTTTAATGCGATTAGAATTAGAGAAAAAAACATTTTAGTTTAGTCAGAACTCTTCGAAATCGATCAGCATCTCACAGGAGTACGTGCGCGGCGGTATAAGAACGTTAGAATTTTTTGGACACGATTTGGGTCGATGCTCGCTAGAACTGTTTCGATTATGTTTTAATGCGATTAGAACTACCGAAAAAATATTTTAGTTTAGTCAGAACTCTTAGAACTCCGACAACATCTCAATGTTATACACGTATACCACTCGCGGTCGTTTTTTGACAATAAAATGTTTTCGGCCAAGTTTAATCGTCAAAACTATTGAGGAAATGTGTTTTGGCTATAGAACTCTACGAATTATATCACCCTTGAGTTCGAAATACGGTGAGATGCTAAAATGTGTTTTTGGAAGTTAGCATCTCATTTGTAAAAATTCAGTTTTTACGGTTAATTCGACGGAACTAATTGGTAAAACTTATCAAGAACTGTAGAACTATGCTGGATGCAAGTAAATATGAAGGTATTTTATGAGATGCTGATAGTTGAGATGGTAACTTCACACACGTCTTAAAATGCGCTTTTTGTGGGATTAAACTATTAACAAGACACCTAACTAACAATTGTGGTTAGTTTCAATAATTCTAAAATGGTAGTATTAATTTTCTTAATTTTAATCATTGTATGAAAAGTAAAAAAATCAATAAGGAATATGACTGTATGTATTTTTCCACTACAAGAAACATTTATATTTTACTCGCTAAAATAATTTCGGGGGTCAATATTCGAACATTACGAATTTAACATTGAAACCCTATAGTGGATGAATCAATTCTAACCGTATTCAAACGTTTTGTTACTTTTTTCGGCGCTTTTCCCAATTCTGGAGTTGAGCACTAATTTCTTGACGCTAGGAAACCGCTAAATACGTAATGAGAATGACGCATACTATAACTATCAGATGCGAAAAGTAACTGAAACATTTCAACACTAACTAGGACAAGAAATATTTCCTTAACAAAAACGCAACAGGCCCGTCCCACAATACTGAACATTGATTTCTGAAGTTTATCACTTCCGTCTCGTTACAATCATATCCGGTTTCGTCGAATCATTTTACGTCCTACAAATTTTTACTATATAAAAAAGTAATACGATTTGCTCTTCTGCGGTAAATTAACTGGTGTTTGTTTATCCAGGTTTTGGATTTCCTATATCACTCATGGTATTTTCCATACTTTTGATTAATGCAGCTGCTTGTTCCAAATGAAATTTAGTAGGTATATAGTCATAGACACTTCATGTAAAGCAAGTGGTTTGTTATTATAAATGATTCATTATTTGTTGAGAAGATGCAATTTTCAAATATTTGACACTTTCGCCCAAAGAAAAACTATTTTATTACCGCTCGTAGCGATTTTGGTACAAGTTTCTAGAATAAATGGTGTTGATTTGGTTAGTATCTATTGGTAGTCGGTAGAAGCAACTTAACCTAATTCGTTTGTTGTCGTTATTCAACTGTTTGAAAATAATTGATATGACCACACTCGGAAAATCGCAATAATTAACGCAATAAAACAACAAGTGTCAACCGAATAAAATATTTCTATTAACTTCTAAACAATAATCTTTGTAATTAATTCTAAAACAGCGTAACCACTGCAACTGTGAATAAATTTCAAAACCAAATTAATTAAGGGTACCAATCATAAATGCAGGTTAGATTCGGATTATACCGTAACCGCTTGATATCGGTACAATGAGAAAGGAGATCATTCAATCCATTAAACTGCTGTACAAATTCACCTTGACACAAAATGTATAATAACATAACATTATTTCGGAAATATCTAAACTCCGATTAAAAATGATTCAAATTATGTAAACATAAACAAACCAGGATATGCAAATTCGATACGCGGTTAATATAAATACCAGCAAGACCAAGACCACTAAGCATATTAAAATATTTAGATTAGAAAGCACATCTTTACTATTCGATACAATTCAATACATCAATTACGGATAATAAATTTTGCACTTACCTTAAAATGTTTAAAAATATACTTTCTTAAAATAGTGTGTGGTTTTAAAATATACTAGGCACATAGACTTTTTCACATCACTCATTTTAAAGTAAGTCAAATACAATTCACTCCGAAAACCGACACTACTTAATAATTTTGATTATTAAACTTTCTTAAATACAAACAGTTTTTACACGCGAGAGCGTTAGATGTCAATATATTTATTTATTTTGTAAGGTTAGAATTGTTTGATTTACATTATACACTATGCTGCCATCTGAATAGGATTTTGATAAACGAAAGAAGATTGCTGTATAATGCTTACCTAAATATGCATAAATAGACGTTCTACCACGGCGAAGACGACATTTAATATACCTTCCAAGCTTTTTGATTTTGCAAGAGCAGTGAAAATCAGGGGAAAAAGCTTATAAAGCAAATTTTTGTACGTGTACAATGTCATACCAAAAATATATTTGCCCTTTGGTCAGTAAATTCTATTAACTCATGTAAAAACCTGTAGAGTGAAGTGTGCTAAATGCACTCCTAAAATGCTAAAATTTGATTTTTACCTCATATTTTAAATGTAGAATAATTTTCTAATGTTTTGCTATAATGATGTGAAAGATTAGGTATCACTTTTTGCTATGAATATACTTTATTTGGGATCCGACGACATTTTTACATAACTATTTTATTTTTGTTTGCCATGGAGTGCATTTATCCTATGGAAAAGAGTAAATGCGTATTTAGAGTTACATTTCTATACATAATAGGTATGCCGCTACTGAGGTAAGTGCCTGATTAATTTCGTTAAATTAAATTTTTTATGATTTGAATTAAAAAATATTTTGAACAACTGTTCAATATGTTGCAAAACCTTTATTGTATTAATTAAACGAAAAATAAACAGCAATCGTATGTCTTAAAATATAAGCATAGCTACCGAAAATTGCAATTTTTTAAAAATCAAATAAACTTCAAGAGGTACAAAATCAGAGTTTATCATCATCATTAGGTCTTCAGTCGTAGAACTGGTTGGACGCATACCTCCACTGTTTCCTACTCTGACTAACCTACACATTTCTCTGAAATTCCTACAGCCTACATCTTTTCCCTATCTGTGTGCAATAGTTTAATCTAGATGTACCTTCTACCTCTCTTTTTTCCCTTCTCTGCTTCTAACATATGCGCTGCTATTCCTTCATGCCTTAATATGTGTCTCATCATCCTATCTCTCGTATTCGTTTTACTGTTTTCCACATATTCCTTTTGTTCACTTAGCATTTCTAGTACCTCTTTGTTCTTAACTTTGCCTGTCCATAATATTTTCATTATATGTATGTAGCTCCACATTTCAAAGGCTTATATCATATTTCTGTCTGCTACTCATGCTATCCACATTTCACAGACATACAGTGCTGTGCTCCACACATATGCTTTCAGCAAGTTTTTCCTTGTTTCTATGCTTGTCTGCAAACATAGCAGCTACTTTTTCTGTTGAAATGGCAAGCTTTGTGCTAACTTTTTTTTTATTGTATATTTTTTCTAAAAAATACCGCAATTCACCGATATTCAATGATACGTGAAGGGGGTGAAACAACATGATGGCTACCAAGATCCCCCACCACTCAGACACTTGCCGAATCAATAGTTTTCCAATTACTCCTTTCGCAGGATCGCCATTTGTTGAGAGTATTGCAAAAACCAACACCTGTAGTTGTTTACAATAATGATCACGCTTCAATGAATTTACCTTTTTTTATCATTAGATTTTCCCTACTAGAACTGGTTGCACGTGTGCCTTCAATGATTTCTATTCTGAACTCACCTACACATTTCCCTCAAATTTCCAGTGCCCATAGCTTCCTCTATCCATGTGCAATAGTCTGATATAGGTCTACCTCTACCTCTCCTTTGTTCTTTCTATGCTTCTGAAATATTTTACACTATTTTTTATGCGTTAGTAGCTGCTCTATCATCTTATCTCTCCTATTATTTACTATTTTCTAAAATTTCTATCGGTGAATTTGTGTATAGGATTGTATTGCAGGCAACTGCAGTGTGTAATAACAGTCGTTTGAGGGCACGTGTGTTTGTTAATTTTTGTTGAAAAGTAAAATATCTGAAAGACTTTCTAGAAATGGCAGAAAATACCGGAATTCGTTTTCTGTAAGTTCATTTTATGATTACATCTAATACTTTATTATTGATTTAGCTGTTTTACAAGTGAAATAAAGCGTTAAAGTAACTAGTTGCATACTTAGTTTCGTCAAGATTATGTTCAGGGTTATACTAGGCTTGTGTAAAGAATCATGTACCCATATGGGACCACCAGGCGCTTTGCTGGAACAATTGACTAATCCTATTTGTTCAATGTTTTAGTGGAATTATCTTGCAAGAAGCATTAGATTTAGTTTATGTATTGGATACAGAGGTCAGTGCCCTCTATATAGAACCGCCTGACAGTCACGTGCTACCAGATGAACACTCCGGAGATGAGGATGAAGGTGGATTTGCATACAATCTTAGCAGTAGGCAGCTGACTGCTGGAGCCGAAATATGTAAAAAAGAAGTTGCTTTATTTATGACCCCAAAGCAATGAGAAACACTGGTACAGGGCCTAATAAATACAAAAAAAAAAGAACTAGTGATGAAGGCACAATCATTCAGTTAACTGTGTTACACTGCTAAAATAAGTACATGAGGACAATTTCTTATTTTTAAGTAATCAATTATGTTAATATACCTCTACATGACATTTAAAGCTTATCAAATATAATTCCAAACCAGTAATGTGTACGGAACATTTAAATTGTAAGATAAATGTTATTTCAGTAACTGATTCCTAATGCATACTCGACTTTTAACATATAACATTTAACACTCGTAAAGTGTATCACATCATGGATGTTTATAATCAGAGATATAGCGCTTTAAAAGTTTGGTAAATATTGGTTTTTTAGACAATTTCAAAAATGCAGGCATCTCATTGTATACCAACACACTGCAATAAATGGGTGATGTTTGACTTTTTGTAGTCTTTAATAGGTTTGTTCTAAATCTATTTGATATTCTAGTACTGTAGTTATGTATTTTGTCTCCTGTTATTAAGGCACAATTAGATTTTAAGTGTTTGTTTGAGATATTGTGTATTAGTTTTATCTGTTTTAACATACGCAATTTAAAAATAGGAATCAAATGACAGATTGCATAGACAAGTTCAATCTCAAATGACACTTTGTTGACTTTATTTTGCATTCGTTGCAGTGGGTTAATTATATATTTTGAACAGTTTCCCCAGCATGTTATTAGATATCTGAAGAATGGTACTATAAAACTATTATAAATTAATCTCTTGGTTGCAATATTAAAAACAAACTGACATCTTTTTATTGCTCCCGTCATGGAAGCGATCTTTTTAATTATTGTCATAACATGAGACTTCCAAGTTAGCTAGCTGTCTATAATTAGGCCAAGATACTTATAAGATTCTACTCTTTCAATATGTACATTATTTAACGAAACTGAAATACAACCTTCTGGTTTATTCTTTTGTTTTATCAGCATATACACCGTTTTATTTAAGTTAATGAAAAGTTTATTATGGACTAGCCAGCTAGAGTATATTTTTAAATCTTCATTTATTAGATTTTGCAGCTGAGACGAATCATACCCCGAATAGAGGATCGCAGTGTCATCTGCATACATAAAATATCTGCCCTTTAGCTCCACAAATTGTAAACTGTGTATGTAAATCAGATACAGTAATGGGCCGAAAATAGCGCCCTGCGGCACACATATACTAATGCTAGAAGTTATACTGTTATGCCCTTCGTATACTGTAAAGTGATGCCTATTTATTAGATATGACTTTCTTAAATCAAATGCAACACCTCTTATTCCCATTTTATACAATTTTTCCATTAAGATAGGAATGTTTACAGTATCAAAAGCCTTTTGTAAGTCAATAAATACCAGAATTGTGTATTTATTTTTATTTAATTCTTTTATTACTAGTTCGATTAAGTCAGTAGTTGCCCCAAGCGTACTACTCCCAGGAAAAAACCATACTGATAGTTGTCAAAATTTTAAGAAGTAGCAATGAATTTCATAAACCTTTCTTTTATTGCTGACTCTATGATTTTTAAGAATATACTTAATAGTGAAATTGGTCTATAGTTACCCATCTCATGCCAACTACCCGCTTTGTATACAGATATTATTTTAGCAATCTTTAGTTCCTCTGGATACCATTGCAAAAGGAGCTGTTAATTAACTTAGCAAGGTTTATTAATAATGCATCACTACAGATTCTAAGCAAATCTTGTTTCGAAATATTACCTACACCTGGAGCAGCATTATTTTTTAAATGTTTTATAATATCTAGAAGTTCCACTGTTGTTACTGAATATAAGAAAATTGATTTACCCCATAACTGTTCCCTAAATTCTATATTGATGGTTGTGTTGTTTTTTGAGACAATATCAGACCCAATCCTATTAAAGTAAGAATTAAATTTATTTGCAATGTTTTGAGCAGATTTTATAATCGTGTCTCCTGTGTTTATATATTCAATATTTGTGTTAGGTTTAGGGAAGTTGAAATTATTTATGATTTTGTTAATAATCTGCCAGTTTTTACGAGGATTGTTGTTTGTTTTCCGAAACTCTTGTTCTGCCCATTGTTTCCTTAATTTACGCCCTAAAATATTTAACTCATTTTTTTGTTGTTTAAACTTAGCTACTGCCTGCTCAGACAGTAGTGATTTCATCCTTCTATATAAGCCTTATCTCGTTCTTTCATTTTTTGAATGTATAAGGAAGAGATCCAAGTATTGCCTTGTCCTATTTTTATTTGTTTGAATTTTATGCAACTGGCTTTCGTTGTATCTATTAAATGAGTTAAATCTGTGAAAGTACTTATCTGTTTATCATTAGTAATTAGCTCAAATCAGAGATGTTGCTTCTAAATTTCATACTCAATTTTAGATTTTATAATAATAGTTTTATTTCTAGTTTTTACGGGATAATTAATTACAACATTCATAATTTTATGGTCTGAAATACAATGATCTTCAAGATTAATACGACTATTTAAATCATGGTTAACAACAACATGATCTATTATACTGCTTTTATAACATCCCACTCTAGTGGGACAGTTAAGTCATTAATTATCTTAAAGGCATTCATATGGATCACATTGATATATTCTCCAGATTCTAAATCCTTCTCTAAAATATCGATGTTCATGTCACCGATCACTATACATTCTTGTTTTTGTTTGAATAACAATGCATTAAAGAGTTCTAAAAAATTTTGAAACCCACTAGAAGTTGGTCTGTAAATCGCTATTATGTGAATGTGTGTTTGAACTAAGTTAATGTGTGATACTTCACAATTATACACGGACGAGGAGTTCATTATGTTGAATTGAATACCTTCTTTAATGTACAGAGCGACACCCCCCACCTCTAGAGTCTCTGCATACAAAACTAGAATGATACCCTAGTATATTGTAGTATTGTGTTTCACTAGCATATATCCAAGTTTCAGTTACTGCTATTAAATGAATATTATTTTTTAAATTACAAATAGCTTCAATGTCACATAATTTATTACGAATACTATTAGTGTTTATATACAAAATATTTAATGTACTGTCTGCCATTGAGAAAAAAGGGAAAAAAATTTTAAAATTCCTAGCTTATGATAGAATATTATGGTAACATTTGCTTATTTATTATTTCTTCGGAGGTAATTTTGATCACACTTGATTGTTCATCTCTTTTCGCATATACAAAGCCATCACGTGTCCACAAGAATTTCCAACGTAGCTCAGTTTTTCTTTCGGGCTAATACAAACAAGTTGTGATTCTTTGCCGTTAAATTTTCGTTAATAAAAACCTGAGTTTTTCTGTGATTCCAATTCCAATTTGATTTACATAAACACTTTTCCCTTTTCTTCTAGCCAGAAATATCTCCTTAGTAGATCTTTTAAGAAATCTCACAATAATAGCCCATGACCCATTTGATCTAGAAGGTAACCAATGTGAAATGTCTATATCGGTAAGTTCAATATCAGAACCAATAGTTTTTGCCACGTTTTGTACTATGAGGTTAGTGTTTTCATTAGGTAGAACAGCAACACCATGTATCTCAACATTGTAAGATCGATTTTTTCCACTCAATATCATCCAGCTTCATTTCGATAGCATCATTTAATTGCTTCAACTTAAAATTGTCTTCTTTTACAGCAGCCAATTCTTTAGCGAGTAGTTTGATGCAATCATTGTCTTGACGTTGCTGCTCAAATTGTTTAGATATGAAGTCCATAGAAATTTGCATCTCCTTGATCACAACTATTAAATCATTTAAAAATAGATTTTCAGGGATTGATAACACAATTTGGTTTTTTGATGACTGCAGAGAAATACTATTTTCCTGTAAACCTCCACAGCATATCACACTAACCTCATCAATTTTTTTTAAGTTGCCCACTCGTCTAGCACAGCTGTTATGAAATTTTTATTACAATTAATGCATTGAAATCCACCAGTATATATTTACTTTTGCAGTAACCACATTTTGATTCTACAGGATCTCTCATTGTAGCATCTATTTTGTATTGTATAGTTTTGTATATTGATTAAGCAGAGCAACATCAATATGAACTCCAACTGTTAGATAAATAAACTTGATATTTCTTATCACATAAATAATACACACCTGCTGTGTCAATTTCAGTCGTAAGAAATTCTTTTTAGGATTTTTGCAAGTTATTTTATTGAATTCCAGTAGTTAATACTTAGAAATAATAAAGTAAAATCAGCCACATACAATGATATAACTTGCACTAATTGTTACTGTTTTGAAACACTTAAATTATTTTATAAAACAGAGCACTTGTTATATACAACATTCATATCATATGCCTTCCAAAAATGTTTTTTTAATAATACAAGAATTGGCGAAACAGAAAATGAACTTGAGCGTGACGATGCTAGTGTTTCTACCTCTACAGATTCCATTGAAAACAATTAGAAAGGACTCCCTTGTCAAAATGTCTGAAGAAACGTTTAATTATTGAACAACCTCCATCCACTTGGAAATTTTTCAATGGCGATTTGGTAGAGCAAACCGATAATACTTTTTCAAAGAGCGACTACTCAACATACAAAAAATATCTTACGTTGGTTTATTTGAGCTCTTCTTTTCAAATGAGTTGTTTCAGCTGTTGGTAGAGGAAACCTCAAAATATGCTCTTTTCAGGAATTGCCCAGGCCCAAAGGTATCTGTCGATGAAATGAAAGTAGTTTAAGGAATACTAATAGTTAGCAGTTACAATCAAGTTGGCGGCTCCATGGCATAGTTGGATGTGTGTGACTACTATGCCCAAGGGCCTGGGTTCGAATCCCGACACAAAAATACACCCTTGTTCGGATGAGAGGAAAAATGGAGGTCCCGTGTGTAAGTTTTGTCACGCACGTTAAAGATTCCTACCTTGCTTGAAACAGCAAGGGTTCGGCAAAATTCCAAATTTTCCAGGTAAAAAACTCGCTTCCTGACCAATGTACTACCTTCGGGTGGAGCATTGGAAAATCACATGTAAGGTTACAATCAAGTCGCTTCTAAGTGGCACTATTGGGAAGCATCCAAGGACATGAGAAATGAATTGATTTACAAAACATTGCAAAGGGATCGTTTTTTATAAATTTGTAGATTGCTTCACTTTGCAGATAATACTACAATTGATGTCAATGACAAAATGTTTAAACTAAGACCTCTTAGTGACTTTTTAAAAAACAAATTTATCGAGCATTTTGTAGTCAGACAACATCTTTCGTATGATGAATCAATGATCAGATATTACGGGCGCCACGGGTATAAACAGTTCATCTGTGGCAAGCCCATAAGATTCGGTTACAAAGTGTGGTGCTTGAATACCACCAGTGGATATTTAATTAATTTTGAGGTATACCAAAGTAAAAATTCTAGGGCAAATAGCGCTTATGAAAATTTTGTTTGAAAAACATTTGCACCATTGTTACAAATGATTGAAGAGTTAGGTAATAGAAGATCACTATATAAATTTTATTTTGATAACCTTTTTACTGGGTTAAATTTACTATCCACTTTAAAAATAATGGCTATGATGGAACAGGAACAATAAGAGATAACAGAATTCCAAAGTTGTGTCCCATACTATCCAAAACGGTAATGTTGAAGAAAGCAAGGGGTTCATACAGTCTAACACTTGAAAGAAAATGTGGTATAAAATATATTCGCTGAATGGATAATAGTAGTGTGACAATTGTAAGCGCAGTATTTGGTGTAGAACCTTTAAAAACAGTTGAGAGATTTTGTCGTAAACAAAAAAAAGGATTCCTGTAAATAGGCCATATGCATTTTTGGAATACAATAAAAACATGGGTGGAACAGATTTGATGGATTGATTTTAGAAGAAGTATTGCACAGGTAGCGCCATTAATTTTACAAAATATATTTATTTGTCTTTCCACTTTTAGGCATACTTTACCAAATATAAGATTCCAACAAAATCTGTAGGAAGAGTTTCACAATTATCTAGCGAGCAAAAACTTGATCACTTTGGTCATTTTGTGGTAACCGTTCCAAATAACAGATGCAGAAGAAGTGCTGGCATTAGTTGTAGTAGCAAGGGGCGCACAATGTGTGAAAATTGTGACTTGGAACTGTGTATAGGATGTTTCAAAAACTTGCATATCAAAAAATGAACATTTTCAAAATATATCTAGATTTTTATATGTACCAATATAAATACTGTACAATATAGAATTTCACCTGCAAACCGCCTAGTGGGCCCAAATGGGTACACCTCGCCCCACCTATCCTATGATTTTTTTTGAAAAATGTGCTTTTTAAGGTTTGAAAAGCAACTAACTATAATGCAAGTAAACATTTTATTAAAAAAATTAATGCTGGCGGTATTGGATTAATTGTGTCTGTTTTTGATATCTTCGTCCGTAGCATCGCATTTCAAAGGCTTCTATCTTTTTCGTGTCCGCATCTTGTGCAGTCCAAATTTCACAGCTAGACAGTGTTGTGCTGAGCACACATGCTTTCATCGATTTTCCCTAGTTTCTATGATTGTTGTCTCCAAACATAGGAACTGCTTTTTCGTGTTAAATATAACACGGCTTGTGCAAATCTTTTCTTTTTATTTTGTTTTTTTGCACTTTTCTCCTTCTATTGATTTCTAAAAGTATACCTAATTTCACCAATATTCAATCGTACGTGAAGGGGGATTAAGCAATGTGACGGCTACCAAGATCCCCCTGAACATAGACACTTTCTGAATCAATAGTTTCCAATTACTCTCTTCACGCAGTCGATATTTGTTGAGAGTATTGCAAAACCAACACCTGTAGTTGTTTACAATAAATCATCAGGTTTAGATATATTTCCTTTTTTCATCGTTAGATTTCCATACTGTAATTAGTTGGACACGTACCTCGATTGATTTCTATTCTGAACTAACCTACACATTTCCCTGAAATTCTTACAACCTACATCTTTCACTATCAATGTGCAATAGCTTAACCTAGGTCTACCTCTACCTCTCTTTTTTCCTGTCTCTATCTCTAATCTATTCCACACTATTCCCTCATGCCTTAAATGTGTCCTATCATCCTATATCTCATATTCTTTACTGTTTTCCATACATTTCTTTTTCCCCTCACCATTTCTAGACCTTCTGGCTATTAACTTTGTCTGTTCATGGTATCTTCATCATACATTTGTAGCACCACATTTCAAAAGCTTCTCTCTTCTTCCTGTCCGCTTCTCCTACTTTCCACATTTCACAGCCATACAGTGCTGTGCTCTACACATGTTTTCAACAATATTTTTCTTGTGTCTATGTTTGTTGTTTTCGAACATGAAGTAGTTGCTTTTTCTTGTTAAATGCAGCACGGCCTTATGCTAATCTTTGTTTTGTATTTTTGCACTTGTCCCATCTTGCGTTATTTGACCTCATAGGTAACAGAAATCCTTAACTTCTTGTAGGCTTTTGTTTCCTATTTGTATTTTGGTTTTTGACTTATTTACCCCTGCTGTACATAGTATTTTAGTTTTATTTTTGTTTATTTTCATACCCTATCTCTCTGTTTGAACCGTTTCAATTTCATTAAGAGCAGCTTCTAACTCTTCCTTGCTAGATGCTAATACCGCTATATCAGCTGCAAATCTAAGCATATTAATTTTTTGTCACTGCAGAGTAATTCCAAATGTCTTCCTGCATTTGACAGTATACATTGCCTCTTCAATGTGCAAGTTAAAAATTAATGGAGATAGGGCACATCCCGGTCTCACCCCTTTCCTAATGTTTACTTCTCTACGTTCCTACTCTAATTGTATTACTGCTGTTTGATCTTTGTATAAGCTATGTATTATCTTTCTATCTCTATAACTCATTCCAATCTTTTCGAGTATTTCGAACCTTCTTTCCCATTTTACATTATCAAATTCTTTTTCCAGATCTACAAACCCTATTTATATACATGCTTTCCCCTTTTTCTCCATTATCACCCTAAAAGCTAAAATGGCCTCTTGTGTTCGTTTCCCTGTTGCACCTAAACCCAAATTGATCTTCTCCTAATATTTCTTCAGTCCATTTTTTCATCCATCTTTGTACAATTCTAGTTAATATTTTTGACACATGTGCTGCCAAACTTATTGTTCGAAAATTTTCACATCTAAACGCACCTTTCTTTTTTGGTATAGTGACTACGGCGCTATGTTTGAAATTTTTGGGTATCTCGCCTGTCTCTTACACATTACTTACAAGTTGGATGAAACGTTTCGTCACTGATTGTTCGGCGGCTTTTATAGTTTCTGCTTGCACCTTATCTGTACCTGGTGCCTTATTATTTTTGAGACTCTCTAATGCTAATTCACTCATCTTTAAGTACATGATATCCTAAGTCATCCTTTTCAATGTCTGATTCCTGTTCTAGTGCTTCTAGTTTCGGTCCTACATATAATTCCCTATAAATTCTTGACATCTAACCACTTTCTCTACATTTTTTATAATGAAGTTTCCTCCTGCACTCCTTATATTTTTCCTATACAGTTTTATATGTCTAAAATTCATTCTAATTTCCCATTTTATGGCTTTGTATCTGTTTTCCTGCTTCATCTGGTCTATTTTTGTATTTTCGCCTTTCTTCTATTAAATTCAGAATATCATTTGTTATTGCTTAAAACATATGTGTGGAGCACAGCACTGTACGGCTGTGATGCCTGGACAGTAGGAGAAGTGGACAAGAAAAGGGTAGAAGCCTTTTAAATGTGGTGCTACAGACGTATGATGAAGATATCATAGACAGACAAAGTTAAGAACGAAGAGGTACTAAAAATGGTAGGGGAAGAAAGAAATATGTGGAAAACGGTAAAAAATAGGAGAGATCGGATGATAGGCCACATACTATGGCATGAGGGAATAGTGCGGAATATATAAGAAGCAGAGATAGGAAAAAAGAGAAGAAGAGGCAGACCTAGGTTAGACTACTGCACACAGATAATAAAGGATGTAGGCTGTAGGGGTTTCGGGGAGATGTGTAGGCTAGCCCAAAATAGAAATCAATGGAGGTACGCATCCAACCAATCCTAAGATGGATAAACTAATGACGAAAAAATAACTGTGCTTAAACATAATGATTAACTATAAGAATTGGTTGGGCAATATTCTCGAATAATGTTAAGTGTATGAAAGGATTTACAGGAAAACCATTATTTCGGCAAATGTCTAAGTGTTGGGGATCTTGGTAGCCACAGGTTGCTTAACCCCCTTCACTGAATCTTGGTGGAATAGGGCATAAAATTAGAAAACAATAGAAGGGGAACGAGCTGTATACACATGCTGTGTGAGAATTTCAGGGAACTATGTAGGCTAACTCAGAATATAAATAAGTGCAGGTACGTGTGCAACCAGTTTTGAGACGGAAAACCTAATGACGAAAAAATAAGCACAGATAAATCTGAAGATTAGTATAAACAACTAGTTGTTGGTTGCGAAATATCTGCAAGTAATGTTGACTGTGCGAAAAGATATATTGGAGAATATATTAAATCGGTAAATGGTTAAGTGTTGAGGGAACTTGGCAACCACAGGCTGCTTACCTCCCTTCACAACCGTTCATTTACATTTCCAATGCTCCAACCGAAGGTACTACATTGGCCAGGAGGCGAGCTTTTGGTGCCTGGAAAATTAAGAATTTTGCCGAACCCTTGCCGTTCCAGGCAAGGGATATGAACCCTCCCTTCACAACCACTGATGGTCGGAGAAATAGGGTATATAACTGTAAAACAGTAGAAGGTGACCGTACTGCATCTAACAAGAAAGAACAGCGCCTATGAGGAAAGACAACAAACATAGAACAAGAAGAAAATTGTTGAAAGCATATGTGTAGAGCACAGCACAGTATGCCTATGAAATACGGGCAGTCTGAAACGTAGACAGAAAAACGGTAGCAGCCTTTTGAAATACTGTGCTTCAGATGTATGATGACGATAGCATGGACAGACAAAGATAATAACAAATAGGTTATAGAAATAGTAGGGGAACAAGGATATCTGGGGAAAAAGAGAAATAGAAGGGCGGAATACGTTCTATGGCATTTTTGGGGAATGGTATGGGATATATTACAAGCAGAGATAGGAAAAAAGAGGTAAATGTAGACCTAGATCAGATAGTGATAGATGCAGACTGTGCAAATTTCAGGGAAATCTGTAGGTTAGTTTAGAATAGGAAACAATGATGGTACGCGTCTAACCAGTTCCAGGACTGAAGACCTAATGATGATGATCATTTGTTACCCATGGTTTCTTATTCTCGTTTTGTTTATACTGCAGAATATCTCTGGCCGCCATATCTAAGCTGAATTTAATGTTATTCCATTCTTAGTATCAGAAATTTTTTCAATATCATTCAACAATTCATTTGACTTTTCACAAATCTTTTTGGATATCTTTATCCTTTGGTTTCTATAAGTAAAATGCCCTTTTTTCACATTTTTAAAACTAAGCGTGGCTTTCATAAATATTATGTTGTGGTCTGTGTATATATCTGCTTCTGGTTAGCTTCTACAGTCTTCTATTTGATTCTAAAACCATTTTCAAACAAGAATGTAATCTATCTGATATCCCCATGTCTCCTGTCATATTCCAAGTGCATTGTCTTGTAGCAGGATGTTGAAGTGATGTGTTTGTGATGGTTAAATTATTTTTGTCACAAAATTCACCAGCTTATTTCCCCTCTCGTTTCTTGTGCCTAACCCAAATAAACTTGCTACCGCTCCTCCCGTATCCTGACCTACAACTGCCTTGAAATCTCCCGTAATTATTAAATTTTTATGTCCTTTAACGGATCTTAGTATGTCTTCAATATTTTTGTAGATCACTTCTACTTCTTCCTCACCTTAGCTAGAGGCAGGTATGTATACTTGTATTATTACCATAATTACCGGTTTATGTTTTAACCACGAGTACTCGTTTGTTCTTTTGTTAGTATTTTTCTACACAGTATCCTATCGTTTTCCGAATAACTATTCTCAGACCCGAATTTCCTTTCTACGATCCTGTATGAATTACCCTAAAGTCTCCGCTCCAAAAATTCCCCACCTCTGGCCACCGAACTTTGCTAATCCCTATTTTGTCTAATGCTAACCTATCCATTTCATTTTTCAGATTCTGCAGTTCAGCTACTTGCTTCGTGCTTCTAACATTCCAAGCTGCAAGTCGCAACATGTTCCCGGCTCTTCTTTTAAACTTCCTGATCACTTCTTCCGAAGTCGTCCCGTCTCTGAGATCTGAATAGAGGACTATTTTAATTCCGGAATCTTTTACCCCAGAGGATATCATCACTAATATTAAAAACAGTACTTGGGAGATATTCTGGTGGTTTCCCGTTGCCTTCCACGTTGCAGTAGTGTCTTAGAGTGTCATACTTACCTCCAAGGTCTCTGCCACTCTTAAGTACCGAAGGAGCTGTTGTCCTATTTCGTGGACCTGTCTTAGTCTGGTTCCTCACTAAAGACCTCACTAATTTGGTTAAACATATAGTTCAGATCTTTGCTCACTGAAACTCGCAACCCCTTCTACCCGTTCTAGTATTTAGAACTTCTTTAAGTGTAGGTCCGTTCAGAATGAAAATCAGAAAAATAACAAAAATGTTCATTCACATTTGCATATAGTACAAACCATGTAGGTATGAATGTGCACTATAACAAAGGTAAGTAATTACTTGAAAAATCAACACAGAATGAATAAATTCCTCTTTTTTCATTGTAAATGTCTGTTTTCGAAATTAAGCAAACTTCATCTACATCTGGCCATCTGAATTGTCCCAACTTTTTATTCGTTGTAACATTCGGTTGACACTTCTGTGTCAGCATTCTATTTATATAATATTTCTAAATTCAATTGTCTGTTGATAGCGTTGTCCTGCTATCTATACCATTGTTACCTTAACGCTTCGTTTTGTATTAATGTTCATAACATGTTATTGCTGTGTACTCAAATATACGTTATTTATCTGCATCTAAAATTACAAATATGATAATAAGCCGTACTTTGCTCTTGCCCTTGTGGATAAGAGGCATTCTTATTTCGATCGTTGTTGGTGAAGGTTGGATTTCTGCTGATATCATCGTATTAATTACGGATTTAGACAAAACTGACAAATTAATATCGGAGTTTGGCAATTTTGGTTTTATGGTTCTTGAATGCCTTTGCAAGCTTCGATTTTCACTTGTAGTGGATTTAAATTCATCATCATCGTTCATAATCGATGCAGATGTGCATTATTGAAATCTCAACATTGTAACGTCTTGTTATCTCTAAATCAGTTAGTGCACATTTAATTGACCCACTTACATGGGTTTTTAGTTTTCCTTCGTACGCCTTTTCATTGTGCTTGTTATGCGTATGCTCTTCATTCTGTTTATGCTCCTGCCTCCTTTATCTCAAAAATGTTGTTGCACTATCAACCTTGTTACTTCTCATTTATTGGCATTGCCGATCAGCTGTCGTTACTCTGGGTTACCATTCCAGCAGCCTAGGACTTCGACGACCTTTGATGTGAGACAACTACGTACAGAAGCTAATCATTGAGTAAGATTATTCCATGTATTATTATTCGTTAGGGTTTGTGCTTATTTTGTGCTATTGTGGTTTTATTATTTTCCCTTACTAGTACTTAATATTAATAATTTGAGCTATTGCTGTTCATAAGAAGTACATCTACTTCATTCAAAATTTAGTAATACTGATGTACAAAATTTAATATTTAAAACAAATTTTTAGTATATTTCTAGGCACCCTCTTTACTGCCTAGGGTGATTTATTAAGACTATTAGTGAAATATTTCAACAGTACGTTAAGGTATCTAATATTTACACTGTTGTTAGAGATTACTCCCACGAGGTGCTTACTTGAAATTGAGGTTAGAACACCAAGCACATAATTTATGGTGCATTTTACGTACTACTATATGCTTTCTTGGCCAAGGGAATATGAGTACATGAGTAATTAGTAACATTAAAGTGAGTGGAAAATTAAAGTTATTCTTCCATGATATGCACTCGTGCGGGGTTCCTTACGGTAATATTTACAAATTTTATGCTTGTATTAATCATACTTGAGGTAATATTGAAATTCAACTGGTATTTAGAATTTTTGTCATTAATTGTTTTTGTGTTCCGATGCGATATTATAGTTATTTTGTGAAGTTGCGTGTTTTATATTTATGATCTGGAAGGGGGTTCCTTCGAAGTCTGTTGGAACTAGAACTTTAGGTTTCATACGCTCCTTTATTTTTATCAGTTCCTGGCGCCTTGGCATTTCCTGTCCAGGCTCTGATTCAATACACCTTTATTAATATAATCTTGCAATACATTTTCTAATCTACCCTGAATTAGAGTCTCACCCTGACTAAGCCGGAGCAAAAGTTGTCACCACCCCCAACCCAAAAGCCGCTACCTAAGCACTGTTCTAGTGGCTGTTAACTCTACTGAAATTTTCCCTGACATCGTACAAAAGAAACTTTACTTCATATTTGTCGAACCTATCTTCTCTAAAAATTTTCCAACATAGTATTTAATATGCTTTTTGGTACTAAGTTTGATGAAACAATAGTCATTTCTAGAAAGATTCTCAAAGCCAATATTTTTGTCTTTGCTGAATTCCATATTGTCGCTACTGCTATCCTGTAAAGAGAATGTGTTTTTCTTAATCTTCTTTGGGGATTAAACCACTCATAGTTTTAAAATTATCTTTATTAACGTTTCGATCCATGACCTAGGATCGTTTAATCGTTTAATCCCCAAAGAAGATTAAGAAGAATACTAAACAAACCACAACAAACATACAGGGAGTATTTACAAGAATGTGTTTGATTCATTGTCATAAAGCTGATTCCTGCTATTGCATGATGCAACTGCCTTGTACAACTTTGTAGTACTGATATTTTCCTTCTGTAAGCTGATTGATTCTGATGTTTCAACAGAAAACTGATTGCTGTTAAAAGTCTTTGAGGATTCTGCTTGCTTAGAAGTAGTTGCCTCTGCTCTTTCAGAAAGAGAGGTATGAGAACTGGTAGTAATAATTTCAGCAGCGGTTGCAGTTTTCCTTCATGTTTGCAGACCTAGTACATTAGTTGAATTTGTGCTGAACTTTCTTTAACGGTAACTGCTCGAATGTTACTTTACTGTTCATAGAACAGTTTATGCAGATCTACTTGAAGCATAATTAAGCTTAGCAGTTGTTACATCCAACCTCTTGGGAATGCTACATAGCCAGTATTTGGATAATCTCGGTTTTTAGGATTCACTGATCCCATGGGTTTTGCTTCTAAATATTATTAAAAGAGCGGGTTTATGATCACCTTCATTCACACAAGCTAATACACTGGTTTTCTCTTCCAGAACCTGCTGTTACGCAATGTCACAAAGTTTCAACACCCGTTACAACTTTGGTTCTGCTTGGATCATGCGAAAAACAAGTTTAATGATAATTACAAATTAAATGTGATCTATGTGCAATGTCGAATGAGTTTCTTTCATGTTTAAGCATCTACATCATCTACAAGATGCCAATTTTCAAGTCGATAACCCAAAAATTTTCAGAATAATGCCAAAAAATTGAAATAAAATTATAACTTTCAAAATCCTGTACTTCTTAAACTATAGCCATTCGGATAAGAAAAGTTTGGCTCAATGGTGATTATTTGATGCATAATGACTCCAGTTAGCCGTTGTCACATTGTTAATGAAGCACCCTGTATAAAAGCATTATAACATTGAATCTAAAAAGATTTAATTTTTCATTAGAATTGAGAAAAACATTAGATCATGCAACTGGGTAACTTTATTTAATTTCAATAAATTCCACGCAGCATTAAATCCCACTCCAATTTCAGTTTTGGATATTATAAAAAAAAACCTATCATTAGCAAATAGTTTTCTAATAGAATATGAAGTAAGTTTATATTATTAACTACATCAAAAATTGGATATGTAAGAGTCAACATCAAATGGTTAAAGAGAACGAGGTACACTAAAAAATCATAATCATGAAGTATTCATTTTATTTGTCATGGAATCATCTTTAGCCTTCTGCTACAGTATCCTTCCAATCCCCATATAATTGAGAAATGTAATATCTCCATCTGCATCAACTAACAAACTGACAGATGACTTGTGGACGCTATGTCTGGTGTACTGATTTGCGTTCGGTAAATTTATGTAAGGAGCTATTGGTTTTCTCATTGTTACAAATTTATTTATTCCAATTTTCTGAACAGTGCATTTGCCACATTGGTAGATGAGTGTGTTTTCACATCATATGTACAAAGGGCAAGTTACTTTTTGCATTTTCATAAAATTTGCCAGACAGTGCATTTCATTATTATAACAAGCAACCATTATTCCTATGATTAATGCAACCGTAAAAACGAATGTGTGATGAGTCATACGCTTTAAATTTCTTATATTTGGTCCGAGATACATATCATCTGGAGCTTCTGTGATTGAACTAAATACTTTCAATTTCTTTATTTGATATCCTTCCCCTTTTAATTTAAGGAAAGCCCATAATTTCCTGTGTTCTGCGTTGTGTGCTCCTTAATATTGAGTATATCTTCCACAAAGAAGAAGATTTATACCTTTCTTAAAGTTTTGTAAAATACGCCAAGAGAATGTCTTCAGAAAATGAATTTACACTGTTAAGAGTTCACCAATCCATAAAACTCTGTATATTTGATTGTATTGCTTTTTTTATTTTTTCGGGTAATAGATTAGTAATTGTACTTTTGCAGTTTCTAAAAGTTCTGTGATGCACACATTTCATCATTATCGCTTCTTTCACTGTTTTCGAAATTCATTTTAACAAAAATTATATGCAAATAATAAGAATGAATATTTATTTTGATATTTCAAATTATGAGACTACAAATTTGTTAGCTGCATTACTATGCAACCTGTATTTCCAAGTCTACAGGCCAACAGAGCGTGAATTCTAAACTGGAATTCACGGAATGAAGAATTGATATCATTTTTCAATTAAAATTAAACTTGAATGGATATATTATTCAATAGTCGTAAAGAAATGGAGATTATAACTTCTAAGCTGATTTTGAAGATTAATTTTAATAAAATAGCACCACATCACAAAAATATGTATTGAAATGAATGGACGATTTTTGGTTACCCATGATTTTTGTTAATTTATTAGTGATAGGTAAACATGAATGATTGATTTACTGGTCCAGTACTATAATGGATGGTACTTATAGGTTCTAGAAAAATAATTCCCGTAGTTTAAATAATAATTAAGCTGTTTATATATTTAATACATTATCTGTCTAACTGTAAGACCACAGACCATGAACTGGTCAAATTATACATTACATGTGATTTTCCAATGCTCCACCCGAAGGTACTACATTGGCCAGGAAGCGAGTTTTTTACCTGGAAAATTTAGAAGATTGCCGAACCCTTGCTGTTCCAAGCAAGGTAGGGATCTTTAACGTGCATGACAACACTCACACACGGGACCTCCATTTTACCTCTCGTCCGAACGAGGGTGTATTTTTTGAAAAATGCTCGCCTAACATTTTTCAAGCGGACTATGTCGGGATTCGAACCCGGGACCTTGGTAAAATTTTACAGCTTATCATGTCTAAATGTGCCTAAGAAAATTGGATCTGTAGATGATAGAGAAAAAAGGCTTTATTGTTGTTGAATATTACATTCGTGGACTAAGCAGTATAAAACAAATCTAATCGACAAAACAAATTAGATTCAATTATTAAAATAATCAGAACAAAGGCTTGCATCTTAAAACTTAAATAAAAGGCATGTGCATATACTTTCAAACGTATTCAGATATCGTACATCCACACATACATACATGCATAAAATTCTCTAAAATTACTTAATGTCTATAATAAAATTAGAGCGAAAGGATTTTCTGTCAAAAAGTGATGCATTTTTACATAATTAACTAAAGTTAGATTAATAGTAAAATACAATCTTATAATTAGCTAGACCCAAAGAGGCCACTGTCAAATTCTTAAGCTAATTATTTTTAAAGTCATATATAGAATTAGTATGATGTGTTATTGAACTCATGTAGATAAGAATTCGTCAACTGAATAATCGGATCTAGGAAGTAAAAATGCTTTAACTAGTTTTCGAAAGCATTGATATACAGTCTCACGTTTTACATATTGGATGAGCTAGTTAAAGCTTTTTTCCCCATTGTATATTATTGATTTTTTACTGATTCTGAATGTGAAATTTTCAAATAAATATATGCTTTCAAATGTCAGGTATGGTGAGTATGCAGTTGTCCCATTTGGAGGTCTTTAATGTGTTTGTGCATGAGACACACCACTTCAAGAATAAACAGAGCGGACAGAATTAAATTTTTATACTCTGTAAAGTAAAGTTTACAACGTTCTATGTTGTGTAAGCAAAATACGTTTCTTCATGCACGTTTTTGTAATTTAAAAACTTCTTGAAATCTTTCTGAATTGCAGGCACCACAAAATGGTACAAAGCGTACAAGTGATTCAAACAAAGCAAAGTATATTGTTCTGGCAGTTGCGTTCAGTTCTTTTCATATTGTTTTTAAGGCATAATAAGCATTGAATAGTGTGTTAACTAATTAATCAGTGTGTCGATTCCAGTTTAGTGTTTTGTCGATTTTTAGTCTCCTTTACATTTGATTTTTCAATGCTCCACCCGAAGGTACTACATTGGCCAGGAAGCGAGTTTTTTTTACCTGGAAATTTTGCCGAACCCTTATTGTTCCAAGCTAGCTTTAACGTGCGTGAGAATACTCACACACGAGACCTGTATTTTACCTCTCATCCGAACGAGGGCATATTTTTGTGAAAAATGCTCGTTTAACATTTTTCAAACGGACCATGTCGGGATACGAACCCGGGCGATTTTTAGTCCTACAAATTTTATAGAATCAACGTTTTGAATTGAATGGGTCTCTACAGAAATATGTTTAAAGGTTCCTTTGTAACATAGTGCTGTGGATTTATTTATACTACAGATCAAACTATTAGTATCACACTATGTTTGGATAGTGATAAGTTCTTTGTTAATTTCATATTGTAATGCTTCTGAATTGGGGTTGCTCCAAGTAATGCTCGTATCATCAGCAAAAGGAATTATCTGTTCACCTATATTTAAATTGGTAATGCCATTTATAAATATGAGAAATAGTTTAGGTCCGAGTATATCCCTATGGCACACCGTAAGTAATTGGTTTGAAATAAAAGAAAGAATTGTTTATGCAAACACGCTGCTTTCTATTAGAAAGGAAAGATTCGGAACACAGCTAGGGAATACCGCTTCTTCCAAAATGTTTTAAGTTGCTTATTAAAATGCCATGTCTAGCACAGTTGAACACTTTTGCAAAATCCAGAAAAACCACAGCAGTGGCTGAGTTACTATTTAAGATTGAGAAGACTTTTGTTTTATTAAAAATGGCAGCAATCTTGATTTGATTAGACTCCCAAATCGATGAAAGAAGTGCAATAGGTCTATAATTACTGACGTTTTCTTTATCTCCAGCTCTGTAGAGTGGTGTTATTAAAGCAGTTTTAAAACATAGTGTATAAATTCCTTTATGAAATGTCGTTAATAGAAAGGGCGAGAGGTTTTATTGTTTTAGATGGTTGATATAATAAAGTAGTTTAAAGTACTAGTTGAATGTTTTATTATTCTAGTTGAAAATCTTCATGCATGGTTAAATCAAATATATTACAAATATTTACTAGTAATTTCTGTGCAGTATTAAAAAGGCTGCAGTCGATATTAAAATCACCACGCACAACCTTATAACTATTAATTGATAACAGATCTATCAAGTTTAAAATGTTCCGTTTTATAAATGTGTGTAATATAAAATTTCAGCTGCTTATTTGTAAGCTATGGATATTGTTTTATGGTTTATGACAGTTGTTAATGCAATTTGCTAGTCAGCGGTAAAATTAAAACAAAGCCAAGCATTATGAGGTCACTATAATTAATATATGGATTACAAACATAACATAGTTACCTAGTTAATATTGTGCAAATAATAAACAAAAACAAAACAAGTGGAGGGTCATAAAAACACGACCACTCAGCACAACTAGCAACTGTACTTACAAATACTAAGTAATATTCTACCTGTAACACAAATTCCAACAAATTTATATTACTTTGTAATATACAGATTTTACAAAAATACTATGAAAGTGTGCACGATGTATAAAATAGTAGCAGTGCTCTAGTGTGTGACTTGGTTGCTTGCCAAACTAATAAACTTCCAAAATCACATGGGATTTATTCTGATATAAATTATAAACCAATAATTATGTTGGCCAAATTGCGAAATGAGAAAATTTTAGGATTCTCTATCGTGTAAATACAAAGCTAGAGGCAAGACTTGTCGCCCACTTCACATATCAATGTTTTTGCACAAAGTTATGTTTTTAAAAAAGGTAACGCTGGTACGTAAACTGACCTCCTAAAACAAATCTTTCTTTTCTTTGGGGAGTTCCTGTATGAAAATATAGCCCTGGGTAAACTAGAAAGAAAGTGGCTAAACATGGAAAGTAAACTCCTATAAGGATATATGACTAGCTCTGAAATATTATTTCCATGCTGATGCATGAGAAGAGTCGTGGCCTGTTTTGCTTTGTCTCAAATAAAAACTATAAAGGGTCGCCACAGCATTTAGAACCTTAATCATCATAAAAGCAAAAAGTTCTGAGAAAATGCAGAAATCCCTGAAGCACAAAATGTACCATAAACAATAGTCTAAAAAGAACTCAGCTCATATTGTTGCTTAATTTGCATTTGAAAGGAATTATCATTAATTATAACGAAGAACACTATTTGTGTTCCAAATAAAAGTAATATTGTTATAAAAATCAAAGTAAAATTTTAAGGCACAATAAAACTTGTTGTATAACTCTCTAATTGATTTCTTTCACCATATAGATAAATTGTAAAACACTTACCCTTAAAAATCGCTATAAATCACTTCTTCTATGAGTATCTTAACGAAATTATTGTATAAAGACATATTTTTATTAGTACGTATCTTACGCTTAAATTACAGTATACATAGAGGGAAAGAAGTGCCACATTTTTCACGAAGCTCAGTTTGTACCCCGAGGGCCACAAAGCTCTGAGGGAAATGCGACATTCTCTCCCGAAGTGTATGTATTATTTTTACACGGCCGGGAGTAGAAACACCACAAAAATTAAATAATAGTGTACTATAAAAAGTGTGTCCCTTTGACAAAGTAATAAATTTAATATATAAATAGCCTATGACGATTTCACCTAGACAACAAACTGTTTAAACAAGCGTTGAAGTTTTTGAAAATGGAAGAACCTCAAGAGATTGTCCATGCAGCTTGTGTGGCGGTTCTAAATCTCTTATTAGCTAAATAAAGAAAGTTATACGATGCAGTTTACAACCGCTTTAAAGAATGGTTAGTTGCAAATATGAATAAAGAATGAGTTTGTGTTTGTAACTTTATTTTAAACTGTCAAAATAATGAAAACTCCCTAGGAAGTTTTCCCTTATTATTTTCCTAGCGAGAAAATGGTGTACTTCTGTCATGATTTTGACACCAGAGAAGTAAATTTCTACTCCCTGTTGTGAAAAAAAATTATTTCACCTCTCTACTTTAATTAAATCAATCCAAAAATTTATATCTTTCAGTATCTGATAAAAAGAAATAAGAAAGACTAAAATTTTAAACAAGTCTAATAATGAAAATTGAGAATTAAAGTAGTTTGCGTATTTACAATAGTAAAAAGTTTCCTATGAAATTTTTTGTGAAGCATACTAATGTAGTTTGTCAATCGTTTGACCTGTTAAACTAATATAATTCAAGGGTGACTATTCCCAATCAGATCTGTATGGTTAAAACATGATTAATTAATTAGTCTTCAACAATATCTCAATCATGATTGTCCAAAGTATTCTATACACAATTACAAAAAAAAATGTATCAGTTACTTTCAATAATTACAATAAATTTAATACAAGTGAGAGTCTATATGATCAACATATGACAATTTTAACTTGTTAACAGAACCTTCACTTATATCGACAGGGTTTATCTTACAAAACATCTGCTAGCAATTGATTGAAAAATATGCTCTACTAATATTTCTAACTTGTAATTATACAAAACACCATCAAATTTGCGGTGTTAGCACAGACAAAAATAATGCTTTCGTATTTACTAAAATATATTCAAATCCACCTATGGGTGTTGATAAAAGTCATACCCAAAACATTTGCTCACCTAACTGATATTTGATGAGTGTTTATTCCTATCGATTTAAACAAACAAAAAATTTACACATCTTGCCAAGACAAGAGACTTGAATTTTCTCTCCCTGTAACCATGATTTACAATTCCATCTAATCTTGAGAAAACTAAGTATAATTATTGCTCTTAGAAATTCTAATATTAAAACTCTATTGCTATCGTATTCCACCTCCTATATCTTTGCGTTATAAAACAAAAATTAATAATTGGAATTATTTAAGAACAATTACCATTGATTACTTATTGCTTCAAAGAAAAGCGGCGACTGTTTATTGCTTGTGTGAAGGCATTATATTACTTATACCGAAACGGTATTCCCATGTTGACCTAGATGGTCATGCGAGAGAATGCACAACTCAAATAATAACCTACCATTATAATTCAAAACGCATGCGTGACAATTTACAAGTACGATGAATCTTCAATGAACTGATATAATACCACAGAATATTAACTATAGAATAAGAAGCGACACTCCCGGCGAATTGTTAGTATTTAATGGTGGAAAGAATATCTGACCTTGAAGTGTTTCCCCATTTTGCTGGGGTGCCAAGAATGGCGGTAAAATTCAAAATTATAATTCAGAAAAATTTGACATTTATTTATAATTCTGAATTATGAAATTTTTTACACTTGTGTTCGTTTTAACAGAAAAATACCAATCAATTATATCAATGAGTGGGCACAATATGCATTGTATTAGATATTTCAATTAATAGGTTTAACATATATATTGCGATTTTCTTTCTAAAAGACCTCCATTTTATTCAAGATAATATTCTAACTACAAAAAATGTGCATATACAATGCAGCCACTGAAAATTGGATACATCCTAGTAAAGAAATCAAACAAAACAATACACCTCAACATAAATTATACTTCCTTTTATATGTATATATCTTAATTTAAAAATTATTCAAAATTCACAGTTAATATTAAGATTCATTTTTTGTTAAGAAATCAGTTTATGATTATTAAGGAACAAAACCAGTACACTTTAGTAAAATGCAATACAGTTTTACAATAAAATACACAGTTTATGTATTCAGACAACACAATAAATGCAAAAACGCCCTTTGCGTTCGACAACCTGATAAATATGGGGGTCAGTGCTCTATTGACAAGCAGATGTAACAATGGCATTCATATCTTAGAGTATATATCCTTCTAGCTCCGGCCATTTTCTTGGCGAACCTGCGCACTGAACAGGATTCAGGATATTACTAGAGTGTCGCTTCTTATTCTATAGTTAATATTCTTTGATAATACCATACAGACTTATGTCTGGCTGTGTACAGCACACAAAACAGAAATATTCTAGATTGGTTATACAAATTCTTTGTAAAGTGTATAGTGTATGAAAAATGAAGTGTATGAGAAATTCTATTCTGATCGATAGTTGTAATTTTTTACTGCTTCAAGGCTTTTTATGACCAATACTCTAACATACATTCAGTAAAATATATGACTATGGATGAATTATAGCAGTGTAGTTGGCAAAATTGTAGGGTTATTCACAAAATACCCTAAAGTTGTTGCTCATATCGGCTAAAATCTTTTTGTTACAATGATATCAATAATGAACATATAAGGCAATTAGTAATTTTGCAGATCAAACTTCAACTCTTTTACAAAATAAAACGCAAGATCCATTATTGTGAAATCTTGAACTGATGCAATAACAATGTTTTTACATGCAAATCCGCATTAAAAGGTGCAGGCATATCAGTAACCGAAAATTGAACAAAACACTAACAATGACTTATGAAACAAGTGAAGAGCATCTTTAGTTATAATAAATTATAAATAATTCCTTTTTGACCAACTGCTGAGAGCATTATGGTCGCATTGCAATTTGAAGCAGCTTGTAATAGTGTCAACTTCCGAGTAAAGCTTAAGATAATCTGCAAACATAAAAAAATTTACAGTTTTGCAATATTGATCCAATGTGATTTACCAACCAAACAATAAGCAATTGTCTCGGTTGAGAACCCTGTGGGATTCCAGAGTGAACATGAATTGAATGTGAGAGGTGTAACTTGAGGATTGGAAAACAATTTTTAACAGTTTCTATTTATACGATTGAGAGGGTGGTTATTAAATTTAATAACCATCCTCTCAATCGTATAAGTAGTTAAATTTCATATAAATTCAATAACTTGAGTATTGAAAAACATTTTTTAACACTGTTTCTATATAAGTTATTGAATTTATTTGAAATTTAACTATATAAAAATTAATCATCTGATTTCACGTTAAGCGTATTGGCTGCCTCAAAGTCGCTCCCACAGTGCAACACAAATTGAAGGCATTCATTCTTCTAAACTGTAAAGTTTTCACCGAATGTATTCAAACCAAATATATCAAACATTAATAAATCAAAGTTACTTTCAATTTCTCATAAATGTCAAACTTGAAATATTAATATTTTTGACAAAGATCCTAGGTCATGGATCGAAATGTGATTAAAGATGATTTTAACAACTATGAGTGGTTTAATTCCCAAAGAAGAATAAGAAAAATATTGCCCCATCTTGCCATTCATACGTACGCATTCTCTACTGCCTCTGTACAACACTCATAGATTTTATCAAGTACTTACTTACACCATATTCACAGAGTGCTTTCCTTAATTCACTTCTGTTCACAGAGTCATATGCCTTTAACATATCTACAAATGCTGCATGCACTTTTCGCCAATTTGTTGCATTGTGAACATCTGATCCACACATCCTCTTCCAGGCATAAGACGAACTTGAACATCCTATATCCTGCTCTGTATTCTCTTGCGAACTCTCTCAATCAGAATTTTTCCATATACTTTAATGGGCACACTCAACACACTTGTCATCGGTAATTTTTGTATTCATACTTGCTGCCTTTACCTTTGTGCAAAGGGATAATGATTGCAATCTTCAAACACGTTTGCTTGTTCTATACATCTCTATCAGTTTGCACAAACATTCAATCAGCACTTGGTATTCCATCTACCCTGCCGCTTTACCATTTTTCAAAGCTCTCACCGCCTTCCCGACCTCATCTACACTGCATTCAAACTTTATACTATTATCTACATTTTCGGCCAGTACATTACTGTTTTCTTCATCATTCATACAGTCATCTGGATCCTTCTCACCACAATACAGCGTCTTAAAATATTCTTTCCAACAGTTTCTCACACTCGTTTTATCCCAAACAATTTTATTTCTACTATTAACAAAACCATTCACACGCTTATTTTCACCATTTCTTGTTTTCCTACCCATTTTCAAAACAAGTTTTTATACCCTTCAAAATCACTTTGTATTTTTTCGCCTTCCCTCTTCCTCAGTTGCTCTTTGCGAGTCTTCACTACTTCTTTCACATATCGCCTTTTCTCCTAATATACTTCCTGAAGTATACGTTACTTTCCTTTCCCGTGATAACCTTTTGACCTCATCGCTCCACCATGCATGTTTATTACATGCACCAATCATTGTATTCCACATACTTCCAAAGCATATTTCATCACACTGTTGTTCAAACAATCCCATGCTTTCTCAACATCTTCAGACTTCAGAGTATTTTCCCATTCTTGTTTGCAGTCCTACAACTCCCTCTCTAACATAGTAGTATACTGTCTTTGAGTCGACAACCGTTCTACTTTCACTTTTGATTGTCTCACATTCTGTTTTTTCTCCACACCCACTTTCGGCTAAGATCAATTCTGAACAAAACCAGAAAATAATCGGTCCTATGCTCAGGTCCTCTCATTACACTTGTGTTTTTTACCAGTTCTCTTAAACTTTCATGAAATAGAAGCTAATCAATTATACTTCTCACACTTCCCCTTTGCCATGTGTACTTGTGTATGTCCTTATGCTTATACCATGTGTTGGATACAAATAGTTCTCTTTCCATACACATACTCAGTAACATATCTCCATTTTCATCCTTTCTTGGATCACAAAACCGATCTACCACAGGTTCAGAATTTTCTCTGTGTACTATGATCCAACTATTCATATCACCTAATAGAACCACATGGTCCGCTTGTCTAATACGTTTTCCAAACTCCTACCAAAACTGCTCACACTCCCTATCGTCAATAATCGGAGCATAACATGCTACTAAAAAGATCTTTCTAAAGCCCACTTTCATTCTAACCCACAAGATACAGGGAGATACCTATTCATATTATTTCATGCACACTGTAGCTTCAATTTCACCTCGAACTCATTGCCCTCTACTCTAGACCACAAACCCAATATACATCCATGCGTTTTTCTTTCAGTTCATTCCTGATTTCATACTCTTTATCGTACATTCCCTTGACATTCCAAGTATTAGATCTCCGTTCCTGATTCTACTAATGATGTTCCTTCCTCATTTCACAGACTTACAGAGGATAAAAATCAACTGATACACCGTTTAGCAAAATTAAATTAAGAACACAACTCGTTTATTCAGGATGCAGTGGCAAAAGAAACCTGCCTCAAACAACAATTACAGGATGCCGAACTCAAGATTATAACGCTTCAATCATTAGTTGATAAGTTAAATTCTAAATTATCTCTTACTTCAATCACGTCAACAGAAACCCTAATCGCTGTCACTGGTACCAGTACATGCGCGAGATAAGATATACAGTTACAAAATCTCTCTACCCCAACTTCAATAGTGAGTCTAATAAATCTTTTTCTGATGAGTGGTTCTCAAGTGTTTGGTTATTCGCCCATTTATACTAAACATTCTACTGTCGTAAATTCTACACTGGCTTTGGACATTACTCAACAATTACCTACTTCCATATCTTCTAAACCACAAATTTTGTTTTTAAGTGACAGTTAAGGTCGTAATTGTGGTCAGTTACTTCACAATCTGCTTAATAAGATGCATTTTGATATTCCTGCCTTCTTTAAACCTAATGCATCATTTGAACAAGTTGTAGCTGACATTGACAAATTATCTAAAGGTTTCTCAGTTAAGGACTTTATTGTTATTTTTGCTGACTCTAATGATGCCCTTAGAGGTAACATCTTAAACAGGAAATTTCTTAGTAACTTATGCAACCACTTCGCACATACAAATGTTATTTTTTTTTTTCCTCCCTATTGGCATAATAATTTTGATTTCAATAACATTATCTTCAAAAATAATCTATCGTTATACTCCATGTTCAAGTCTCGTACATCCTTTATTGATCCCTTGGATATCTTGACCGACCTTAACTATTCCAAACACAATTTCCACATCAATAATTCAGGTAAATCACTACTTCTCCATAAGGTTAGTTCTCTGGTCTGCTCAATTCTTTTTACTAAGTACAAATACAGTATTGAAACTAAACCGATACTCCCATTATTAACCTCTAAGATTATCACGACTTTGCCTATTATATCCGCACCAACAAAAAATACTGACTCGCTTCACAAAAATACTTCGACAGGTGTCATTCAGGACCCACATTCCTTTCGTTCCCAGTAAAATAAATAGCAAACATCTTTGTAACATATACTATCAAAATGTTCGTGGTCTTGATACTAAGTTGGATACTCTTTACCTTACCGCCAATCTACTTGATGCCGATATTTTAATTCTGACTGAAACATGGCTTAACGAGAATATATGCTCTGCTGAGATTTTCAATGAATGCTTCAGTTCCTATAGAAAAGATCGTGATTTTCATAGTTGTAACCGCATCAGAGGTGGCGGTGTACTAATCTCCTGTAATAGTAAACTTACATCCTCACTCTTTGATCTTGAAACTGCTTTTTTTCGACATCCGGCTATAGATATCTTAGCTGTTAAAATCACCCTATTCAGTCGCTGCTATGTAATTATTTGTCTTTACCTACCGCCATTTATTTCTTCCTTCCTCGGTACTGTGTTTGAATGCCTTGATGCCCTTATTAGTAAAATACCTTACAATATTATTCTTATAGCTGATTTCAACGTGCCCGATTACATCAATAGTGGTAATTCGACTGCATCAAAAAATGCAAAACTATTGCATGACTTTCAATCTTTTCATAACTTTGATCAAATAAATTCTATTCCTAACGATAGAGGCGTCTTACTTGATCTTTCATTCGTGTGCCTTCTCTCAACCAACCTATCTGCCAACACTGTCAAGTCTAATACGCCCTTAGTCCCTGAAGACCCTCACCATCCAGCGTTGATCTTATCGTTATCTTTATGTACCACTCGCTCTACTCCTTGTCATTTACTCAATAAACCACGCTCTTCCAAATTTAATTTTAAAAAAGCTAACTTTCGTCTTATGTATGATCTTAATCAGAAATCCTCTTGGCAAAACATTCTCTCTAGTAATGATCCCCAATTAGCTACAGAGTTGTTTGTAAATAATTTATCTCGTATTTTTTCGACTACCGTCCCTAAGACAAAAGGTTACAAATCATCTTATCCAATATGGTACACTAAAGAAATTATTACTGGCCTTAAAAAGAAAAGTTTATATCATTCTCTGGCTCGTAGTCATAAGTATAGCCTCTATTCTCAAATTTTCGACCAGAAATTCAAGAATCTCCGTGCTAACCTGAAGTTCTCGATCAAAAAAGCTTATAAAGAATATATTAATAGTACTCAGGCTGCTCTAAAAACGGATCCCAAGCAATTCTGGAATTTTTAAAAAACAAACAAAACTTTTCTTACCCTAATGCATTTAAATATAATGGATGTGAAAATCTGATTCAAAAAGCATTGCTATGGCTTTTGCATCGTTCTTCGCTTCATGTTGCACCTCATCAACGTGCACTCCTCAAGACGTTACAGTCTTTCAAAATGTCAGCTACTCTGTAGACATTCTTACAATTACTGAATCAGCTGTAATACAAGCCATCAAAAAATTACCAACATCATTTTGTTACGGGCCCGATTGCATACCTGCAGTAGTCCTCAAAGATACCTCTCGTGTAATTAGTTCTGCCTTAACTAATATTTTTAATTTGTGCTTAACTAAATCCATTTTTCCTGATATCTGGAAATCATCTCGTGTGCAACCAATTTTCAAAAATGGCGATAAATCCATTATTTAAAACTATCGTCCAATTTCTATTATTTCTAACGTCTGCAAAGTCCTTGAGATAATTATTTTTAAATCACTATTTCCTCAAGTTTCACAACTTTTGTCCAAATACCAACATGGTTTTATAAAGTGGCGATCTACAGTAACTAACCTTTGTTTTGTTACACAGTTCATATCGGAATGTTTGAATGTTCGATCCCAGTGTAATGTTATCTATCTCGACTTTACTAAAGCTTCTGATGTCCTTAATCACAATATCTTATTGCACAAACTAGATCAGTTTAATTTCTCTGATAACTTGCTAACATTTTTAAGTCTTATTTGACAAACCGTTCATTATTCGTTGAGTTTAATGGCATACATTCCAAACATCTTCCCCTAACCAGTGGAGTACCTCAGGGATCTGTACTTGGACCGTTTTTATTTCTACTATGTATAAATGACATCACTCAAATATTTTCTAATAATAAACTTCTTTTTGGTGATGATTTAAAAATCTTTACCAAAATTAACACTACTGCCGGCTGTGAATCACAACAATCTGATATTACCAAATTACTCCGATGGTGTGATTCAAATAAATATGTCTTAATTTTGATAAGTGCGTTTTTTTGTCCTATAGTAATAATGCTACCCCAATACTCTTTGATTATTAAAAATTTAAAACATTACAACGTGACTGCTGTCAAGATCACCCACCACTTAAGACATTTGTCAAAGATTTTCCAATTACTGCTTTCACACAATCAATATTTATTGAGAATATTGCAAAACACAACACCTGTAGCTTGTTTACAATAATCATCAGGTTTAACAACAGTTACTGTTTTCATCATTAGGTTTCCGTCTTGAAACAGGTTGAACGCATACCTCCATTAATTTTTATTCCGAGCTAACCAACACATTTTCCTGGAATTCCCACCCTACATTTTTCACTATCTGTGTGCTATAACCTAATCTAGATCTACCTATATTTCTCTTTTTTCCTTTCTTTGCTTCTAATATATTCCACAGTATTCCCCCATGTCTTAAAATGTGTCCTATTATCCTAGTTCTCCTATTTTTTTTACTGTTTAAACATATTTCTTTCTTCCCCTGCCACTTCTAGAACTTCTTTGTTCTTAACTTTGTCTGTCCATGATATCTTCATCATACGTCTATAGCTCTACATTTAAAAGGGGTCTATCTCTTCCTGTCCACTTCTACTGTTTACGTTTCACAGTCATAGATTGCTGTGTTCCACACATAGGCTTTTAGCAATACTTTCATTGTTTCTTTGTTTTATACTATTTGCACTTTTCCCATATTGCGTTATTTGGCTTCCTAAGTAGCAGACATCCTTAATCTCTGGTAAGTTCTCGTTTCTATGTGTATTCTGGTTTTTAACTTATTTCTCCTCCAATACATACTAGTACTTTAGTTTTATTTTGTTACTTTTCATACCGTATCTCTTGTGTTAGTAGTTTCTATTTTAATAAGAGATAGTTTCTTTCTAAACTTAAGCTGTAAATTACATTTATAAGCATTATTTTTATGTGTGTAAGTAGATTTCTTAGAAAATGTGTGTAAAAGAAAGATGTTTTTGAATGTATAGAGGATTGTTCCTAAATATTTCTTGAGATTTCTTTGTTTCATTTCATTTTTTGTAAAATCTACAGCATATGTGTCGCTGATCTAGCAGAGAAGGCGGGCAGTTTTTATTAAGAAGCATCCATTGCATCTTTGTATAATACAAGGGCAGCTGTACCTAAAAATTGCTGTGACCAAGCCTCGCGTTAGGCATCGCTAAAAGAGTACTGTGACGCCTCGTGTTGGGCATCACTGAAAGAGAACTGTGGCACTCTCTCTCTTAGAGTGGGAGCTAAAAGAGTGCTGTGACAACAGTACAGCAACGGGAAATTTGAAATTATTATCTTACCTTCCTTTTCTTTGCCTGGCTAGCTCAACGGAAGTTATAGAATTCACAAAATGAAATAAAACAGCAATATCTCAAGGAAGCATCTGTAAATTAAAAAAAATAATTCTTTTATACAAAACAGTTCCAGTTCATACAGAATATAATTAAAATTATTACCTAATCCTTGTTAACTGGTACACTATCCTTTTAATTAATAGGTGGGTAAGTCGATGATCCTTTATTATCATGTTCGTGAATGTGATTGGTTAAAAACTGTCACAGATAATTTATTAAAGGCCGAGACATTGCAAACTCTGACCTCAAAATTCGATTCAAATTATTCCCTTCACAAATAAAAAAATGAGAACTTACTCCAAACTTAAATTACAAAACATTCAATTATTGTTATCAATTAAGGGACAAAGAAATCTAAATTTATACTTACGAAATCTAGTAGGGCTTATCCAGCTCGTAATTAACAGTATTAAAAGATTCTGATTCTGTTTTATATTGAAGATAAAATCTCAGCTTGCAAGTGTCCATAGTATTTCAAATCTCTATTTAGAACAACATCTTCTTCATTGAAATGAATTCTTACATATTGCTTGGTGACTAATTGTGAATTAAGAATGAATACCTCCAATAAATTTCCAGCTTATATATACAAATGTTAACAACGTCACTTTTTTTCCATATGATTAAATTCAATTGGAAAACTACTCATCTGGGTGATGTATTTTACTAAGAATGGCATTCTTTATGGTCCATTTAGTGTCAAACTATGAATTATGTTTATCGTGAAACATGCCGTCTATCTTTGTCTAATGCAGGAAGTTAATTTTCACGTCGCATTCCGTGGAAAGCAATAAATTAATTCATATCGATTTTATGAGATTTTTCAATCGTCGCGCGAGTTCCTTGAATAAACGTTTATTTATTTGATGATGTTTAAAATATTTCTTAGTAAAGAATGAAGTATTCGTTTCCGAATAAAGAAGATTCTAGATTAATGTTTTGGTTTGAAACTCTTAAAATGAAGTTAAATGATCAGCACATGGGAAAATACTTAAAGTACGCATTTGCTTTCTTTATGGTCAATTTGTATACTAATAAAGTGTAGTTTTTAGTGTAATTAAACTTCAATTGCTCTTTTAACAGTTTTGCAAGTACAAAAAGATTTGCATCGATTGGTATAATATACGGATGCATACTTTTAAAGATTAAAGCGTTATTTTCAACAAGAATAAATTTTGTTTTATATGAAATTGCTTCAAACTGATACTATTCTATGCCATTTACGACGATTGAAGCATGTTCTAACGCATCTTTACACACAGAAAATTTATTTAGTATTTTTTACTACTCTTCAAATGATTATCTACATACATAGGAGTGTGTTAAAGTACGTGTGACTTCCTTCTAGTCTACATGGAAATGTATTTCGCTTTGCTTCTGTATCTACACACAGGAAATTTAATCACATAATTACTAAGAGCTTTGTTGTCTTCTAATGGCAAAGAAGTACGCTTGTATTATACAGGGTGGAACAATGAATATTCGGAAATTTCAATTTTTCCGGTTGCTTTCTATTTCGGTAGGTTTTATTTATGGAATTTGGGTTTCAATGACCTCTCGTGACCTCTTTATCACGTCAATATATATATATATATATATATATATATATATATATTGCTGTGATATGCTCCTTTGAATGCGGGAACTGGGTCCTTTCAACAAAAAAATTCTAGTCCCACCGATTGGGCGTCATAAACTGCTGTGATCCTGGTTTCGCTTCAGCTGCTCACCTAATTTTATAAACCTCCTCATTCATAAAATTAAACAACACATTCCTACCACAAACATCAACGTTAACTCTATTTACATCAATATTCAGAATACATTAAATTTTCAAATTAAATTTCACCATAAAATTCAGTTTTAAAAGAATTTCAAGATTAATTTTATTATCACTTTAACGTGCATCCAGAATTAAAGTCCTTGTTGGATGCCTACTAATTAATATAACAATATAAGCAGACCGGAGTCTGAGTATAAAGGAGCATCTACCACCCTTTACGTTAATTAACCAGGTTGGTCTAATTGAGCTCAAAGACATACCCAAAGTTTCATCATAATTCAGAACATCAATACTAAATACCCTTTCTACTTCAACAAGCAAATTTCATCTTAAAATTAAAATTTTATGGTTAGTACAATTTCACTAATGTCCATTTAAAGTAAATCAATTATAAAGTTATTCAACACACACAAAAATGTCAAACAAAATAGTATAATTTACCTGACGGTTACTGTCCTCGTAGCTTCAATGTACATCGTCCCTTTAGTTAATCACACCATTCCAACAGGATTATATTTACGGCTTCTAATTCTCAACGCTTTTAAAATTTTCTCCATCACCATTTATTTAAAGTTGTTTCTGGGCTTTTCCGGAACTCATCTGTGTATATCTGACCCTTGTTTCGTGGATCCAGACACGTATTTGAACCATTTAATTATTAACACCCCCGAAAAATAACAAATAAATTCATACTTCTTTCACCAAGATACGCCAAAACTGCCTACTTTTGTGTATAGATTTGTCGTTGTAAATTTTGCTAATTGGTACAGTGATACTAAATTTTATTACCTTGTATCTAAGTGCACTGAAGTACATTCATGTTAGCACGTAAATAACAAACTATTTTGAATCACTAAAATATACGAGCAAACTTTAAATTATTTTATCAAACTAAAATGCACTGTTTAACATCTTCAATCAAGTCGCGGATGTAAGAGCTTTTAACGCATCGAATAGTCAAAAGTCTAAGAGGCCGAAATTCATATTACCACCGGTATATATAGCGAATAGCCGGCACGTCGCTTTTGTCCTCAAAACAGACAATTCTTAAGAATTTCTCATTCTATGTTCCCAGTCTGTCGCTCGCGCGTCGGTTTTTACGAATTTTTCACTCGCCCCATTTAAATCTCAGAAATTCTCACACGGCACGCAAACATGTCCGAGAAAAACTAATTAATTTTGTACAGAAATTGTTGTTTCTACCTCTGATATTTGCATCCTATTTTCAACCAATTGTGACCCTCGTGACGTTGCTTAAATCACGCCTTTTACTATATGTGTCTTTGCTTGACGCATTTTCTCTTTCCTTTTCTAACCTGTTCGTATTGGTGCAAATTGATATTCTTTATTATCGATTATATTTTAGTCCATGTGGACTATCTGGGTTTAATAACCCCGTATCGCACCTTCCTGTGAATATTAAGCCCCGGTTTCTCCAAGATTCTTTGTAAACATTAATTATCTGCAAAATTTTCGCCGAATGAGCTTTTTAAATAAACCCTGTTTTGTATTTCGTGCTAAAGCATCTGACCGTTTCCAATATCCTTAGAATCGACATGTTTATCTAAACAAATTAAACTGAAATTGCCTTTTAAAATACGCAGGTGTGTTCAAACATCCTACTTCTAACTAACACTTCTAGGATTTGCATTTTATTGGGTTTTACAAGTTTCTATAGATATTATCTGTACGTTTTGTTCAATACCGGTTACTTGAAATAGAGTTAATTAAGACAAATTTTGCACGTAATTTCCATTTGTTTAGGAATAATTACATTACAGCAGAGCTTTTTAATACTGTTTCTTTTCATATAAAGCGTCTTGTACATGATTTTAAATCTCTTATTTTTACTGAAACGACCGAATTTATTTATGCTTCATGGTTTTAATAAAGCGTATTATTTAATAAGATTCCTTATACACGGTGATTAAAATTATTTGATGTGATTATTTAATTTTCTACCCTGGTCTAAATATGAGTAATATATATATATATTATCGTGTAAATTATATGTAAAGAAGGATAGATAAGTCAAGAGAGTAATTTTGAAGGACCATGTATATAGAAAACAGGAATCAATTATTTACGCAGCAAATTAATTAGTTTTGACCATAAAACAAACAGATAATAGCATACATGTGTATTAATAAATCGTCAGGTTAAATTTGCATAGTGTGGAAGCTTTGTGGTATGTAAAAACTCAAAGATAATACGAGTATAATTAGTTTTAATATTCGAAGGTTGTAAATTGTGCATATCAAGTAATAAGGGAGAGCTTTTGTCTATATAAAATCGATAATGTAAACGCATATGTTTATTTAAACTAACAAAGCGTTCGTCAAAAACAAATCCTAAGAAATCAAGTTAAACAATTTGGGAAAGTACAATTTCAAACTGGCAAACAGTTCATAGAAAGACGGACAGACAAATAAACAAATTCCAGAAACCAGAACGTACGTTAGAACATAATTCTTTAGAAATTTTAGTTAACGGTCGAAGCGAAGGCTGCAAAATAGCAAATGGTTTGAAAGTAAGTAGCGACGGGATACCAATAGCATAGGATAAACAAGGATGACAAATAACAGACGCTAGGATAAGACACCTGTATAAGGCGCGCGATAATTTGCAGAGGCTAACCACAATATCGATTTTATGTTGCTGTAGTGGGATTTTAACAAAGACAATAAATATGAGTTAGACGAGGATGACATAGTTGGATGTTAGACCTACAACAGGGGAAATGGTCGTGATTGGCTGATTGTAAGTGGAATGAGAGAAATGTCTTGGAGCATTGTGACCGTTGTACTGTTATAGCCAGTGTTTTGGAATAAAAGCCGAGTGGAAAGTGAAATTCTTAGTTTTGAAAAGATCGTTATAGTTTAGATTTTCGGAATCAAGTTACTGTAGTGGCGATTTCGATGAAAATGGGGTACAGGAGGTACGTTTCAACGCGTATAAATACACTAGGAGCTGTAGAGGGGCTCTCTTACTTCTTCGGTTTGCTTCAGACACACATGGTAACATCTACGTTAAAAATTTTAAATCGGTGATAAGTGCAGTCCGTTTTAATTTGAATTAAAGGTGTTTGAAAGCACAAGAAGGTGCTAAGTTAAACGGTGCTGTAAGTAAATACATTCGAATAACGAATAAAAGATGTTACTGAAATAAGCAAGCCTAATTATTTTTCTGAACGAGGGTGCTGATTGTATGAAAGATTCAGAAGCTGACTAACATGTTTGGACAAGTACATGGGTAGCTGTATCGAAGGCATCTGCATAGCATTGGATGAGTTTGATGTACATGTAGCAGAGGAAGTGCGATGGAATGCAACGATGAGGTTTGGTTAGACGACATTTTCAGAGGTGACGGTGCAAAAGGCGTACACCAGGTAACGAACTTTGTTCCTTTGGTTATTGCTTGACCAGTGTGTTTGCTTTTCTGACCATATTATTAATATTATATGTAGATTTTCTGGGTATTGGTCATCAATAATATTCAACTATTTTTGTATGACGCGTTTCGGTTTATTACAACCATTATCAAAATATCTAAAATACATAAAATTAATTACAATATATAAAACGTTATTTGGTATAAATACAGTATAAAATAATAACATTATAGTTTATACCTGTTCAAATTTTGAATAGCAGAATTTACATATTAAAAACATGAAAACATCAATGGATATTGTGTCAATTGCTAAAATATACTGTTAACTGTGGGACTGTTTGAAACAAAGTGTAGGTGAAAGTTGTGTGAGTGTAGATAAAAGAACATCATGTTTGTTTTGTTGTTATGACATTTATTCTGATATTTTACTAAGATGCAAACTATTGATTTAATTATTAATTATTTTATGGTATATATTAACAAAGCCATCATTATCTGTCTTTGAATTTACAGCATTATGATCTCTTTGAATTTGTATCATTTCTAATATGTTTCTTTTTATTTCATGTTTTTCGGTACCTAAAATGCTAATATTATCAAAATTAAAATTATGTAGATTGTTTAGTGCGTGGTTGGCTAAAGCGGTACATCTGTTATAGGTTTTGATAGAGTATTTATGTTCATAAATTCTTTTGTTTATGTATTGTTTTGTGCTTCCTATGTAGGAGCTAGGGCATTCTTTACAATTTATTTTATATATAGTGTGTTTTATTTTTATCAAGAATTTTTGGTTTCAATTTATTAAAGAATTTATTTGTATAGTTATTTGGTTTATGTCCCACTTTAATATCATAACTTTTTAAACATTGTTGAATTTTATGAGAAAGTTTTGGTATGTATTCTAAACTTATATAAATATTACTACTGTCATTGTTTTTATTTTCTTTGTTGTTATTATATATTTTATGGATTTTTTGTTTTATAATAGGGTCATAGAAAGTTTTAGGGTAATTATTTTGTTGTAATACTTGTTTTACTTTTCTCAAATTGTTGGGTCTAAATTTTGAGTGAGACAACTGTACTGCATTGTTTACCAGATTGTTGATGACGTTAGTTTTAAATTGTATAGGAACGGTTGAATTAAAATTTAAATATCTACCAGACCAGATATTTTTTGTAAACCAATTTGTAAAATTTTTCCTGTTTTATTATATATAATTTTTATATTTAAAAATGAAATACTATGGTTTACTTCTTTTTCGATAGTGAACTGTAATTTACTATGGAATGAATTAAATAATTGTAAAGTGTTTGTAATTTGGTTTTCTGGTAGACACATGATACAGTCGTCGACATATCGTTTATAAAAGTGGGGTTTATAACTTAATTTTGTTATTATAGTGTTCTCTAACTCTTCCATTACTAAGTTGGCTATTGTTGATGAAATGGGTGAACCCATGGCAGTTCCAAAAACTTGGGAATAATAGGTTTATTGAATTAAAATAAGTTGATTGTAGACATAATTTTGTTGCTTTAATAAATTCTTCTAAAGGTAATGTTGTGTTGTGTTGTGTTCACACAACATGATGTTCTTTTATCTACACTCACACAACTTTCACCTACACTTTGTTTCAAACAGTCCCACGGTTAATAGTATATTTTAGCAATTGACACAATATCCATTGATGTTTTCATGTTTTTAATATGTAAATTCTGCTATTCAAAATTTGAACAGGTATAAACTATAATGTTATTATTTTATACTGTATTTATACCAAATAACGTTATATATATTGTAATTAATTTTATGTATTTTAGATATTTTAATAATGGTTGTAATAAACCGAAACGCGTCATACAAAAATAGTTGAATATTATTGATGACCAATACCCAGAAAATCTACATATAATATATATATATATATATATATATATATATATATATATATATATATATATGTCTGTCCTTCGTGAAAAATAATGCTGTAGTTTTTACCATTTCATTTATGCATTACTTGCTTGTTGATATTTCTTCTTCTGAAAATTACATAAAAAGAATGTACTTACAAACTAGTTGACACTTGTATACCCTCATTTGATTCCTGAAAATACAATGGCTTAAATTTTCAAAGCATTCAAAATTTGTTAACTATAAAAATTTTTATTTGTTACATATTACACGTAAGTGAAAAATTAGTTTATTTCCAAATGCATGCAACAAACCATTAAAATGTTTTTATCTTTTTTTGTTAAATACATGAATATAATCAATTATAGCATTTGGCATTTGTCTTTTAAAATTTATTAGCCATTTCTTGTGTATATGTACAGTAAAAAGGCCACATTACAAAAGCTACATATCTAAAGCTCATTGATTATTCTAGTTTTGATTATATCATTAACTACAATATCCATATGGAAATAAACATTACAATCTATATTTCTACAGACAACAATAGTATAATCTGTAAAACATTAACTCATAAAATTTCAAGTAAACAATGGCAATAAAGAAAACATGTCATCAACGACCTAGTCTGAAACATCCAAAAATATATTAAATAAATATTTATAAAGTTAGATATAAATACAGTTTGTGCTATTATGATTATTAACTGAGTTGTGTTAGTAAAAAAAGCTATTATACTGGCGGTAAAGCCCACAATGTAGCTGTTTTGTCAGCTGCTGTCGAAAGGAATGAAAACTCTGTTGGATGCCAACGTCCTGATATAACCTTATCTTGATGTTGTGCAACAACTACGCTAGGCAGTGGTAATGTTAGATCACCTAAAAGATAAAATAATATTGGACAACAATTTACACAGTGGATACAAACCTTGTAAATCTGTGAGTATTAGTTTATTATCATAGCCGCCTGATAGCAAATAGTATGCAGAAGGTGAAAATCGAATAGACCTGACATCTGCAGAATGTGGTTTAAAAGTTTGAACACTACGATTGCCTCTAATGTCATATAGAACACATGAACTTTCTTCATGTCCAGAAACCAGTAATCTGCCCGATGGATCAACACATAGACTTGCCACAGGTGATCCTTGTCTTGTGCCAGGGACTGTACATGGTGTAACCATATTAACACACCCTCGTGTTCTTAAATCCCAAAACCTTATTGTTTTATCATGTGAACCACTAACAAACATTGCACCACCCCATGTATATAATGATAATATATGTCCAGTATGTCCACTTAAGGCCTGAAATGGTGTGCCTGTTGTACAGTCTGTTACATAAATCTTACAATCTCCTGCTCCTCCACTTATAAGTAAACTAGATTTGTTAGAAGTATCTTCAAGGAAACATATGTCTCTGACAGTACCATCATGCATCGACAATTCTACTTCATCACCTTCTAAATTAGATGTGTCAGCATTAAACCTCATCAACTTTACAGTTTTGTCGTTTGATCCTGTTGCCATTAAATCCCCACAGGTGACCACGCTAAACAATAAATTGAACCTTTGTGGTGCTTTGTACGTTTGAATAGCACCATCGGTTGGTAGGTTTGGTGATTTTCTCTAAAATAGTAATAATTCATGAAATAAAGAATTTCATCAATAACAAATAAATAAAACTATTTTTAACCCTCTAATGCCCAAATTTTATATCGTCGCATAAAAATTTTTCTCATAAAGACCGCTGATAACGAATCTGTATTCAAATTCTGCTATCGGTATACCGTCACTTGATAAACCTACTGAAAGTATCCTCGTGTTGAGGCGGGCCTGGGCAGTTATGGCAAATAAAATTTAATGTAACCAGTAAAGGGGAAAATGAAAAAAAGGGTTTTATAAAATTGTTTATTTAATAATTTTTAAAAAATATTATACTGCAGTCTTAATCTACATTATATTGCTCAGTGAAACTTAACGAAACAATTTTTTGCAGCTGTGCAACATACATGTATTTTACATTTAGAGCATGTACATTGAGTTTCGGATTTGCTTTCAAGTAATTTACACTGCCGCTTGCCTGAACGATTCAACCATTCAAGACAGTGATTGAAGCTGTCAAAACGGGTATTGTCGGTGAGTAAATAAGTTTTCTTGGGCTGCTTTTTGATAGTTGGTGTTGAGTTTCTTGGATGTCCAACTTTTTTACTGGTTGCAGCACAGTTTTCTGTTTTGCTTAACATAGCAGCAACTTGTCTTCTAAACGTAGGTAGTTGTATGTTTAGTGTTTTGGACTGTCTTCGATTTATTCTTTTATACAACAAATAAGAATTTAGTATGGTCAAATCTATTAGGTGATGAAATAAACAACTTGTCCATTTTCTTGTTTTCACATGGATGATGGTGACCTAGTAGTCCATCCGTTAGATCTACACCACCCATGTGTGCATTATATTCGTGTATTATTGTTGGACAGTCCACCTCAATTCGCTGCTTTTGTGTTCATTCAAATCGTGACGCCTTTGGTGCATTAACGGATACTATACTACCTATCTTGAAGGGTCAAATTCCCACATAAGTTGAGCTAATCATACACATTTATTATCTTTGCACAGGATAGTCGATACATCTATCCCATGGCATGAACCAACATAGTCTTACGAAAATCCCCACGTTGTTCTTTCTGAACCTTCTTATCAGTAGATAATTTGCAGTTAGGAAGACACGTTTCGTTCCCAAGAAAAATATTCCCCTGCTGTATAAGTAAACCAGGCGGCTCCGTGGAGTAGTGGTATGTGTGTGACTGCTACGCCCTAGGTCCCGGGTTCGAATCCCGACACGGTCCGCTTGAAAAATGTTAGGCGAGCATTTTTCGCAAAAATACACCCTCGTTCGGATGAGAGGTAAAATGGAGGTCCCGTGTGTGAGTGTTGTCACGCACGTTAAAGATCCCTACCTTGCTTGGAACAGCAAAGGATTCGGCAAAATTCAAAATTTTCCAGGTAAAAAAAAACTCGCTTCCTGGCCAATGTAGTACCTTCGGGTGGAGCATTGGAAAAATCACATGTAATGTATAAGTAAACCATCAAAGGCATGGTCTTATAAAATGTCACAGTAAATAATATGGCTCTTGTGGATGGAATTATCTGTGACAATCTTGACACCACATTTGCTGCTGCACCCAGATCTGGTGCTCCATCTGGTATAACATTATCACCTGCACCAGTATATACCTCGAAACCATATGAATATCTGTATGAATCACCTAATACAAATAACTCCATGCCCCACATTTGTGGTTTAGCAGACATATATTGTTGCAGATGTGAAATCATTTTGGTGGAATACATTTGTTCATCCACGCATAGACACTGACTCATAGGTACGGATTTAAAACGTTTGTTGAAGTGATCTATAAGTGGCCGAACTTTGAATGTTACATCATATTTTGGATGATCTTTTACTACTACTTCTGAGTTGTCATTGAAGTGTAAGTAGAGACGAATTTTCTCAAATCTGTTTCTTGACATTAATAGTCACATAGGCTCAAATGATTTTTCACCCCAATATTCTCGGATATCGGTAGATAGACATATAAATCAGGATCTCAAGATATTTTCGTATCTCCCAGGCTGATGTTATGAACTTGGCAGAAATGTTTATTTGACGTGCATATAAAATTGTTTGATCGGCAATGACCGTGAATTATTCATCAGCAAAATATGTAAAACATTTGTACGGCATTTTCAGATCTTAAAAACGATCAAGTAATTCTTCGCTTTCCTTGAATAGCATTTGCTTTTTATCAAGTTGGATATGCTTCTTGCACCATAAAACGTTTTTGAACGCTGAACTTTTTGTTTATTTTAAGAGCAGAACCAATGAATGTACTGAGTGGTATAACTCTTCTTCATGCCGATGTTTGATTGGTTCAACATGCTTATTACTTGGTCCAGTTATTGGCCCAGAAATTTCGCTGTTGCTTACATCGCTAAAATTTACGCAAACATCAATTGCTTTTTCTATTGCCGAATCGTTCATGTATAAGTAGCTTGCGATTGCTTTTTCATTTTCACTCTCTAACATAGCTTCATTATTGGACTTGTTGCAGATTGGATTATAAGTAGGTTTGCATCACTATCATCCGAGGAGAAGTCGTCTTCATCATCAGTATTGTAATCATCTGTATCCACGGAATCCAATAATGCATATACTTCGTTTTCAGTCAATCATGATAAATTGAATACTTTTCGTCGATCCATGGCTAAAGATAATTGTTGCTATTTAATACTTCCAATATAGGTCATATATCTGCAATGTATATTGTACAAATATCCCAAAGAAAAGAAAAACGTGCTGTGGTGAACAGTGGGTTGCTTGGTAGTAACATAGAATGAGGTGTCGATTGACTTCGTCTGACCATCTCATTCAATGTCTTTGTGATTCTCCTAATGTGGTTGCAGGCAACATGCTCGCAAAACACATCTATTTGAGTTTTAAACTATTTCCACGGCTGTTTTTCTTTTGGTTAGGTGTGTTTCCCATACGACATCCTTGACCTTGGTGTCGTGTGGTCTGTTTCTTTTTTTTTATTCAATTTCATCGCATTCCCACTAGTACCGCGGTAGTGATAGTCCGCCTGAGCAGAGCCGTGTTGCCCAGGTAAGGCTAATTACCGTAGAATGCCCCTGGTGCATTACAGGCATCCAGTTATGACACCATTCTGATCACCAGTGCCAAGCAGCCTTCACCACGAATTGCTTTACAACTTCGCTTGAGGTTTTTTGAAGGTTGGGGTGGTGGGGAGTTCAATAGGCTGGGTGTTGATGGATTGATGGAGAAAAGAGTGGGCAGTGGACGGCTGGGCTTGGATACCTCAAATTTGTCGTGCCCATACTCATTTGGGTAGGAGTTATTATTATTATTATTTCTACTAAACATGAGAGATTCACAAACCATTATCCGTTGTCTGAATAATTGTTCCATCCAAACAAAAATTGGTAATTATTTTCTTTTTTTGTACAAATTGTCAATTCTAATAAAGTAAATCTGGAAAATACTACATTGCTATACTTTGAGCCAGATCATACCTTCATGGTAGCAGACTATTTTACCACAGAATAGAGCAATCTTTAAAGGAAAGATATATGAATTTCCTCGAATTTGTAGCTGCGGTAAAAAGGTCAATAAGTAATACTGAAGTTATTGAGCTTACAACGAATGATTACTACAGTGAATTGATGAACCATCATAATACAAACTTCATAAAGAAAGTCCTCGTGCATATCACTGTGACATAGTAGAGTTTAAGGTTAGGCAAGGCCTTAGAACTCTAGGGTATAAGACTAATTTAATTTAAATTTAAAGGTTGTCATAAAAATTTTATTATATATTTATTTGCATATGGTATGTAAACACACACGCACCCCCCTCCCTCCCCAAGATGGCGTAACCCATAAAAGTATGTTACATTCCAAATTTGGAGATGTACACTTTTAAATTTGTGAGTGAATTTCCGCCATTATTTTTAAAATAGACTTGTTCATTTCCGTCATTTCGGACAGTTGCGTTAGCACAAAAGGGATGCGCAGGTGGGGAGTGGCGTAAGTGCACGGTTTGGACACGACAAGATTTATTAGTGACGAGACGTCAGAACGGTGACGTTTGCCTGTGTCGTTCTTTTGTCTTTTCTCTTTTCAGAATGTAGGTTCCTCTATCGTATCTCTACCTTCTTTCGTTCACTACCTGTATCCTATCATACCGCTACAAACAAAAGAAGAGGGAAGACGATAAATTTGGTTTCAACGATGGTATGACGCACCCACACCCAAACGAGACACCCTGAGATTAGCATGGCCCCTGCGCAAGGATGACACGCAAAATCGTGAAGCGTTTCACATTTTAAGTGAGTACTTTTTATCTTTTTAATGTGCAATTTGTATCATTGTGAACGTAGATCGTATTAGTGTTGCCAACTGTAATAGTGGCGCTGAACATGACGCCGGGGTTATAACAGTGGCGCCCAACTTGGGGTTCGAATCCACGACCCAGAGATTAAGAGTCTCATGCTCTACCGACTGAGGAACTGTAAAATTTGTGTGTTTCAGAAGAGCTCTCAAGAAGCCCGTTCTGGTTTAATGAGTAACTTTAAACATGTATCTTATCCCTTTCAATTAATATCGCTTGACTTATTAGGACCTCTCCCTAGGTCGAAGGTAACCAATATCTTTTAGTTGTCACCGATTGGTTTTCTAAATTTGTTATGGTACAACCGCTACGTAAAGCCACATCTGCGGCTATAATCAATTTCCTAGAACAAAATGTATTTCTTATCTTCGGTATCCCTCAAATTATTCTCTGTGACAATGGAGCGCAATTTATCTCAAACGATTTCCAAAATTTCGTCAAGAGTTATAAAGTACAAAAATTTGGTTTAACGCAAAATACCATCCCCAGGTAAACCCTACCGAAAGAGTAAATCGAGTCTTAATCACTGCTATCTCTTCATATACCGATTCAGACCACACTAGGTGGGATGAAAATATCTTTAAAATCACTCAAGCTTTGCGTACATGCAAACACGAAGCAACCCAATTTATGCCTGCATTTCTTGTTTTTGGAAGATATACTACAATCGATGGTGGTTATTATGGTTCAGTTCCTGACGATACTAACGTAATTGAATTTGACGAAAAAGTACGCTGGGACAAAGACCAACAATCATTCCTTATATCTTCAACGACGTTAGAAAAAATTTGTTAAAAGCTTACGAAAAGAGTAAGGACCATTATAATCTGCGTAAACGAGATATTTCCTTTGCTTTAGGCGAATAAGTTTGGAAAAAGAATTATGTCTTATCGGATGCTACTAAAAAATTCTCTTCAAAATTATCCCCAAAATTCATTTTATGTAAGGTTACTCGTGTTGTTAGCCCACTTATCTATGAACTCCAAGACACTGATGGAAAACGCCAAGGAAGGTGGCATATCAAAGACCTTAAACCATTCTCTGCTCAGCCCAAATGCTAATTAAATTTTTCACGTTTCATTTCTTTAATGATTTACCTAATGTTTCTGTCCCTACTGTGAATTAGTTAACTTTATTCAGCTATTTCTTTTCTTATACAGCACTTACCTTCTACACTTTTGCCTTATTTACATTAAACTAGCTATCTTTGTGCTACCTGTTGACTTTTCCTTGAATTTATTGCTAGCCACATATCTGTTCATTATCTAGATTCTCTAATATAACTCTGTCGCTTCATTTAATTAATCCTAGCACCCTTTCTATACCATATTATTTTGTTTTCAGTATTTATCTTTCGTTGCTTAATTACATGGTGATTGTCGTAACTTTGGTTGCAATAACTCATTGAATTTTTATGATTGGTTTTAGCTGATGTTGAGTGGATGCTTTTTTCTTGGGGCTCACATAGGAGACGCGGTCTATGCCATTGTAAGAAATAGTCCATATTCGCTGTTGCAAAAAACTAGGAGTTTCTATTCCATGCGTTTTTCTTCTGAATTATTACTGTCGCTCATCTTATCTTTTATCATTACTTGTTTTCTCCTTCTATTAAGTCACCAGAACATAAACATTTTTTATTGTTTTTATTGAACTTCGTGGTGAGGTGCTATCACTTTTTATAGATATCTTATCGAATTCTCGATTGTTTTAGCATATTGGGACAGTGTGTTTGTATGTAACTGCTTATAGTTAGGCATTTGGTATGTGATACAATTTGACACGCAATTATGTCATAATATCATTGTTGTGAAATAATGTGAACGTGGATCGTATCAGTGTTGCCAACTGTAGTAGTAGCGCTGAACACGACGCGGGGTTATAACAAGTCCCATTGGTTTTTATCAAACACAAGTTTTCTGTAGATATGCCCGTTTGAATTAACAGGGCAGTATAGGGAACATATTACAAGTATGTCATTATACGTTGAGGATGAAATCCAACGCGTTTTAGGGTATTAAGTACTTAAAGCAATCACAAGGGAGTCAAGTTACACAGTTCTACTTAGAAGCATGCATTTATGAATACAGCTGTTCATTCTGTTTAGTATTAAATATTGGCACAAAATTATGGGGCAACAATTATGTATATGTGTGTAAAAGATTGAAATGCTAAACAGTTCTCTTTTAAGAAACGCTGGAATCTGAAATTCGTGAAACATGTCAGCAGTATATCTGAGACATGCAATACGCAGCATTAGTTATATGCTGTGACTTAATACCACAACTTATTCTTGTGGTTTTGGAGTAGGAGCATCTTAAATCACTTTTGTAATTTTTTGTTTGATTAATCTATAAAATTAATGCCCATTATTTTATTCTATTCTAATACCAACAATAGATCGTTTAAACAAAAGGTTTAAATTTTGACATCTTCAATACTGAAACTAAAAAGAACTGCTTCATTACTTAAGTTTCTTCTTACCTGATATCAGAAAGTTTTGGATAAGCACAAATCCGTAATGTTTTTGAGTTAGAGCCAACTGCATACAACTGACCACCAGGATGAAATTCAGCACATCGAACCGCCTGCACATCTTCCAGAGTTGTAACAGCAACGAATCTTGGTCTAGATATGCCATTACCATCACTATTGTCCAAATCTACATTTTTAGGAAGAGGCTGCAAAAAAAAACACTAATATAAATAATTAATTCCTATTGTGTTAAATTACAACTATTATAGTCTGAACAAGTATATTTTAAACGCATTTTTAATACGAGGGGTGCTCGATATATATCGGGAATAAATAAAAAAAAGCATAACGTAAAGTGTGGAAACTTCTTTACTGTTTTCAAAATATTCTCTATGATGATTGATACACTTTTGCATACATTAGAACAAATTTTCATAGCATTTTTTTCTATTCCCATTGAGATATCTCCAAAACATGGGTTTTGAACCACCAAGCGCCTCTTCTGATGTCTAAAATTTGTTTGTTCTTCACGTGTGGCAACAAAAAAAATCATTAGGTGCCAAATCAGGACTATACGGTGGATGACCCATCAAATCAATGTTTTGAGTGCTCAAATAGTCACTTGTTTGAGCCGATGTGTGAGAGCTCACATCGTCATGATGGAGGGAGAACGATTCGGCATCGTCGGTTTATTTTTCTTATTTCTCCAAAATCTTGTGGCAAACAAATGCTTGTATACCAAGCGGAATTAACTGTTCTACGATCCTCTAAAGCAACGGTCACTACATGCCCATTTATTTCGAAAAACAGGCAACCATTTTCAAGTGCTTCGAGAGCGGACAACTTTTGTTGGATTTTGTTCATTTTGGAAGACCCATACAGTCGACTGCTGGTTACTTTCAGGTTCATACGAATAAATCCAAGATTCGTCACCTGTGTAGATGTATATACTGCGTTTGATGCACCACAATCTCACGATAAGTCACATGGCGATCTTGCATTATCAATTTGCACACAGCATCAATGTTTTATAGCACAACAGCCAATTTTGGACGACCTTTAAATTCATTAGCTAGCGAACTACGACCACAATTGAATTCACCATATCAACGATATACAGTGGTTTTAGTTGAGCTACTTTCCCAAAAGTCAAAATAAATTGATTCATGTGAAGATAATCCACGTCAAAAATCGTAAAAAATCATCGCACGAAAATGTCCACGAGTTAATTCCATTTTTTGGTCGAGAGGAAATTTTCAACTCAATCAAAACAAAACAAATAGTGTTCATATGACAAACTGTTATAAGTAGGTATACTGCCAAAAATGTCAAACTTTAGATTAGAATCATCAGATCGCACCTAGCAACACTAGTGTTGTTAGTTCCTGATATATATCGAGCACCGCACGTATACTATATAAATAAATCTCAAAACAATATTGTATATTCCCACAACAATAATTTTATATATGTTAAAAACTAAAAAGCCTCTTAAAATACTTAGGTGTAAAAGTTCGCATTTAATGCACTTTAATGAAAAGGACAATGTAAGTCATTACATGCCCATAGCTTGTTTTAACACTTCGTATTAAATGCCAAAAAATTACATATACAAATTAGGGAAATAACTGACATAATAAAGTTATTTGTACAAATTCATACTGTTTCAAAGAAACCGCAATCATGTGAGATACATCCCAAGAAAAGCCACACATAAAATACAGCCGTTAAATTAATGCATAGCAAATGAACAATAACGCACTGAGGATTTAGTAAGAGCGGAGGAGTGTAGGCGGTGGACCGTAGCACTCTTGGTAAGTGGCCGACGAGAAATTGTTTTTGAAATTTGCTGGATAAGTAGAACAGAAAGCTCAAACACGTGAATATCGTGCAATTTATATTAGCATCGGCCGGAGATCGAACAATTGCATTTGTCTATAAAAAAGTGATGAACAGATTTCACTCTTCAACCAAAGTTGGAATTTAAATAGGGAATCGGGTGACCTACGTGTCGATTTAAAAAAAAAGGCAAATCATTGGCGTTCCTAGATGTTTAATTTAAAAAAAAGAAATGAAGAGGAATTTAACTGTGAGTACCGGTTGAGCCTTTTGTTTTGTTTTCGATTTATAAATATGTACATATGAAATTGTGAATATAAACTGTAAATGATTCATAGTTATTTGATAGGAAATTAATATTCTGGTAAATAAATATGATATACTAACAGATCAATTTTTGTTTAAATTTAAGCATAATATTATCGAAAAGAGAGCTTGAAACTTTTAAAACGTTAAGAAGGATGTGCATATTAACTGTAAAGGCAAGCTGTATTTGTGGAATGTATTGTAAGTTATTTTTTGTGAAAATTTAGTAGTTTTAATGACCAATGCTTATTTAAAAATTTCTTTTACTAATACCTGGTCAATCGGATGTTACATTAGGTTTGTTTTTAAGGTCAATGTAATGTACATGTATTTATATTTCCCAAATTTATTGTTATTAGAATTTACGCTTAGGTAAATTTTTATTGGGAGTTATTTATAATAGAGATACAGATATATAATTGTGAAAATATATCACACCGCCCCAGTGATGAAGTCGTATTTGGAAGAGAACCTTTATTTTAAAAAATTTTTAATTGACAATCAGCTAATCAGTGTTCTTACGGTATTGTATGGAAAGGGAAAGTAGGAGATGGAATAATCGTCTTTCGGATAGCAAAAATATCAAAAGGGATTGCTGGAACAAGACGTTTTGGTGTCACTTTTAACAACCAGTAAAACCTTTCAAGGTAAGTGGTACTTGTAAAGTAGTTGTATTTGGTCATTTCAAGAGTTTATTTTTTTACGTTGATTATTTTTCCATAGAAACCCACTCTCGTACCACTGCAGTTAGACAAAGCATCCTTTAAATTGTTATGGAGTTCCCGTCTTTTCTGTGCACATCAAAATTCGAAACGCAACGCCATTTTTACCCATAACAACCTAGATAGCTTGTACGTTAAAATTTATCTAAAGTGAATGGGATTTGACAGTTTACTATCTAGAATTAAAAACAGAGTATAGTAATCTAATAGATTATTATGCAGCATTCTAAATGCATTGTAAAAATGGCTGTTTACAATAGGGTACACCTGTCTGATGCTGGTTGGACATCATAAATCAACTGCATTGGCGTTTCAAAATACGAGACTTCATTTATATGAGTTAGATTTGTTCAGTTGGGAGCATTCCATATTCAGTTTAATATTCATTTGATGCTCAAATTGTGCATGTATTTGTAACTTATAAGTTATATACTTTAATATGTAATTTTTTCTCTTTTTATCATATCTTTAATTGAAATATTCTCCATGTACTTTACTACAATCCTAATATTCTGATTAATTAATATAATAAACAAATTCCTACAACAAAAACCAAATATGATTTTAGAGATGTTTGTAAATTAACAACAGTCCTTTTCATAATCAGATATTTACGATCAGTAACAAGCAAGTGAAGAAAGATTTGTACTGCATTGAATTTCGCCAACTATAAATTAAATGTGAAAGGAAAATTCAGTAAATTTGAATGGACAACTAAATGTGGACACCTCTTGTATGAAAAATTTCACAAATAATTAATCTTGATTCTGAATGACATTTTACATTTTGTTTCTATAAAGGCCATTCAGTTAATAAGGTTTAAAATTATTTCTTTTAAATACATTGTAAACGTAATAATCCAGGTCGAAAGCTTATTTTAAAACCACAAATGTAATAACAAGAAAGATAATTTACAAAAGACAAATATACTCCGTCCCGACCACCAAGTACATGAAAATAATATTATATTACAACACTAATACAAATTACATACAAAATAAATTGACAATAACGTTATACATAAGAATAGTTTAAAATTGATACATTGTATTAACGGATGATGAGCGCAATGAGTGGATTTTTAATAATGTAGTCATACGAGTAAATAAGACGGAGTGGAGGGGGAAGAATTTTGGGTTGGTATGGGGGATAGGTTAAAAGTGAAATTAACAGAGCTCCAAAATGTGACTGTTGGTTCCCACAGGGGGATAAATACACGGCGTGTGACGTAAGATTGAACTACACTTGGCAGTGGCAGGGTAAATTTCACACACGGAAGTGTGGTTTTAATGTCATAATGACTGGGGTAAATGGGTTAAGAAATTTGTGAGTTTATCCTACAACTAGTTTGAAATTCGTATTGGGTTAAGGGAGATAGATGTTCAAAGACGAAAAATGAAATTACTGATGGTTTCTGGACGTACTCAAATTTTGAAATTTAAAGATATATTTGGAAATTAAACAGTAAATAATATATGAACTCTTATGTTTATACTTTATAATAATGTATATGTGATTTTATAAATGTAAACGGATTTATATTCATGTGGTAGAAAATTAATCAAACATAAAAGTAATTATTTTGTGGGACGATGAATCAGCAACATCGGTAGTGTTGGTTAAATTTAAACATAATGTTATCGCGCAAGAAAGTTTGAAACATTTAAAAATATTAAGAAACAATATACATATAGAATTATAAATTTACGTTTTATTGGTGAAGTGTAGTGTTAGCTAAAACACAAAACAGTATTTTGAATGGACAATGAAAAATTAAAAGGAAAAGTTGGTATTTAGCTGTTTGCTATGTTTGATATTAATGACATTTTGAGACAATGTGATGTCATGTAATTTAATATGGGAAACAAGAGAATTGAAGTGATAGTATTATTCGTGGATTTAATTTAATGTTTTTTTTTTAGGATTTATTTTAGTAATACCTGGCCAGGGTGAGGTTGACAAACCTAGGTTTTAAAGTATATTTGTATTGCAATCATTTAATGCCAATAAATGTTAAGTATAAGTTGAATTTTATTTGCATTTATATATGAACTAGAAAAAATTAGGCCACTGTAAAAGGATATCCAGCTACCCCAGTGATGGAGTCGTGTTTGGTAGACATTTTATTTAAAAAAATTTTAATTATGACATAATTAATAAATGTTTATACAGTATTTTAGAGAAAGGTAATGTAATAGAATTTAGGAAACCAAAAACAAAGGAAACCATGCGGAATAAGTGTCTTCCGTGTAGGGATAATGTCGAAAGGGATTGCTGAGACGAGACGGTTTTGCACCTCTTAATTATGACAAGAGAATAGTTTCAGAGCAAGTAAATATAGTAATGTAGTTTGTTTGTATTTCAATCATTTTCATTTCGAATTTTTCTATGATCTTCTATTATTTCTTCCATAGGAATCTATTCCCGCGCCACTGTAATTACCTGATGCACCCTTACATTGTCACGGGGTCCCTGTCGCTTCAAGACAAATCTAAATTTATAATATAACATTCATCTTACCCATAACAGATTTTTATTTAAACAGTTGTTCCTCTCATGAAAGTTTCTACTTGAAGAAACGTATAATGAGCAATATGTTCAGTAAAATGTCGAATAAGATTTGCCTTGTATGATAGCACTACAGGTTTCTGAAAAGTTTGCCCTCTGCATTTGTTACACCTCAATTTTTAAGCAAAATTAAATTATACTGCAAATGGGTGTAAGTTACAATGGAGAAATTATTAAAAGCACTGTAGATACACTCACATTCTCTTAAGTAGAACGTCTAGTAAAATTAAAATTATGAAATTGTATGCCACTTTTTAACAGTATCAATTAATAGTTAGAGGAGATATTTGCAAAACATCAGTTTTTGATCCCAACTAGAAGTATTATACAATTCCCAAAATCTGATATTGCTAAAACAAGAAAGAATTAATCCATTATTTTCTAACGCAAAATAAGCAAGCGCATAGGGTATACGAATATATTAAAAATTATTGTGCTTAACCACTGAATGTAATTACACTATATTTATTTCAGTAGTACTATCATTAATTAAATTATTTAGACTGTATAACGGAACATGTAGCCTACACAGACAACATCACCTGGACCCTACAGCAATTAAGAAAAACTAGTACATATAATGATTAAATAAAATGCAGAAATAATAACATAATAACAGGAAATTCTTAAACACCTATTTATAAATATCGTAAGATATAATTCTACTAGAAATACAATAAGGTGAAGTGATAGGTAGTATCCTTATAAAACAAGTGAACGGCAAGTAGAAATTCTACAGAATGATTATGGTTTATAAGCAGCATGGCAAATAGGATCACATTTATTAGCTTTTTTTAAATATCCTGTTTACAAAATTTAAGGAAGAAAGTGGCGAAAGCAACACAATTCAAATATTCCTGATCAGTCAAGAAAATTTGTGCTAAGCAATTGACTAAGTATAAGAAAATACCTGAATAATTTGTAGCATGGCAAATAATTTATGTACTAGAAATTTCAGAAGGAAGCTATTTGCATATTTATGAACTAATATTAAGTTAATTTTGCATTCATAAACTACATATTTGGCATTGACAGTGGTTCCTGGCAGACCCTTTTATGCTTACCTCTAATAAAATTGCAGTTACACACATTACATTAACATTACAGATTTTTTAAGGCTTATTATATTGACCCCTACTAAATTTTTGTTTAAAATCCTCCAAATTTTAAAATTTTACTATAAAAAAATAATTAAAAACAAAACAATTTTAAATAATAACAGAAGTGTCATTTACTGACCATAAAATTGTAAACTTTCGCTTTTTATGAGTTCTTAATTTGTTTAATTTTCTAAGACGGTGAATTGCAAACTGCTAATACGATATAGCAACGTCATCGCTCGTGTATTTATACAATGTGCAGGAACACCACAACAAACTAGTCTTAATCAATTAACGTTTTTACTCTTATGAATGATATTGTTGATAAGCATTACTATACTCGCTTGATGATTGTATTTGTTTAAAATCGTTTAGACCCTTTGTTAAAATGATGTTTAAATAAAAGACTTTATTTGAATGTTAAAAAAATGCTCTGTCGTTGAATTTTTTAAAAACAGCAAATCCTTATGCATACTTTTCGAGACGATGTAAAAGTTTAAATCGTATTCTGTGTGTTGAAGATTTAGGTGTAATTATCTCTAATATACTAGATTTTTAAGTTACTTATCTAGAATTATTATAAATGTAGTTCTCAAAATAATTGATTTTATTTATCAAAACTGCGGTGTCTTCAATCAGTGACCCTAATACTAACATTACTATTGTTCGATACAATCTCGATTACAATATGGTTCAATTACTTGTTTTCCTCCGTTTTGCTAAGGTATTGTTAAGCTCTCTTACAACATATTATTAAAACAAAAATAATATTCATTAACAATATAGTACGTTGGACAAAACTGAAAAAATCAAATGCTATTACGTCTTGTTACGTGCCGAAATCGGCACTAGACACATTTAATTCAAGTTTTAATTTGTAAGAATTTCTCGCCAAGGATTTAAAAAGTATTTTAAAAGTATCACGACCAAAGAAAGAAACCCACTATTTAAGTATATAAGCTGCACTAAGTACAGCCTTCATGCCTTGAGCCAGGAAGGTTACAGATGGCATCAGTAGGTAACTGCAAAAACACTGTGCTAACACCGTATTCTGAAAGATGCTCCACTTACTCATTAACATAATGCCATGCTCCTGTGGTTTTGTGTATGTCACTGGTCAAAATAGCAACATTCATAACAAGGAACGTAAACAAAAATCTGACATGCAACCCTAAAGTGTGCAAAGCAAAAACTATCTATGATTATATGCTAGCATTCAAGAGCAATTTGTTTTGGAAAAGCAGTTAGGTGTTACAATGATGCCTATTCCCAGTATTCCCAGCAAAAGTATCAGTTCCCACAGTACCATTAGAAAGATTAAGTTGTCAGAAAGCTCTACACCCCTGAGCATGTTCACCGCAGTTGCAAACAAAATGTTTGAAGATTTAGAGAATTCAATTCAACCTTGGTTCGTTAGCCCTGAAACGTTTAGATGCATCCTCAGGGGTTCTTTCTCTCTGGATCCTGATGGGGAGAGCTCGGAGCACTACTAAAACTTCTGGAGCTTTGGTGGGACTTATCTTCATTGCTTCTGAGATTGCCAGGCAAGCTATCTTTTGGATTCCGGACAGCCTGAGGGGGACACTGGCAAGTTGGGTCCGAGGCCACCATATGATTGGCCCATATTGGACTCTGTAGTACGGAATTGTGTGTATGTGTTTGTCTGTATGTAGGCGTGTCATGGGACTGCTCCCCCTCCAGTTCCCAACCGTAGGCAGTCGGAAATCAGAAACCGATAAGTCGACATTCCTGCACGTGCCCTGGCCATCGGCAGCCAGAAACCAGGGGGTCACGTACTGTCCCAGTTTGTTTGCATGTTAGTATATTTGTATTTGTGCTGGTGATGTTTGTGTGCGAGTGCGAAACTGTATGTGTGTGTTTGTCTGTATGTAGTGGTGTCATAGAATAGTGTCATGGGACTGCTTCCTCCTCCAGTTCCTGAACGTCAGCAGCCGGAAATCAGAAACCGAGAAGTTCGCATTCCTGCATGTGTCCTGGCCATCAGCAGCCAGAAACCAGGGAGCCACGTACAGACCCAGGTGTGGTGGTGTCGTCAGTGATATTACCAGGGTGTTTTCCCAAAAGGTTACATTAAGATTAGTTGCAATTTGAATTAGTCAGGTCTCGAGTTATTAATACATCTGCATTTGCCCTCTTGTTATTTACCTTAGGTACTAAATTTAAGAGTTAGTTTCAAAAAGTCGTAATCTATTAACTTACAACTAAATTAAATACTAAACTTATTCTACTTAGAAGTTCATCACTCGGGTGAGACTTGATGTTTATGCATATGCATGTAGTGTCACTGCACATATTCACTTAAATTAAGTTAAATTGTTTTTTATTATATGATTTAACTCCTGGTGTCTCAGCGGCCCAACCCCTGGAAAGTCGTCAGTGGGCGGGTCTCCGTTAGTTCCAGGAGCGTCCATGTGTTGTTATTGTAGTCTTGTATTAGCTTCCTTGTGTCCGGTGTAGCTGCGATGTGTTTATTTGTCATACAAAAAATTGACATTTAAAAAGAATCGATCACAAATTCATGGTTCATGGTCATAGTCATGGAATGCGACGATGACCATGCTGCAATCGAACGTCAGAAAAAATGCAATAAAGATTTCACCTTCGCATAACTGGTATCAACTGGTAAGAAGTATAGGGAAAACCATAAATTTGGCGTAAAAAACTTCTGACACGTTTCTGAATTTTGCAAATTTATATAAAACATCTTGGTTTTGAGAAAAACTGATTCAGAAGAATATCCTTTCATGTGGCATGAACTCCGATGGTTCAGATATACTAAAGAAACCGAAAAAGTGTTTTTTAAAAATTGTCTAAAACAGATGTTCTTTTTAAAACAATTTGTTTTTCGCGAAGGGGCATTACTCGTATAAGACCTAAACAAAGTTATCATCATAATCCAACTGCTTTTGTAGAAGAATGGCGTATTACTACCTTTAATATCGCTATCATTCGCCAGTTGTATCTGGGTATATCAGTTTCAACCGACATGGTAATTGGTTATCCTGATGTAGAAGAGAACACTAAAGCCAGTATTGCTATACCTATTTTTTTCATGAGAGTTTTGATGTTCTTATATTCAGTTATGTATTGAAATGTTTCAAAATAGATATTCGTTCATTCTTCAATGCTTTCTTACTGTTGATCATTGCAGTATGTCTGACACAGAGTTCACGTCAATTTATTTAATAAACAAAAAATTTAGAGCTATGGCATGCGTAATAAATATCTCACCAATGTTTCAATTAATCTGCTAAACTGAAATCAGAAAACATTTCACGACAAAAGAATGAGATCTATCGAAAAAGTTAGTCAAGAGCAAGTCGAGCTCGCACTATTAGGGTTCCGTACCAATACTACAGTGAGCAATCAATAAACCAAATTAAGATGTTTCTATTTTTTATGTATATTTAGATCTTATCGAAATTTGATAGATAACTGAAAAATGAATATATTGTCCTACATTGTACTGGTACATTAGTAAATATGTTGTCTATTACTGTGTTTAAAATATTTTTTCCCAGCAACTATTACACTCAAAAACCTGCAGTTTTCCGATAATCTATGACTCAATAGATACCATCCCTATTAAAATCAAAATTTTAGCTTTGGAAATGGGGGGGGGGATGGCGGCCATTTTTTGCACATTTTAAGCTATATCATGAAGACCACTGGACCGAAAATTATAAAAAAATTTTCGAAGTCTTTTAGAATCCTCTTTCAAATGATAGCTCATACGATATATTTATTAAAACTTTTTTTCTTTTGACCGAATTATCCCCCGCCATTTTAATCAAAAAATTTTTTTCCTATTTTCTGACTGTCGATATATGTGCGCGCTATAAAGAGCTAGCATTGTGCCAAATTTCAAATTTCTACGTTACATAGTTTTCGAGAAAAACTTCTGTGACAGAGGGATGGACGGGCACGAGTGCGATCTTATAAAGGTGTTGACTATATCTCCGCACGCGAGCTGAGTACAGAACAGACTGACAGAATTACAGTTGACTATATCAAAGTACACGAGCTGGAAATAGAACAAACTAAGAATCGCGAGAAATTCAAACTCATTTTTTGTGCTACCCAAAAATCTGTACTTTCATTGGACAAACTAAATTTGGAGATTATTTCACATTCAAAACTCAAAATACACAATTCCATTGGTTAAAGACATCATTAACGTTTTTCAACATAGGAACCATAGGAAATAGAAGTGTATAAATAAAATTTCAATTTCTCCGAAAGACATACGTTAGTGCTCACCATAGCTTAAGGAATCCTATTGCAGTACTCGCCATAGCCTGCAAAACCTTCAAGTAGCAGCGCTCTCCATAGCCTGATATACTTCGAAACGCAGTGCTCTCCATAGCCTGCGTATTCTCCGACGGTGACGCTGTCCGCCGCCGCACCTGGGGCACGTCATTATATTCATTGTACATAGTCATAAAATATACGTATGGGAGGTAAGACTCGTTCCATACACTAAGTAAATCGGAAGCAAGCACAGAACGCCTTTCGACGTTCGATCCGTTGAATCCAACCGCACCCAAGGCTTCTATCGCCTCTGCCACCATCGCCTAGAGGAGATATTCAAACCACTTTCATAGCAAGCACATCCCGAAAAGTGGTTTACTGTGATGTCGTTGACTGCATCTGCTAAGTGTACCTCCGGGACATCACTCCCGTAGAGTTTAACGGCGACTTCCTTAACGAGGCCTAAGGCACCACTTCCACAATGTCTACCGAAAGGTACCGAAGATCACCGACGACGTCTGGGCCTCCCAAACCTGTAAATATTTTCTAATCATCACCGTCCAAGTTCCTACTGGAGCTCACAAATCAATTCCGAAGACAACCGAAGCCTTCTGAACCCTCTATACTTGTAAATATTGTAAATTAGTAGTTTTTAATTTCAAAGTATAATTCTTTATAACTTAACGTTGTGCCAAAAGTGAAACACGAAGCCTTCCGAAAAATTCCGAAGACCATTGAAGCCGTTTTCACCGCCTTCAAGCTGTATGGACATCAGTTAATAAGTGTTTAAGTTTATTTTGGTTCCACAAGCAAGCACCAAGCCTTCCGAACTGCTCAAACTGTTCAAATCATTCAAATTCATATTTATTCTCATGTATTTATGAACTTATAATTATTTTTGCTTGTAATTATTAAACAATTAATCAAGCCAAGCCTGCCTGCTTTCAGACGACTCCCACTCGAACGATAACAAAGGTTACGTTATATACCTTATAAGGTACGGAACCCTAAAACATCACATTTTATCTATTACTCCGTTTGGTAAATATTGACTTTTACTCTTTTCCCCGCCCACAATAGAATTTAACTTCAAAGCGTGTTGTGGAATAATACGATACAAGCAGAGCACAATGTGGCGCAATCAACAAAAGTACAAAATCCAAAAAGTACGTAGTTTAACATCATACGTGTTATGGCTTCTTTATTCCTAAAATTATACAAATTAATTGTACGAGGGCATTACGATTTCTTGAGCGGAACACAATAAAATTGGATTTAAAATAAATAAGCCGACTTGACGCACATCACAATCTTCAATAAGTTACACAAGTTTCTATTTTATATGGCTTTTACGTAAAATTGTACAGTAAAAGTTTTTGCTTAAAATTATAATTGTTCAGTATTGTCAATTATTTCACATGATTCAACACAAATTAGAAAAGTGGAAATTTAAATTAAATAATGGTCATTATCCGCTCTCTTTGGTATTAACCGGCATCAATTGTTTATTGTACAGTGTAGAGAAAGCGGTATAACTTGTTTACTTCTTGTAAGTAGAATCAATACATTACGCTTATTACATTTAGATCAGAATCCAACGCTTTCCAAAGAACTTATAGGTACTAGAAGTTTTTTTTTAAATATCCTACAAAATTAATTTCTCCTTCGTAGTTTTGCACTACTAGATTTAGTTTTAACAAATATCTAGATAACGTTGATAGCATATTACAAACAGTAAAATTCGTATCTTGTATATAGTACATAAATACTAGGTAAGATCTATAATATATGTAAACAAAAGTGGATTAAAGTTCCGCTATGTGTGTTTAATAATAGGAAGAATTTATTACTTTATAGATTAGATGTTTTGTTTTTGACTTATTCCGCAATACACAATCAAGTATGCAATTTATGGTAACATGTAAAAACCATTACAGCATTATTAGTATCATTAATTCATACTTAATCTCAATAAGAAACGCAAATAGTAAAATAAAAACATGTTTACACATATAAATTGGATTTATCATGCATCTTCAGGAATGTCGTCAGGGCCGCCTTAAGATGTCTGCGGGTCTTAAACAAACAAGTTACTGAGCCCTATGGTCAGAGTTTTGAAATTTTGTAAATTTTATAATAGTTATTTATTAAAAAAGGGAATAAAGTATTTGTCTCCCGACGGGAAGCGGAAGAAGACAAAACACCGAGACCTAAAATTTAATATTTTGACCCCAGTATAATACACTACTTTTTCTGTGACGGAAAAAACCATGATTTAATATTGAAAAAACATATTATTACAATATATTAATCAAAAAATCAATCGATGTGAAATTTTTAATTTTCAACTGATAGGTTGTTGCACTTATAGCGACAGTTGAACCTGCGTTGCTAAGGAAACTTTTAAAGTAATCAAATATCCGTCAATTTAATTTTGACTGGGTTTAAAAAATTAACTAAATTGTTTATTAATTATTTTGAATAAATTCAAAAATTGACCTTTCCGATTCAAAGCTTTCTCTTACTCCACGGGAATTAGTAGAAGCAGCGAAAATAGCATCACTAAAATTATTGTCAAATAAATTGCGGAAAATTTGCGAATCCGTGTATTCAAGATGGAAGATGAAAAAGGCATGCAGTTCTTTTTCGGAGACGGTGTTATTGGCTTATTTGTCGGAACTTGCGCAACAACAAAAGCCATGAAGTGTAGTGTCGTCGAATTATTCAATGATAAAAGTAGGTTACAATTCGATAATAACTTAGACAATTCAAACTATTACAAACTAATTACATTTCTAAAGCAAAATGGGAAAGGCTACATGGCCAAGAAATCTGCGATTTTTACGCCTGTCAATCAATCAATTTTGACGTGTTCAGGGGTTTAAACTATTCTTGTACTCCCACTTTATTTTATAGTCGTCGATCCAGTTTTTGTATCCAAATGGCTATTCTTGTACTTTATATTTATACAGACAAATCCATTCTTCACAAAATAATTCAATTTGGAAATCATTTCGTTTCTATACTACACCACGTACTTACGCATTTAATTGAACTATACTTATTTTCTCAGAGTTGTCAAGCCACCTTATCAGTGACAAGAAACATATTTCTAACAAAAGTCGTGCAGAAGATGTTGATTTATACGTATTAACACAAACTGACTTTTGTAGACTTCCATACTAGCTCTGAACTCTAACTTCAGCGGTTTTTAGAGACTATCAGGGGTGTCGTTAAATAAATACGAATGGATCAGGCGCCACTGTACTTAGGCAATAGGAACACGGAATATCGCCAAAAAAAAATACAGGAGCCTCAACGAAATATATTCTGTTACTGGAATACAAGATTTTGTATTCTTAGATGGTACAAACGTTTATCCTGAAATAAAATAAAATACATAAAAATGCATTGGAGACAGCAGTTTGCGTCTCAAAATAATAAAATCAATAAATCAGACAACTTATGTGTACTTATAGATTTTGCTACTGACCATTGGTGCATGGATACTCTACTTACTAAATTTATGCACCCTTGGTTCATATAAGATTTATTGAATCCAAAAATATGTGTGAGGTAGTATAAACACAACTTAAGTTTCCTTAAAATGTGATTAACCACTTCTAGAGTTATAAAAAATTAGACTCGTTAGAAAACAAGACATATAATAACTAAGGATAATTTTTGTTTCAGAGCGACAAGAATTTACAATAAATTTTGTAAGTGTTATTTCTGTAATAAACTTGTTTTTATCGGAGCCTCTAACGTAAATAGGCATTATATATTTCAATAACAAAATTATTAGTTTTGTCATTTTTCCAGTACTGATCAAACGACGTACATGCTTAATAAATTTCTTATGAAAGAGGATCTTTCACTTAGTAATTTTAAGCCTTGTTAAAAAAAGTATCATATATAAGAAACTACTCAACTGTATGATAAATAATCAACATGAATAAGCAAATGATAATAATAAAATCTATTCAGTATGGTTCATAACCTAAGTTCTTAAGCAGATCGTTTTAGTTAACAATCCTACCAAGCAAGAATTTAATTTAGTGTAAAATTCAAAGGTCTAAATTTTTAAATATTATTATTAAGGTATTAGTTTTCAATAGTTCAAGCTACAAAGATTACAACTTAACCTTGGATATCTTCTATTTCAACACAAATAGCCACTAGCGTTGTACGTCAAACAGATGGTTTTCATAACAAAGGAAAATCGACTTACCAACCTCGAACGCAGAGTGCAAATTGATACAAACCCTTTGGTAGATAAACTCGAAACATGTGTGCGCCTCTAATACTGCAAAATGACAGTAAAAACTAGTTGTCCACTTTGTTACGGCAATATCCTGAAGATCAGAACCATAAAAATAAAAAAGTGGAATCCACTGTAGGGGAGAGCCATCGTTGAGATATGTTAACTGAAGGTTTACATTCGTATACAATTTATTCGCTATAAATTAGCTGTTACGCATAGCCATTAATAAACCTAAAATTTCTGTGTTAACTAAAAACTTCAGTGTTGACTAAAAATCTCCGTGTTACTTAAAAATTTCAGTGTTGACTAAAAACTTCAGTGTTGCGCATGATGAACAATCTAACACATTTGGATCGATTTACTGCATAATTGAAATGCGAGTCGCAAGTCACCCTTCAATACTAACTTCTGCATCTTATTACAGGGACGGTAAAGGGTCGACTGTCGTAGTCCGTGAACAAACGGGGCCTCAACACTTGAGTATTCAAAACAACAGGTGCGCATAATCACTCTAAATTATATCGTCTTGAAGATAATTTATGGAATTTCTAACAAGCACGTACTACTTGTAACATAATGTTAAACACAAAACTGGAGTACTTTTAACGATAACTTTGTTTACTACATAATTAGAATAAAAGGACTATAAATAAAGTGCTTCAAAATTATGATAACTTTCTTTTAATTATTTAAAAAGGGTATCTAAAATTTTTGTAACACAATACAGGATTTATATGCGTTATTGCTGGAGAGGAAAACAAAACGTTACATAATGTTACCCTAAAATACAACAATGAATGTTGAAAAATTTTGAAATTGATAAAATACCAAAGTTCTTTCAGGAATTTATTCCCTTTACGAAACAATCTTAATCCTTCGTAATCCTGAAATACAGCGTTCAGTTTCTTTTCTGTTTCGCTGTCACAGTGAGTAGGATGTTGGCCATAAATCAAAACTATAGCAAATGTTACCAACCACATTCGCATAAGTTCACCCCGTAGGACAAATTTATATTGTGCACCTGATTTAGATTGCTCCACGCAGTGTTTAATTTCAGGAAGGATATTGGTTAAAGACTAAATTATCTACGAAGTACCATCAAGTAAAAAAAGACGAATTTTCATTCAAACACAGGGTTAACCAGAGCTAATCTATAGCCTAGGACAATTGCAAGAGTCTCACGGTACCGATCCATAGTCTGCAGCTCAAAGTGCTCTTGCGATGCTGTATAAAAAAACTGCAAGTTCACAACGACGACAACGCTTGCGGTGCTGTTTGAAATACCTGCAAGATCACAACGACGATGGCGTTATTCACAAAACCCACAACTTCACGCCATCAACGACGACACCCGTCAACGCTATCAAGGGGTTAATCCTTGGACCCTTCACTCTCGGGACCAAATCCACGTCACGCACCGGGATAGCAGCATCGAAATCGTTTCCACCGACATCCGACCATGCGACCTCCCGGAGTGCGTCTGCAGAACTTACTACCGCGATCACCAAGTCCCCGAGGAGTGAAACCCGACGCGTGTGGCAGAAACCTATTTGCGAGTATATAGCTCTTATATATTATTAAAGTGTGTTAACCTATTGCTCTTAGTAGCTCATTTGTACGGGTTGAGGCACGAGAAGCCGCTTTGCACACATACACACGCACGCACGCACATACCCATGACCTCAACCCCCCTCTGACGCCTAGCGGTCAGGCCCCCCTTCTGGCGTCTCGCAGCCACCATCACCTCCTATGATGTCACACCTGTCACTTTGACACATTTTAATTTAGGGATGAACTTAGAGTGTATTTAAATATGAAAAAAATTCGGAATGATTAGGAAACGGCTAACAGATTTCCTTTTTAGAGATTAATTTAAAAGCACCTAACCCAAAATGTTATAAAGATTTACCCCATATTTTTTTATTAACGAGAACCACACACACTACACGTCTACATAGGTCGACAGACGTCTTTAAACTGAACAACTTGAGGTTTAACTTTTTTTAATTACCCTCACCTCGACCGCGGCACAGCAGCGACACCTAGATTAAAATTTTCTTCGACTAACCATTTCTAACTTGGGGGATATTTTTCACGATAAATATGACGCGTGAGCTATCAAATTATATTAAAATTTTCTTAGCTACCAGAATCTGAAAGAACTTTTTAAATCGGATCGGATCCCTAACACCAGCACCATTTTTAGAATTTTTGCCAAACATTGCTCTTAGCGATATTTATAATACAAACCTCCCCGTGTAAGGTGTCCATTAATATTGTTTTTCCTCAGCTTCTCAAATCTTTTGGAATTTTTTTAATCGGACCATCCCTCTAGCCACCACCGCCATTTTAGATTTTTTGCCACAAGGTACTCTTAGCGGTGTTTTTAATATAAATCCACCGTGTAAGGTGTCCATTAATATTGCTTTTTTTCTCAACGTACTTTACATCAGTACTAATTACTATTTCTTTTTATAAGACCTAACCCCAATGGTGTACAATGTAAAAAACAATTACTCATTGTTGTCATGAAAACTAGCAGATTTTATGCACGAAAGGATCAGTTCTAATAGTTAAAACACTTCTAGATTCGTATTACTTATGTATAAAATTTGCAAAATATAAAACGTGTCTTAACAATTTATATTACAAACTAGAATAAATGTACTTAGAATTTCAGTAAATAATTTTAGAAAATTGACAGCTGTGTAGAAGCAACAAAATGCTCATTTCTGTGTCCAAAACCACATACATGATTATGAAGGGGAAACTCTCCAGGAACCCCTAAATCACCTTACGATACCAGAGGGTTAAAAGATCGTCCCAAACTAAGTACCTTGGGGTGATACTGGACGAGAGACAAAACTTTGAAGATCACTTAGAAAAGACGTGCGCAAAGGCAAAGAGGTTAAAACGAGGTATCGCCAGTCTAGCCCATCGTGAGTACAAAATCTCGCTCAATTGTGTCAAACTCTACATGAATAGCTTGATAGCATCCGTAATAACTCATGGGGCAAGCGCGTGACATCCTGGGATGAACTTAGTGAAGCCCCCACAACACGTGAACTCGGCGCAAAGGGGACTCATGCTACGACTGACAGAGGTCTACCGTACCACCTCGCAAGAGGCACTGGCCGTAAAATTGGGAATAATGCCACTAGATCTAATAGTAAAACAACAGGCTGCTACATACTTCCTACGGAAGGAGCAGTACGCCAAGGTGGAAGTAATTACGGAAGCGCTTTCACGCACACAACGTAACATACATAAAGCCATTATTGTCCAATGGCAAAATAGATGTACACTAGCTCGAACGGGCGACGTACTCACACACTAATTCCAGACATAACACGCAGACTGAAGACACGGAACTATCAACCCATTTCCTGACTGCGTAAGGACCATATCCAACCTACAAGTATAAATTTCAATTATCTAACACAGACACGTGCACATGCGGGCAGCGGGGACCCCAGAGCATCTACTGCTAAATTGCATGGATCTCTGGGACTCACATGACAACGTACACCACACAAGGCAATTAATACAAGACGCAGTTAACAACGGTCAAACTATGACAGACATAATGTGGGACGAAGACCTCTTCTCGCATCTAAATCAACTCACACAATACATTAGAAAAACACTACACGAAAGACATGAAAGACAAAGACCCTAACTAACTAACTAACCAACAAACACACAAAACACATACACACACAAAAATCGCTCGTGCGACCAAATGACAACACGTAACCTAACAAATATTGCAACAAAAGAGACTACAATAACAACACAAAAACGCTCCTGGAACTATCAGAGACCCGCTCACTGACGACACTCCAGGGGTCGGGCCTCTAAGGCACCAGGAGCTAAATCATACAATAAAACACAATGCAACTTAATTTAAATGAATATGTGCAGTAACACTATGTGCATGTGCATAAACAACAAGTCTCGACCAGATTGATAAACTTCTGCGTTGAATAAGTTTAGTTTTTAATTTAGTTGTAAGCTAATAGATTATGACTTTTTGAAACTAACTCTTAAATTGAGTACCTAAGCTGAATAACAAACAATAAGAAGACAAACACGCATGTATTAATAAATCGAGCCCTGACTAACCCACATTGCAACTAACTTTACTGTAACCTTTTGGGAAAACGCACTCGAAATATCACTGACGACACCACCACACCTGGGACTGTACGTAACTCCTCTGGTTTCCGACTGCCGACGGTCGGGAATTGGAGAGGGAAGCAGCCCCATTACACCATTCTATGACACCACTACATACAGACAAACACACACATACAGTTTCGTACTCGCACACAAACATCACCAGCACAAATACAAACACGCAGGGACTGTACGTGACACCCCCGGTTTCCGGCTGCCGATGGCCAGGATGCGTGCAGGAATGCACACTTCTCGGTTTCCGATTTCCGGCTGCCGATGGTCGGGAACTAGAGGGGGAAAGAGTCCCGTGACACCACTACATACAGACAAACACATACACGCAATTCCGTACTAGCACGCACACATACACGCGCGCGCGCGCACGCACTCACGCACGCACACACACACACACACACAAACCAGAGTGATTTCGAACAGCTTAACAACTTAATACATTTTTATTTTAACTTTCAACAACGGGTTAGTCAGGGAACGGGTCAGGCCTGTTTTAATTTTTTACGTAACAGACTAATAAAATAAAGTTTATTTAAAAAAAACAAATGGTTTTCAATTCGTACGTTTGGTTTCTTAGGTTAGACAACAGTAGTGTTGATCGACTATGCACAAATGCCCAAAATTTAATCTCAAAACCAAATCCTAATTTAAAACTTTTGAAATGTATTACGTTTAAAATAAATAATTTCTAAACTTCATTTTATTTCTCTAGTGGCACCTCCAATTGAAGGTCTAACGCTGTATCTTAAGTTTTAACATTCATTAATTATAAATACAATGTGTGGGTGTCACTCAATGTCGCCAAATGTACGTTTCTTTCACATGGTTCGTGAGGGCACTGTTAGCATGGTACATCATTGTAATATTAAGGTTTTCGATTCAGAAATTTGCAAGGAATATCGCTACCTGAAGCTTTTGCCCCAATTTCTATACACTCTGTATAGGGGCAATAAATTTGATTAGTTAAGATTTTATGTAAAAAGGAAAACCTTATGATTGTTCAACGTTCGGAAATTTTATTAACTGCAAATATTTTTCGAACATTAGTGTACTTAAAACGAGCATTTCCATGAATTATGATTTTAATGTCGTATAGACCAATCTTAGAAATTAGAGCAGTGGCATGGTAGGCTTAGTTATGGATGAATGTTTTTTTTTGGATTTCTGTTAATAACACCTGACCAGTTGGATGCTACATTAGGTTCCTTTTTTTTTAAGATTAATGTAGGTATATTTACAACTCTGGGATTTGTTGTTAATAGAGTTTAAGCTTATGTGGAATTTTATTTAAAGTAATCAATAATATAAAAAAGATACGTAAATTTGTAAAAAAATATCCAGTCATCGTAGTAATGGGGCCGTATTTGAGAGAGGCATTTTATATTTCAATTTTATTTAATTTGGTCAAAATTTGATGAGTGTTTTTACGCGATTGTAGCAAAAGGTTAATCTACTGATAAATTTAGGAAACCAGAACCTATGCGGAATAACCGTCTTCCGTGTAAGGATAATATCGAAGGTATTGCTGAGACAAGACGGTTCGAAACTCCTTAACTATGACAAGAGGAAAAAACTTTTTTGGGTAAGTGAATATTGTTTCGTAGTTTGTTTGTGTTTCGGCCCATTTTATTATTTTTATTTGGACTTTTTTTATTTTACTTTATAACTTCTTCTATAGAAACCCACTTCCGCACCACTTTAGTTAACCAAAATACCCTTAAATTGTTACAGGGTCCCCGCCCCTTCAGGGTAAATCTAAATTCATAACGCAGCGCTAATTTTACCTGTAACATGCCTGAACAGCATTATTTAAAAAAAGAAAATCTGACCCAATCACGCCACGGAACCATTTTTCGGGGCTGAATGGAGAGCGCATGGCTCCTCAGATCTGGCAATTGTGCTTATAAACGTACCTACTCAAGTGTAAATGATCAGAGAAGAGTATTTGTGGTAAAAATCATTAGCTGGTTAAATTTCCAACATCTATGTCAATCGGCTTCAATTCTAGCATCAATTGGTTCTTACAAGCCTTGAGGAGAAGAACTTTGCAAAATATTGGCTGTCGAGAACGATGCCGTATGGAGGTGTTTGAGTCCTGTGACACACTTTTCTTAACTGCAGAGTATGTTTTCTTATGAATAATCAGGACAACGCCGCAGAAGTAGTGTTTTATACTTAGAGGACCACGAACATTAAAAGTTTTACACCAACATTGGGAATACATTTGGCAGTAGGACGGTGATGTTCTACCGAAATGAGACCGTAGTCTATGGTTCGTAATCGTAAAATTTTCTCCACGTTTTAATAATTAGCAAACATTGATTAGCGCATCATTTTATAAATGGCAATGCTTCAACATGACATTTATGAAATATATCCGCTTGACATTTACCATAGGTAGAATTAATCGATTTGAGAAATCTAGCGTACAAATCAAATCCTATTTCGAACTTACAAATACAAGTTGCGTAAAATTTATACAGGATTAAGGATATTTCAAAACAGCATCGTATTTGCAAAAGCTTGGAGAAAATTTTAGACGTGATCCGTTTTACTTCTACCCGTTAGAAATTAGCATATTACAAATTCAAATGCAATTTGAATCTCTATATTTATTACTACATAATTTAAATATGTTACTCATAGCAGTGTATAGTTGTTATTTTACCTACCAATTAAAATCCCAATAGTTTAAAAGTTCTTGGAAAATATGTGAAATAAGTTCTTATTTATTTAAAACTTAATTCTGAATAATTAAATTTTTAGTTAATTTCTAGAGATTACATTTCTTTAGTACATCCGCAAAAATAAGACAGAATTATCAATGACATATTCTCGAAACAATAAAATTGCTTTCATTTCCTATTGAACGTGTTTTATTCCAGATGCAATAAAAGAGAAACTCAAGAAATTTTAGTTGCACAAAATTAAGAGATGCAATCCATTTAATTTGATGCAGCTAAATTTCAAATGTTTAGATGACTACAAAACATGTGCAAAATACTTTCAAATTCAATTATGTGATTTACATGCAGATGAAATAGGTGAAATTAGCATTTGCATACGTTTTTTGCATAAAGGCTGCATACCAATATCAACCAAACCTGTTAATAAATTAATTGTTAGAAATTAGTAATAGTACGTTATTTACATAATAATCAAAAGAATGTTTGCTTGTCTGTTTCCATGTTCAACAAAAGTTTTAAATAATTAATTTTTAGCCGCTTTCATAAAATTATTTCAGATATAATAATATACCTCATTACATGTTGGAAAAATTATTAATGTGCACTGAACATTATCCCATTTTTGAATACATAATTGCCTCTTAAACACGATCTTAGCCAGATTTCTTTTATGAAAGAGTTTCAAGATCGTTCTCTCTTCATAATATATTCAAATAAATTATCTATGTGTAGACAATAAAAAATGGAATAAATAGACTGCTGCAGCATACAAAGAAAAAAATTCCGATTTCAAACTTGCAAATGTTAATTAAAAGTACGGCACGGAGAGATAGTCTACGTTGACCTAAGTTCATTTTGGGATACAGGTAACTGTGTGACGGATTTCTGCCGGTTTCTTTAGAATCGATGTAACCCATAAATTATATAGTCCGTTGTACCTTACAAATGCGAAATCTTAAATGAATTGGTTAAACGCCGCTCTAGCTATTAGAGAATAAAACAAAAACCAAGAAAAGTGAATCTTTCCGGATGGCTTCAATGAGGATGAATGATTAAAGCGAAGTGGTGGTCCATGAAAATTGCTCAATAATTTACAGACAATTTCAATCCACTCGGTTGCTAAATTCCTCTATTCATTTAGGAGAAGGCTTGTAATAGATTTTCATATCTTTTTGAATGAACTCTACTGATTTTTAAAACGCAAACACTTATTATTTCAAAACGAATCATATATTTCTTTGTTGCATTTTTTTTAGATTTGTTACTGAAAATGTCACAATAACAACAGATAACGGTAAAAAAATTTTAACGTTCGCGCGTTACTTAAGTACTCATTAGATTGTAAAAATAAATTTGAATAATTTAGTTACTTCAATGAGCTTTAGCAACAAATCACCCTGAACAAAATTTATATAATCTTAGATAGTCTACATTTTATAAAGGGATTATTTCGATATGATGTTAAAGTAGGACACGGAAATAAATAGTAAAGCACCTAGTACGTTCTTGTACAACGAGAAAAATATACACAAACCTACGGTAAATAACCAGCCTAGGAAAACGTATTCGTAAACATTCAAACCAGTTTAGAGAAACCGAAACCATAGTAAATTACCTCAATGGTCAGAAACTCATAAAAGAGTATAAAATTTAATGCGTTGTGACTAATAAATAAAGCAGATGTCGATATTATATGGAAAGTGTAAGAACACATACAACCGTTCTAACACACCTTAGGAAAGTTCAAGTCATACAAACCCCAAGAACTAAGAAAGCGGAGATTAACCATAAAACTTTTTAACATATAAATACTCCCTACATTTGATTTTTTCCATATGCACCATACGACGGTTCTACATTGGCCAGGAACCGATTTTTTTACCTGGGAATTTTGAATTTGCCGAACCTTTGCTATTCCAAGCAAAGTACGGATCTTTAACGTGAGTGACCACACACACGCACGCACGTACGGACATACAGGACCCATATTTTACCTCTCATCCAACCGAAGTAGTGCGTATTTTTGTTAAAAGTGTTCGCCCAACATTTTTCAAACGATGTGTTGGGAATTGAACCCGGGACCTTAGGTTTAGTAGTCACACGCGAACCAACTAAGCCACGGAACCGTTCCAAACTTATAAATACCTTCAGATCATAATAAAGGAAGCACTAAAGTTTTAGTCTTCGGTTATTGAGTTTCGAATTCAATTTACAGGTAACCTCGTCAAGTGGACTAAATCTTGAGTAATTCAAATGTGGGTAGTTAAAACGCGGGATTGTTAGAGAAATAAGTGCCCAAACTCGAACATAAAAGCGGATTTAAAAATTACTGTTACAGGCGAAAGAGCTCCTGTGGTGACGCTTTCCTTCAACGCAAAGTTGGTTTATTAGATTACTTACAACCGTTTTATCCTACACTACAAGGTAGCTTGAGCTTTGTACAAGATCAACAAATCTGTAAATCATTGAATTTTTGCTTTCCACCTGCTACACATTTCGTGTTGATGCGTATTTAATAATAGATTGTATAAAACTTATTTTTACTAAGAACTTTTTACGTCGGTGCTCGCTTAGTTAAAGCGTATTGTAAACAAAAAATTCTTATATGAACAAGCACCACTATTATATCTGCATAATTTATATACACCTGTTAATTTGGTTGAACACCTATAATTGACAAATTTAAGATGTTCTTTTTCGTTTAGATACCGCATATTTGGCCAATTAACAATAGAACTTAGTCTTTTGTTTTGTTATGTTTGTTATATACTGCGATATTCATGTTTGGATAATATAGGGTGTTAGGTGAACGAGTTGGAGCTTTCTTATTATTTGTGTTTATTTTAAATTAGAAGGTTAAAAAACATGTATATGAGACTCCATCCGCCTATATTGCAGTAAAAACCATTAAAATCGTTCCTTAGAACACCCATCTTTTGGCAGACTGAGATTCAGGTGGGTTGGCGCTCAACGGTTTTTATTAGACAGAAAGCTCAAGTCCTTTCCAGATAGGTATAAGAGTATTTAGTAAAAGTGTTACAATTTGTATATCCCTAAAAAGATCTAGATTTGTATTTACAGAACCCATCCCTCATCACTGAAAGCCAGCTTGAGCTTCATTTACTGTTACCTCTCTTTTGTAGAGTAAAATTAATTCAGGTAACTAGTGCCAATTTAGCACGTAACAAAATACAAGTAAATACTTGAGTAAACTCCCATACAAACACATTTCACTCACATTGTCGTCATATATAAGAATAACAAGTTATTGTAATCGAGTTAAATAGATGATTAGAGATAAAAGAGATGATATAGAAGTCCTTTCAGTACAACATTTGAGCAGATAGTATTTTTCTTAATTGTTACATGAATCATTAAATATTATTGATGTAGAAATATATAAAATTATACATAACCGTACGCGAGAGAATACAGTCGAAATATGGCTAACTTAGTTGTAAAACATAATTACGATTAGTCGTCACTGCCAGTAAGTGATGCTTAGGTTGGACGCACACCGAAAGCAACACGACGCAATATTTTATCTCGAAAGAAAACTGTCTTGTCAGTTCGTCGGTCGACCAGGTCTTTGCGTTGTTAGCAGGCGGAGGGCCTCACATTGGCCGCGACGCGACGCAACATTGTCTCGAGACAAAAAAATCTTGTTGCAAGGTGTCTGGTAGATGTATTTTCCAATTCTTGTCTCGAGGCAAAACGCTTGCAACATACTCAACTGCGCATACGACGGCTGTATATCAAATGCTACTTTCTTGTCAAATATTTGTATAGGTTGTTATTGTTGTGCCTGTAGTTTTTTCAATAAGTATATATTATTACTATGGATGTGGATGAGTTACAAGATCATCAATTGCAAGTAGATTTGGACAAATTGATTGTTTTAGTAGAATCACGGCCAGAAATTTACAATATAACATTAAAATCTCATCATTTTGTCACAAGGTATCGCAAATCATCGCCCACTGGACGCGACACGACGCAACATTTTGTCTCGAAGCAAAACTATCTCGAAACAAAATGTTGCGTCATGTTGCATTCGGCGTGAGCCCAGCCTTACAATGTTCAACTGAATCATTAAACATTATTAATATTGAAATATTTAAAATTATATATAACTGTGTGCGAAATACTACAGTCCAGAAGTGAATAACATAGTTGTGAAACATAATTACGATAAGTCGCTACTGTCAGTAACTGAAGCTTACACTGTTCACCAACGTTTTCTGTTTATCGCCCAGAAGCAAGACAGAGTATGGTAGACCAGAATACTTCATACCCGGTCATCAGCTACCTTCTCCTACTGATATCTTTTGTCCTAGCCTAGATTGCCATCTCTGTTCGATGTCTACCGAAATATGCTTCGTGTGATTTTGATGCATAAATACATTGGCCTTTTCAAATCTTATTTTTTTGAATAAGATTCGCTTTACCGATGAGGCAATGTTTACTGACCGTGGAATTTTCAACTGGCGAAACAATCATTTGTGGGATTTAAAAAACCCCATGCCAAAAGAAAGACATTTTCAACACTAGTTTAAGATCAATGTTTAGCGTAGTATTATTTCAAATTTTTTTATTGGGCTTTTTTAACTGCCACCGTATCTAAACGGCACATTTTACTTAAATTTTCTTCAAGAAAATTTAAACCAATTTCTTGAAGAACTACCGCTTAATTTGAGGGCAATATGTGGTTTATCCAAGACGAAGTCCCCTATCGGTCGATACGCGAATATTTAGACGTCTTTCCACATAGGTGGATTTGCACGGCAGTGAATTTTCTTGGCCACCTAGGAGCCCCGACTTAAATCCTATAGACTTTTCGTTTTGGTCTCGAATGTAAGACATAGTCTATAAAGAAACTGTTATTCGTCCGAGGAGTTGTGGGTAAGAATACAAGCGGCGGCGAATGAAATCATAGGCAATCAAGTAGCATTGTTTAGAACTCGCCAGTCTCTTAGAAAACCGATAACAAAATTATCCAAATAAATGGTGCACATATTGAAAATGTACTTTAAAGTACTTTCCTGTAAGCGTTCTAACGAATTAAGGATGCAAATTTTCAAGTCGATAACCCAAAAATCTTCATAATAATGCCAAAAAATTGAAATAAAATTATCACTTTCAAAACTCTGTACTCCTAAACCATCAACATTGGGATAAGAAGAGTTTGGCTCGATGATCATTATTTGATGCAAGTATCTTCAGTTAACCGTCGTTCCATTGTTAATGAAACACCCTGTATATTAACTACATCAATACTATCAAAATAATATTTACACCAAGACTTCGCAATTTTGATGCTAACACTGCCATACCAATCGTGCGGTGTATCCAGATTACTCCTGGAGATACCTTCTTCATAAGTGTTTGCGAACCGTTATACCTACGAGATATGACTTGAACTTCATCTGGGTAAATTCTAACACACTCATTCCACTGCAAGTTTGCACTGATAATAGCATCATTTGTAGTTCTGAACAACTCGACAGCATTTCCTCTTCCTTGTATAGGCATGTAAAATAGTAATTATTCAACTATTTCTGCAATTGAAAGAATCTGACATACCAAATCAAACCGTGCGATTAGTGGTTATCCATCGGGCTCGACCATCGGTTGCGGATAAGGATGACCTAGTGTCACTAAAAAAGCAATAGTTCGCTGTCATCGGGTTTTGCAGCAGTGTAAGTCTAGAACTTGTACTGATCCAGTGACCTGAAATCCACAACATACGGAGGAATGAGTATACGTTAGCGCTACCTAAACTCCGCATGATGAGGGTTAGGCTAATGCCTCATCGCGGACCAAAACACCGGAAATCCGCTGCCATCAGGATTGGTAGCGGTCTACACAGGGTAAGGTCATATCGTGTTTGTCCCGTACGAGGTGACCCGTGTCCGTGGGATGACGGACTCCTGGAGGTTAAGCCACACCTAAAACGGGATTAGTTCCTATGTCTGGCAAAATACCACTTTCGCCCTGATTTCACCTAGACGATAGCACGGAACTAACCCAACTCGATTGATCGTCTGTGCCGTAGGATCAGACCGGCGAACAGTACAATCTAGATGTGTGCTGCTACACAGTGGTATCCGGACTCGCGCATCAGTCACCTTTCGACATATATTCCTGGTAGCCCTGGTGACAATTCGGCATCCCAGTTTGGGCTCCTTGGTGGGTAGGGAGCCTGGTAGATGAAAGATTATATGTCTCATGGATGTATATCTAAATGTAGACGCAAAAGTAGAGGATGCGTTCTCGGACATCCCTCTAAATATGCTTCAAGTCCCATCAGAGCTATAACAGCAACATTGGCAGCTCCAATCCGGGGTGAAGAACCAGCCCAGCAAGGGGCAACAACAACGTCCGCACAGCGAGGCCGAATAGAAAAGGAGGAAGGGTCGTCTGACGACACTGGGAGTCACCGGGAAAAGGTTGGGTCAATGGCTAATCCATCCACGACACAGCTTGGTGACGGTCAAACACTCCATCTTCAAACTCACCACCTCCTTTCCAAGGCCTGGGGAGGGGGAGCCTCAGGCATGCAAGAAAAGGCCGAAATCCGACGATATTCCACTGAAAGTAAGATCGGAAAAAAGGGAGTGTAATACTAGCATTGCTGGGATTGTCGGTGGCAGCACAGGAAAGCAGCCGTCAGGCAACTTCAGGTAGCTATTCCAAAACACATAAAGCTACTGGGGCAGGCATCTTCTAAGCTGACTTCGACCTTCACGAAAGTATTACACTAGGCACAATGGCTTTCTTTCTCTTTCTGTTAACGTATTTCGGGCGAGGATTCAGTTGCTGATGTCGATATTTCTTCCTGGCCGGCTCGTTTTACGTGTAACAATGTTCTCAGAAATACCTAGCAAAAATTGGTGAACTCTGATGTTCATTTTGAATTTCGATAATAATTCCTTGAACTGGAATGTATTGGTTATAAGATCACATCTCTAAACAATTACAATTCAATTATTTCCACCCTGAACTTTATTTTAATATAAAATATCTCAGTTTTTGATTACAATTTATAATTTGAACTTTATTGACTTAAATAACCACTGCTTATTTGGTCATTTCCGCAACGTCAGTTGCGCCGATTGCGCCGATTGGTCTGCCTCCGACAGGTAAACGAAACTTCTGTACTCAAAAAATAATTGGTGGGTACCCTGTGGCGTGACATCTTCAAATAAAAATGATTGACAGGTCGTGTGGAGCGAAATTACTTGATTGACAGGTACAAAGCTTTTACATTTAAGGGTTATTTAGATTACAATAGGAAATCTCGAGAACGTCATTTGCATATTCTGGGTTGTTTTAGAATAATCTAGAGCAATTGGACATGCATATAAATTACCGTCATTGATATTGGAAGTTAGTTCTGAAGAGTAGTTCTAATTGAAATTTTGATAAGGGTTCCAATATGTTTAAAGCTTTAATAGATGTGATAGAAATGACTGTCAATACAAATTAGTTGTTGTCCGCTAGATTAGCAAAAGAGTAATTGATTGTTGTTACGAAACGTCAAATGTATATAATTCCTGTATGTAGTTGTTTGTAATGGCTAATCGAAACTTTACAAATCAAGATTATCTCGATATGATAGTTATTTATGGCGAATGTAATAGAATTATCTACATTTGACGTTTCGTAGCAACGTATTTGAAAAATCTAGCAGACAAAACTACTTGATGGTAGCAAATGTTATTCAATTCGTAAATTTTCTCTTTTAGGGGGCAATATATATTAACTGGTCCAACACTTGTTGCCAAACCATCACAGAAAAACTTCATATTCTGTAAGTGCATTGCCTTATTTTTTGTCTATTCAAAACTATTTTTTTTTAATTTATATTGTATCCTGGTCAAAAATGGCGGGCATTTTTGTTTTAAACCGCGCGCTATTATTTGCGTTTGCAGACACTTACGGTTTTCTATATTACTCAGTACTGAGATACCTCAAATAAAGTGCAATGTATTTAGTACATTTAGACCTAAAAATCAAAGCCCTATTTATACGACTAAGATGTTTTTGTTTAGTTAGTCTTTGTAGCCAAAGTTATTACACAAGATTGATCAAAATTCAATTTTTGTAGAGTAATTTCTCAAAGAAGGCATGAACTTTTTCTGTGCAGTTTTATATATAAGAGAGTAGTTACTTTATATAATATATCATTCGCGAAAAGTTTACTATTTTTTAAGGCTACACCCACACAAAGGTTGATTTTTTTGACTCTTTCAGATATTTCAGTTGCAATCTCTGTTGGGGTATTACGGTTTCCCGCGTTTCTTACTATTGCACAATTGTTTAATATAACGTATAATTACGCGGCAAATTACGCGCCATTTGTATCAAATACCAAACACGTTTAACAGTGATGCAATGGTCAAATTTTAGGCGCAATATAAATAAAAGCAAAGTACTCACTTAAATCGCACCTTACAGCCAAATCCCAGGGCCATCTCGTTGTGGGTCACATCACGCCATTGTTGACTCCAAATTTTATCCGTCCATCCTAGACTCTATGCATTGCATTCGTAGGGGAACGGTAAGAACAACCAGGTAGAGGTACACGAAGGTAAGGTAGAAAAGAAACTACACATCTGAAAAGAAAAGGCACACCACCCAGATAGATGTTATTGGCTTGAAGTCTCGTGGCTTAATGGCCTTCCTTTCACACCGCGCGTACTTGCGCAATTCATTCCGCGCAGGCACGACTCGGGGACGACGGAAATTGACAAGTTCATTTAAAAATATTCGAGGGATATTATTTACACATTATAACAATGTAAATTGCCAAAATTTGAAATGTAACAGGGGGACCAGTTTAAAATCGGAAAATTGTACACAGTAAAGGTCTATATGATATCAACCTTCGGTATAAATTGTAGCTTTGAGATTCATCTCAAAATAAGTTTAAAAAATTGTGAATTTGAACAAAAAATGCTAATTTCCACATCCGGTAGAAGCGGGCATAAGAGTATAATAATTTAATTATTTAACATATCAAACAAGAAAACTATCCACGATATGCATTAAATTTTGTGTAGTAAATCTGCTTTCAATACAGGATGTCCTAGAAAATTCTGACACATTTTGATCGTTATTACTTTTTACAGGAAGAAGATAGAAGAACGCGGTTTTTACTAATCTATTTATTTGTTTCGTAAGTTTTTTGCGGGGTATAATTCCCATTGTTCAACCTTCATGTACGATATTTCCAAAATATGGACATTTTCAACGTCAAAATTCTATGCTATTTTAAATGGAACACCCAGTGAATGATATCGCCGTGCAAAAGACTAATTCCTCCTTCAAAAATGTTCAAAGTGTGCTAGAGAATTTTGTCGCACTTTGATCATAAATAACTTTTTACTTAGAAAAGATATAAAGATGCGGTTTTCACTAGTAGTTTTAGTGTTGCTCCCAGATTTGTTTTTGATGCATTGCCGGCCATTTTCAATAATAAAATACGTAAATATTATTTTAAATGCAACACCCTGCATTCGATACGAACATTTTAAGAATCGTGATTTTATTTTCTAAATTGTATAAACTGGAAAAACTTTCTTTCAGAATAAATGAGTAACTACATTTTTAGAGACGACGTAGGTTAAAAAACTAAGAATAGGGAAATTAAAAAATTAATTATAAACAATTATGTTTTGTTTAATTCTAAGTCGTAGTTAAAAATTGTTTAAAATAAATTTTAAACTTCGCGTTCTTCTGTTTTTAATCAACGTCGTCTTTAAAAATGAAATTACTCATTTATTCTGAGAGAAAATTTTCCAAGATTATACAATTTGGAAAATAAAAGCACATGCTCGTTAAAATATCTTATCATGTACAGGGTGTTGTATTTAAAATAATATCCAATGTATTATATTATTTAAAATGGTCGGCCATGGACTCGGGGCAAAACTCTGCAAAATAATAAAACTACTACTGAAAACTTCATCTTTATATCTTTTCTAAGTAAAAAGTTATGTATGGTCAAAATGCGTCAGAATTCTCTAGCACATTTTGAACATGCTGTCGTTGAAAATTAAATTACTCACTTCTTCTGATAGTAAAGTGTAACAAACTATACATTTTTAAAAAGAGCAGAAATTAGTCTTGCATAGCGTTATCATACACTGGGTATTCGATTTACAATAGCGCAGAATTTTTACGTTGAAAAAGACTATATTTTGGAAACACCTTATACAAAAGGTTGCACGATGGGAATTATATCTTGCAAAAAACTTACGAAGTAAATAAATCGATTAGTGAAAACCGCATCCTTCCATCTTTTCAAGTAAAAGGTTATTAACGATCAAAATGAGTCAAAATTTCCTCGGACACCCTGTATTATATAATAAATTTAAAAGCCATTTAAAGAAATACAAAATCTTCAAAAGTATAGTTAAAAGATCAAATAAAATGTAATAAATTGTTTTCGTGACTACTTGTACTGAATTAGCAACTATTAATAAACTGACTACTATAATGTCTTATCTTCAATCAGTTTTTGCTGTGATTAATTCTGGAGGCGTCAACTTCTTCAATATATTTAATGATTGGCAGCCAAACTGGGTCCTTTTAATTTTTTTGGAATGAAGTGCTTGGTCCTGCTGGTTCGTAAAATATAATACGCACATCTTTGTTTCGATCATCTATACTCACTTCTGCGATTCACCGCTGACTATTATAAATAGCTGCACTTGTGCCTTTATTTTTAAAGTATCAATGCCACTATCTTTGCTACTTGATGAAGTTCACTATCAGAAGCTAATGATGTGTATTGACATTTTAACACATTTTCAGATTATGGTACAAAACAATGAAATGATCTAGTACTTTCAATTTTCTGAAAAGTGTGGTATCTATCCTCTAAGGTATTGGAACAGAGTTCTTGGATTTCCTCAATTTCACAAAAACATACGTAATTACAGAATTTAAACATTTCATGCGGTGTTAAAATTTGATGCTTAAAAGGTCGATGTAAACTAGCCTTTGTGACTGATCGCTTAGTAATGCCCCTATGCCATCACAGGCATTTTTCCCATGACACGGTGTAAAAAAAATGCCATTCTATGTAAAGGCCAAAATCTACTTTGTGATTAGCATATATTTAAAAAATTATTTTTATTTTTATATTGGCTTGTAGCCGCGTCAGACAAATAAATTGAGTCTTTGAGTCTTTTGAGTTCTTCAATGTAATTTGTTAAATGAAGATGAAATTCACGAATTGTAGTTGTTTCGTGTTCTAGATAATTATTGAACACACAAAAGCTATGGTTCTTTACTTTTTGTTGATCATTATAATACTTCAATAAGTCCATAGAAAAAAGTAGAAAAAACATTATTTTGGGTATTTTTTTATTTTACAACATAATCTCCTTTCAACTCTATACATTTTTCTAAGCGTTTTTTCAAATTTTTTAAGCCGTCCAAAAAATAGAATTTCGGAAGCTCCTCAAAATAGGCATTGGTTTGAGCGATGACCTCCTCGTTAGACGTAAACTTTTGTCCGCCAAGCAATTTCTTCAAGTCGGAAAATAAGTCAACACTTATGTATCGACGCAGAAAATCCTCAGAATTGCGACGGAAAGGCGCTAAAACAGCCTCAGAATCAAGCACACAATTGCGTTTATTCCTCACTGTGAGCAAACGTGGCACCCATTGTGCCGAGATTTTTTCGCAGCCAATCTTTGTTGTAAAATTGAAGCGACTGTGCGTTGCGATAGGCCTGTGGCCTCAACTATTTCAAGCACTTTTATTCGTCGATCATTTAAAATCATACCGTGGATTTTGTCAATCATTTCGAGGGTAGACACTTACTCAGGGCGTCCGGAACGATGTTCATCTTTTGTGGATGTACGGCCACGTTTAAACTCATTCGCCCAATTGTAAATAGTTGCAAACACAGAAGCACATGTGCCATGAACTTCATCCAACTCTGCTTTGATTTCTTTCGCCGTTAACCCTTTTAAATACAAGTGTTTAATCACTGCTCGAAACTCATTTTTATCCATTGTTATAATCAAATGAAAGTTTTACTTTAATCAACAACAAAAATGAAACTACGTGATGGATACGGCTGAAACTCTAACAACTGACTAGTTAGGAGTGCTGTTTACAGTGAAAAATTTATTTTCGGTACTACGAGCGCCATCTCTTGGATTTTCTAAAGACTTATTGAACGACCCTCGTAATACACAAAAGGATGAACTATCCTGCTTGTTCACCCAGTAGTGTTTTTGAGTTTCGTCTTGTACAACGAAGGAATATTTTTCTGAAAAGTCAGTCAGAACAATGCATTCATCATCTGCAAGATTAATTTTTGTTTTTCATAAATTTTTCCTTGTAATTTTGCGATAAAATGTCGAATCTTTAGATCAGCAAGTTTAACAATCAATATTTCGAAAAATTCTTCTCGTGGTTCTACAATTGTCATCATTTCGGCTCTGTCCTATGTCACCCATTGTTTGTATTTTATATAATCTGGGACTGAGTCTTTTTCAGACTCTTTACACATAATTTGCTAAGACATTGTTGACATTCTCCCATCGTAGAATCATAATTATCTGTTTTGCGTAGCAGAATATCCAAAAGTTATTTATAAACTATTTTAAGATTGGCACTATCAATCATCAATTTTATGTTCTAATGGTATAAACAGACATAATCATTATGAGCACTAGATGCCCCCGCAACAACACACCATTTTGGTCTTAACTCACAGAATTTCGATCTTCCAATTTTAATGTCACAGTACCTTTTTTTAAAGTTAGAAAATAGTTCATTTAAATTACAAAGTACTAGCGTTTTTGTGTTTGAACCATTTTCCTACAATAAAACACCAACCTTTTTACTAGGCATCAAACGACTGTTTTCATATTATTCCTAAAAACTTTTAACTGTAAGTATTGTGTCTTCGTTTATAATATTCGAAGCTCTCTTTTTCTATAATTCACGTAAAATACCCTGTTCCTTTACTAGATTTCTTGTTAATTTAAGCATACGTTTTGGTATCTTAAATTAATTGCTAATTTTTGTGCGGCCCCAAGAATTCGAAACTAAATTGATAATTTAAATTTTATTATGTTTATTAGTAATATAACATTTAGTTGTGAGTTTTCTATTCTGACAGTGCTAGTAATTTTTTTAATTTTTATTTTCAAGGTTACAGCCCTTGTTTGTTCACTTAATTTCCAAATTTTAGAAGAAGATGATAAATCTACAATATTACAGGCTAATTCTACCTTTTACGTAGTTCCTGAGTCATGAAAATCTGTATCTGACGTTTCACTATCCCTGTTTTCCGTCTAAAATAAATATTTTGGAATAACATATTGGAAACAATGATTTTCCTGGCATAAGATTGAGAGGAACGCTCATATTCTTAGAATAATGATCCAAAGTTACTTCGTTTAAGTCTTTTGTTATAGACTTTTTGTATTTTGAAAGGATCTTAGCAAGACTGGCCAGAGATATGATGAAATTTTTTCAAGTATTTCATTTCATGATACTTACTGAAATGACCCGTTCATTTTTAAAGAAAACAACACTTTTCTTTTTCACTATAATCTTTAATTGATTTAATGTCTTTAGAAAAAAATTTCATAGGTAGTTTTATAGCAAGTTTCATTAATAAAAACACCTACAGAACACTGACACTCCATTGTGATAAATGATACACAAACTGTACACATTAAGAGCACAGTGTAAAGTGGGACAAATATTGGTGGACAGTGAGCGCATAAAATCCTAAATCTATCTGAAGAGAATTGCGATTCATTAGCACCATCTTACTAACAAATAACTAAAATACATGTTCATGTATAACAAGGTTCTTCATTTCCTTTCACAAATGTAACTTTCTTAGTTGAATATTACCTTAGAAATAGTAGAATAGTTCCTTATGCCCACTTCTTCCGGATGTGAAAATTAGCATTTTTTTGTTCAAATTCACAATTTTTTAAAACTCATTTTGCGTTGAATCTCTGTCACCAAAGCTTGATAGCACATAGACCTTTACGGCGCAATTTTCAGATTTTCAAGTGGTTTCCCAACAGAAATTACAGCTGAAGTATTACAAAAAAAAATTAATTTTTATAAAGTAACTATGCTCTTAAATGTAAAAACACAGAAAAAAATTGATGTTGAAAAATCGTTCATTATTTGATAAATTACCCTAAGAAAATTGAATTTTGATCATTCGCGTGCGATAACTTTCGCAATAAAGATTACGTAAACAAAAACATATTCGTCATGTAAATAAGGCCTTTATTTTAGGCCAGAATGTGCTGAATACAGTGCACCTTATTTCAAAAGCCTAAGACAATTCAGTGACAAGTAATTTAAAAAATCGTAAATGCGTGCAAACGCAAAAAATAGCGTACAACCTGAAACAAAAATTGTCGCCACTTTTGGCCCTGACAATATAATTCTACAAAATTAGTTTTGAACTGCCAAAATATAAGTGAATGCACCTGTAGAATATGAATATTTATGTTGTGGTCAAGGAATCAACTATTTTTTTTCTTGGTAGCGATTCGATTACATACCTACAGTATTTTTTCAAAGATTAATGTAACAAAATATGGTAGGTTCAATTAAAAAAAAGGCAATTTTGACAGTTTAATGGTCAAATTATAAAATGAATTTTCTAGCACCTAGTACGTTCCAAACATATTTTCTTTTGCCGCCATTTTTACCCAGACACAATAATAATTCTAAAAAATTACTTTAGAATTGCTAAAACATAAGTGAATGCGCCTCTAAAATATGGATTTTTATGTGCAATCGATAATTTTTCTGTGGAATAGATCGACCTTTAATGCAAAAGACTCTGAAACATTTTACAATAACTGAATGCTAGTAATTACATACCTAAAGTACTTTCCAAAGAATCGATTAATGTGATAAAATAGGGCAGGTTTAATAAAAAAAACGCAATTATTGACATTTTAACACTCAAATTATAAAATGAATTTTCTAGCAGCCCGTACGTAACAATTATATATTCTTTTGCCGCCATTTTTTACCCTGATACAATAAAAATTCCAAAAAATTAGTTTTGAACTGCCAAAACGTAAGTGAATGCACCTGCAAAATATTAATTTTTATGGAGTGATCGAGAAACCAAGTATTTTTTTCTGGAATGGATTGTTTTAATGCATATAATTCTGAAACAGTGTACAATAACTGAATGGTAACAATTATATACCTAAAGTATTTTTTCTACAGAATCGATTGATGTAACAAAATGTGATAGGTTCAATTTAAAACAACCGCGATTATTGACATTTTCTAGTATTCTGTACTTTACAATCAAATTTTCTTAGCACGTTCAAATCATATCAAACTTCTTTACAAAACTGAAAAAATTCACCTGGTAAGTTTGTTCAGTTTTTAGATACTTCAATTTATATGACCCTATATTTGATTTTTCAATGCTCCGCCCGAAGCTACTATATTGGCCAGGAAGCGAGTTTTTTTTACTTGGAAATTCTGAATTTTGCCTAACCCTTTATAATGGTAAGAAACGCCTAAAAAGATCAAGAGAATTTAGAAATGCCAGACTAACTACAAGCGCAGAGAGTGTGTGGGGATTCACCTAGGCTAGAAAAATATACTGCCATCGATTTTCTATTTACAAAAAAATTAAAATTTCTACTTAAACGAGCAAAGAAAAAAATAAATAAAGTTCCTATTTAAATAAAGAAAGCACTTTTACTCTATGTATACATTCAGAAATTGTTCCACGAAGTGCGCAATTCGTAGCTAACAGGTAATAGATCTAGTAAAAAAAAAATAATGCTGATACTTTCGTGTAAGCAAGTGCGTCAAGAAGAAAAACAGTATTAAACTTAAAATCATTTCTAGTAAGATTTTTAACATAACCAGAAACTTGTTTCGTTCGTCATCAGCATGCGACTTGAGTTTATCCTCCGATATGTAAAAAAACAAAACAAGTCACATACCTCTATGTGTCGGAACAGTTATCTTACAGTCAAGCCATCGGTGACGAATCAGCAGCACTTCGCCCCGGGAGTCACTATCCTCCACGCGGCTATCATAACTGCAACAGCGGTCTATAGATAACTTGGTCTAACGCTGAAGAACCATTAGGCCTATATCTAAGAACTAAAAAAGAAGAGAATCTTACTAGTACGGATAAGCGCGGAAGAACTTACCGATGCACTCAAGATATCCACTTCTTGTCAAAACACACGTGCATCGTTCTTGGAATAATAGGATGCACAATCCATAAAATATATGAAAGCACAAACTGAAGAATCAAGACTGAATTCGTTTTATAGCGAGAATTACAATTCAATCCCGGCGTTATCAAACACACAGGTGGTAATAGAAACTCAAAACAGACTTTTATCAGAGGAGTGTGAGCCATTATTTCAACGAGTCTTTAGGTTTTAGTATTACAAGAAGTAATCATACTCTATAGTAATATGTATCAAGCCAACGGATACCTAAAACAAGGTACCGACGACTATTTAGATTATAGAAGAACAATCCATTTCGCAACAACTAGATCTACATGAAATTATAGTAAAGCGTACTCATGGTAGGAATGTCTAATATACAGGGTGGTATTTGAGTATTGGAAGCAGAATCTATGTTAATGAGTAACGAAATAAAAGGCGTAAGGTTTACTACACCGTCGGAAAGTGGACGTATCACCTTGCTATTCCAAGCAAGGTAGGAATCTTTAGCATGCGTGACAACTGATAACCCCCACACCCTACTTTTACCTATCATTCAAACGAAGGCATATTTTTGTGCAAAATGCTTGTCAAACATTTTTCAAGCGGATCGTGTCAGGGTTTGAACCTGGGAACCTTAGTAGTCACACGCGAATCAACTAACCACGACGCGTCCAATTTATGTAGTCGCGTACGAAGTTAAAATTCGATAAAAACTCAAAAATCAATAAAACGGCATAAGATAGAAATATGGTTGTCTTATAAAAGTTCACAGGCAATTTGACAAGGAATTCAAAACTTGTAACAATTTTTGTATAAAGAAAAGAAAAAATGAAAAAATTAGCTAAAATTACTTATTGGCAATCCTACATAAGTTTTCATATTCATAATAAAATTCTAGTTACAGACGGAAAACAATAAACAATAAGCTATTTTCCATTAACTCTATTGCAAGGTTAAATTGCATACTTCCTTACTATAACAAATCATATAGGGCAAGTGTATGAAAACTTGTTGTGAAGTCAATAAAACCTCAGGGTAATCGTTTATCATTACGAATTGTAAGTAAATTCTCAAATATATCAAGGTTTCCCAAGTTGTTTTATAAACACGACTCGTGGTCCGTCCTAGATTTTGTAAGCATCTGTCTTCATTGGCATTCTGTGTAAATCGGGTTTTCCAGGACAAATCGTTCTTATGAACCGCTAGGGTAATATTGTCACTTCCATTCCAGCCTCCGAGAAGTTCACGATGGTGTCGTTGATAGTAAAACTTAGTTTAAGAAGTAAGACATTGCTTTAATCTGTGTTTTTAGCGCAAACTTAAGTACTATAATACAGATTTTCATTTCAGAGATATAGATCTGGAGTAGTTTGCTCTGTTACAAGAAAATATGCCACTGATGACTTTGCCTAGTTAAATCCTGCACCACAGCAGAGTAGTTTCGTCGGGGTGACTATCTACAACTTGCTATTAAAGTGAATAATTTATTCTGTTGCCAAATTCGTCAATGAATTTATGAAAAACCGGCTGTATTAAACAACCTCCCTTTAAGTTTGAGACGTCAATACCCTCGCTAATAGGAATAAAACTGCAACATTCAGTTCATAGGATTCTTTTCGTAAAGAAATCATATTTAAAATTTCGATTTGCTCGGTATCAAATTCTTCATTAAAAGAAAATAACTTAATTAAATTCCTATTTACAATTTGTAACAATTACAGTTTTCTCATTTGCGAAAGGCCGGCCTAAAGAAATTATATTAAAAGATTTCTTTGTGTAATGATTTGCAACAAAATTTGTGTTGTATAAAAGTAGAAAAACTAATTGATGTTTCTCTTTTGTAAATTAAAATTTAGCTAATCTAAACATGTAAATCGAATGCCAGATCTGACAAACCATGGTTAAGATACCAAGCTTGTAAACGCATAAACTTTTACAAATCCTGTTTGAGCAATTAGAGCTACAAACATGTGATACTATTTGATAATATTATTGAATATTAATTTCATAGTTTTGTTATAATAAAAAAAATTTATTTCTCGAAAACGAAATAGACGTGTCATTACGTTAGGAATTTTCTTGTATCTTGTAATTTAGTGGCATATATTTTTTTATTGAGAAAGACATCAAATTGATTGAGACACGATCTGTCTTATATTTTGTTACACTATATTTATCCAAGAATTTAGGTAAACAACAAGAATTAACAAACACGAAAGAATTTTCTGTATCTGCCCTTCAAAATTAATTACTACGAGGTCCAACTTAAAATTACATTTTCTTTAATTCAACTAAATAAATTCAGCCCCGACCTACCTCTAACTAGCTAAGTTAGCCGAAGGCATACAGTTTTTTTAGACTTTCCATCTTCTAAGAATAAAACTGTAGCAAACTATATAAATATAAGGTAATAACGATGGTAATGGCGACTTCCGGTATAACCGGAAGTGCTAACGTATAGAAATTATTTTAGTCTTGTAAGCACCTTCGATAATCCCCTACTGAAAATTTTCAAATTCGTTCTAATGTAAGTGTTCCATATACAGCTAATCTATCACTTAAAAAACACTCTGTATACTTAAACCCGTGGAACTTTACGGTCATTTACTTGATTTTTTAATCAATCCTTAACTTACATATAGTCGTCTATTTGAAATCTTCCTATTTCACTAGGCATTTTCCGTGTGTATAACCTGCGTTATAATCTTTAAATATTGTATTAGGTACGATATTTCTTCGTTTCATATACGAACTACGAAAATAAATAAACAATATGTTTGCAAACCCCCAAAATGCTGGATTAAGAACCGTAAGTAATATTAAAATCGCAATTGTTAGCTATTTTACGAAAATAAAATCAAGTAGTTCACAGGGTTATTAATCTAAACGTTCATCAAACAAAATGTAAAAGAATGAAAAACAAAACTAAAATCTGGCTACCGTCCGGGTGTTATCTATCATCTCTTTACAACACTTATGCATAAATAATTATTATTCGCGTTCAGTCTGTAAGTGGTAACGGATTTGATTATGTAATTATTATATTGTAATACTAGTATTACAATAGGTATCATTGCAAAACGTTAATTATGAAAGATTATACTTCTAAAATTTATCAAATGTTTTGTCACTGCTAATTATCATAATGGACGGGTACACGTTCAAAACAATACATGCTCCATTTAAATAAAAGTATCAAATATTTACTATAAAACCATATTTATGATAATAAAAATACTGTTACAGTAGCATAAATTAAATTACTTCTTTTACCTAGATATTATGAAAGTACCGTTCAGTTATGTAGGAAAGAGCGAAAAACCGGCGATCACGTATGAACATGAAACAGATGCAAATGATACCTGTATTTAAATAATCCCTAAGGCAAGATCGAAAGTAAAAATATGATGGGGCATGTATCACTTTCTAAATATTTTTATTATATAGGAGAAATCAAATTATAGATTAACAAATTAATAATATTAACCTGTAAACTTCCTATTCGTTTAGAAGGCGCTGCGTAGTTTGTGTATATATGAAGATTATCCATAGATCTCCTGTTATCATTATATTTCTTGATCGGTATTTGCCTACTTTGAGTATTTTCAATACCAGAAATCTTACGTCTTCCCGTCACTTTATTGCCATTATTCGACTGAGAAGGCATCTGCACTACTTCTGTTCGAATGTCATCCATAGACTTGGACCTTGTACAATAACAAGAAGAAATATCAGTATTCCGAATATGGTTGTTTCTTCGTTTTGTATCAATCATCAATAAACCCTCTTTACTAGGATTCGGCGGTGGAGGCATAACGCTACGATAATACGGCGTTAAATAACAATAATCTCGTGATTTGTTTTGTTCAAAGTATGTACCGGGACTATACGGTCCTGGATAAGCATACGGTCCATATTCTCTAAATGTATTAGATTCTGGGGGTCTGTAGGTAAATGACTGACGCACTTTGCCACTTTTCGAGGGTTGTGATGAAACCCAAGTCTTTTGCGAAAGATAATCCGAACTCTTCCACTGAGTTATACGCGGTGGTTTCTGTTTTAGTAGTAGGTCACCCATATTTTGTTACAATTAAATTATAATACTGTAATTAATTAACACACCAGTCGGACCCGCTAAACATGTAATTAATTACCGAACAATACCGTTTACGCGCGTTAGCTGCTATATAGTCTGAGGATTTCTTGAAGAACGAACAAGAAGCACCAATAACCTACTTAGAGGCCCCACTCATACTACCTATATTACCCCAACATTTTTTTGAAAGTTTTAAAATCGTAATTATAAAAGCATCTGATAATTTACATAGAAAATAACTATAATGAAATTGCAATAATAAATAGATTCTAATTGCTTAATGGCAAACACTAGTAATTAATTTAAATACATATAATGAGCGTTTGTAGGGAAGGATGCAAATGATAAATAAAAACAAACTCAAGTATTAGGTACTTCATAGACCATTACACCGAAAAATTAAACACTTGCAAAAACAAAAAATAGTAATTTCACGGTTGCTATACATCTAATTAACTTATGGATTTCCGCCATATTATTTTAATAAAGGTTTAACCAATCAATCCAAGGTTCTGTAACATTTTGAAAAATATCCACATTCTCGACATTTTACCGGTGTTATTTATAACTAAAGGTTAGCTGTAGAGAACGGTAAACATTTAGTAACAGAATCCAAACTTCCCGAAGGTTATCCCAAACTTCTGTAGAAATTTAGCCAGAAGCACTGCTGTGATATTTGGAGGACTTATTTATTACTATCAAATCCCAATAACAACCAAGTGTAGGCATCTGTCCTATGAAATATATTACTTTTTATTTATTATGTATAATTTGAATTAGGCGTAACTGATGGAAATGGAGAACAGAAGGTCAAGTGGGGCAAAAGGGAAAAATACGTTAAGGCTGCAATTAATGATGATTATTAAAGAGCTGATTTTGTGAATATGTTATCTTTTTATTCCTAAGTAATCCGCGGCCATACCTTACAACCTCAGGTGTGGGGTGCAACATTAAAAAAAATATATATAAAATTATGGTTTGTATATTTTAGAAGAATTTTTAAGTTTGATTTGAATTGTCAACTTAACTAGGGATGGACTCGGGCCCGGTCCGATTTCGGGCTCGAATCCGGGCCGGGCCGTTGACTACTTTATTCGGGCCAGGCCTATCTTTTTTCGGGCCGGGCCGGGCCAAACAATTCGGGCCGGCCCGAATTTTTCGGGCCGAAAAACGCATGAGTAAATACTCCACTGTCCTTTCACTTCTATCTCACATTGAGTAAGTAAATGTTCTTAATTATATTTTCACGTAGTGTCTTCATGAACCCATTAATAACACTGGACAATAAAATTTTAGTTTTTGTTTGTTACAAGAACTGTAACAGCTGAAGCTTACAGTATTTTTGGCGCTGATTTCAAATATGTTAGTGAAGGTTTTCTATCGGGCATAGTTTTTTTGTAATTTCAATTTAAAGAAAACCTTTGTTATACACACATGTAATATTGGTAAATTCCTAAAATCTGCTTCGCTTGGATTTTCTGGCATACTCTGCTGCAGGTAAATCGGTCTTAAGATTCCAGCAAAAGTCAGCTAGCATTCAGGGGCTCCACTTTCCTGGGTAACGTGTTTCTATGGTGAAAATTTCTTGACGGAAGCGTTCACCATGTTCGTCACTCATAGCTCCAAGATTGTTTGGAAAAAGGTACAGATGTGAATCTAAGAAATGGATCTTTAGTGACATGTTACAGCCAAGTGTTTTATAGTTTTCCAGAAGCTCGGTTATCAGTTCTTTGTAGTTATCTGCCTTGTAATTTCCAAGGAAGTTATTAACAACATTTTTAAAAGATTTCCAAGCAGCAAGTTCACAGTCATTCAAACTGACTTCGAATCCAATATAATTAATTAGTTTTCTTATATTCGAACCAATAAATATTCCGTCTTTTATTTTCGCATCACTTAAATTGGAGAACTTCTTTTTTAGGAACTGAAATCCACTTCCCTCCCGATCCATTGATTTAACAAAATTTTTCATAAGACCTGGCTTAATGTGCAGGGGGGAAGGTAAACTTTTTCAGGTTTTACTAGTGCTGGACTCATAACGTTCTTCTCTCTCCAACAGTCAATGTTTCTCTTTTTGGCCACTGTTTCTTAAGATAATGATTCTTTCTATTTCTGCTGTTCCACTCGCACATAAAGCAACACAATTTTGTATAACCAAGTAACAGTGCTATAACTTTAAGATCTCCACAAACATACCATGAATGTTTCTCGTACTGAATCATATCCAACACAAGTTTTATACTTTCATGTCTCCTTCATGTTAGCTGCATGAACCAAAGGGATCGACGGGTATTTATTCCCAACATGAAGAAGAACCGCTTTCAAACTACATTTTGAAGAGTATAAAAAGACGCCATTCATCAGGATTGTGGGTATGTCAAAAAGTTTCCAGTAAAGATTCCACATCATTGCAGTAAACTAAGTCCGCACACTGTGAGAAAAAACATTCGAAGTCACACTGCCTGTCACGGAAACCACTTATTTCTGTGTTGCGTTGTAAAAGATTCCATCCTTCCAGTCGTGATGCTTGTATTTCAGCTCGATTCTTGGATAAATATAGATCACGAACGAAATCATTTAGTTCAGACTGATTTATTAAGTGCGGTTCAGTATTTGTATTTTCTAAAAAGTCTGGGTCCCTCCTTTCTTTATCATCCGATAAATCTGTACAACCTTCAACAACATCGTCGTCTAATTCCCATGTTTTTGGTGCTACCGGAATTGGAAGCTGTGGACTGTGAAGCACTGGTCTTAAAGCAGAGGGAAAATTAGGATATTTAACAGTGTGTCTAGTCTTAGCTGTTATCCCTGATATTTTCGTTAAACAAAAATAACAGTCTGTGGAGTGATCCTTAGGTTCTCTCCAAACCATCGGAACTGCAAATGTCATGTGACGGGATCCATTCAACCAACCAGTTAACAACGTTACACACGAATTACAACAACTATGAGGGGCCTAAGACTTATTCTGATCACCCAATTTACATCCAAAATATAATTCATACAATTTTTTTATCAATGGAGTTATATTTCTCCTCTGAGACTTTAGTGTTACCTCACCACAAATATAGCAGAAACAGTCTGGGTGGTTAATGCAACTACGTGGCATTTTTATTGAAAATTTCACTGTAAAACATTCACAAACACTTAACACAGATAATTTAAACAGTACAATACAGAAAATTAATCACAAACTGATAGGAAAAGAATCGGTACCCGACGAATGAGCTGCAATACCCTAGAGCTCACATTAGACTAACTGGAGATATTTGTTAGTTCCGTTTGTTTGATTTATTTCAATATAGACTCAGTCATCTAAGTCGTAAAAACTGGACAAAACTAAACACGCATAAAGTACGCGCACTTCAGTGTGATTAATCACGCAGGACATAATAGCTAGTTATGTAATTTGGATGAATCATGGTAGTGTGTCATTTGTAAATGATTTCATTGTGTTGAAATAATAAAATTATATTATTATTTATCCTGGACATTAAAAACAAAAATAAAATGTTTAGTTTGAATAGCAAAATACATATTGAAAAAAAAATCAACTTATTATTATTAAACAAGCATAGTTAGTGCCCATGTTACGTTTGCGGGAAAATGTATAATAATGCCATTATCGAACTCATGCCATAAAAAGGATAAAGTAAATAAAATTTTATTGGTATATAAAAGGATCTATGTACTGATTGATACCTTTTGGTAATCATTTTTTAAAAAACTTTTCAAACCATAAACAATTACTTCATTTTTCTTCTATTCCATCAGATAATATGTATTTCTAAAGAATAAAGTATCCTCTACATACCACAACTTGAAAATGCAACTTTTTTAAAGCAAACATTCGGAATATTATTTAACTTTCAGGTTCCTTACCAATTTTCAATCGCTTGAGACATTAACCGATGAAGTTTGGTACCGTTTATACTATGACCTATAAACAATTTATTTAATTTCTAGCATTCAGTAATTCACCAAAAGTGTTAAATCTTGAACTTTGGCACGATTTGTCAGTCGGTCAAATAAAAATTTAAAAGAACTAGAACAAAGACAGACAAATTATAGATCAAAGTTCAATTCCAAAAGTTTCAATTTTTCAAATTAAAAAAAGGTTATAAAAATCCGTTTGTAACAATTTCATAAACATTGAAAATTGCTAAACATTTTGTACTTTAGTTACATATTTCTAGGATTTTTCAAAGAATTAAAAATCAAATGATATACTACGGTATGTTCCACAAGTGTCTTGATTGTAACTCAAAATCATTATACTCTTAAATCAAACAAAAGAGTGATAGTTACTTGTTGAATACAACTGAAAAAAATATCTTATTCATTGAATGAAAGTCGGGCCGGGCCGTCAGTTTTCATTTCGGGTCGGGCCTCGGGCCGGGCCAGTCACCTTTCTGCCTCGGGCCGGGCCGGTCACTTTTCTGCGCCATCCCTAAACATAACCTCATTCAACTTCATGGAACGAAATTGGTTTAACCAGAAATAATTCAACTTTTGACGCTTTTGTAGCTTCTAGAAGCGAGCAGAATTATTTAGAATTAACACCGCCTCTAAATATGAGTTCAACTCAAGATTTAATGTCTGATTTAAAGCAACAATATGCTTTTCCAGAAAGCAACTTAGGGCCAACTAATTCAACACAAGATTCAGGACAATATTTTAACGTTGTTAATATGTTACTTCAACAGAATGCACAAATGCTGCAAATGTTACAGCTACAACAACAAACTCGTAATATAGCACCCAAAGTTGAAGATAGTGCTGTGAAGAATTTTAACATTATGCTGGATCTATCAAAAACAACGATTAATTTTATGGCGAAAGAGATTTGAGGAGTGCTAGAGTCTGGTTACAACAGATAGAAAGCGCAGCTGTACTACATAATTGGCCAGGTGCAATTATTTTCCAGACAGCTAAAACTAATTTGGATGGTGCTGCAAAATTCTGGTTTATTGGAAGAGGTGACGAGTTAACCGATTGGACTAGTTTTAAGAGTGCATTCCAAAAATTTGTGTTTAGCCAAAATAAAAGCGATTTATGGAAAAATATGCAAGAGCGCTTTCAGACTGCCAATGAAAGTGTTTCCGTTTATTTTCATTCTAAAGTAGCACTTTGTATGAATCTCGGTTTATCGTTTGATGAAACGAAAGAACAAGTTGCCATTGGTTTGTGGTCTAGGGATTTAAGCAATTTTATTATGTCTAAAATCCACGTTGATAAAGACAGTTTGTATCAAGATATAATCAATTACGAACGAATAGTTGATGCCAGGAAAACCAGAGTTGGTGAAAGAAGAGAAAAGGTTGGTAACTTGGGAAAATCCAGTGTTAAAAGTGAAGTATTTAAGCATGACTTTGGTCGTGATAATACAAAAATTGACAAGATTATTCCAAGCATGGTTTACCAGCCTCAAAAGGGAATTTTACGATGTTTTAACTGCAATAACCTAAGACACAGCATTAGTCAATGTAGCAAGCCAGTGAGGCCAAAAGGTTCGTGTTACGAATGTGGATTCTTGGATCACTATAAAAGGGACTGCTCGAGAAACAATCCAGACGCACTACCGAAGCCCCTAGTCAGGCCAGAGACATCCATCGCTTTTTTCGTGGAACCACATACAAGAGGGTATATGCTGCCAGTTCGTCTGGGTAAGGATAGTTTTTCTATTTATGTCGATTCTATTTTAGATTCAGGTAGTAACACATCACTCAATAAGTCCGTAGGATAACTAAGAAAAACACATTTTTTTGGCGAAATTCGATTTTATTCATCAACATACATTCCTTCAAGAGTGATACAATCAGTCCAACGCCGTTCTAGCATTTCGATACCTTTTTTGTAAAACAATTCGTCTTTGGCCTCAAAATAAGCTTCAGTTTCAGCGATCACCTCTTCATCCGAGCCAAATTTTTTTCCGGCGACCAGTGGTGGATCCATGTTTCATCCATTGTAACATACCGACGCAAAAAGTCCTTTTTATTCCGGTTGAACAGCTCCAAACAGCTCTCAGAATCATCGACACGTTGTTGTTTTTGGTCCACTGTGAGCAAACGCGGCACCCACTTTGAGAACAGCTTTCTCATGGACAAATGTTCATGCAAAATAGTGTGCACACTGCCTTCTGATATCTTCAAGGTGTCAGCTATCTCACGCAATTTCACTTTTCTGTTTTCCAAAACGATTCGGTGGACTTTTTTGATGTTTTCCGGTGTAACCACCTCAATTGGCCTTCCAGAGCGTTCAGCATCGTCAGTGTCTGTACGGCCACGTTTAAAATCAGCAAACCACTTCTCCACCGTTTGCCTCGATGGAGCACAGCCCGGATAACACTTATCAAGCCATGCTTTGGCTGCGATGGTATTTTCACCCATCAAAAAGCAATGATAAATCAACACGCGAAATTGCTTGGAATTCATTTTTTTGAAAAACTCAAAAGTATCGTCACTTGAACCTCTGTAACTTGTAAACTAATCGTCGGATTGTCATGAAATTTTGACAGATATCTTTTTAAGGTTAGTACTTCCTACAAATCATATGGATTATTACATAGCAACGCCATCTATGTATCATCCTACGGACTTATTGAGTGATGTAGTATATATCTTTAATAACATTGGATACTATCAAAATGTTTAATTTTCAATTCTGTGATACTGTTACGCTTTTTTTTATAATGTAATTACTCTACCTTATAGGCGGCAGAGCCTCTATAAATTATGAGTGGTTCCTGTCTAAGGTTTAAGCCCAGGGTAAAGTGTATGGAAAACGGCTTTGAGTATAATAGGACCCTCTAAAGAGATCTTCCAGCCAGCTAAGCTTCTTCAACTTAGGGCAGAGCTATGAGCCAGGGTCGTAGGATGGTATACGATAATAAAAGAATTTTTAATGGACGCCACCGTATCTTAATAATAGCTACAATGGGTAACGATCCGAAGATAAGATACGGAAATCTTCGAAAAGAAAAAAAATCTCCTTAACAAGCAAAACCTAGAAACATAATACTTACTTGTGACTCTGCAAACTTGAACTGGAACGACGATCTCGTACTGTCTGAAAAACCACTTCATAGCATTTTAGAGCTAGGGCTACATTAGAGCCTAGTCACTTTATCACAAAAAATAAATTCCAAAAAGATTAGCTAATTAAGATTATCCCTCAAAAAAAATGTCTTACCAATATGATATCAATTATTCTTCTTTCTACACTACAAAAGTTTTATGAATTTGGTTGCTTGCTTTTATAGAAACATTATTGTTAACTTCAATGAAAGAAAGATTTAAAACAACTTAGTCCACTTTCTATCGGTATAAAGAAATATATATAATATAATGTCTAAGGGAGCTACTAAGAGTTATAAGGGTGGTTTAGTACAAGATAGTATATGCCAAACAAAAATAATCCACATAATCGATCACATATACTTAAAAATGTATGTTTGCCGTATCTTATGTACACTAAAATACCATGCAAATATAGTAGTTGAAATTCAGTGCCAAAAGGAAATTTTAAAATGACTAAGTGGCGTAGTAAGATGTGAAATGCTCAAGGGTTTATACCGAGTTGAATTTTAAAAAGCCTTTGAAAGTACATTTGCCGTCCAAAAGCCGTATGCGCCTATGAATGTTCACTATCAATGCATCCAGGGTCAAGTATATTTTATTTTGGTATCATTTTCTATAGAATCAACTTTTGGACAATATTTGTAAGCCCAAAATTATTAGTTAAAACATCGTAAAATGTGATTGGTTGAATGTAAAGATTTAGGACATTTATTAGAATTTAATGTGATTATAAATTTGTATAAAAGACATGGACTATGGTATGTGCGACACGAGCTTATGTATTTGTATGAATTTTAAGAGGTGGTAGGCTAATTGAGAATTAACATGGTCACCGTAGAGAATAAACAAAGCAGATTATTTTCGAACGAATTTGGTAATAGACGTGTTTTCAGAGTTGTGCTAATTTTGTATTCAGATATTTCGAAATAGAAAATAAAAGCAATTGATTTAACATGAGTTTAATTAAAAAGTGGTAAAAAGAAACAAACAGCGAGAGTATAAAGAAATAGTAGTGATTGTGCAACGGAAAGTTAGTGGATTTGGAGAGTGGTTAAAGGTAGCAGGTTATTGAGAGTGGTGATACAGATTAGAAGTTGGATATTGGAGTGTGGTTTAAGGTTAGAAGGTTATCAAGAGTGGTTATACAGAGATTTGAAGTTGAATATTGGAGAGCGATTTAAAGGCGACAGGAACAGCGAGCGAAAATATACAGGAACGAGTGGATTGGGATTGAGATACGGAGAAGCGGACGGATATATAGAGGACACAAGGATTTGAAGTGGAGATTAGTACAAGGAAGTTATAGCACTAGTTTTTTTCAAAATTTTAAATTTGGGTTAATCATTTCAGATATTGGGGAACAGTTAAATTAGAAGACACCTGGAAACTGCACGGAAATTCCAGAGCATCATTGTAAGGACGTATACGGTAATTAGGATTTTGTGCCAGTATTCATCAAGGCATCAACGGAGTATAGACCAGGTGAGTTTTAAAATCATTTTAACATCATATTTCTGTAATACGTCAAAAATTTAGTCATACAAATTTTGCTTGTAATTTAATTTGGCACATAGTAACTTTGATCTAATTAGAAAATTTGGCATATACAAAAGTAGAATAGCAATTTTGGTAGTAAAGCAAAAGCGTGCACTTTGGTTGGATTTAGCACATCTACTTATAACGGAATCCACTAAAAGTAGTTTGAATACCCTGAGATTAAGAGTTTTAAATAGTCGAGGCATTGCAATAAGTAGTTAATACTAGAACCAACCAAACAGTGCAAGTACGGGGCGTGCATTAGGTGTGCACAATTTTAAAGTGTATAAAAATAAAAAGGAAGAATATCGGTTGTAGCACAAAGAAAAAGAAGAGAGAGAGGGGGTAGAATAATATATATATATATATATATATACATATATATACATCATTTGAACAATTCAACATGTATTAATGCTTTTTATTTATCTACATTTAAAAATATCTAAGAGTTGTCTCATATTAATTTTATGAATTTTGCAAGTTTTAATTTATTAGAATTCTTTAGGAAGAGTATTGTGTTTTTAATGTTCTACAACTTGTACTTAATACCGAAAAAGGATCCTGTTTTGGTTTACATATTATTAATTAAATGTATCAACTTTTCATAAACTGTGGAACTTACATTTTTAATTAATTTATCTCTTGAACTAAAGGTCAAATATCCTTATGGTCTGAACTAATCTGTATTCTAATTGTACTGTCAAAAAAACTAGATTTTATAATGTGACAAACAAACACAAATATGTCACCTGCTTAGTTACAAGCACATTGTAGTTTAACCTTTTAAATTCCTAGAAAGCTATCTGAGAGAAATTTCTTTGCGTTCTTACGAACATTTATACGACATCTAACTATTAAATCTTGAACAAAAAAATTACGTATGCCAATTTAAATCACTATATAAAATTTACAAAAAAATTATTACATTTCCAGTAATGGTTCGGTGAAACAAGAATAGAATTAGAAAGCACTCACCCCAAATAATCCTCTAGACATCTGAATGATTTCAGTAGTACTTACTAACCAATTTATTGGGATCTAAATCTTATACTATCGTTCGTTAATCTTCGTGTGCAGTTACAACCACAACAGGTGTGCGAGCTTCGCACGTGCTTGGCATTACAGCTTAATTTCCATTCAAAAAAAACATTAACCGAAAATTCCACAATACTTCATAGGATATGCAACACTCGACAATTTGAACTTTCAATACTGCATAGCAAAACAAAAGACTTGAGTTTCTCTCGTCCGCTAAACTTTGCAATGTTCCATAACAATTAGACTGTGCTATATTCCATAATTAAAAATACTTTATCTACTACGTAACTACATAAAAATTGCGCGTGATGATGTTTACTCTAAAGCCACAATAGGTCGATTAAGCTATTGCTCGATATTAATGGTATTCTCTGGGACCATAACCCCTGCCTTTGGGACTGCATGTTTTCAAAAAACCTGCTGGCCCACGCTACAAACTTGTTTATGCGATCACATCCGTACGTTAAATGGCGAACTTTAGCATCAAAGCAATTTATTACTCGAGCACGCGCAGAGGACTGAATTATTGCATCAACACATACGCGGATAAAAAGGAAACTCTGTGTTTCTACTTCAAGTTCATAAACATAGATGGAGTTCTAAGTAACAAATGGATATTATAATATGGGAATAGAAATTGGTGTTTTCTATACAATGAAGGATCTTTGTTAATTAAAGACGTATATTACTGGAGGATGTAATCGTATTCGTCACGATACTCCACATAAAATGTTCGAAGGTAGAAATAAGATCAAGTTAGTAATATTGAGGTCAATTTCATTTAAGCTTAACATATTTGATATAGAATTAGATTTGCTTTTTTATGTAGTCCTAAACGATACCATACCATATAAGTGTCTTTTAGGGCGTGATTTTATGATATGTAAACAAATTCGAATATCGTTTATAGGCAATCAAGTGAAAGTTGTGCCAGCGTATGATTTGAATGAAAGTGATCAATCAGGTTTCCCTTGTAAATAATGAGGAAATTTTACACATTAATTATGTAGGGAAAAATGAGATTGACTTACGGATTAATCCTTCTTTGTGCCCAGCAGATCGCAAAAAAATGGTTAATCTTTTTACACAAAATTACGTTGAAATTGAAAGGTCTATCGAACCTCAAACTAAGTTTTAAATGAAATTTGTAGTAGAACCTAACCATGTACCATTTCTTTATAAACCACGAAGGTTATCCTTTGCAGAGAAAAATTCATTGCAGAAAATGATCAATATGTCAGAAAATAATATAATAAGGAAAAATAACTCCAAATATAGTTCTCCAATTGTTTTAATAAAAAAGAAAACAAAGGGCTATAGATTGTGTATCGATTATCGTTCACTGAACAAGATTACATTGCGAAATAATTTTCCAATCCCATTAATTGCAGATCAAATTGATCAATTACGAGACAAAATCTATTTTACAACTTTAGATTTAAAAAGTGCTTTTTATCATGTTGATATAGAAGAATCATCTATAAAGTACACATCTTTTGTACCTCCGAACGCCCAGTATGAATTTTTAAAAATGCCATTTGGGTTAAAAAATTCGCCGTCAGTTTTTATGAGGTGCATACATACATGCTATTTTTAGGATATGTTAGAAGCCAATAAAGTTCTAATTGACATCGACAATATTTTGATTGCAACTAAATCAGTAGAGGAAAATTGGATATTTTGAAAAACGTTTTTTACTTATTGGTCAAAAAAAAATTAAATTTACGACTCGATAAGTGCTCGTTTCTTAACACAGAAGTAACACATTTACGTTATAAATGGTTCACAAATTATACCTCGCGATGAACATCTTGAGGCAATAAATAACTATCCGATGCCTCGTACTACCAGGCAGCTTGCATAGTTTTATTGGTTTAACATCATATTTCAGGAAGATTGTGCCGAATTATTCAATAATTGCTGATCCATTATACGGCCTATTAAAAAAGAGCGTTCCCTTTTACTTTGGTCCAAATCAGATAGAAAGTTTTAACACATTGAAAGAACTTGTTTCTAAAGCAGTTTTGGCTTTGTATTCCCCAAATGCGGAAACACAGGTTCACTGCGATGCCAGTTCATTTGGGTTTGGAGGAATTCTTATGCAGAGACAAGCTGGTTTAAAGTTTCACCCTGTTTTCTTTTATAGTCAACGTACTACAGAATCAGAATCAAAGCAGTTTTATTTTGAAGTTAAAGGCTATTATTAATGCTTTAAGTAGGTTTCGAGTTTATTTAGAAGGAATTCAGTTTAAATCTTTATTGATTGCAATAGTGTTACGGCAGCCTTAAAGAAAAAAGATATTAATCCAAAAATTATGCTTTGGAGTCTTATTCTTGAAAATATTGGTTATATTCTAGACCATAAAAATGGTACCAGTATGAGACATGTAGATTCACTGAGTAGGTGTCTTGGTCAGTGAAGAAAATACCTTTGAAAAGAATCTTAGCATTAAACAATCCCAGGGTCTCGAAATTTCTGAAAAACGACAGTCTTTGGAACGAGCTGAGCAAAAATTGTTTGAACTTAATAACGACTTAGTTTATAGGAAACATAATGGTTTGTTTCTGTTCTACGTCCCTCAAACCATGGAAAGTAATGTTATTCGAAGCTGCCATGATGAGTTAACTCATGTTGGTGTTGATAAATGTTGTGAGGCAATTAAGCAAAGTTGTTTCCCCATATGCGTAAATGGTCAAGTCGTACATTACAAATTGTTTAAAATGTATTGTTTATGCTCCCAGCAATGGAAAAAAAGAGGGATTACTTCATAATATTCCAAAGGGTGATAAACCGTTCAATATCATTCACTTGGACCATTGCGGACGCTATTGGAAAGGGCTAAAGAAACTCAAAATAAATTTATCTTTGTGGTAGTTGATGGTTTTACAAAATTCATCAAATTATTCCCTGCAGAACTTCTAATTCAGCAGAGGTCATTAAACACTTGAAACAATATTTTTCATATTACAATAAGCCTTCTAAAATTACAGATCGTGGTTCATCTTTTATTTCAAACGTTTCTACAGATTTCTTGGAATCCGAAAACATTTCTCATATACTTGTAGCAACAGGCGTACCAAGAGCGAATGGATAAGTGGAAAGATTCAATCGCCTGTATATTCCCATGGTCGCTAAATTGACAGAGGCACCAGATAGTTGGAATCAAATACTCACCAAAGTTGAATTTGTTGTTAATAATACATTCAACAGGTCTACTGGTCAATCTCCGGCCAAGTTATTATTTGGAATGCAACAAGTGGGTGCGGTTAATGAACATTTGAAATACTTTCTTACTCCAATAAATGACAAAAATCAAAATATTGATGAAATGCGCGAAGACGCAAGCAAAAAAATTGAGAGATGTCAAGAATACAATAAAATATATTATGAGCCAAGACATGAAGCACCTAAACTGTATGATATTGGTGATTATGTCATGATACCTAATATGGATGTAACTCCCGGTGTAAATAAAAAGCTTTTACCTAAATTTAAAGGCCCGTATGTTATTCGAAAAGTCCCACCAAATGATCGTTACGTTATTTCTGACATGGGCGGTTTCCAAGTCTAACAAAGGCCATTTGAAGGGGTCTTTGATGCAGATCACCTTCGTTTGTGGGCAAAATTCCCTAATTAAGAAAAGAGAAAACCTTATCATTCTACTTGCCTGATTTTGCATTTAAGCCTTATGTTTATTTATCATTTCTTAACTATTATTACCTGATACATTATGAATAATTCAGGATAATTTATTACAGTATGTACTTATGCTTATGAGAACTTATGTATATGGTTTATTACTTTATTTGTTTATGTTTATGATAAATTTATGTGTAGAGAAGGAGGAACGGAAGACATGTTTATGTTAGAGTTATGTTTAGTAGGTCACACAATTTTAGCAAGCGAATGATAGGTAGCGTACAAAAGCGAGAACGCTCATATTGTCAGATTGGCCGAGTTGTAGGCATCTACCCTATAGAATATATTACTTTTTATTTATTACGTATAATTTAAATTAGGCGGGAACTTAATACTGAAAGAAATGATAGAAACTGTAACAGGAAGTCAGGTGGAGGAAAAGGGGAAAATAGGTTAAGGTTGACATTAATGATGATTATTAAAGAACTGATTTTGTGAATATGTTATCTTTTATTTCTAAGTAATCCGCGGCCATACCTTACACTAGAAAGGTGATATTTACATTTTGAGGCGTATTTTTCCAGTAAGAAACTAGTATACACTCAATTAAAAATCAATATAAATTAAAAACATAAAACATTACAATAAAAAAACTTAAAAAAAACACGTTTCTAATAAAAAGCTGCCGCATCAGTCAAAGGCAGAAACATTTTTCCTTCTGCAACATATTTCAAAGTATTGGATGACAAGGCATTTAAACTATAATCACAATTCTCCATCTAGCTAAAACCTAAGTAAAATAAAAATCATAATTTCAACTCCGCTACACATAGAGCAGAGGTGTCAAACTCAATTTTGCAGAGGGCCATATATTAAATTTAAGATGTGTAGGCGGGCCAGATACAAATTTAAAAAAATGTATTGAATTATTATAACATTTTATTTATTTAATTTTATAGTACAATATACGGTTGTTAAAAATCATATCAAAGTTATAAAAGAGGTAATTATTTGAGCTTGAGATCCAGATACTTGACTTCCCTTTTTTTGACAAGCTCATTGATATCAGGTATCATATTTGTTGTACTTATTTTAAGAATTGATTGGAGATGTTCATTCGTAAGCCTTGTGCGATGTTTGTTTTTATTTATTTTCATGACGGAAAACATCTGCTCACATAAATAGGTGCTACCAAACATGCACAGAATGCGTGCTGCATGCTTTTTTAATTCCGGGTAGTTTTCCAAACTCTTGAAATATTGTGTATAAAATGTAAGAGCGTTAACCTCTTTAAATTTTTCCTTCAAAATACTGTCGAGTTGAAGATCTATCAACTCCATTTGCAAATAAACTGGTACCTGTGAAGCTTCAAAATTAAATGGATTGTTGAAAATTGGGAATTCCATTTCATTCATTTTGTGGAAGTCTTCAAAACGATTGTTGAATTCCATGATCAGATTTTGCAAAGTTGAGAATATTGATCCAATTTTTTTGGTTCACTGTGCGAAATGATTTTAAATGAGGGAAATGATCAAAGTTTGATTTTTACCTGATTTTCCCACAGCCTTGTAATGTTTGTCTTTGCTTTATGATTCGTCACAGAAGCGGTTGCCCTTGAGATGTCGGCCCTGGCTAGCAACAACCCTCCTGGATACACGTAGATTCTGGTATAGTTTTGTTGTCTCGCTATTACCTGTTTAGAAAGAATGAACAAACTCGCAGCCTATTTTATATGGGTTTAATGAAATAATGTTATAAAATAATGTAACAAAGTAGAGACAAATGCACAATACTCGGCGTGCCGTAAAATACAATCGCAACGAGGTTAAACGACATTCCTTATAGATATACACATACAGCGTTGCTATTCGCAAATGAACAAAATTCTAACTACTTAAACTTCTCTGTTATAGTTATCCAACAATGAACGAATTTCAAAGATGCTGTCACTACCACATCGATTGAAACTACTAAATAATCCATAGCTCACTAAGTTTACAAATCAACAATCATTAATACACGACCGGAGGACACACAACCGCACGGCATCGCATCCTTAACTCGACTGACTTATACCTAAAAGACCCTAATATACAAAAGTATTCATATTTCAAGGGCTGGCCAGTACAGCCTCAACTTTGTTTCAAACACGAATACATGCATACATTTGAGTGACAATCAGATTTTTACCCTGTCACTTTACATTCAGATCTGTCAAGTGTTTATTCATATCTACCAAAAACGCACAATCAAACCACCAGTTATTGTCATAATCAATTGGGTTGCCCTTTTCTAACATGAAAGCTTGAATAATGTCACGTAATGCAAAAAATCTTTCTAAAACTACTCCTCGACTGAGCCAACGAACTTCGGTGAAATAAGGGACATCAGAAAAGTTTTCATCCAAATCTTGTAAAAACTGCCCGAACTGTCGGTGATTTAGTCCTCTGCTCCTTATAAAATTTACTATTTTAATTATAGGTTGCATAACATGGTCCATTTTTAAATGTTTGGACGCCAATGATTCCTGATGAATTATACAGTGAAATCCCACAAAATTCCCCGATGTTTTCTGTTTTAATTTAGTTACAACGCCCGAATGTTTGCCAGCCATGGCAGAAGCGCCATCCGTAGTTGTGCTGCTAAGTCTATTTCAGTTGAGTTCATATTCTGTTAATAAATGCTCAACTTGTAACGTTCGGTTTAATTCAACGTTTAGTATTATATAGTTCACTTTAGCAAGCATATTAAACATGCCGATTTGTGATAAAGGACAGTCAAGTAAACTGTACACTTTTTCAAAATTGCGAGGAAGGCTAGAAAGTGACAGGGGGGGGGGATAGTCAAAATCTTTAATAAAGTGTCGAATCGCGTTTTAAGTTTGGGTGTGCTTTAATTAATCTTTTGTAGGTCCACTCTAACATCCGATTTTATATACGGTCATTATTATACCTATAAGATACCAATTCATGGTGGGAGTTTATTTGGATGAAAGAAAAGTGACCTCAGATTACATTTGCCGTACGCTGTAATTAACCGATTTAGTCGGGAACCTGATGCATTAACACACACCCATGATAAAGTTAGTTGGGCTGTTGCATTATACCGACACCCACTCTCCTCGCTGTGTCTATAGTGACCTGATTCACCCCACAAACCCTTCAAGGTAAGCGTTGCACTGTAGTAGTAACTGACTGACCAAACTAGTTCGCACGCTGGTATTGGGATATTTTACCCTGAACTATAGAATGATCTTTTGCATCTACCGTCAGTGAAGCTAAAAGTAGATAGTGTATTTCGCCCCGTATTTACCCTACTTTCACTGTAGTCAACCGTGTAAAACAGAAAGCCGCTTGTGTGCGCATTGTATATCTATTAGTCCGTAAAATTTTAAAGCTGCGATACTTTTCCAAATTGTACAACTTGTTTCGTAATGTAAGACTGTACCAGTTGTAGCGCCTAGATAGTTCAAGTAGACTTACGTCTAACGTCCACATTGTTACCGGAGGTTTGCATGCACCCGGTGTAACACGCGTGATATTGCGGGCTATAGTCTACACTCTTTTGGTCGTCAAACCTAAGAACCCGTACTGCCGTGAGGTCCAGGTGCATTCAACCCTACCCCACCTTAGAAATAATTGTACTCACAAGTATATCTTTGGTAGCCCTGGCCAGTGCGAACTTCCACCTAGTTGTTACTTTTGGTTAGTTATCATAATTAATTTGATCGTAGCTGTGGCGTAGTCAATATACGCCGTACCTACATTTGCTTTTATACACCTTTGTTTATGTTACTTACTGTGCTTAATTAATGTGTTCTTTTCAGCCATGCGTTTGTAAATAGAGTTAAGAGTATAATCCAGGTGCATTATTCTGTTGTAGTAATTTGCGTGAGTAGGGCGAATCAGTACATTCTACACCGTGAATTTTTCCTTATTTTCATATTGTCTTATTATAACAAGTGCAGGAGCGTTTGCTCGACCAGTAACGAGATCCCCGAATATATCTAACACAGTGACATTACTGGTGGTGCCCACCCCATTTTGCCGTCATTCCCGATTTTTGGCATACTACCAAGTTTACGCCCCACTATAATTGTCATCTTAGGGCGTTTAACAATCCCGACCTACGACTTTTATCATACCCACCCCTCACCGGCTAGAGCTAGGCCGCGCACGGATTCCGATCCGTCCCTTGGTGTCGTAGTGCTGAATTGGCCCGTAACAAATTGCAGAATAAATATCATTTGCTGTTGTATTACCTGTCAATGGAACGCACTTTAACAGTTCTTCAGTTATTTCAAAGTTACTGTTAATACCTCGTATAAAAACATCAAGTTGAGCTGTATCAACAGTATCGGTGCTCTCGTCAACAGTCAGTGAAAAGTTTGTAAATTCCTTAATTTTCTTCTTCAGTTGAAGAACCAAATTTTGAGATAAATAATTTATTCTTGAAGCAACAGTGTTTCTTGACAGCGAAATATTTTGAATTATTGACTTTTAAAATGGAAATGAAAAATCGGCAACTTTCAACATACAGCCTTTAATAAAATTACCATCAGTGAAAGGTTTTGATCTCTTGGCGATTTCTAGTGAAATAATAAAACTTGATTTCAGGGCATTTTAGCTCTCAGTATTAGCTTTAGTAAACATCGATTGTTGACCTTGAAGTTTAGATTTTAAAAATAACAATGTGTCCATTCTTATTTTTTCAGTGTAACAATCGATTTTTGATTTATGATTCGTATTCAAGTTAAACTTCTTACAAACAGCAACTGTTTGATTGCAAATCAAACACATTGGTTTACCTTTCCATTCTATAAAAATATGTAATTTCCCATTTAGATTGAAAAACTCTGCACCCACTATCAACTTTATGTTTTTGTGACATTATGCCAAAATCGTAACAATTATGGAACTCGATACGACAATTATAGATATCGCACGCGCACGACACAAACAAATGCATAATACCTTCACAATCACTACTTCGCAGTACAACTAAAATCCTTCTCCGACGGTATCGCTTCGATTACTCGACTCAACTGACTCACGTCGCGCCGACGCACTCCTTTTATATCGATAAAGAAGGTTCTAGTCTAGACTCGAAGCGCGTGAAGATTTTATTGTTCACAACAAAAATAATAGGGATTTCCGCTGCCCTTGAAATTACTAATAAATGTAGTGTTCGCATTTTAAAACTTCCGTAGAGGAATCCAGTGAAGTCTAAAAGCTCTAAAAAACATTATTCTTCTTTTGGGCCGTATTGATATGGATAGGGGGCTGGATGCGGCCTGTGGGCCGTATCTTTGACATGCATGACATAGAGTTTATGATAAGTAACTGCCTAATATAAAATTCAAATAACTATTGTGTGTATTGTCATAAGTAACTGCAACGGAATAGTTGAGTGTTTAAGGTATACTTATTTCTTGTCTTTCTTTTTTGCTTAACGATGCCTCCAGTTTTGAATATGAAAGAACTAGTGTAATTGCAAGGTACCATGTACATCACTCTGTTGTTTGGCATAAAGCTGGTGGAAAATTGAAAATGCATTTATGGGTTACGTGTCATTTAGACGCGTATCAAATTCATTTCAGTATTTAATTATTTATACATAATTTTATCAAAATTTAGTTTGAATTAAGTCTTTCTGAATTTTTGCGTAACTTCCTGTTGGAAATGCTGCGATAAGCTTTCGACGATCGCATGACTGTTGGAAACGAATGAGAATTGACTTTTTACGGCGAATGAGTAAAATAGTTTAGCTTCCTCAGGAGTGCAAGACACCTTATACTAGAGCATTGAAGTAGTTAGCTGCTGTTATTCAGTGCTGCAAGGAAGAACTATACTTTCAACCCTTTTCCTTACTTTATCTTTTATCTCTTCCTAAGTCTCTCCTAAAGAAAGATTATATTAAAGAACTCCGGTTATTGAGAAACACAAATCTAAGAACTTTACTGTATATCATTATGATAAAATGTTTATCTAAAATCGAAGTGTACCTCCTATTTTATTTTTACCGGTTTCAAATATGAGTATTGCAAAATCTGACGTAATTTATAAACGTTAAATATAAACTTTAAAAAACATAATACACGTGACACTTGATTACCGGCTTTGTTAAGAACATTCGTACACCAGGGCGTCCTTCAACGCTCCGAACTCCAGAAGACACTGCAGCGGTCAATATAATGTTCACCTAAAATTCAACAAAATCAAAGGAATTATGCAATTCAATCAATTTTGAGAAAATGTGTATTTAAAACCCTGAAAACCACACTACGTTCAGGAAAATAGCTCAAACGGCTGTGTGTGCAAATGGAATTTACAGCGATAATGTTGTTTCGACAGAAGGATAACTGAACTGTGTTTATATTAAGATATTTGTGAACAGGTCATTACTGCGCAGTGAATAATTCATATAAATGTAGAAAATTTTCGGGAGCTCGATAAAAGTGACAGTGTGATGTAACATGACATTCATGAAAATTGTTGCAGCTCTTATTCTTCGAGACACAACGAACGTTGAAAAATATTTGGACACGTTGGAAAGCCAAGTGTGGTCGGTAATATCGCAATAGAATAATACGTTCACCCTGCATTTTATGCAAGATGACCAGTCTGCAATCTAGATCTCACGCTTTGTGACTTTTTTTATGGAGGTAGATAAAGAAGAGGTTTATAAAACGAAGACCCAACATATTAACGCACTTGAACAAAAAATTACAGACGTACTTGGTAACATGCTATTTCACGTGTAACAGATAGCAGTTGATGACATACTTAAAAAGTTACAAAAGTGAGCGCAAAATGTGAAACGCAGAACAGACACTTGATTACCTGACAGAGTTGTCTCTTACCCGTTTCTAAAGTGTAGTTATAGATATTAAAACTGAGAGTTATTTATCATACATCCTATATTTCCATGTTTACGCAAATACTCAAAGCGTGCATTATTCTGTTGTAGTAATTTGCGTGAGTAGGGCGAATCAGTACATTCTACACCGTGAATTTTTCCTTATTTTCATATTGTCTTATTATAACAAGTGCAGAGGCATTTGCTCGACCAGTAACGAGATCCCCGAATATATCTAACACAGTGACATTACTGGTGGTGCCCACCCCATTTTGCCGTCATTCCCGATTTTTGGCATACTACCAAGTTTACGTCCCACTATAATTGTCATCTTAGGGCGTTTAACAATCCCGACCTACGACTTTTATCATACCCACCCCTCACCGGCTAGAGCTAGGCCGCGCACGGATTCCGATCCGTCCCTTGGTGTCGTAGTGCTGAATTGGCCCGTAACAAATTGCAGAATAAATATCATTTGCTGTTGTATTACCTGTCAATGGAACGCACTTTAACAGTTCTTCAGTTATTTCAAAGTTACTGTTAATAACTCGTATAAAAACATCAAGTTGAGCTGTATCAACAGTATCGGTGCTCTCGTCAACAGTCAGTGAAAAGTTTGTAAATTCCTTAATTTTCTTCTTCAGTTGAAGAACCAAATTTTGAGATAAATAATTTATTCTTGAAGCAACAGTGTTTCTTGACAGCGAAATATTTTGAATTATTGACTTTTAAAATGGAAATGAAAAATCGGCAACTTTCAACATACAGCCTTTAATAAAATTACCATCAGTGAAAGGTTTTGATCTCTTGGCGATTTCTAGTGAAATAATAAAACTTGATTTCAGGGCATTTTAGCTCTCAGTATTAGCTTTAGTAAACATCGATTGTTGACCTTGAAGTTTAGATTTTAAAAATAACAATGTGTCCATTCTTATTTTTTCAGTGTAACAATCGATTTTTGATTTATGATTCGTATTCAAGTTAAACTTCTTACAACAGCAACTGTTTGATTGCAAATCAAACACATTGGTTTACCTTTCCATTCTATAAAAATATGTAATTTCCCATTTAGATTGAAAACTCTGCACCCACTATCAACTTTATGTTTTTGTGACATTATGCCAAAATCGTAACAATTATGGAACTCGATACGACAATTATAGATATCGCACGCGCACGACACAAACAAATGCATAATACCTTCACAATCACTACTTCGCAGTACAACTAAAATCCTTCTCCGACGGTATCGCTTCGATTACTCGACTCAACTGACTCACGTCGCGCCGACGCACTCCTTTTATATCGATAAGGTAGGTTCTAGTCTAGACTCGAAGCGCGTGAAGATTTTATTGTTCACAACAAAAATAATAGGGATTTCCGCTGCCCTTGAAATTACTAATAAATGTAGTGTTCGCATTTTAAAACTTCCGTAGAGGAATCCAGTGAAGTCTAAAAGCTCTAAAAAACATTATTCTTCTTTTGGGCCGTATTGATATGGATAGGGGGCTGGATGCGGCCTGTGGGCCGTATCTTTGACATGCATGACATAGAGTTTATGATAAGTAACTGCCTAATATAAAATTCAAATAACTATTGTGTGTATTGTCATAAGTAACTGCAACGGAATAGTTGAGTGTTTAAGGTATACTTATTTCTTGTCTTTCTTTTTTGCTTAACGATGCCTCCAGTTTTGAATATGAAAGAACTAGTGTAATTGCAAGGTACCATGTACATCACTCTGTTGTTTGGCATAAAGCTGGTGGAAAATTGAAAATGCATTTATGGGTTACGTGTCATTTAGACGCGTATCAAATTCATTTCAGTATTTAATTATTTATACATAATTTTATCAAAATTTAGTTTGAATTAAGTCTTTCTGAATTTTGCGTAACTTCCTGTTGGAAATGCTGCGATAAGCTTTCGACGATCGCATGACTGTTGGAAACGAATGAGAATTGACTTTTTACGGCGAATGAGTAAAATAGTTTAGCTTCCTCAGGAGTGCAAGACACCTTATACTAGAGCATTGAAGTAGTTAGCTGCTGTTATTCAGTGCTGCAAGGAAGAACTATACTTTCAACCCTTTTCCTTACTTTATCTTTTATCTCTTCCTAAGTCTCTCCTAAAGAAAGATTATATTAAAGAACTCCGGTTATTGAGAAACACAAATCTAAGAACTTTACTGTATATCATTATGATAAAATGTTTATCTAAAATCGAAGTGTACCTCCTATTTTATTTTTACCGGTTTCAAATATGAGTATTGCAAAATCTGACGTAATTTATAAACGTTAAATATAAACTTTAAAAAACATAATACACGTGACACTTGATTACCGGCTTTGTTAAGAACATTCGTACACCAGGGCGTCCTTCAACGCTCCGAACTCCAGAAGACACTGCAGCGGTCAATATAATGTTCACCTAAAATTCAACAAAATCAAAGGAATTATGCAATTCAATCAATTTTGAGAAAATGTGTATTTAAAACCCTGAAAACCACACTACGTTCAGGAAAATAGCTCAAACGGCTGTGTGTGCAAATGGAATTTACAGCGATAATGTTGTTTCGACAGAAGGATAACTGAACTGTGTTTATATTAAGATATTTGTGAACAGGTCATTACTGCGCAGTGAATAATTCATATAAATGTAGAAAATTTTCGGGAGCTCGATAAAAGTGACAGTGTGATGTAACATGACATTCATGAAAATTGTTGCAGCTCTTATTCTTCGAGACACAACGAACGTTGAAAAATATTTGGACACGTTGGAAAGCCAAGTGTGGTCGGTAATATCGCAATAGAATAATACGTTCACCCTGCATTTTATGCAAGATGACCAGTCTGCAATCTAGATCTCACGCTTTGTGACTTTTTTTATGGAGGTAGATAAAGAAGAGGTTTATAAAACGAAGACCCAACATATTAACGCACTTGAACAAAAAATTACAGACGTACTTGGTAACATGCTATTTCACGTGTAACAGATAGCAGTTGATGACATACTTAAAAAGTTACAAAAGTGAGCGCAAAATGTGAAACGCAGAACAGACACTTGATTACCTGACAGAGTTGTCACTTACCCGTTTCTAAAGTGTAGTTATAGATATTAAAACTGAGAGTTATTTATCATACATCCTATATTTCCATGTTTACGCAAATACTCAAAGCGTTGTCAATATAGTCTTCGATATCGACGTTTTATCGTTGTCTTTATGTATATTCTAAATCTCAGTGGTGTTTTATTACCTTTGATTTTTGGTCCTTCTTCAATAACCAGACCCAATCACCTTTAGATGTTCCAGGGCTAGGCACATATTCATTTGTTATTCTTCTATTACGATTAAATCTTTAACCTCAAATGTGAAGAAGTATTAACAATAAAAGAGACTTTGGGCAAATATAAGAAATATTAAAATATGCTTGGAGTTTTTACATTACATCTATCACAAGCAAATGAGTTTAGATTTTTTTCTATGGAGATGCCCTTAAATTCAATTATAAGATGTACTACTTAGTAAGTACATCACTTTACGAACGCTTTCCAAGGTAAGTTATAACATGAATTTTAGACAAATATGTATTCGTCTATGGAAAAGCATTTGAATGTTGACCGAACAAAATTATAACAAATGACAAGTTGTAGATAGCTCTACAATAGTAAAAACCGAATACCGACCGATCTAGCGGAATGGACGTGGTCCAAAATGACAAAGTCAAAAGACTGAAATACAGGTCATTACAGGGAACCGCATGCTCTTTAAATAACAAGAACTATGCCAATTTTGAACAAAACTTTTATTTCTTATTACCAATATATTCCATATGGTATGCAATTTGAATAAAAGAACTCAACTTCAATGCTCGAAAATTACATATGTAAGATGACCTCTTTTCGTCTGAACACAAGGTCGAAGACGTTCCTTCAAGCTTCGTACTGAATTTTGTAACATTTCTCTAGGAATACCAGTGATTTCTTGATGAATCGCTGCTTTAAGTTCCGGTATAGTGTGCAGCTCGTTAATGTACACTCAAAATTTTAAAAAATCCCATAGAAAAAAATCTTAAATTGAAAGGTCCCTCACATTTGACTTTCCAGTGCTCCACCCGTAGGTACTACATTCGCCAGGAGCGATTTTTTTACCTGGAAATTTTGAATTTTGCCAAACCCTTGCTATTTTAAGCAAAGTGGTAATTTTTGCCGTGTGCAACAACACGGGACCTAAATTTTACTTCTCATTCGAACGAGGGCGTATTTTTGTGAAAAATGCTCGCCTAATATTTTCATGCAATCTGTATCCGAAACCTGGGACCTAGGGATAAGCAGTAATATGCAAACCTTCTTAATTCACAGAGCCACATGAATTGGATGATCCGGTGAACGAGAGGGCCAAATGATATTACCAAAACGAGAGATTACTCTTTCTGGAAGTGTTCGTCGGAAAATGTCCATAGAAATGTAAGCAGTATGGCCGGTTGCTCCATCCTGCTGAAACTATACGGTATGTATCGCAATGCGGCGTCGACGCACCTCAGACAATAAATAAGTTTTCTACATTTCCATGTATGCTGTGCATTCACCGTAACTGCATTGCCATCATTGTCTTAAAAAAATAAGGTCCAATGACCCCCATTTCACGAACCACAAGCAACATAAAGGTCTCTCGCTCACGATTCGTAGATTTTCTGAACACCAAAATCGAAAGTTATGTTCGTTTTCAAAACCGTCCATATGAAATTGAGCCTCATCGATCATAAACAATCATTTTCATCCGAGATTTTCACAATTTGTCGATATTTATACACTGTTTGTTATCCGTTCATTTACATTTCCAATGCTCCACCCGAAGGTACTACATTGGCCAGGAGGCGAGTTTTTTGTTGCCTGGAAATTTAGAATTTTGCCGAACCCTTGCCGTTCCAGGCAAGGTAGGGATCTTTAACGTGCGTGACAACACTCACACACGGGACCTCCATTTAACCTCTCATCCGAACGAGGGCGTAATATTTGTGAAAAATGCTCACCTGCCATTTTTCAAGCAGTCGGTCGTGTCGGGATTTGAACCCAGGACCGTGGGATCCGTAGTCTTACGCTTACTACATTGATCCACGGCGACGCCTACTGTTTGTTATCCGCAGGATGCAATTGTTGACATTCCGCAAGTTTGTACGAATGAAACTGACAATTCTTGATCAAAATGTCCCTCATCGTTGATGGAGGAAATGCCGAGACTTACCAGCCTGCTTCTTTATCGATCGGCTAAGACTCTGCAGTATTACGACACGCACTTATTCTACTTTCTCCACAGCACAAACCGTCCTTACCTGCCCTGGAACTTTCCTTTTCAACAATAATCCCGTCGTGCCGCGCAACGTTAAAATTGATACGAAAGTCTCGTTGGGTCTGTCTGACTGATTCGCCGTTTATGTAAAGACGTTGCATGGCAAACAAACGATATTTAAAGTTGCACATCTCAGCTACAACTGATATTGCATACTTTCCCCTACACAGTGCTACCGTGCGCAACTCCCACCACTCAATATTCTCCGTGTACTACCCAAGCCAAACATGCGGTTCCTAGTAATGACCCCGTAAATGCTGAAGATACCAAATATAAGAAAAGGTATCGTTTTTGGGCCTAACTGTTTGCTCTCCATATCTGCGCTAATTGCGCACTCTTATCAAACCGTGCTGTTAGACACAATTTATTTTTCTATCACACAAAAACATACAGCGAATAACACTTACGGTCAAAGGCTATTAATGGTCATTCGAATGTTGGCTTTTCAAAAACTTTAGTTTTGTGAAACAACCAAGTTTTCAACATTTAACGTGAACTACCTGGCCTAAGCAAAAAACAAAAATCCAAAATGATGACATGTTAAAAGCACAAACCCATTCATACACACGCGTACTTGACTACATTTCATTAACCACTAATATTAAACTATTTACAAAATTTTCGCAACTATTCTGTTTGTAAATAATATTCCTACAAAAATCCCTTTACGTGGTAACATCATATTAATTCAAAAATATTATTCTTAAAACAAAAAGCAATCAGTACATACAAGGTGGCGAAGTTCACGAAACGCAACGATAAACAGAATTGTAGAATAGTTGGTATTTTTTCAAGGCAGTCTAGAAGTCTTCTTTGGTTAATGTATTCAACGTCATCTGTAATTTAACTTCAATTTCCTGTATTGTGGTCAAAATTTCCCCTTTCAGCAGAGTTTCATCATTGGGAAAAAGTCGCAAATATGAGTAAAAGCAAACCATGCTGATTTTTGCTAAAACTGTTTTACAAAAAACGAGAAAACAGATACGTAAAGATTTGAATATTGTTCCTTACTTAACAAGTTTTCCTTGACCGAGGCGAAGATGGGTTTTTCCATACGGCGATTGTTGTTTGGTTTCATAATATTAACCTCAACTTACGGAGCCATCTAAAATTTGACACGCTTGGAGATCGTATAGTGCCTAATAAGGTGGGAAATTATTCATCAACAACAAGCAGCTTCTTGATGTTCTCGCTTACAAGTCAATGCTATAGTACCGAAAAACGATCAAGACTACGGCAATATGATATTACATGATTCAAAGACAACCACAATAAATCAGAAGCAAAAACTTGAATGTAATTGAACTCCAAGATTATTGTTGGAGGCTTTCAGAACCGGAGTCATGATCAATAATATATAGGCCCCGGTTTTGGGTCATGTCATATTAAAAATCAATGAAATTATTCACTTTTGTAAAGGGCAACAACGACAAGACGCGGATAACTATATCTGCACTCCCTCACAAGCCGAAAGTTGCCTTATAGCGAAGTATTGGTCGCAAGGAAAGTTACTTAAAGAAGGGAAGACTCGTGTAATTAAGCCAAAAGGTATCTTGTGGTAAAGTAGCTGGGTGAAAAGATACCTTTTAACTTAAGTGGGCGTGTAAGTGTACATGCACCTTGTGGTAAAGTAGATTGGCACATCATATTCTTTAGCTTAAGTGAGCGTGTAAATGTGAACGTTAAAAAGTAGACAGTAGTTATTTAAGTGTTGTCATGAGAATGCTCCAATAGCGGGCAAAATGTCGATTGTCTTAGAAATTAATATAGCACAGTTTAAACCCGCAAATACAATTATATTGTAACGAAAGCTCTATTTGCACAAACAACAGTTTATTTTCAAACTGATTATGCGAAAGACGTATTTCATGTTTTGCATACTGGGACATCGAGAGCGCCGCTCTAAAATCAAATGTCAGTACTAAAAATCAACCTCCATCTTTAGTTAACCTAAATCCAAAGTTTCAGTGCGATACGTGGTAGCGTTGTAACTAAAAAACTGTCAAAGTTAAAAAGTTTATCGAAAAATGAAGTTAAACCGTGAAAATTTTCGCGCAATAATTTTTAAAATTTTCAAAGACAATTATCTCAACAAGAATCCCTCGTCGAGTTGGTTTCCGTTTTCGGCACTAAAGCACTACATCAGTCAACAATTTCTCGCTGGTATGGAGAATTCAAACCTGGACGGATTAGTCTTAGCAACGATCCACGAGTAGGTGCACCAAAAACGGCAGTCACTGAGGACAACGTGGATGCTGTGCACAAGCTCATCAAAGAAGATCGACATGTGACATAACGCGAAATTAAGGCATCATTGGAAATCTCAAATACTTCAATTCAAAAAATTTTTCATAAAGAATTGTGTGTAAAAAATTTCCCGTTGGACACCGCATCTGTTCACCGAAAAAAGAGTAGAAGCTAGGATGAACTGTTGTCAAAAAATTCCTGGCTGTTTCAACGTACGAGACTCTAAAAACGTGTACAACATCGTGAGTGGTGATGAATCTTGAATTTACTCATGTGAGCCAGAAAATAAACGGTACTTGTCTGTTTGGGTGTTCCAAACTGCTTCAAACTCCTGCAAATTTTCGTTGGTCTTTTGGCAACGGTTCTTCACTTGAGCACATGAGAGTCGCTATATCTCATTTTTAACCTTGATGTTAAGACCCCACAGTTTCTTTGGTCATAGTCTAGTATGGTCTGCAGAATGTTCAAGGCTTCATCTCGTAACTTGACACTCAATGTCGTTGCCGTTTCACCATCGTTCCAGCTATTAGCTCTTGCGGCAGCTTCAAATTGCTTGAAATATGTGTGCAAATGTGATTTTACATCAAATATGGGGGTTTTACTCTAAATCTTGGCGTTAGTTCGCATTCGCCGATATTCGGGGGTGTGTTTTTGTATCACCGACACTGAGAACTCTAGAGCTTGCACTGTTAGGAAATTAATTCGTTCTTCTATCTTCAGTACATCTATTTCCATTTTACGCGAGTTTATAACAATTATTCTGAACATCTCGCGTCTAGTTCTTGCAAGCTTTCTAATAAAGCGTCGAAAAATCTGTTTTCTAATACCTGCAAACAGCCGGGAAATTTGGATTCCAGTATTTGCAAGCTTTCTGAAAGCTTCGCTTCAAGTTTTTCTGCGGATTTAGCAAAGTGTTGGTCTTGTTTCTCTGCGTGTTCTTGTAATTTCTCTGAAAAATTTTCTTGTAGTTTTGCGGAATTTTCAGCCAAGCTCTCCGCAACGTTTGACTTTAACTCCTTCAAGAAAAAGGAATTTCGCTGTCGATTTCCATTTTTTTACTACGAGTGACAAACATGCAAATAGAAATCGTTCAAATGTCTTTAATCCCAATACTTGATACTAGTGTATAATATTTCTTTATTTTTAAACTGGTTACACAAGCCTTTTCAACAACAATTTATTTCCGAATTAGTCGCAAACAGTGCATCTTTTATCTTCTTAACAGTACTATGTTATCTTCCAAATTACTTACTAACGAAGCACTATAATTAACTATTCAAGCACTAATTATTAATTTATATAATCACCACAGTAATCATATCACACAGGGTAATTTATATCGAGTCTTACATATCGCATCTTTCAAAGCTTTAAACTGGAACATATTGTAATCAAGCTGCAAGCAGAATTGACTTCCAATATCCATGATGGCAACTTTTATACATTTAATTGTACTAGTTAATTGGGGAACATGCCAGAAATTATAGGAATGACAACTCTAAGTTGCTTATTGTAATCTTTTAAATGCAAAGTCTCGTATCTGTCAATCAAGAGATCTCGCGTCGCAAGGCTTATCAATCGCCTTCTGTGTACAAACGCTTCCTTTATGTTCTAATGTAATTATTTCGGTCACAGACAGACCCATCGGCGCTACAATTTCATGTATACCAAGTAACCGGTATTGAACAACCCCAAACAAATAGAGATTAATATTTCCAACCACGATGAGGGTTAATCTCAATTTGTTTGAGGTCGATCACCAATACAAGACCTAATGAAGTTCTGAACTAAGGAGTTATTTTTGTCATCACCCCTGAAACTGTATCTGCTGAAGACATCGCTCTCGAAATTATATCCAGAAATCTTCCCACAAAATAGTGCTACAGAATTGTAAGAAGGAACAGTTCTATTTAAAGGACTACGAATCCGATACTAATACTCTGTCATCTTCAATACATGACGACGCATAAGTGTTAATAACTATGATTGTATAGTAAAATTGATTCTTCGTGCACGAAAGCCATCACACGTGTTGTTCATTATTAACGAAGCATGTCACGTTTCCAATCGCTTAATGTAAAATCAATTTATAAACTAAAAAAAAACGCAAAATACAAGCGAAGAATTTAAAGTTTTAAAACGCAATATGTGTTGCGGTTATAATATAAAAAAAACCTACATTTCCAATAATTATATAAGTTGTTCTCATTTGCTACTTTTACACAAAATAATTTTAATAAGAAACTAGCCAAGCAGTAAATTACTGGATTGACTAGTTTGCTTGTAATAAATGGCATTCATTTACAAAACTGACGAAAGTAGTCAGGAATTGTATTAAAATAAGTGGACCGACAATTAACAATTATAATATACACATAAACTGGTCTTTTTAACCACTATAAAGATTAGAAGAACAAATGGATACCTAATTTGCAATAATAAATCTATAAAATAGAAAATTTACAAATTAAAATTTTGATATTTTAAATTAATGTTAATTCTAAAAAACGCGTATAAATAAAGACCCAATTCTTTAACGAAAAAAAATTATTTTTAATATTGTAAAACATAACTTAAGTTTTGAGAAAACCAGGATAAAATGTATTCAATAATCCTTATACAAGAAACAGCTATCAAAAATTGTTAAACGGCTTGTATTTGACAACAAATTATATAAGCTTCTGATCTAATTAACATATTTGCTTAAAATGGCATTCAATAAGATGCTGTTAGTAAGTTTTATTCTCTCTTTTTAGAATTCAGTATATCGGATGTACATAAATGAATATCAGAGTTTTAAAACTGTTTACTTTTTCTTGACTTTAACTTCCAATAAAAGAATCACATATAAAGTAAAAATAACATTTAAAGTATTTCATTACTTAAGGAGAAATTAAGAAATGTTAAAAAATATAATACTTCCATAATAAAAAAGTTGTAACCAACTGCCTATTCACTTATGTTTAAGAAACCGGAAGTGACACTTGTTGAAATTTGAAAGACAATAAAGCACTATAGATGCACTTGGGATTTTTGCCATATTAAACCATTAGCGTTTCTATAATAAAAAGTTGTAGTTAACTTCGTATTCATTTCGAGAACTAATGTTTCAGAAAACCGAAGCGCGGCTGGATTGGGGGGGTTTGAACTACACAGCGCTCATGAAGCACTAAATACGCACTAAATCACTATATCATTGTTTTGGTTATATACATACATATATATATATATATTACTCATATTTAGACCAGGGTAGAAAATTAATTAATTACATCAAATAATTTTAATCACCGTGTATAAGGAATTTTATTAGATAATACGCTTTATTAAAAAACCGTGGAGAATAAAAATTCATTCGTTTCATTAAAAATAAGAGATTTAAATTATTTACAAGACGCTTTCTATAAAAAGAAGCAGTATTAAAATGCTCAACGTGTAATTTAATTATTCCGAGTAAAGAAACAAATGGAAATTACGTGCAAAATTTATATTAATTGATTCAAGTTTGGGTAACGAGTATTAAACAAAATGTACAGATAATAATTGAATATTTGATTAGGATTCACTAAAAATTAAAGGGTATTATTTTAATTGGAGTTAATTGAACCATTAGTAACATATAATATGTATAAAAGTTTGTAAAAAACCCAATAATATTCAAATCGTAGAAGTGTTATTTAGAAGTAGGACGATTGAACACCTGCGTATTTTTAAAAGTCTCGGCCTGCGTAAATTTTGCAGATAACAAATGGTTACAGAGAATGTTGGAGAAACCGTCGCTTAATATTTACGGGAAATGCTAATAAGGTGGATTATTTCACAGTCCACGTGGATTGAAAATAATCGATACTAAAGAATATCGATTTGTACCACTCAGAACAGGGTAGATAGAGACGGATAATATGCGCAAGACAGAGACACATATAGTAAAGGCGTGATTTGAGCAACGTCACTGGGTTGCCATTGGTTGAAAAAAGAGGCAATACCTGAGATTTAAAATAACATCTATGTAGAAAATTTAATTAGTTATTCTCATATTTGCAATCTGTAAAATTTCATAAGATTTTAAACTGAACGTGTGCAAATTTTGTAGAAGCTGTGTCAGCGATCAAAAGTGAATTTTAGAATAACGGAAAAATGTAAATAATCCGTTTGCGGGACAATAGCTACAAGGGCAGTGTTAAACGGCCTTGTGTTACAAAATTACTATTAAGCTTCTGAGTATTCGATGTTTTAAACAGTGCTCTTAGTTTGCGATTATAATTTATTAATCTAAACAGTTTGCTTATATTATCGGATTATTTAATACTTTAAAATCAGTTTGCTTAACGTACTACTTGAAAGTAACTTTAGTGCACTTAGAAAATACATAAGGTAATAAAGTCATTTAACTGTTCCAATTATTCAAATTTGAACTACAAATGAATACACAAAAGTGCCAGTATTGGCGATTGCGTGAAAGACGTATTCACTTATTTGCTATTTTCGGGAAGTTAATGATTAAGTGGTTCGGGACTTGAAGGATCCACAAAACAAGATACAGATTTCCATATGAGTTCCGGAATTAGCACTGAAACAACTTTAGATGAAGTTGGTATTCAAATTTTCAAAGAGTTCAGTAAATCCGAGGACCAACATAACCCAGTTGGAATGGTTTGATTAACAGAGGACGCTGTACATTGGAGCCACGAAGTGCATTAACCTTCAGGTCACTTATGCTTTGTTGTTCGATTTTTGATGTTTTGGTGTGTTTGAATAATTTATAATTTATTTACTTAATTTTAAGGTGAAATTTTTCTTGTTTAAGTAGAAAGGAGTATTTAGTATTTATGTAATGCTTATGATGAAAATTTGGGTATGTCTTTGACTCAATTAGACGAACCTGGTTAATTAATTTAAATGGTTGAAGATGCTTCTATATAACTCAGATTCAAGGTCTGCATCAATTGTTATATTAATTAGTAGGCAACACAAGGATTAAATTCGTGCAAAATTTATATTAATTGATTCAAGTTTGGGTAACAGTATTAAACAAAATGTACAGATAATAATTGAATATTTGATTAGGATTCACTAAAAATTAAAGGGTATTATTTTAATTGGAGTTAATTGAACCATTAGTAACATATAATATGTATAAAAGTTTGTAAAAACCCAATAATATTCAAATCGTAGAAGTGTTATTTAGAAGTAGGACGATTGAACACCTGCGTATTTTTAAAAGTCTCGGCCTGCGTAAATTTTGCAGATAACAAATGGTTACAGAGAATGTTGGAGAAACCGTCGCTTAATATTTACGGAAATGCTAATAAGGTGGATTATTTCACAGTCCACGTGGATTGAAAATAACGATACTAAAGAATATCGATTTGTACCACTCAGAACAGGGTAGATAGAGACGGATAATATGCGCAAGACAGAGACACATATAGTAAAAGGCGTGATTTGAGCAACGTCACTGGGTTGCCATTGGTTGAAAATAAGAGGCAAACATGAGAGGTAAAAATAACATTTCTGTATAAAAATTAATTAGTTATTCTCAGACGTTGCGAGCCGTGTCGAAATTTCATAGATTTTAAACTTGGACGTGTGCAAATTTTGTAGAAGCTGTGCCGAGCGATCGAAAAGGGAACATAGAATAACGAAATTCTGGAAATTGTCCGTTTGCGGGACAATACCGACGCACGGGCGGGCTATTATATATACCCGTGTTAATATGAGTTTCGCTCTCTTAGATTTTTGAGTATTCGATGTTTTAAACAGTGCTCTTAGTTTTTCGATTTTGATTGAATAATTAAAACAGTTTGCTCGTATATTTTGGTGATTATTTAATACTTTAAAACAGTTTGCTCTTTACGTACTACGATGAAAGTAATTTAGTGCACTTAGAAAAGAAGATGCAAGGTAATAAAGTCTAGGATCACTGTACCAATTATTCAAATTTGCAACGACAAATGAATACACAAAAGTAGGCAGTTTTGGCGTATAGCGTGAAAGAAGTATGAATTTCTTTGCTATTTTTCGGGGGTGTTAATGATTAAGTGGTTCGTGGACGTGACTGGATCCACAAAACAAGATACAGATATACACAGATGAGTTCCGGAAAAGCACTGAAACAACTTTAGATGAATGGTGGTGTGGAAAATTTTAAAGGCGACCAGTAATCCGAGGACCTAAACATAACCCAGTTGGAATGGTGTGATTAACAGAGGACGATGTACATTGGAGCCACGAGTGCATTAACCTTCAGGTAACTTATGCTTTGTTGTTCGATTTTTGATGTTTTGGTGTGTGTTGAATAACTTTATAATTTATTTACTTAATTTTAAGGTGAAATTTTCTTGTTTAAGTAGAAAGGAGTATTTAGTATTTATGTTCTTGATTATGATGAAAATTTGGGTATGTCTTTGAGCTCAATTAGACGAACCTGGTTAATTAACGTAAAGGGGTGGGAGATGCTCCCTTTGTACTCAGACTCAGGTCTGCATATATTGTTATATTAATTAGTAGGCATCCTACAAGGACTTTAATTCTGGATGCAAATTAAAATGATAACAAATTTAATCTTGAAATTTTATGATACTGAAACTTATGCTGAAATTTAATTTTGAAATTTTAATGTATTATGAATATTGATGTAAATAGAGTTAACGTTGATGTTTGTAGTAGGAATGTATTTGTTTTTTTTCTTGAATGAGGATGAAAGTTTTAACTAGGTGAGCAGCCGAGGCGGAAAAAAGTAAAGAGACGATTAACAGAAGAAATTCAACGGACCAGTTAAGTTAATAGCTTTTTGTAGGTTTCACAGCAATATATTGACGTGATAAGGAATCACGAGAGGTCATTTTTGGATATAAGAAAGAGCGAGGTGACTGTATATACGTGCTTGCGAGAGGAGTGTTTTAAATGCTTGTGTTTGTATCAGCGATGAGGGAATCAACGAATTCGACGGCCGTTGAAAATTTTAATTTGATTTTCGAGGTAAAAATGTTTATTTTGTATGCAAAATTCTTAGACTTTCGCGACGGTTGGCATACGGCGGTCAGTTTTCCACGAAATTGTGGATAGTTAACGATACGATTTTTAGAATCGACGACGGTTGAGTGTTGTTTAGTGAAGAGTGTTTTGAGAATCGTAAACCGTTGTAGAAATTTTTACCAAGAAGGTTTGTTGTTGTAGTGTATTTCTGGAAGTGAGCTTAGTCGGGGGTTAACTTTGGTCTATATAAGCCACCGTGAAGGGGTAAGTCGCGCTCTGCAAAATTTCATTTAAAGCTTCGAACATCTTTAGTACTTGAGTCAAGCGACTAGTGAGTTTTGATATTTTATAAAAATTATTTGAACGTACACAAGTTGGTGTACTGTAGAAATAAATGTTTTAAATGTGTTTAATAAATTTTGAAAATCGAAGCAAGGGGAATAGTAAGTAGAAATTACTTTCTTATTTTGGTGGCTGGTGCTTGTTGAGCACTCAAATGGAATTGTGGCTGTAATTTGAACGTTTGCTGATGTATGGAGGATTTGGACTTACAGTAGATTGGAAGAATAAAATTTTGGAAAGATGATCGCTGTCCCAAATGGTGTGAGTCAACTTGGGGTGATTCCGGTACGTGCAGTCGTAGGGTGGGAGCTAGGTTTGCGATGGTTTAATGGCAGATACCTGTTTGGGCTACATTTCAGGTAACTGATTCCTTCTTGCAAAAACATTTATTTTTGTGATTGTTTGGCGACATTTTGTGCTTTTGGGGTATATTTTAGTGAATTCTCTGGACAAAGAAATTGAGTTTTTAATATTTTTAATGAATTATGTAGAATATGTTGAAGTCGAAATTTTGCATTATACAATAATTGTGTATGAAGTGCTTATGTAAAAGGTAAATGGGTTTTAGGTGATTTTCAGTGCAAAATAAAGTTTAGCACAAGTACAAAAAGGTTTACTATGAGCTCTTATTGGACCACGGATTTAAAGTAAGGTGTGGAATTAAGCTCAATTACTTTCAATATTTTATTTTTTTAAAAGAGTAAAATTTTATATACAAATATTTGATAAAATGAATTAGTAATCGACGTGGATATATGTAATCAATGAATGTATGCTGTAATAATTGAAAAAGTTTGCTGTGAGATTTTCTGTGTAAATAAATTGTTGATTTTTTTGTAGTCGAGTTTCTTTTATAGAAAAGTAGGGCAGGATTTTATAGGTATCCGTAGAGACGCCGTAGCGAACTTCACTGATGAAGTTAAGTTTATTTTATTATAGGAAAAAGCTGGGAGTATTTTGACATCCAAAAGGAAGAGCTTCTTCAGAGGATAGAAATAGTTATTGAAGAGAAGCAAGTTTAGAGGAGTTTTGTATTCCAGCTAGACTACATAGAATTTATGGCTTAAAATCGCGCACGAACGTGGGACATAATAAGGGATACCACAGCAAATTTAATGGTATGTCCAACGTGGGGCAGATCACAGCAAAATTTAATGGCGCCCAACGTAGGTTTAAAATTCAAAAAGATGATTTCACAGCAATATGTGTATATATATATATATATATATATATATCTTCAGTAATATGTATATTATATATATCATATATATATATATATAAAATTTAATGGCAACGTAGGCTTAAAATTCAAAAGGTGATTTTACAGCAATATGTATATATATATATATATATATATATATATATCTTCAGTAATATGTATATGTATATATATATGTATATATATATATATATATATATACATATTGCTGTAAAATCACCTTTTTAAATTTTAAGCCTACGTTGGGCGCCATTAAATTTTGCTGTGATCTGCCCCACGATTGGGCATACCATTAAATTTGCTGTGATATCCCTTCTTATGACCCACGTTCGTGCGCGATTTTAATTGCCGTGAAATTCCCCTACTGTGGGTGTCATTATAATTAATATGAAATCGCTTTACGTTGGGTGTTATTTTTATTTGATATGATATTCCTATTGTGCGACGATAAAGATTGTTTAACCATTACTCTTTCTACTGTTTAAATACATTTAAAAGAATTTAAATGAAGCAATCCAAATATTACACAATATAATGATTGATAATAATATGTACAATTTTATATAAATTCAAAATTTAGCCCCTGAATAGAACATTAACATTTACCAAATTTATGATTTCCAGAAAGACAGCAAAAATATCTTTTTAATTACTTTTAAGTAGCTTCGAACGTTCTAAGTTGCTTTCCCTGTTTTCAAATTCTCAAATGACCTTTTTGTTGACTCTTAAAGACATACAATATATAGAAAATATTAAAATTGAAACAGTTTTAACTAATAAAATATTTAAGATCGCTGACCTGCGTTTTTCTTTCCTTTTTACTGGAATTGCCTCAGAGTATCTGTGTTGAGCATCCCTTGCTACACTCGTTCTACTTACTGCTTGTGATTTCCCTCGGATTCCATGAGTGTCCTTACTTTTGTTTAATTGGTCGTATTTTAAGACGTATTTTTATATTTTCCTCTTGGAGGTAATTTTAGAAATATATTCAGATATTTAATCAAGATATTGACTTAAAGCAGTATCAAGATATTAATTTAGATCCGTATCAATATATTGATTTAGAGCAGTATCAGGATATTGATTTAGAGCCCTGAATTGTAAAATATTAGAATAAATTTTATTTAATAGCTTAACTTACGTCTATGTGTAGATCGGCTATTATTCGTTGCACAAATTTGGATTTTAAATTTTTACTTATATTAAATTATAAACTTTTCACTAATTAATACTGTCACGTAAATTTCTACTGCATACTAACGTGATTCTTTCCTTGTTATAGATGAACTAAATGTTTATTCATTCCCCATTGTATTTATAAGCCCTCCTATCAATGCTTTTAATTGGTGTGCGTCGCGTGTTTATAGATAATTTCTGCCTATCTCTGTAGAACCTTGGGATTTCTCAAATTCCCTGGATTCAATTGTTGTACTTTCGTTCTATTCAGCACGTCTACATTCAATATATCATAGCATCTTCTTAGAATTTCCAAATATCCAATGCAATTCTGTCACGGTTTTCTATTTGTCGTTTAAAAGTCCAAAACTTATCGTACAATTTACCGTCTGGTGTTTATTTGTTATTAAAATATGTTGGTTTTCTAAACAAATGTACTATTTCTAGTTACGTATTTAATGACGTATTAGAATGCGTTTTCTTATACATGCATTGATATTTTCGACGAAATTATTAAATATCCGGAATGCCAGTTTATCTATCTTTCCCGATAATGTATTTATATTAATGCAATTAGTTGCGTTTAAAACCTTATCTAATACACAAAATAAATTTCTCACAAAATATTAATACACGAGCTAACTATGATCACACAATAATATTAACCCATAGGCATGAAAGCGGTATGAATACGAAAGTGTAAGACTCTCTACACAAGTGAGCTATGCAAATCTACTCTCGAATAAGGGAAGGAATCATGTGTGAATACTTTCTCACCGGTTAGTTTATAACTAAAGATCTTCTTAATAGGAATACATATATAGCATTTCTCCGCTAAGTTACCATAGCGTCAGTATGACCACAGTACTAATTAAACAAGATACATCACCCATAAGTGTGGAATATACGGATGTCAGTAAAACTATAATGTAAAATAGACAATAAAAGTTGTTCATCAATAAGTGTATAGCGGAGAATGGTATGTAATATATAACCTTAGGTAAAAGTTTAATAATAGGGCTTTTAACATGTGGGTTTTCAGTTAACTAACAGAGACCACAGCAAACTATGATTTACTAATTCGGTTTTAGTCAATCGGCACTCGTGTTCGAGTTACAGAATACAACGCATAGCTACTAACCTGTAAGTAACAGCATACAGTGCACTCACCAGTTAATTCTGAATATCTTACAGTGCTATAACACTCACAAGGCTGCAACTTGCAAATAATATAGAACTACTCAATACACAATAAGGAACATAAATAAAATTGGCAAAAGAATTTAAATAAGTAGCAAAGATACACAGAAGCTATACAACCTGGTTTGTCGCTAGTCAGTGAGGAAATACAGAATTTGCCAGCACTACAATCTTCCGCAGCAGTAAATTCATCTAAACGAATGGAATATCTGACTAAAGAAGCGTAGAAGTGTACCAATATGCAGAAACCTCTTAACTGAAATACAGTGGGTGGTCCATTACTTCCATAAACCATAGACGCAGAAACTCAACTCAACTCAACACCAAGCTACACATAACCCTACAGGAGCCCTAGAAAAGCAATTCTACGGGTCCTAGAAGATCCCACAAAGGTGGGACAACTAAATACGGCAGTATCATCTATAAACACTGAAGCATAAAAATCGAAGGAATCCTGTGGAACTACAAAGGGAGGTTACAAATCCGTATCACAACGTCGTCGGACAATACTACAGCCAAATCATGAATCAAAACGTAGATAATCCAACTGCCAAAATCCTATTATAGTAGCGATGCTTGCAGCAGCATACAGCGCCTTGCGTTCACCATCAAACGGTTCCGCGATAAAAGATCCCGAGGTTTGATATTAAAGCTCGACTACCACACGCAGATTAAAGTTACCAACGTACTAATACGAAATATACCAGATATCATAAAGATCTGAATAAGGAAATTAATATCGATTAAAGGAAATGTTGACATATACAAAACAAGCGGTTTCACTCTGTTTCCCGCTCGAAATATTGGCAAGACCACAATATCATACTTCTGCAGTTCGAAATGAACACATTTACGCTTGATCAACGTTGGAAAATATTGAAAAAAATTTCGGCCAAAATAAAGCAACCACCGCGCAAGCTGTACGCAAAATTTGTGAAGAAAGTACATGAGACGGGCATGCTAGTGAACAATAGAAGCGGTCCCCGTGCTCGTATAGTGCGTACATTTGAAAATATTGCTGTTGTATCGGAAACTGTGCGACACAATCAAGGAACACCAACTCGCAACAGATCGCAGGAACTCAACATTTTCCGTACCAGTCTGAAAAGAATTATTCACAAAGATTTCGGATTGTTCGTTTTTAAGGACCAACTGAGTCGGGAATTGAAAGCAACGGTCAACCACTTTAATATCTTTTCTCCGTCTGGATCCTACAGCATCCCCAAACTGACGACGAATTTGCTCGAAAAATCATGGTTATGGACGAGACTTAATGCCATCTCGGCAACTGTGTAAACAAGCAAAATTGCCGATTTAGGTCTCGAGACCCCACGCACAATAGTAGAGAAGCCAATCTATCCTCAGCGAGTAACAGTTTGCTGTGATCTGTAGATGACATTGATCCAATTTTCTTCGAAAATAGTGTTGACGATGGAATACAGTTAATGGAAAACGCTACAGAGCGTTGATAACTGAGTCTTTGTGATTAGAAATTAAACGAATGGACAATCTTTGGTTTCAACAGGATGGCGCGAAATACCACACCAACCATCAAACAATCGATGTTTTGCGCACTAAATTCGGTAATCCTGTAATCAGCCGTTTTGGTGATGTCAAATGGCCTCCGCGTAGGTAAACTTGTTCTTGTGGGGTACCGTAAAAGATAGATATTATGCGGACTATCCACACAAGATTCAGGCTCCTAAGTACAATATTACTGAAAGTATTCGCGAAATAGAACCCGAAACCATTGAAAATGTACTGAAAAATTGGGTTGACAGGATGGGTTACTGTCAAGTTAGCCGGGACCAACACGCGAATAAAGTTGTATTCGATCAATAATAAGAAAGATTGACTTGCCAATAAGGCAATAACATTTGAAAAATATTGATTCGTGTTTATATTATTGAATTTTTAAAAAGAAAATGCTAAATGGCACACTTTATGAACTTGTATTTTTTCGATCGACCCTTTATAAAATTTTTATACAATGGTTTCTTTCGTGCATGTAAAAATGAACCATGTTCCTTTTATCACTACAAAAATCTGTGCGACTTTCAAACATACCTAATAACAAATTTCATTACGCAATAACGGTACTAATAAACGCTCAATATTAAAAGAGGTCTTAAAAGCAATAAAAGAAACTACTCACGCTAAACAAGTAAATTATCATGATAAAACAGCGACCAGTTGTGCAACGGAGCCTATACAGTAAATCTGCGTCTAATTAATTTCCATTACGATACGATATGTCGACAGTGATGAGTTACGGCATCAATTATGCTGATAATGTAGTTATTAGAAAAGTTCGACTATTAATAAATAAATGATTGACAAGTTTCATCAATAAGCAGATTTAAACGTATCATATTAGACAATCGTAAAAAGAAAAATGATGCATAGTAGCAGAAGTCGAACATTGGTAGATTATAACGTTCCGTTCATGCAACCGCGATCCAAAATTTGATTGCTTGATTGATTTTATTCAATTAGAAAATATTTTTTAACCCAATTGTTTGGATTAAATTAACGAGTACGAAGGTATTAGAAAGTAATTTCAAAAAAATTTAATGAATAAATTAAATGATTAGTAGAAACGTGTAGTACATCCACGCGCACAAACGAAATTCTAGGTATATAGGGATTCTGATGGCCTGCTGGTCAGGTTATTCCATTCTTGGATAAAAGCGCTTCTATTAATCGGTTTAATATCAAAAGCTAATTGAATTGAGACTGGAATTTTACACCCTAGAATACCTGCGCGATTGCGTTAATACCTAGAGAGCGTACCAAACCATTAAATCCAGGACGTTATTCAGTACGTGTACCAAGTAAACACAGCGTATCATGATGAATGAGGCAAAGGAATTATTTGAAGCTTTCTACGTAAATCTAGGATATCTGCCAACAGTCACTGAACCCATCACTAACAATCGCACCCCCCCCCCCCCATGATACTGTTGCCATAAACCAACTGTTGTAACAATAAACGCATACCTCGTCAACCAATCGTTTCCTTCTTTAAAAACCTTCTGTGAATCTTAAACAAAATCTCGACCGTTCGTAAACATGATTCGACTTCATTCGGCATTCTACCAGTTTTCATGCGCTCTAACAAAGCTCAGCATCATTAGGTCTTCAATCCTAAAACTGCTTAGACGCGTACCCTCATTGTTTCCTATTCACATTGCCCTGAAATTTACACAGTCTGCATCTATCACTATTTGATCTAGGTCTACATCTACCTCCTTTTTCCTATCTCTGCTTGTAATATATGCCACATTATTCCCCAAAAATGCCTTAGAACGTATTCTGCCCTTCTATTTCTCGTATTTTTTTCCACCGATATCTTTATTCCCCTACTATTTCTATAACCTATTTGTTATTAACTTGTCTGCTCATGCTATCATCTTCACACATCGGAAGCACAACATTCCAAAAGGCTGCTACCGCTTTTCTGTCTGCTTTTCCTACTGCCCGTATTTCATAGGCATACTGTGCTATGCTCCGCACATATGCTTTCAACGATTTTTTTCTTGTTTTTATGTTTGTTGTCTTTCATCATAGGCGTTGTTCTTACTTGTTAGATGCAGTTCGGTCCCCTTCTGTTGTTTTACAATTATATACCCTATTTCTCCGACATTCAGTGGTTGTGAAGGGGAAGGCGGCTCCGTGGCGTAGTGGTATGTGTGTGACTACTACGCCCAAGGTCCCGGGTTCGAATCCCGACACGGTCCACTTGAAAAATGTTAGGCGACCATTTTTCACAAAAATACACTCTCGTTAGGATGAGAGGTAAAATGGAAGTCCCGTGTGTGAGTGTTGTCACGCACGTTAAAGATCCCTACCTAGCTTGGAACAGCAAGGGTTCGGCAAAATTCTAAATTTTCCAGGTAAAAAAACTAGCTTCCTGGCCTATGTAGTACCTTCGGGTGGAGCATTGGAAAATCACATGTAGGGTTGTGAAGGGGGGTAAGCAGCCTGTAGCTGCCAAGTTCCCTCAGCATTTGAACATTTGCCGATTTAATATTTTTTTCAATATATCTTTTCGTACAGTCAACATTAGTTGCAGATATTTCACAACCAACACTTGTACTTGTTTATAATAATCATCAGATTTATCTTCGCTTATTTCTTCGTCATTAGGTTTTCCGTCTCAAAACTGGATAAGTACCTGCACTTATTTAAATTCTGAGCTAGCCTACACAGTTCCCTGAAATTCTCACACAGCTTATATACACCTCGGTTCCCCTTCTATTGTTTTATAATTTTATACCCGAGATTCAATTCCGAGATTCAATGAAGGGGGTTAAGCAGCCTGTGGCTGCCGAGATCCACCAACACTTAGACATTTGCCGAATTAATAGTTTTCCAGTAAATCGTTCCACACAATTACCATTATTCGAGAATATTGCACAACCAATACTTGTAGTTGCTTATAATAATCATCATATTTAAGTACAGTTATTTTTTTCGTCATTAGTTTATCCATCTTGGGACTGGTTGGATTGATTTTTATTCTGAGTTAGTCTACACATTTCCCCGAAATTCCTTCAGCCTACATCTATCACTATCTGTGTGCACTAGTCTAACCTACGTCTACCTCTACTTCTCTTTTTTCCTATCTCTGCTTCTAATACATTCCGCACTATTCCTTCGTACCGTAGTATATGACATATCATCCTATCTCTTTTTTTTACCGTTTTCCACATATTTCTCTCTTCTCCTAGCATTTTTAGTACCTCTTTGTTCTTAACATTGTCTGTCCATAATATCTTCATCATACGTCTGTAGATCCACATTTCAAAAGCTTCTACCTTTTTCTTGTTCGCTTCTCCTACTGTTCAGGCTTCACAGTCGTACAGTGCTGTGCTCCACACATATGTTTTAAGCAATCTTTTCCTTGTTTCTGTGTTTGTTGTATTTGAACACAGTGGTTGCTTTTCATGTTAAATGTACCACGACTTTGTGCTAATCTTTGTTTTATATCTTTTGTGCTTTTCCCATCTTGTGTTATTTGGCTTCCTAGGTAGCAGAAATCCTTAACCTCTTGTAAGTTCTTCTTACCTATGTGTATTCTCGTTTTTGATTTATTTTCCCTCCTTTGCATACTAGTACTTTAGTTTTATTTTTGTTAATTTTCATACCGTATCTTTCTGTTAGAACCGTTTCTATTTCATTAAGAGCAGCTTCTACCTCTTCCTTGCTAGATGCTAATACCGCTATATCATCTGCAAATCTAAGCATATCAATTTTATGTCCCTGAAATTAATGGGGATAGGACACATCCCTGTCTCATCCCTTTCCTAATGTTTACTTCTCTACCTTCCTGCTCTAATTCTATTACCGCTGTTTGCTCTTTGTATAAGCTACGTACTATTCGTCTATCCCTATAACTCATTCCAATCTTTTTGAGTATTTCGAACATTTTTTTCCATTTTGCATGGTCGAAAGCTTTTTCCAGATCTACAAACCCTATATACACGCTCTCTCCTTTCTCTATTGTTTTCTCCTTTATCATTTTAGCTCTGAGAATGATAATGGAGAAAACAATAGAAAAAGGTGAAAGCGTGTATATAGGGTTTGTATATCTGGAGAAAGCATTCGACAATGTTAAATCATCATCATTAGGTCTTCAGTCCTGGAACTGGTTAGACGCGTACCCTCATTGTTTCCTATTCTGAACCAACCTACACATTTCCCTGAAATTTGCACAGTCTGCATCTATTACTATCTGATCTAGGTCTACATCTACCTCCTTTTCCTATCTCTGCTTGTAATATTTCCCATACTATTCCCCAAAAATGCCTTAGAACGTATCCTGTCCTTCTATTTCTCCTATTTTTTTCCACGGATATCTTTATTCCCCTACTATTTCTATAACCTATTTGTTATTAACTTTGTGTGTCCATGCTATCATCCTCATACATCTGAAGTACAACATTCCTAAAGACTGCTACCGTTTTTCTGTCCGCTTTTCCTACTGCCCGTTCTTCATAGGCATACTGTGCTGTGCTCCACACATATGCTTTCACAATTTTCTTCTTGTTACTATGTTTGTTGGCTTTGATCATAGTGGTTGTTCTTTCTTGTTAGATACAGTTCGGTCCCCTTCTATTGTTTTACAATTATATACCCTATTTCTCCGACATTCAGTAGTTGTGAAAGGCAATAAGCAGCCTGTGGCTGCCAAGTTCCCCCAGTACTTGAACTATTGCCGATTTAATATTTTTCCACGATATCTTTTCGCACAGTCAACATTAGTTGCAGAAATTTCACAACCAATACCTGTAGTTGTTTATAATAATCATCAGATTTATCTACGCTTATTTTTTCGTCATTAGGTTTTCCGTCTCTAAACTGGTTGGACACGTACCTCCACTTATTTATATTCTGAGGTAGCTTACACAGTTTCCTGAAATTCCTACAGCTTACATCTTTCACTATCTGTGTGCAATAATTTAACCTATGTCTAGCTCTACTTCTCTTTTTTTCCTATCATTCTATCTCTCCTACTTATTACCCTTTTCCACATATTTCTTTCTTCCCCTTCTTTTTTTAGCACCTCCTTGTTCTTAACTTTGTCTGCCATGATATCTTCATCATTCGTCTGCAGCACCACATTTCAAAGACTTTTTCTTGTCCGCTTCTCCTACTGTCCAGACTTCACAGCCGTACAGTGCTGTGCTCCACATATATGTTTTAAGCAATCTTTTCCTTGTTTCTATGTTTCTTGTCTTTGAACACAGTAGTTGCTTTTTCTTGTTAAATGTAGCACGACCCAGTGCTAATCTTTGTTTTATATCTTTTGCGCTTTTCCCATCTTGCGTTATTTGGCTTCCTAGGTAGCAGAAATCCTTAACCTCTTGTAAGTTCTTGTTATATATTTGTATTGTTGTTTTTGATTAATTTTCTCCTCCTTTGCATACTAGTACTTTAGTTTTATTTTTGTTAATTTTCATACCGTATCTCTCTGTTAGAACCGTTTCCATTTCATTAAGAGCAGTTTCTAACTCTTTCTTGCTAGATGCTAATACCGTTATATCATCTGCAAATCCAAGCATATCAATTTTTTGTCCTTGCATAGTAATTCCAAATGCCTTGCTGCATTTGACAGTATTCATTGCCTCTTCAATATACAAGTTAAAAATTAATGGAGATATGGCACATTCCCGTCTCATCCCTTTCCTAATGTTTACTTCTCTACGTTCTTGCTCTAATTCTATTACTGCTGTTTGCTCTTTGTATAAGTTATGTACTATTCGTCTATCCCTATAACTCATTCCAATCTTTTTGAGTATTTCGAACATTTTTCTCCATTTTACGTTGTTGAATGCTTTTTCCAGATCTGCAAACCCTATATACACGATTTCCTCTTTTTCTATTGTTTTCTCCATTATCACTCTCAGAGCTAAAATAGCCTCCCGTGTTCCCCTGTTTCGTCTAAACCCAAATTGATCTTCTCCTATTATTTTTTCAGCTCGGGTTTCCATTCGTCTTTGTACAATTCTAGTTAATATTTTTGACACGTGTGCTGTCAAACTTATTGTTCGAAAATTTTCACATCTATCTGCGCCTCTTTTTTTGGTATAGTTACTATGACGTTACGTTTGAAATCTTTGGGTATCTCGCCTGTCTCATACATATAGCTTACAAGTTGGAAGAGACGTTCTGTTACTGTTTGTCCAGCGGCTTTTAGAGTTTATGCTTGCACGTTATCTGTACCCGGCGCCTTAGCATTGTTCAGACCCTTTAATGCTAATTCAAACTCATCTCTAAGTATAGGATATCCCAAGTCATCATTTTCAATGTCTGATTCCTGTTCTAATGCTGTTAGTTCCTCTCCTGCATATAAATTCCCTATATATTCTTGCCATCTACTCTACATTTTCTATAATGACGTTTCCTCCCGCGTCTTTTATATTTTTGCTATACGGTTTTATATTCCTAAAATTCATTCTAATTAATTTGTATGCTTCGTCTGTCTTTCCTACTTCCACCTTAGTTTGTATCTCTTTGCACTTTTCATCAATCCATTGTTCTTTAGTTTTCCTGCATTTACGAATAATTTCCCATTTTATGGCTTTGTGTCTCTTGTTTTCCTGTTTCTTCTGATTTATTTTTGTATTTTCGTGTTTCTTCTATTAAATTCAGGATATCCTTTGTTATCCATGGTTTCTTATTTTCTTTTTGTGTATGCCCCAGAATATCTCTGGCCGCCAAGTCTAGGCAGGATTTAATGTTATTCTATTCTGTTTCTACTTCCTTAGTATCAGATATTTTCCCGATATCTCTCAGTAATTCATTTGACTTTTTTTCGAATCTTTCTTGAATATCTGTATCTTTTAGTTTCTCAAAGTCAAAGTGCCTTTTTCCGTTTCTTTTTTTCAAATTTAAGTGTGGCCTTCATAATTACGATGTTGTGGTCAGGGTCTATATCTGCTTCTTGGTAGCTTCTAGTCTTTTACTCGATTCCTAAACCGTTGTCTAACAAGAATGTAATCTATTTGATATCTTCCTATATCTCTTGGCATCTTCTATGCATATGGTCTTCTAGCATGATGTTGAAATAATGTATTTGTGATGATTATATTGTTCTTGTCGCAAAATTTTACCAGCCTATTTCCCCTGTCGTTTCTCGTGCCTAAACCAAATAAACCTACTACTGCTCCTTCCCTACCCTCACCTACCGCAGCATTAAAATCCCCCGTAATTATTAAATTTTAATGTCCTTTTACGTATGTTAGTATATCTTCGATATCTTTGTAGATCGCTTCTACCTCTTCGTCACTGTAGCTAGAGGTGGGCATGATTACTTGTATTATTACTGTGTTTCCTGGTTTGGATTCTAATCTAACCATGAGTACTCTTTCGTTCATTTGTAAGTAATTTTCTACACAGTATACTTTTTTCGCATATTTCCTTCCTCTGCTCCTGTATGAATTACCCTGAAGTCTCCACTCCAAAAAACCCCCGTCTCTGGCCCCCGAACTTCGCTGATCTCTACAATGTCTATTGCTAACCTATTAATTTCCCTTTTTAGGTTCTCTAGCTTACCTACTTGCTTCATACTTCCAACATTCCACGCTCCGATTCGCAAAATGTTCCCGACTCTTATTCTGGACTTTCCGATCGCATCCTCCGAAATAGTCCTCTCCCGGAGATCCGAACGGGGGACTATTTTAACTCCGGAATCTTTTACCCCAAAGAATGCCATCATGTTTATTTCAATTTAAATACGCTGTGTACTTGAGAGGTGATGTGGTAGTTTCCCGTTGCCTTATACATCGCGGTAGTGTGTCTTAGACTGCCATACCGACCTCTGGAGTATCTGCCAATCTAAGTACCGAAAGAGCCGCTGCCCTCTTTCGGAGACCGATCTTAGTCTGGTTCCTCACTAACGACCCTACTACTTTGGTTGGACCTGTAGTTTGGCTCTTTAGCTCATTAGAACACGCAAGCCATTTCACCTGTTCTAGTAATCTAGAACTTCGGCAAGGTGCAGGTCCATTCGAAATGGCTAATAAAGCTATACGGAATTATTATGTATGATATGGTTAATTTTGAAAGTCATATTCCGTTCTTGTACTACAGCTTCAGATTGGTGCATCATTTCTTGCTCCAAATGCTGTAGAAATACGATTTCGCAATCTTAATGTAAAAACAATCACTTTAATGAGTTTTAGATCTTCCATATCCGATCTTGATATTTTAGATATCTACCCTCATAGAAGCGTTATACATTTTGTTGTACATCGTATGAAGTGGCTCCCAGCACCCTAACTAATAATATTGTTTTCGTCTATTTTTCATTAATACAATAGATTTGGCGGCGAAAATTTGACTTAAAACTATAATTATCCATTAAAAAAATTACAATCAATTTTTATAAAAGTGTTCAATAGAAAATCCTTACAATATTTTTCAAGGAAATACGTACAAAGACTAAAACAATTCAAAACACGCCACGATATCTTTTCCATGTATGCTGGGCTACTGCACGCTCCCTAATTTGTTTGTCAATCATTTGGTAAAAAACATACTTTCGTTTTTTTTAGTAAACTAGATGTAATTATCCGTACGGTACAGGACAAAACGGATGTCAACAATTTATTCCTGTCATTAGCATAAAAAAACCTAATTTCAGCATTTTGAAATTTTGTTAGATGCGATATCTCGTATCCGGTAATTTTTGGAAAAAGCAATGTCCTCCATACAATTCCACAACTCGTAAACTTTCAAAAAAATTATTATCCCAAATTCAAAATCGTCAAATATAGAATTAGTTATTTTACCAGCTTCCAGTCGCCTGACCGAGTTCACACGAAAACCGTTAGAATAAGCCATTTTAGATATATCATCGTGCAAAATTTCATCCCGATCTGTTAACTGATTTAGGAAGGTAATTCGATCAAAATCTGAAAAACCCGATATTGCTAAACCAAACAAATTTTTAAGTCGCTAATAATTTCAAAATATTGTAAATGCAGTTGTATCGCCTTGGTGTTACGAAAAAATCAAATGCAAAAGGAAGAAAATTCATCCTAACTAAATTAATATTGAAGCACCCTGTATAATTCTGATCTCATGTGAGCCTGGCATTTCAATAAAATTGGTAATTATATTAAAATCATAAACTTAAAAACCACAAAATAATAGTTTTATCTCTGTAAAATACATATAAGGACCTAACTTATGTTCATAAATTATTTTAAAAGCATAACAGGGATAAACAAAATATTTATTTCAATAAATTTTTATAGTGTGGTCATATCATTTTAAGAAAGCCTAGAATTATGAAATAACAATATATTTATTAATGTACATCCCAAATATAAAAGAGCTTTTACAAATGCAGTTACATAAATTAAAATCAGCGTTAAATAGTTGCAATATAAAGAAACCCCCGATACACTTAAATGTTCCTACAGTGTAATAAACAAATTATTAACGCTATATTAGTAAGATAAACGAATATTAATTTACAGAGAATTATATTTTTTACTTCAATGTAGCAAGATTTACATTGTATTTATCAGATTGATTTAAAAATGTAAGTCATGGATATGCGGTTGTTGCGTGAGGGAATCAAACTGATCACGTAGTATAAGAATGTGATACTATGACAACCTCCACTAAAACATACTAAGAGTGGGACGAACGAACGCTCGGCAGTGCAGGAAAACCACAACTTACCAGCCATAGACCAAAAAGCATGCTAGAATAATGGTGAAAAAAGTTAGTCAATTACGTCCCTGTGGTTATGAATTAACAAATGGGTGGCAACGTGGGCAGATCCCGCAAATATTCGACTTAACTAAAAAGAAAGATTTGGACAAATTGGTTCCAAGCAATAAATAAATATCGGAAATAAAAAACAATCCGATAGCAAGCTAATGTACAACTCCTGGATTCGTCGAATTCATTTGGTCACCTGAAGGTGTATTGTAAGTCATAGCTAACTAGGTTACGTTGTTATTTCTTTTTTGTGGCATTTATGCATGATGTCAATGTTTAGAAATATTTTGATAAGATTATACGTCCCTCTTAGTTACAGTATAGAGTAAATTATTAGGTTATAAAATCTGGACGCTGACAGTTTTAGGTAAATATTTTAGTCCTGTTGTAATTTATTACCATGAATCATCGTTATAATTAACTGAATATGAACTGTTTATAAAATTCTACAATTTTGTATGGATATTTGTTTACAGGAACATTGTCCTATCGCTAATGTATAAATTAATGTTAAGTTCCTTTAAAAAAATTTATATATACCTGTTTGCAGGAATAATATTGTATTAAAATAGATTTAGGTAATGGAACAAGTGGATTGATTTGTATACACTTAAGAGTAGTATTTAGTAAAAAGAAACTCCCATTCCCCAGGAGGACAGCGTATTTAAAATCCTCTGGGTTACTCGTCATCCAGACGGAATCTTACAAGACTAGATGGACGTTGGCGCTAATAAACTTAACGGTGATTAAAAGCCGTTTAAGGTAAGTGTTATTGGTAACGTTGCTTGATATTGCACCTAGGTAAATTTGTTTTATTGAACAATTTTGTTCTAGTTTCTGCCATTTATTGCTATAGGGAATTACTTCCGCATCACTAGTTATCCGGTGCCTCCTTAGTTTGTTATGGGATTTCCGCCCCTTTCGGGCAGTTCCAAATTTAGTAATTTAATGCCTCACTCATCCGTAACATGTTGTCAATTACTCTTGACAAATATAAAACTTTCAGCTTTTTGGGCTTCTATATCTTAATTTATCCCAATCTTTCAATTTCGAAAAACCTGGGTATCTCTAAAAGAAAGGGTTAATTTTCAAAGTAAAAGATATGCTACTGCGTTTTAGATTAGAATATTAATTATTTGAAACCAGAAAGAAATCAAAGCAAAAAGTCAGTAATTGTTCATTTTAAAAGATATTTGTTAAGTTTTTCCTACTCCTGGATCAACTTTAAACCTTTATGTAACAAAAGGATGAAACGTAACTAAAGGCTTATTTGATCAAGCAATTGGACCAAAGTCTATTGTGCCCAAGACTGTTGAAGAACTAGTACGTAAACACTGGGCGTATACGTGGAAACTAATGTTTACTATTTAACCGTAAAGGATCTTCGTCGAACGGAATACTAATCAGAAACGGCTAAAGAAAGACCTGAGAGTTCGACTAAAATTATTTAAATTTCGAAACCTTACAAGGCCAGTAGATTTTTGTTACTTTAAATAGCACCGGCAGAATATTCAAAGAGACATAAATCTTATTTATATGCAAGTCGTCAGTTTTATGATGTGTCGCACGAACAGAATCGGTACACGATATTATGATGTAGTGAATAGTCACGATTTCATTAAAATTGAAAGCAAGTAGTATTTTTCATTTTTGTGCATAACATTTTCCTTTGAAACACAATAACCACCATAAATATCCACAATCGAAAAATGTAAGGTTAACGGTTGCGTCGACATTTTATTCATGCGAAATTCTCTCTGTAAACGAGTATTTCTCTAGGTGCTTCTAATACTAACCTGTTATACGTAATGACATAAAACACCATTTCATGAATGATTAGAAAGCAGTTGGGCGTAAATGAAGCATCTATTTTTTAAAGAATATTCTCATTTTTGACCCAACGCAACTGCAAGCACTTCCATTAATCGAAATTTAGGAACAATACGAACAACAATATGAAGATTGTATTATTTTGGGCACGAAATCAATTAATGTAAAATTCATTTCATGAATTGTTGCTGTCGGCAAAGGGGACATTTCTGTGATGTGGCGTAAATTATAAAAGACAGTTGCCATGAAAGAAAAAGTGGTTTATGCATTCTCATCAAGATAAGATGCTCAGTAATGGTCGTCATTTGAATGTCTGGTGATGATAAATATTTGCCGTCAATGTCATTTCCTAGTACACTGATAAATGCAGTGGAGACTTGCATTCACCCTAGCAACAACAAAACTATGCATTGGTCTGGGTAGATTATTGCTGAACTATGAAAAATAGATTGTATCTACGATTAAGCCAGCAGAGAAAAATTGTGAGACATACAGATATAACTAAGAAACGAGAAACATTAATGCTTTTGACCACGGATATACAGTTTCGAAAGTTTGTTTGCCACCTCCTTTCTCATTTTTCAGTTTAGGGCTTTCTATGGTCAGACAACAGAGGGCGTCGCTGTAGATCAATGTAGTAAACGTAAAACTACGGATTCCAAGGTCCTCGGTTCAAATCCCGACACGGCCGACTGCTTGAAAAATGACAGGTGAGCATTTTTCGCAAAAATTACGCCCTGGTTCGAATGAGAGGTTAAATGGAGGTCCCGTGTGTGTGTTGTCACGCACGTTAAAGATCCCTACCTTGCCTGGAACGGCAAGGGTTCGGCAAAATTCTAAATTTCCAGGCAACCAAAAATTCGCCTCCTGGCCAATGTAGTACCTTCTGGTGGAGCATTGGAAATATAAATGCACGGTCAAACAACAAAGTTTGGCGAGTAGCAAAATCGTGAATATGTTGTAGCTAAACAAATAACTACGCTTTTCAATGAAATGTTACAGTTACAGCAACCGAAACAAAAGTTATTTCCGTAAAATGGTATCATCATCCACAATGCAACCATTTTCAACAAAACAAATTTTAGAGCGCGATGAGCAAACAATTTTAATCCATAGCCGAATAGCAAACACAAGAAGTACACATCAGTTGTTTTTGTTGGCAATTTATAAAGAGGAAACAATAATCGGTGTGCTCGTCATTCCAACAGCAGGCCTCGCGGAATCAACATCTACCTACCTTCGTCTCCGGGCGAAACAAGGTGAGCAGCGGAACGTGATAACTCGAGGAAGTTTTCCAGCTATGCGGGGCGCCAAGGAATGGGGACACAAGCGAAATCGTTGGAGATGTATATCCGTAAGTCCTGTTCGACGAGTTACCTGATGATGGAGCGGCTTGTGGCGAATAGCCATCCTCTCGGTCGAAAACCACAGGCCGGTGGACCCAGAATTTGGATATCGTATAGTTGAACAGCAACCAAGAGGAAGATCCGGGAAGCTATTCACCCCATTAACCAACCGCAAAAACACAATAAATCTGAAACAACAGAGATCAACGAGACAGCCAGAATCAATTAGATTAACGCTGTACATGGCAGTTGGACTTGAGAGGTCCGGGATCGACTAAGCTGAGAGAGAGAGAGAGAGAGAGAGAGAGAGAGAAAAGAGGTGTGCTCATTTGCAGCTCCTCAGCTTTATATATTTTTCTATTGACAAAACGTCAACAAAGTCGAGAAATCATAAACAAGACTCAAATTTAAATACAAAGTGAAAAATGTCCAAAACGCCAAACAGCCAAATTCATGAACGAATGCTGCATGTGACTTAATAGTAATGCACCAATTAACGGCCGTGTCAAGGGCTATGTAGTCCGGCTTAAACCAAAAATGGATTGTAAATCAGTTGTGCTTGTTGACAATATATATAAAAAAAAGCAATGGTCGGTTTCGCTATCTTTGCAACTCCTCAGATTGGTCCATTTTCTCTTCACAAGAATAACAATTTTAACAAATCACAACAGGACTAGAGACTACCAACTGCCAATGTCGGTTCGCGGCAAATTAAACCAATGCATTCTCAAGCCAGCAAAATCAGATGGCAAAATTTCGCTATTTGTGGTTCCCATACAAAACCAAAATAATAAAGATCCCAGTAAAAAAAATCAGTAGATAAGTTATCTTCGTCGCACTTCAAAATCGATAATTTTTACATGTAAATCTCCACAAGGAGACGCAAGATCCATTTTGGAAATTTTTGACCAACTATGAGGTGGAGGTTCCATTCTTGTCATATCTTGCTTCCGTGGAAAAATTTGTTCGTTTCCCAACACCATTAATTAGTCATAACAATAGATCAAAATAAATGAATAAATAAACAAAAATTTACAATAATAGTACATTCTTTACATAATATATCTTATATGTGATCCTTTTTTATAATATATTTCCATCACCACTGCAATATCAGTTATAATGTAAGAACATTTAATAATATCTAATCATCAAATATACCAACTTGTAATTAACTAAGACTTGGATGCAGATCTGAAAATCATCAGTGTTAATAACTGTATTTAAGATCCTACTGCGGCTAATAGAAAACTACTGATCAATATAACTGGAATTCCTTTCCATATCACTGTGTAATTCGAAACGCATTATTGATAAATACTTTAATAAATTAGAAACTCATTACCCGATACATCGCCAATAATTAGAGACACATTAACTGATAGTTTAATAATTAGATTTTTATTAATCCATTATTAGATGAATAATTGCAAACTCCTTAGCCCATTGTTAATTCTCAGTAAACTGGACATACCGAAATACAATACATTTTCATAACTTTTTAGCCAATCAGCGGCCTTGATGCGCCATGGTGCGTCATGGGGCGACAGGATGCGTGCACAGAGTGATCAGCCATCTGTGAGCATTACAGACCATTTGCAACAATAGGCGATTTATACCTACACCGTAACCAACCAATCATGTCCCAGTCGAAGTAGACATCAACATTGGAAGAAAAATGACTGGATAAGAAGAGATAATTTAACTCCCGGATAAAAATATGTTCTACACGAAAGTCTTGTTGATTTCCAAGAATCTTGTTACCTTCACTGCATATTAAACTAGGATTAATAAAACAATACGTTAAAGCTTTAAACAAATATGGAGACTGTTTCAAATGCCTTTGTAGAAAATTTCCCGCTATCTCAAATGCAAAATTAAAGGAATGAATTTTGTCGGTTCTCAAATAACAAAAGATCAAGAATTTGTTAATACCATGACCGAAACTGAGAAAGATGCATGGATTTCATTTGCAAATGTTATTGAAGGTTTTTTGGGAAACAACAAGGATCCTAACTACAAGGAAATTGTGAAAAACATGCTACAGAAATTTATGGAATTAGGATGTAATATGAGCATAAAAGTTCACTTTTTAAACTCGCATCTTGATTACTTTCCCGAAAATCCCGGTGATGAGAGTGAAGAGCAAGGTACGACGTTCCACCAAGACATGCAAGAAATGGAACGCAGGTCTCAAGGTCGGTGGAATGTTTCAATGATGGCTGATTACTGCTGGTCAATAAAAAGGGACATCCGGCCCTGGAATACCGAAGAAAATCTACTAAACGAAGTTTTTCATCCAAGAGGGAAAAAATCTTCTGAAAAGAAAAGAAATTAAAGATTGTTTAAAACTTTTTCAATTTAGTTTAGTATTTGTAATTTATTTTTGTCTCTGTATCAATAAAAGTAGCGTTCATTTTGAGCACATTTTTTATTAATTTATTTTCAACATTGATAAATAACCTTTACGTGATAGGGCAAAATGACACTCGGATTTGAATTCCGCAGATCAAAATTATACAAAATCAGATATATATATATATATATATTACTGTGATAAGGGGGTAATTTAAGGGTAGATTAAGTCATATGTGTCGTAAGATACATGTAAATATTATTAACGTTTAGGAAACCAAACAATTCCATCATTAAATGGGAGTAAATCGACAATTTTACATAAAGTCAATAGCGAGCACACTGTATATAAATCATAACTAATTTAATTCATAAAAGGGGAAGCTCATTCTGCAATAACCAGATCATATTTAGCAAGAATAATAATGTGTACGTCGTATAATACGTTTTAAATTAAATAAACAAGTCTAGAATTGAAAAGAAACAAGCAAAAGTAATGTTTTCAACGCAACGAGTTTTATTAAAATAAACATGCAATCGGTAAAGGTAAACAACCTGGCATCCTAGATATATAATAACATCATTCAAAATATTAACACATAAATAAGTAAACGCATTCAAATACGTCATTATAGAAATGTTAATACGTGGCCAAAGACATTGTATTTTCATAAAATTCAACAAATTTGGAGTAATAAATAATAAATAACAGACGGTCCGTGATGTGATAAAATTTGAACTATAGCATACACAAATAAGACGACGTGACAAAATGTAATAGAAATTTGGATTTTCTGAGAAATATGCTACATAATATAGAACGCCTACGTGAGAAATAAAGCGTTTTACCAAGAGTCTAGACAGGAAATTTGGAAAAATACCCGAGTCCTGCAGTGATAGCGTAAAGTGCGTGCAACGCCTTGATCAACGAACACGTGAGGAAAACCAATAGGAAAAATAGGTAGGTGGAGTCTTTAAATAGTACGCGGACCTTGTAAACAGCCAGTATCTCCGCGACCAAGGCACTAACCACGTCAGTGAAACGTAAATTACTACGCAAAGTGAACTTAGTAAAAATAAATAATTGAGTGAAATCAAAGTGCAAAGTCAAGTGCCAATAAATACAATAGACGTGGCAGTTAGCTTTTAAAAACGTAAGGTAAATCCTTAATTAAACATAATTCTAATATTTAAGAATTTAGGGCTCTGAAGAAACTTCAATTTAAACTACAAGTCATTCCAAGTAATTATAAAAAGTAAGCAAACTCTAAGAATTAAAATAGAACTATCCAAATATCTGCGTAAAATCCGAAGGGAGAATTCAAGCAGATTTAAGTAATTATTCTGGTCAACGAGTTAAACTACGCTCAGAATTAACTGGGAGAAGCTGTAACAGAGAATCAAATTGGAAACAATACAGTAGTGCCGATCATCCATATACACAGGCAGTTCCAGGAAATAAACAGGGAAAACACAGGTCAGAGATTTATAATCCTTTATTAGTATAAGACTGTATTTTCTATTTTTAACATTTTTTTTTATTATTTACAACGAAGTATTTGTAAGGTTCATCAAAAATCTTTTAAGAATTTATAAAAATAGAAAGAGGATCGTTTGAACGTTCAAAAGGGCTTCAAAGTAAATTACAGTGGTATTTTTGCCGACTTTCAGGAAGTCTAATTTTGGTGGAATCAGATAATATTCATATTTTATTCAGGGGCTAATTTTTGAATATAAAATGAAATGAATAAGTTATTAAAATACAAAGTGTAAATATTTTCGATTATTATACGGATTTTTGGTTTGCTTCATTTACATTATTTTAACAGAGGAGCTAGAGAGAAAGGGGGTTAAACAATCTTTATTGTCGCGTCGTAGGGCACTTTGTGTTGATTAGATTGAGCTAACCGAGGCAGATATAAAAAAACCGAATACGAACATAGCAATAAAGTTATATAACACATCAACGTGCAGCGAGAATAACGGAAAAGGATAAATAGCATAGCAATATATATAGTATAGACAGGAAACAACGCTCAAAATTACGGCTATAAGCCACTTATTAAATATATAAATATTCTAGGTAGTTTTTTACACAAGGTAAGATGATAAATACTAACGTATTACAGTTAATAAGATGAAATAATAACTTGGACTTATGGAAAGCTCAAATGATCATTACAAAATATTGCTAGTAACTGAAAGAAGGAAAAGATAAGGTCTTGGACAGGACTTGAACGTGCATCTTAGTCTTTCCGGAACCATGCGTTTACCAATTACGCCACCGAGAGCGATGACAATAATCGGAAAATTTACAAATCTAAATCGAATACAAAACTATACATAAACCTAACTTTCAATTACGTTTAGCAATTTTGTCAATCATATCTGACATTGTCAAATTTATGACCTCGAATATATATATATATATATATATATATATATATATATATATATATATTCTCGTGTAATTTGTAAGTTAATTATAGATACATAAGGTCATAGGTCAAGCTAGGGTGTATAGTCACTATTCACGAGAAAGTTAATTAGGTATTTTAGACAAATAAGATAGCGCATATTCGACTTAGAGTAGAAATTTAAGGTAATTTAATTTAGTTGCAGCTTTGCATTCATTTATTTAGTAAGGTATAGCATAATATTTCTAGAGTAGGAAACTAGAGGTTAAAAGTAACAAGGTGAAAATACCGCTTTTATTCTAATTTCAGATAGTGTACGAGAATGTAGAAGTGTTGCATAAACGTTAGCATAGGATCGATATTCGTAAGGACAAACTTGAAACGTTTCAATATAGCATGTTAAACACAAGCTTGTTTTGGTTAGGGTAAGAAAATCAATAACTTCTAGAAATATTAACGAACGTTACAAGCAGACACGTATCAATATCACAGACGAAAACGGTTTTTAATAAAGAATATGAAAGACAAGAATGCAAGAGTAAATATCAGTTAGACTTCGTGATAAACACGTGAAAAAAGACAGTTCTCTAGCCTGTACATAGAGTAAGACCGGAGATGTTTGTATCGATCAAAAATAAGAAGAGAAATGAAGCGATGTAATTGGACGTTACAAGTATACGTGCAACAGTTTTTTAAGTTAGGTAGGGCTGTTATACAACGGGGGATTTGTAAGAAAGGATCACAAGTGAGAAAAGGTAATATATAGAAGAAAGGGAGAAGGAATATGTTTTGTTTAGTTTGGAGGACGTGAATATAGTTAGAATTAAACTTCGTTGAGGCTAGTTTTTCGCTGAAAAGCTCAGACGGTTGGCGATTTCGAAGGTGTTCCAAGTAATTTTAGCTGTTTATACATCGTATTTCAAACAAAGCTGAGAGTCGTTGGAGGTTTACGTCGAAATTGGCGAAGGTTAGGACGGTTATTTTAGGAAGCGAGTAGACGGTTGGTGTTTTACTTAAAAATATTGTTATCCGTTGTAGTTTTACGTGCGCAGCATGGAAAATAGAGGGGTACATGGGCCCTATATAACCACCTCAGTGGAAGGTGGCGTGTTCTTATTCTTACGTTCTTCGCTTACCTACGAGGTTCCTTCTAGTGAATATATTAAGCGATTTTATATATAATTAATGGTAATTCCACACAAGTTGGTGTGGTTTGATGATAAGTCAACTTACGTAAAATTTGAAAATAAATAAAGAATTCTGAGCGAAGCGTATACGAAGTATGTAAGTACAAATGACTACTTTGGGTGTTGAAATGTACAAAAATTGTTAAAATTTGGAATTGAATGGTGGATGTAGCAATCATTGATTAGTTCTTTATAAATGGGAATATGATGTGGAAATTTTGGAAGTTGGATGCATTTGGTTTATTGTAAATGAAGAGAGATTTTGGGATAGCAGCATGCAGAGAGAGGAATGGTGATTCAACCTGGGACCTGTTCCATAGACTAGAGCCATACTAGACGGCATCTTCTTCAAGGACTGGTTTGCGGATACCTACCAGAAAATAGTTACCAGGTAACAAAATTTATAAAAACATTTTGTGGTGGTTATTGGCTATGTTTCTTTTAACTTTTTGTGCTTTGGAGTGTTTATATTTTATGAATTTAATGAACTGAAAATTTTATGGGATTTTAGATGTAGATGAAAACTTATTTACGTAGAAAAGGATAATTAATTTAAAGATAACCAGGCTATGTTGTACAAAGTAAAGGGGACTTATTTTATTTTCTCAGTGCTGTAAATTTGCACTCAAGTTCAAGGAGTTTTACTGTGAGCTCATAATAAGACAAGGGGTTAACGTCAGGTATGAGGATAGCCCTTTAACTTTAATGGGGTATTTGTTTAATGAGGTTATCAAATCCAATAACACTTTGAAAAAGGAATTGTTGATAATACAAATAATACGATGGTATATAATAAAACGTTTTTTGAAAATGTAATATTTATTTCGTGTAAATAGAGTGTGATGTATTTTGATGAGGCGTTATTTTGAGTATGAGAATAGAGAGAGATTTCTTTTAGGTTACAGCATAGGAGCAGTGAGTGGAAGTTATTAGAATGAGCAGTCCAGGTAAGCTTCATTTGTTAGTTTTCGAAGCGTATTTTAGGGGTGTCAGAGTGAGCAGCCAAGGTAAACTATACAATGTAATTGTACCCAAATTGTAGGGGCACGATTAGTCCTGGTGTTTGGAATCGGGAACAAATTTTGCCACGGATGAAAGATATGACGAGATTGAAGCCTCCACATCCTTATTGGGATTCCTATAGTTGGTCAACAATTTGCAAAATGGATCTCACATCTCGTTGTGGAGATTTACATGTGAAAATGGTCAATTTTCAGGCCGTACGAAGGTGGTAGCCTATCTGCCAAAATCTCGACTTTACAAAAAATAACAATTTGAATCTACCAAAGAAATCAAAATGTCCAGCGATTGAGTGTCGACTAAGTTTTGGTTGTAGATGAAGACAACAATGATGAAGTCGGTGCCCAAGCAATAAAAACGCTTTTATACGTAAGCATGGGAAAAAGTGGCCACAGTATACGACATGTTTCAATTAATACCACGAACAATGCTGCACTTTTAAACACTATAAATTTTACTTGTGCCGTTTACTTAAGATAAATAAAGAGTATTTTAGTTTAAAATTTCAATTTTAAAATGTTATTCGTTTAGTTTATAATATTCATTGTTTTATTTCAATCAATAAAATTTGCTTTTTTGGTACATATTACTAAAGATTATTAAATTTTTTTCTTTCTTTCGTTCTGTTGTTAGAAAATAAAAGCGTGGCAAAAGTAAGACTGGACGACAAAATAAGCTCCTTGCCTTATAGCATTAAAACTTAACATTAAATTTTCTTAAGACCAAAATTAACTTCTTGTATTATAAATTATATCACAAAATTGACAAAATTATTAAAGGTTGATACATTTTACTTGCTACACAGTTATGTACACTATTATACAGTGTCCCAAAAATTCCGACCCATTTTCATCGTTAACAATTTTTTACAGGGTAAAGATAAAAGAAGCGGTTTATACTAATTGATTTATTTAGTGCGTAAGTATTTGAGTATAATTCCCATTGTGCAACTTTTTATATAGGGTGTTTCCAAAGTATGGTCAGTTTCAACGTAAAAATTCTACACTATTTAAAATGAAACACCCTGTGTATGATAAAGCCATGCAAAAGACCAATTCCTTATCTTTTCAAAATGTATAATTTGTTACACTTTACCATTAGAACAAGTGAGTAATTAACTTTTCAACGACAGCGTGCTTAAAGTGTCCTAGAGAATTCTGTCGCATTTTAATCGTAAATAACTTTTTACTTGATTCGACTTTCACTAGTAGTTTTATTGTTGTTCCGAGTTTTGTCCCGAGTGCATCACTGATCATTTTCAATAATAAAATACGTTGAGTATTATTTTAAATACAACACCCTGTGCATGATAAGAACATTTTAAAGAAACGTGCTCCTATTTTCCAAATTGTATAATCTGGGAAAATTTTCTTTCAGAAGAAATAAATAATTTTTAAAGTCGACGATTAAAAAATTGAGAACGGGAAGTTTAAAAATTTATTTTAAACTATTTTAAACTGAGAGTTAGGTATAATAAAACAAAACAATAAAAACTTAATTTAAATATTTTCTATTTTATAAACGTGATTGCAAGTATTTCTGTAGATTTTACCTCTTTTATTGGATTTTTTTAAGTAGGTGTTTCTCATATCCGATAATTCACGTTTGACTAAGTCGACTTTAATAACATTGTTCTGTGAGAATGTAATCAAAATAATCGTTAGGTTTAACATTGTTATTACATACATTTAGCAGTGTGTCTGTACGTATTTTCTTTCTAAAAGATAATGGTTCGTTTTACTATAACTGAAAAATCAAGAACACTGATTTTGTATGCAAAACACGGCTCGATTTCCATAGTAAGAAGACAATTTCCCACCATACTTGGAAAAAATTCCCTGTCACAGAATAGTATAAAAATGGTGCACAATATTTTTCCAATCAGATTCTACAGAACGAAAAAACAGGAAAGCCGAAATCGCGATATTTATTTGAATAAACTGTTGCGAACTAACGAAGTTTTACAAGAAAATAATAAACAAATCTGCGTTCGCAAGATAGCCAAAGTACTTTACATTTCAAAATCGTATTGGTATAGGTGTTTGAAGGTTTTGCAATTAACTGCATATAAAATACAAATATATTAAGAAATCTATAAGAAAGATTTTGAAAACAAATTTGTTTTCGGAAACCATCTTGGATGCATATTGAGTTCATCCAAATGTTCAAATAATATTGTCGGATGAAGCTGTTTTTCATTTGACTGAACAATCCTAGAGTAATAAGGGAAAATACAAAAGGGATTCGCCCAAAATGAATGTGTGGTGTGCAGTTTCAAATAATGAAGGATATGGACCTTTCGTCTTTCAAGAAAGAAAAACTACTGATGGAATTTATACAGACATGCTAGATAATTGTTTTTTACCCCCTGTTGGACCAAGAAGATATTAGAGCCTCTATGTACTTTCAACCAGATGGTGCTGCACTGTATTATTCGTTAATCCCCAGGATTTCTGTAACGCAGATATTTCAAGATAATTGGATTTGTACAGCGGGAACAATCGCGTGGCCCCCCCACATTCATATACGATATCTCAGTTCCTCACTTTTTTATTTGGGGCTATATGAAAGATAGGTGTTTCAATCCCATTCCAGACACTCTCGAAAAATTACAGCATTATATTATCCGAACATTTCAGGAAATGAATCAAGATATGCTGAATACTTCTTTTGATAACCTTTTATTAAGACTTCTGAAATATAGAGATTAAAATGAAAGACATTTCGAACATCTTTTGTAAAAGCATTAATTTTTTCTTTAATTGTAGTTTGTTAAGTACCTAGACGTAATTACGCAAGGGGCGTCATAATTCATAAGGTTAAGGCACGCCGAAACAACCAAAGGAAACTTAGAAAGGCCAGACTAACTACAAACGCGGAGAGTAGAGGGGATTCACATATACACAAAAAATACATCGCCATCGATTTTTCTATTTACAGAAACAATAAAAATGTCTATCTAAAACAAGTGAAAAAAGTACATAAAGTTACTATTTAAAAAAATCCTCTATAAACAATTTAAATAATGGCTCTACGAAGTGCGCATTTCGTCGCTAACAGGTAATACATCTAGTCAAAAAAATAATACTGAAACAATCATATAAACAAGTGCGTTGAGTAACAGAAATTTTTTTTTTTAAATTTACAAAAGAAAAACACATCGTTAGTAAAACGAAAATTTTAGCATAACAAGGAACACTAGCACAGCTAATTCCAGAGTGGGTCTTTAACAAACAAAAAAAAGTGCTTCGTTCGTACGTCAATGCAACTTGGGTTTATCACTTGGTATGTACAAAAAAAAAGAAACAAGTCGCATACCTCTATGGGTCGGGATATATATCTTGTAATCCATTGGAGGTGGATCAATACAGCAACATCACGGTGAACGGTAACATCCACGCAGCTATCGTAATTGTAACGGCGGTCTAAATTCCAGAGCAGTAGTCTACGTCAAAGATTAGTCGGGCCATTCGTAAAAAGCGATCTGGCCTAACGTAGGAAAATCATTAGGTCTCCGTCAAAAAATAGTCGGGCCATTCATAAAAAGCGATCTGGCCTAACGTAAAAAAAACATTAGGCCTCCGTCAGAGAGCTAAAAAGGGAATCTTATTAGTTTTGATAAGTGCGGAAGAGCCTACCGATGCACCCCAGATATCCACTTCTTGTCAACAACAAATATGCATCGCTCTTGAAGTAATAAAACGAGCAACCCAGAAAATATATCAAAACATGAACTGCAGAATAAAATTGAAATTGTTTTTTTCGTAAGAATTAAATCCAATTCCAGCATTATCCAACACACAGGTGTAATTAGGAACTCGAAACAAGCTTTATCAAATAAGTACGATCCATTATTTCAACGAGTCTTTAGGATTAGATATTATTAGAAGTAATTATACGCTATAGTGATATGTATAGAGCCAAAGTATACCTCAAAAAGTTACCCACTATTTAAATTATAGAAGAACTTTTCAATTCGCCGTAAATAGGTTTAAATAAAATTGTAGTAAAGCGTACTTATTGTAGGAAGTTCTAATATACAGGATGGTGTCTGAGTATTGGAAGCAGAATCTATGTGAATGAGTAATGAAATAAAAGGTGTAAGGTTTCGTACACCGTCGGAAGGTGAACGTAACAAGTTCTTAGTTTATAATTGTTTAAAATAAATTTTTTAAACTTCCCATTCCTAATCATATAATCTACGCAATCCTTTACAATGAAATTATTCATTTATTCCGAAAGAAAATTTTCCCAGATTATACAATTTGGAAAATAGAAGCACGATTCTTTAAAATGTTCTTAACATGTACAGGGTGTTGCATTTAAAATAATACTGAACGTATTTTATTATTGAAAATGATGAGTGTTGCACTCACCACAAAACTTGGAGCAACAATAAAACTACTAGTGAAAACCGCATCCTTATATCCCTTCTAAGTAAAAAAATCATTTACAATCAAAATGCGTCAGAATTTTCTAGGATACTTTAAACACGATGTCGTTGAAAATTAAATTACTCACTTGTTCTAATAGTAAAGTGTAACAAACTAGATATTTTTGAAAAGAGAAGGCATTGGTCTTTTGCATGGCGTTATCATACACAGTTCCATTTAAAATAACGTAAAATTTTTACGTTGAAAATTATCATATTTTGGAAACGCCCTATATAAAAGGTAGCATAATGGGAATTATATCCTGCAAAAAACTTCCAAAGTAAATAAATCGATTAGTGAAAACAGCATCCTTCGATCTTTTCTCTGTAAAAAAGTTACTAAAATTCAAAATGGGTCAGAAGTTCCTGGGACACCGCGTCTTTTATTCGTTGTTGGGTGACAGACAGCTGTAAAAAAATTAAAATACTTCAAAGACAATAACTATATACACAACAAGCAAAATTTAGATAATAAGTGCCTTTAAATGCACTAAAAATAAATGATATAGATCATTTTACCAAAATTATCTGCACTTCTAAATAATCTTCAAAATTTCATCGATGTATTCTGATTTTTTCGATACAAGTACTGTGCAAGGCATCATAATCCTAACTCAGAACATTGCTATAAAGCAAAAAAATTAATATTAAGCAATGATAAATTTTTAAACAGCATATTGATGACGAGAATCATCATAACCCAAATACCGTAATTTTCACATAGCACACCCATTTAAGACCAAAGCTATCGAAAATACAACAGATTGAAGATGTTGATTGTCACGACTCCTTTCAATATGTAAATAGCTTAGTTTATATTCATGTAATATAGTGAAAAATGAATCTCAACAAAATATCAATCAAGCAAACATACGCTGGGTCTATTATGCATATTCATAACTTTCTTTACTTTCCATTTAAAAATTAAGGAGAACTGTAAAACGCCGCAAATCATAGTTCAAGATAAGATGTATGATAGATCTTGTGTACCCATCTATATACCCCACAGCGTTTTAACCTTAATTACGTTAAAATTAATCGTTTATGAGGAAAATAACCTTAGAATTTTCTTAGATATTTTCAATCTGTGCATTATTATCATAGTGATTCGCAAGCTGTTATGTAAACCATACCGATCAAAGTCAATTGGACAGTGATCATTTTTGCAGATAATATCTATAATGATTCACAATTTCTGAGGATTATAATTATAAATTATTTAAATAATAATTTAGAATAATTATTAACAATATTAGTAAGAATATAATTAGCTCCCGGTTCTTTTATCATCGATCCAGTGGGTAAATCGTTTTCAGGTTTTGATTTACTCCCAATTAGATAAAAAAATCAAATTTTTTAATTGTAAAATATTAGCGTGCGTGTTGGCAATTTGCAAAAAAAATATCAATGGCCAATTATGTAGAATTTGCAGCTCAACAGATTGGTGCGTTTCCTTCTACGCAAAAAGCCAACAAAAAGTTTGGAATCATAAATGCGATTCCAATATAGAATGTTATAATAATATATGGGATATAACTTAACTTATTATATATTATATATTTTAACCACAACAAACATACAGGGAGTATATTTTTAACTAGTTAAGCTAATAACAAAAGTGAAAAAAATTTAATGATTTAAATAATGAGGGTTGAACCTAATTGATAAAACCTCCAATTTGATATTGTAACATAGACAACTGCTTTTTCAAATTATATACAGCACTATTTAACATTTCTTGTTTAATTGCACCAATTTGCTGTCTAATTTCCTCTAGTGTTGTTTGTCGGGTTCTTAACAACAAATCTTTTGAATAATCCCGCATCCAGTAATCCACCGGGTTAATATCGAGCTATCTTGGCGGCCATGAATTTTCATAATGCGTGCTTACGAGGGTTGCTTTTTAAGTTTTTATAAAGAGCTGGACTAAACAGTAGATATCTTTAAAAAAATTTATCGTTTTTGAAGTATTTTCCAGAAAGATTAATGACTTTTGCATGCGCTCGATCCGGCTCTGGAAGCAGTTATTCCACTCGTTTGTTGGTATAATCAAAATTACATTTTTGTATGCATCGACTGCTTCTTCTAGCGACTGGTACATTTGACCAGTCGGTCCTTGATTTTCGGAAAGGTATAGAAATAGTTGAGAAGTAGGTAGCAACTGTGCGAGGATGGTCTAACAATTCGATGTTTTGTTTAGTTAAAATTCTAATTGTCTTGCGAGCTATGTACGTAGCATTGTCTTGGTGGAGGATGATTCGTCGTATGGGGTTGGTTTTTCGAAGCCCCGCGATGACCTGCGGTAAACAAATGGTTGTATATCAAATCGCATCAACAGTTCTTTGATCTTGCATAGGAATTGTTACTACATGATCTGCCTTCGGGAAAAATGTTGCAACCATCTTCTTGGTGACTCTTTATGAACGGATGACTTTTGTCGGCTTTTTTTACCGTAGAACACCCAAACAGACAATTGGCGTTTATTTTATGGCTCGTATGAGTAAATCCAAAAGTCTTCACCACTCACGATGTTGTACACGTTTTTAAAGTTTTCTGCGTTGAAGCGATCTAGAGTTTTTTTTTGACACCAATTCACCCTAACTGCTTTCTGTTCTTCGGTCAACAGATGCGGTATCCAACGGGAAAGTAATTTTTTTACACACAATTATTCATGCAAAATTTTTTGAATTGTAGTTTTAGAACCCCCCAATGATACCTCGATTTCGCGATATGTCACATATCGATCTTGCGCACGGCATCGACGTTTTCCTGAATGACTGCCGTTTTTGGCGCACCTGCTCTTGGATCGTCGCTAAGACTAATCCGTCAACGTTTGAATTCTCCATACCAACGAGAAATTGTTGGCCGATGTGATTGCTTCATTGGCGAAAATTGAAACCATTGGACGCGGCATTCCTGTTGAGATAATTATCTTCGAAAATTATAATAAATAATTGCGCAAAAATGTTCACAGTTTAATTCCAATTTTCGATTAACTTGTTAACTTTGAGAGTTCCTTGTAACTACAGCACTACATGTATCCACTGAAGCTTCGGATTTAGGTTAACTAAAGATTGAGGCTAATTTTTAGTACTGAAATTTGATTAGTTGCAACCTCTATGTCCCAGTATGCAAAACATAAACATGACCTTAGAAAGCAGGAATTAAGATTTATTTAACTAGCCGATGAATACGAAGATCTGCTCCATGCAGCATAAAAATAAAGTTTTCAATTCCTTCGTACTCATTTTGCAATTGCGGAATCGTCTAATCACTTACAGGTACCGGTCACCATCAAGAACTGCAGATACGTTCACAAAAGCGACGAAGTTTTCAGTGAACCGCCCCAAACGGTAACCTTTTTTAAAGACCTGCCTGAACGATTTATGTGAATTTTAAGCTGACCATAATCGAACTCGCGAACTGTAGCGCTATCTTCCAATGCGAACTGGTAGCTATACAAGAGGCTATCGATTACGTAATAAACCATACGGGCAGAGACGAGTATTATATAATCAGTGATAGTAAATCGGCGCTGACGGCTTTAACAAACATGAACACCTCGACAGACCTCCAAGAGAACGTCTAGAGGATAGCGCATACGGCGCTCGAGTTTCAACGTTTAAAGTTCTGTTGGGTTAAGTCGATGGTAACGTAGGAAACGATAAAACTGATGAATTAACTCAAGAGGCCGCGACGGGCGACTTTCGGATATCACATTCGTCGACACCGAGGTCTATAATTAAAAGAAAGCTGCGCGAAAAGTCAATCCGACAATGGGAAGAGAGGTGTAACAACGCTGTCACATGCAGGTTGACCCACACATTCATACCGAGCATAGAAGCTATAGGTAATGTCGGTGAAACTCGATCATAAAATGGCGCAACTGATAACAGGGCACGGCGTCCTGAAAGCGTATTTACAAAGGTTCGGTTTAACCGACAACGACCGCTGCGAATGCGGTGAGGGCGCAGAAAGCGCAGAGCACGTGCTCTTCGACTGTCCACTGGAGGTAGCAAATCGAGGGTTAGCTGATATGAAATTAGCTCTCGTAGGGCGAGCATTGGCCAAAGAGCCTAGAGGGAGTCGGAGAAGTAGCTAACCAGAAGGCGTTCTGAACAGCCTTTAGAGAATTCGCAGGAAGGGTCGCGAGATTAGACGGTGATAACCGCGCGTAAATCGGAATGGGGGAGGATTGGAAATTTTAAATTTTGACTTGGCGTGAGAAATGATATGAGTATGAAATAACCAAAACCTGGAGAAAAAATTATAATAATAATATAATAATTATAACCAAAAGTCTATATGCACGACCACCCCCACACCACTAGAACAATCACTGTCCCACCTTCTACGCGCGGAAATTCGGGAATAAACGAAAACAAATCAATAATAACAAATAAATCCGAAAACCTTCATTAATTTAAATCAGTAAATAAATAAACACAATAAAATAGAGTGAAACCGCGCATCCCTCCAGAACTTTAAAGTTATAGTGATTGTGACCCTCCCTCCCACGTTCAGTGCATACCCACCAGGACTATAACAGTGCATAACCAACCCCCTAGAAATAAGAAACAAATAGATGTAGGCAGACCACAAGATCCTCGGATACTGGGAAAATTTATAATGAAGGTAAGAATAAAATTGTGGTGGCTGTACTCGCATAAGCATTGATTTGTGTTAATAAGAATTTTTTTTGAAATAATTTAACGAGCACGTTTTTGTGTGTAATGGCGCTAGCCGACATAATGCTTATGCGAGCGCACCTGATAATTTATTTGGGTGATGCTTCTGCTAAATGCACTGTTACATGCTTATGCTTTTAGATGTTTATTTGTTTATATACATATATATATATATATATATATATATATATATATATATATATATATAATCTTCAAGTTTTATTTGCTGATAAATATTAATTTAAAATTATATAATTTATTGAGGATTGCAGCAATTATGGAAGTCTACTCTTTATTTTATAACTCGAGCTTTCGAGAATTTATTTTTCTCTTCTTCAGGAGCAACTAAATACATATAATGGTAAACAAATAAATAAGTTTTGGAAGTTAGATACTTACAAATGCGAGGTTTGACTTAAATTAAAAATATTAATTCTAAATTACAAAAAATTGGTTTTCAAATTTTGAAGGTATAAATGTCAATGTCAATGCGTACTACAAGATTTAGATTTTAGTCATATAATAACACTAACTCCGTGGATTAATTTTAAACATATAACAAGTATTCAAATAATTAACTAACTAACAGGTATAAGTTAATCGCAAGTGTATGTCAGTCTAAATTAGATCATTAGTAAAATTAGTAGGAAGATGTAGTAGTAATTAAGTTACATTCATTCACATTGTATATACATACACAAATATATAGACATACATATGTGTGTGCATACATAGGCATGTAAATACATTTATATAAAAAATACATAAATATCAAACAAAAGAAAAACTGGACAAAGGAACGAATGTTTACATTTACAAACATAAAGACCTAAAAACACAAACAAACACACCTATATACAAACAACCCACCCTCACATACATACATATAAACACAAACACATAAACACACACGCATACATACACACACATACAGACACAGGCAAACAAAACACATAAATCTAAGAGGTATAGAACCTAATGCGATTTAAAACTATGTTTGTGGTTCTGTTGTTGTTCTTATTTTGGAGTCTATCTCTAGTAAATATGCGTATATGCAGTTAAGATTATCTATATCTTTCTTTAAGTTTAGTGCTTCTGGTTCTTGTGCAATCCTAACCATTTCTATAAATTTTCTTTTGTAGTGTCTTTTCACATCTAGAATTACTGCTTCGGTATAATTCATTTTGTGGCCTGTTTCTATACAATGCGTTGACAGTGCTGAAGAATTAACGTTTCTTCTCGTATCACTTTTATGTGAAGTAATTCGTTGATGGAGCGTTCTTGATGTTTGGCCAATATAGTTTTGAATACAATTACAACAAGGAATTTTGTATACTATGTTAGATTTTAGTTCTTTGGAAGTTGCATCTTTGATTTTAGTGTAAAGGCTTCTGCTTAATTTGACATTTTTTAATGCTATTTTAATTCTAGGGTTTTGATCAAAAATGTTATCCGTTTGGTTAGATCTCTGATATAGGGTAAGCTTACGTATTTTGAAAGACTATGATCTTGTGTTAGGTTGTTGGTTTCTTCTTGTTGTGTTTGTGGTTTTGGATGCTTTTTGATAGGTGTATTATATATGAGTTTTGTTATAAATCTCCTAGGATAACCGTTTTTTTGAAGTATTTCATGAAGGATTTTAAATTCTTATCGATAAAGGATTGATTTGATAATTTCACTATTCTTGTTTTAAATTTAAAATGGTATTGATCTTCATAAACATGGGATGGTATGACATATAGTTCAGGTATCTTCCAGAGGAAATTGGTTTTTTGTACCAATCTGTTACGATGGTTGTATTGTTCCTTATTAATTTCATATCTAGAAAGGATACAGATTTGTTTGTTTCATTTTCAACGGTGAATTGTATATATTCATCATAGGCGTTGAAAGTATTTAGTATGATATAATACACCTATCAAAAAGCATCCAAAACCACAAACACAACAAGAAGAAACCAACAACCTAACACAAGATCATAGTCTTTCAAAATACGTAAGCTTACCCTATATCAGAGATCTAACCAAACGGATAACATTTTTGATCAAAACCCTAGAATTAAAATAGCATTAAAAAATGTCAAATTAAGCAGAAGCCTTTACACTAAAATCAAAGATGCAACTTCCAAAGAACTAAAATCTAACATAGTATACAAAATTCCTTGTTGTAATTGTATTCAAAACTATATTGGCCAAACATCAAGAACGCTCCATCAACGAATTACTTCACATAAAAGTGATACGAGAAGAAACGTTAATTCTTCAGCACTGTCAACGCATTGTATAGAAACAGGCCACAAAATGAATTATACCGAAGCAGTAATTCTAGATGTAGAAAAGACACTACAAAAGAAAATTTATAGAAATGGTTAGGATTGCACAAGAACCAGAAGCACTAAACTTAAAGAAAGATATAGATAATCTTAGCTGCATATACGCATATTTACTAGAGATAGACTCAAAATAAGAACAACAACAGAACCACAAACATAGTTTTTAAATCGCATTAGGTTCTATACCTCTTAGATTTATGTGTTTTGTTTGCCTGTGTCTGTATGTGTGTGTATGTATGCGTGTGTGTTTATGTGTTTGTGTTTATATGTATGTATGTGAGGGTGGGTTGTTTGTATATAGGTGTGTTTGTTTGTGTTTTTAGGTCTTTATGTTTGTAAATGTAAACATTCGTTCCTTTGTCCAGTTTTTCTTTTGTTTGATATTTATGTATTTTTTATATAAATGTATTTACATGCCTATGTATGCACACACATATGTATGTCTATACATTTGTGTACGTATATACAATGTGAATGAATGTAACTTAATTACTACTACATCTTCCTACTAATTTTACTAATGATCTAATTTAGACTGACATACACTTGCGATTAACTTATACCTGTTAGTTAGTTAATTATTTGAATACTTGTTATATGTTTAAAATTAATCCACAGAGTTAGTGTTTTTATATGACTAAAATCTAAATCTTGTAGTACGCATTGACATTGACATTTATACCTTCAAAATTTGAAAACCAATTTTTTGTAATTTAGAATTAATATTTTTAATTTAAGTCAAACCTCGCATTTGCAAGTATCTAACTTCCAAAACTTATTTATTTGTTTACCATTATATGTATTTAGTTGCTCCTGAAGAAGAGAAAATAAATTCTCGAAAGCTCGAGTTATAAAATAAAGAGTAGACTTCCATAATTGCTGCAATCCTCAATAAATTATATAATTTTAAATATATATATATATATATATATATATATATATATATATATATATATATATATATATATATATAGGATACTAAAAGTCTATAATTTAACATTTATATGATAAAATTATATAGGTTACTTACGATTATACAGTTTACAATTATATAAACATTAAATGACATCTATATGACATGGACAGGTTTTTGTTCATACGCATACATTTAAAAGTTTCTTATAAGTATATGTAAAATTAAAGTTAAAGTTAATGTAGTAAAGATATTAATTAAATAAAGTAACATAGTCATTATAGGTCTTGTTGATAAAAATAAAAATAGAAACTAAAAAGTGTTATACTAGTTTTTAAAAATTAAAGTTAATCGTATTCTAATAAAGGTGTTATAAATTTGTATAGTGTGATAGTTTTATATAAGTTTGGAATTATTTTTATTCTTTATTATTGTTATAAGATATGAATAAATATTGTTTAAATTTTGTGTGTCTGTTTTTTTATTTATATCCTTTCTTCGAGAGCAATCGCGATCATTTCAAGAAATAAGCGTTTTTTATAGCTAGTTTCTCTGAATATAATTCTGGTGTCATTATAATTCATAGTGTGACCTGTATCAATTACATGGGAAGCTAGCGCGCATGTTTTTTTGTTTAGATTGCAATCACTTTTGTGTGAGGTTAGTCTTGTAGATAACCAATTTGATGTCTGTCCAACATACCTACCATTACAGTTATGACAGGGTATACTGTAGACTACTCCTGACTGTCGGGGTGTAGGTGTGTGGTCTATAAGGTTACTATATAATACCCTATCTAAAGTTTTAATTGGTTTTTTGATAAGTTTGATGTTTTGAAGATCCTTAAAAAGATGTTTTAATTTATCTGTAAGTTTATCAATGTACGGAAGTGGAATAAACATTGTAGAAGACGTGGAGCTGGTATTAGTGTCTGTAGTATTGTTGGAGTAAGTGCTGATTAATGTGGTATTTTTTCTTGTGATGGTGTTGAAAATTAGTTTGTTGATTAGAGGTTTCGGATATGAATTAGTAAGTAGTAGGTTTCTGAGTATTAAAAGATTTTTGTATCGTAGGGTAGGGTGTGTAACAGATTCAATTTTTCCCATGGGTGCCAGCGTGTCTCCCATAATCGCACAATATGTTATGGATGATCTACTAAACGACCGCATCACCAAATTTCATTTCCAATTTCCATTTATCAAAAAGTACGTCGATGATTTGATTTGTTGTGTACCTTCTGATAGCGAAGAATACATACTTCAAGTATTTAATAGTTACAATCCTGCCATGCAATTTACCATAGAAAAAGAATCCAATTACTCAGTACCTTTTTTAGATATGAATGTGTTACGTACTGATAATGTATTAATCACAGACTGGTATCGCAAACCTATATCTTCTGGTAGGTATTTGAATTATTACTCATTTCATCCGTTAAACATGAAAATAAACACATTTCTAGGCCTAAAACGAAAAATTGAATCTGTTACACCCCCTACCCTACGATACAAAAAACTTTTAATACTCAGAAACCTACTACTTACTAATTCATATCCGAAACCTCTAATCAACAAACTAATTTTCAATACCACCACAAGAAAAAATACCACATTAATCAGCACTTACTCCAACAATACTACAGACACTAATACCAGCTCCACGTCTCCTACAATGTTTATTCCACTTCCGTACATTGATAAACTTACAGATAAATTAAAACATCTTTTTAAGGATCTTCAAAACATCAAACTTATCAAAAAACCAATTATAACTTTAGATAGGGTATTATATAGTAACCTTAAAGACCACACACCTACACCCCGACAGTCAGGAGTAGTCTACAGTATACCCTGTCATAACTGTAATGGTAGGTATGTTGGACAGACATCAAATTGGTTATCTACAAGACTAACCTCACACAAAAGTGATTGCAATCTAAACAAAAAAACATGCGCGCTAGCTTCCCATGTAATTGATACAGGTCACACTATGAATTATAATGACACCAGAATTATATTCAGAGAAACTAGCTATAAAAAACGCTTATTTCTTGAAATGATCGCGATTGCTCTCGAAGAAAATCCTATAAATAAAAAAACAGACACACAAAATTTCCATTTCGAATGGACCTGCACCTTGCCGAAGTTCTAGATTACTAGAACAGGTGAAATGGCTTGCGTGTTCTAATGAGCTAAAGAGCCAAACTACAGGTACAACCATAGTGGTAGGGTCATTAGTGAGGAACCAGACTAAGACAGGTCCCCGAAAGAGGGCAGCGGCTTTTTCGGTACTTAGATTGGCAGAGACCATAGGGGTCGGTATGGCAGTCTAAGACACACTACCGCGATGTGGAAGGCAACGGGAAACCACCACATTACCTCCCAAGTACACAGCGTACCTAAATTATAATAAAATGATGACATTCTCTGGGGTAAAAGATTCCGGAGTTAAAATAGTCCCCCATTCGGATCTCCGGGAGGGGACTACTTCGGAGGATGCGATCGGAAAGTTAAGAATAAGAGTCGGGAACATTTTGCGAGTCGGAGCGTGGAATGTTAGAACTATGAAGCAAGTGGGTAAGCTAGAGAACCTAAAAATCGAAATGAATAGGTTATCATTAGACATAGTAGGGATCAGCGAAGTTCGGTGGCCAGAGGCGGGGGATTTTTGGAGTGGAGACTTCAGGGTAATTCACACAGGAGCCGAGGAAGGAAATTTGGGTGTGGGGATAGTATTGCGGAAAAAGATAGGATACTGTGTAGAAAATTACTTACAAAAGAACGAAAGAGTGCTCATGGTTAGATTAGAATCTAAACCGGTAAACACAGTAATAATACAAGTATACATGCCCACCTCTAGCTACAGTGACGAAGAGGTAGAAGCGATCTACAAAGATATCGAAGACATATTAAGACACGTAAAAGGACATGAAAATTTAATAATTACGGGGGATTTTAATGCAGTGGTAGGTGAGGGTAGGGAAGGAGCGATAGTAGGTTTATTTGGTTTAGGCACTAGAAACGACAGAGGAAATAGGCTGGTAGAATTTTGCGACAAGAACAATTTAATCATTACAAACACATTATTCCAACATCATGCTAGAAGACGATATACGTGGAAGATGCCAGGAGATATAGGAAGATATCAAATAGATTACATTCTTGTTAGACAACGGTTTAGGAATCAAGTAAAAGACTGTAGAAGCTACCCAGAAGCAGATATAGACACGGACCACAACATCGTAATTATGAAGGCCGCACTTAAATTTAAAATTTGAAAAAAGAAACGGAAAAAGGCACTTGGACCTACAGAAACTAAAAGAGAAAGATATTCAAGAAAGATTCGAAAAAAGGTCAAATGAATTGCTCAAAGATATCGGGAAAATATCTGATACTAAGGAAGTAGAAACAGAATGGAATAACATTAAATCAAGCCTCGACATGGCGGCCAGAGATATTCTGGGGTATACACAAAAAGTAAATAAGAAACCATGGATAACAAAGGATATCCTGAATTTAATAGAAGAAAGACGAAAATACAAAAATAAACCAGACGAAACAGGAAAACAGAGATACAAAGTCATAAAATGGGAAATTATTCGAAAATGCAGGAAAGCTAAAGAACAATGGATTGATGAAAAATGCAAAGAGGTACAAACTAAGATGGAAGTAGGAAAGACAGATGAAGCATACAAACTAATTAGAATCAATTTTAGGGATATAGAAACGTATAGCAAAAATATAAGGGACGCGGGAGGAAATGTCATTATAGAAAATGTAGAGAAAGTGGGTAGATGGCAAGAATATATAGGGAATTTATATGCAGGAGAAGAACTAACTGCATTAGAAAAGGAATCAGACATTGAAAATGATGACTTGGGATATCCTATACTTTGAGATGAATTTGAAATAGCATTAAAGGGTTTGAAAAATGGTAAGGCGCCGGGTACAGATAAGGTGCAAGCGTAGACTCTAAAAGCCGCTGGTCAAGCAGTAACAGAACGTCTCTTCCAACTTGTAAGCTATATGTATGAGACAGGCGAGATACCCAAAGATTTCAAACATAACATCATAGTAACTATACCAAAAAAGAAAGGCGCAGATAGATGTGAAAATTTTCGAACAATAACCTTGACAGCACACGTATCAAAAATATTAACTAGAATTGTACAAAGATGAATGGAAAAACGGGCTGAAGAAATATTAGGAGAAGACCAATTTGGGGTTAGGCGAAACAGGGGAACACGGGAGGCTATCTTAGCTCTGAGGGTGATAATGGAGAAAACAATAGAAAAAGGGGAAAGCGTGTATATAGGGTTTGTTGATCTGGAAAAAGCATTTGACAATGTAAAATGAAAAAAAATGTTCGAAATACTCAAAAAGATTGGAATGAGTTATAGGGATAGACGGATAGTACATAGCTTATACAAAGAGCAAACAGGAGTAATAGAATTAGAGCAGGAACGTAGAGAAGTAAACATCAGGAAAGGGGTGAGACAGGGATGTTCCCTATCCGCACTAATTTTTAACTTGTACATTGAAGAGGCAATGAATACTGTCAAATGCAGGAAGACATTTGGAATTACTATGCAGGGACAAAAAATTGATATGCTTAGATTTGCAGATGATATAGCGGTATTAGCATCTAGCAAGCAAGAGTTAGAAGCTGCTCTCAATGAAATGGAAACGGTTCTAACAGAGAGATACGGTATGAAAATTAACAAAAGTAAAACTAAAGTACTAGTATGCAAAGGAGGGAAAAATAAATCACAAACAAGAATACAAATATGTAACACGAACTTACAAGAGGTTAAGGATTTCTGCTACCTAGGAAGTCAAATAACGCAAGATGGGAAAAGCACAAAAGATATAAAACAAAGATTAGCACAAGGTCGTGCTACATTTAACAAGAAAAAGCAACTACTGTGCTCAAAGACCACAAACATAGAAACAAGGAAAAGATTGCTCAAAACATATGTGTGAAGCACAGCACTGTATGGCTGTGAAGGCTGGACAGTGGGAGTAGCGGACAAGAAAAAGGTAGAAGCCTTTGAAATGTGGTGCTACAGACGTATGATGAAGATATCATGGACAGACAAAGTTAAGAACGAAGAGGTACTAAAAATGGTAGGGGAAGAAAGAAGTATGTGGAAAACGGAAAAAATAGGAGAGATAGGATGATAGGCCACATACTACGGCATGAGGGAATAGTGCGGAATATACTAGAAGCAGAGATAGGAAAAAAGAGAAGAAGAGGTAGACCTAGGTTAGACTACTGCACACAGATAGTGAAAGATGTAGGCTGTAGGAATTTCAGGGAAATGTGTAGGCTAGCTCAGAAGAGAAATCAATGGAGGTACGCATCCAACCAGTCCCAAGATGGATAAATTAATGACGAAGAAAGTAACTGCACTTAAACATGATATTTATTATAAGCAACTACAAGCATCGGATGGGCAATATTCTCGAATAATGGTAATTGCGTGAAAGCATTTACTGGAAAACTATTATTTCGGCAAATGTCTAAGTGTTGGGGGATCTTGGCAGCCACAGGTTGCTTAACCCTCTTCGATAAATCTCAGTGAAAAAGGGCATAATATTAGAAAACAATAGAAGGAACATGATATTTAGTATAAGCAACTACAAGCATTGGATGGGCAATATTCTCGAATTATGATAATTGCGTGAAAGCATTTACTGGAAAAGTATTATTTCGGCAAATGTCTAAGTGTTCGGGGATCTTGCCAGCCACAGGTTGCTTAACCCCCTTCAATAAATCTCAGTGAAATAGGGCATAATATTAGAAAACAATATAAGGGGAACCGAGCTGTATTGCTGTGTGAGAATTTCAGGGAACTATGTAGGTTAGTTTAGAAAAGAAATAAGTGCAGGTACATGTCCAACCAGTTTTGAGACGGGAACCCAATGACGAAAAATAAGCGCAGATAAATCTGATGATTATTATAAACAACTAGTTGTTTGCTGTGAAATATCTGCAACTAATGTTGACTGTGCGAAAAGATATATTGGAAAAAATATTAAATCAGTAAATGTTCAAGTGCTGGGGGAACTTGGCAGCCACAGGCTGCTTACCCCCCTTCGCAACCACTGAATGTCGGAGAAATAGGGTATATAACTGTAAAACAATAGAAGGTGACCGAACGGCATCTAACAAGAAAGAACGGCGCCTATGATGAAAGACAACAAACATAGAACAAAATGTTGTTGAAAGCATATGTGGAGCACAGCACAGACAGTATGCCTACGAAATACGAGCAGTCTGAAAAGCAGACAGAAGAACAGTAGCGGCTTTTGAAATGCCGTGCTTCAGATGTTTGAGGATGGACAGACAAAGGTAATAACAAATAGGTTATAGAAACAGTAAGGGAACAAGGATATCTTTGGGAAAAAAATATGAGAAATAGAAGGGCAGAATACGTTCTAAGGCATTTTTGGGGAATAGTATGGGATATATGACAAGCAGAGATAGGAAAAAAGAGGGGATGTAGACCAGGATCAGATAGTGATAGATGCAGACTGTGCAAATTTCGGGGAAATCTGTAGGTTAGTTCAGAATAGGAAACAATGATGGTACGCGTCTAACCAGTTTCAGGACTGAAGACCCAATGATGATGATGATGACACAAAATTTAAACAATATTTATTCATATCTTATAACAATAATAAAGAATAAAAATAATTCCAAACTTATATAAAACTATCACACTATACAAATTTATAACACCTTTATTAGAATACGATTAACTTTAATTTTTAAAAACTTGTATAACACTTTTTAGTTTCTATTTTTATTTTTATCAACAAGACCTATAATAACTATGTTACTTTATTTAATTAATATCTTTACTACATTAACTTTAACTTTAATTTTGCATATACTTATAAGAAACTTTTAAATGTATGCGTATGAACAAAAACCTGTCCATGTCATATAGATGTCATTTAATGTTTATATAATTGTAAACTGTATAATCGTAAGTAACCTATATAATTTTATCATATAAATGTTAAATTATAGACTTTTAGTATCCTGATGAAGAAAATAAACATTTTCGAAAGCTTGAAATGGCTATAAGAAGTTTATATTAAATCCATGCCCAATCTGACTGTATCCCCAATATTTATCTTGCTTATACATTATAAAAACAGTCAATATTACTAATTTTATATATATATATATATATTGCTGTGATAAGGGGTTGTTTAAGGGTGTACTTTATAGTAAAGGACGTTTAGAAATGAGAAATTACCATAGGCAGCAGAAAACTGCGTTTATTTAGAATTGAGAAATGGAAATAGTTTGTAAATAGTAAGCAGTCAACACCCTGTATATAAAGTATAAATAGTTTTAAGCGACGCAAACACACACAGGAAGACGCATAGTTAGCGTAGAAACCAGGAACACATTCATTAGGTAAATAGAAAATATTTAATACCCTGTAGATAAAGTTTTAGTTAATTTAGGTAAGGCGGATAATGATATTTTTCAGTGGAAGCACGCGTATATTTATAGGTAAACATAATAAAGTGTAATTAGACACGCATTCAAAAGAGTTCCAAGCAATTAGATTAATACGGAGATAGAAATAGAGCTTCAGGTAGCATAGGTAAATGCGTACAAAGTAGTTAACCATTTTTGATAAGAAAGGAGATTAAAAATTGCGTGAACAACAGGCAGATATGAAAATTAAAAGTCGAATTGCATCAGTTGTTTATGGAAAAGCAATTAGATTTATCAAAACACCGCATGTTGATAACGAAGACATTACATGTGATTTTCCAATGCTCCACCCGAAGGTACTATATTGGCCAGGAAGCGAGTTTTTTTTACCTGGAAAATTTGGAATTTTGCCGAACCCTTGCTGTTCCAAGCAAGGTAGGGATCTTTAACGTGCGTGACAACACTCACACACGGGACCTCCATTTTACCTCTCATCCGAACGAGGGTGTATTTTTGTGAAAAATGCTTGCCTAACATTTTTCAAGCGGACCGTGTCGGGATTCGAACCCGGGACCTTGGGCGTAGTAGTCACACACATACCACTACGCCACGGAGCCGCCTGATAACGAAGACAGCTGCAAGCAGGTTACAATTATTGGGAAGCATAGAAAATTACATCAGAAACTACTTTGAATGCAATTATTTGATTGGTTATAAATGAGAGACGAGTTTCTAGACCATACCCACTCACGGAGTAGGAGAGAAAAGATATATTAGCAGGTACAGTGATAACGAAGTCAGTTTACAACTCAACAAAGGCCGAGGTGCGCCACTATAAAATAAAGTGATACGTAATAATTTTAAAAGTGAAAGAGAAAATAAGTGCCAAGATGAAAACTATAATTGCCGATTAAACGTAAGTACATTTTGGTGAATTTTATTTTAAACTAAAACATAAAAATAATAGGGCTTCTAAGTCCGGGGAAAACAAACTACAATTTCTAAGTCTGGGGGAAGAATAATACAATTTCTAAGTACGGGGACAGATTTTGAGTAAGGGGAGAAAATAAACTACGATATTCGAGTACGTGAAGAATAAATGCAATAGGGAAAATAAATGATGATAATACAATTCTAAATTTGGGGAAATTGACGAGAATAAGAAGTAATAAGTCTGAAATGAGACGACAATAAATTGGGGTGCATAAGTACAAGTTAATGGTAGTCCAGAGGGTAATGGCGATAATTTAAATGTAATGGTTCAAGCGTGTGGATAAACAATATTTCGAATGGGCATGTGTTAATCCTGAATTGGAAGAAGATAATTCTTATTCAAATGGATGCGTCGATGTAAAGAAAAAAATACCAGGTCAGATTTTTAGTTATAAGACATTTTATTTTTCTATATATTCTTATTTTGAATATTGAATTTGCTTAATATAAATGAATGTGAAAAAGTCAACAAAGGATTTGAATACGTATAAAGTGCGTGATATGATAACAGGTTTAGAACGTTCTACACTTCGTTTGTAAAGATAATAGGTTTTTTGGTGACTTTGCGTTTTGAGTAAATAGTATATGATGTTTAATAAATGAAATTTACAATATTAACTAATTGAAAAGTGTATTTCAAATAATTTACAAAAGCTGTACATAATATTGGTTTCATTATATAAAATCGAATTACTTGAATTTAATAATTCCAAATAAATGCTAGTCGAGGTCATAAGATAAAGTTAATAAGAGAGTGATTTGATAATTTAAATAGTTCAAGGAGGAGCTACGAGTTGAATAGGAAATTGATAACAAGTAAGGCGGTAACGTATCAAATTTTGTTATTGGTTGACAAGGTTGGTTCAAGATAAAATCCAGTTAAGTTTCTGGAGGGAATTTATAGCAACATTAATAAGACGGCCCAACGTCAGAGATAATTACAATCTTGTTTATACATAGTAATATTAATATGGTCGCCCAAACGATGGAGCGCGAATAATTTAGAGGGACATAGCAATAATAATAATAATAATAATAATATAACAGCCCAAAGTAGGGGCTCGATAATTCCAGTAGTATAGCAATATATATTATATTATATTTATATTTTGTATTTATTTGCATGTATTGTATTATTTTAAGGCTTGAATTGTTTTTCTGACGTTCTGCCACCATTTTTGGTGGCAGCATTTTTATAGAAAGGAAGAATGTAATAGAGAAGATTGTAATTATAATATAAATCAGTTAGGGCATGATAGGGAAAGCTATGGACGGATTTAGGCAAAATACTTAAACCAGGAAGGACGAATTTGTAAATATATAGAACAGGCAAAATATCTGGATTCACTATTAAAATATTTGGCGAATGCTTAAAAATTTGAATGCATTTTTAATTAGTTAGCTGGTTTTGGATAGTTTTAAATCGACCCTTCAGGTCGCTCCGGTAAGCAGAGCTGGCGACTGCTATCTGGTATTACGGATCCCACCTATTTTACTTTCGCGTGTCTTGTTGGTTGGGCACACTCCAAAATCAAAGCTAGGGATACATTTATTCAAACTCTAGTTTTATTTTTTGTTTCAGGTTGTTAGATTTTTATGAAGGATGGATTAATTTTGAAGTTAAATTTAATTTGAAGCACGTTTATATTTTCGCGTTTAAATCTAATGTAGTACCTGCGGGTGGAGCATTGGGGGCATGGCCGCAAGTACAGCGGCCCTTATTTACATTATAATAACGAATAATGAATAATGAATATCAATAAAGATAGAAATTTAACCAATTTGAATTTTGTGCTAATTTATAAATACAATGGTAATTTTCTCTTTATGAGAAGTCGGTAAGTACAAAACGCTTTAAAAAAACTTGCAACAACGTTAATCGTTTTCTTAATAATAATAAGCTCCATACCTTACTATTACCGTAAATCACAGTTATTAAATACCAAGGAAATATACAGCTGATGATATAGCAAAACTTAAACGACTTAGTTTTTTCTGTTTGCTTAAACTCCATCGACCTTCAAAGCACGAATCGTTGCAGGTACAAAATCCAACCTAATATTGATAAAAGCTCCGTGACACTGGCAGCTTTCACTATTGGTATATTGCTAACACTTCAAGCACGGGCACGGTTACGTTAACTATCGTACTTGTTTGCAATCGTCCGATGATTGCCTGACGATCTAATTTGCAATCCCGGGTCGGGTGTCTGGTCGTTAGTAAACTGATCTGATCTGCCCTCTCTTTTACTATCCATCGGTTCGGTTCCTGTAAGTTTCCACGCCCGAGTTAATTACATGCTACTTTCGTTCGCACATTTTGTGCGTCTAAACTATTCTAATGTCGAGGTCAATGCCGTTCTGTACGTGTGAGCATTTACTACTTTGTTTCAACACTTTTACATTTAATATCGAAAACTGCGTCATTTGTCGTTCGTAACGCACTAATTTTATGGCGGTATTTATGAGTCTGTATTTTTTTTCAGTGTTATCTCCCATCGTTGATGGTTCTTGAATCCTCGCAAACTTTTACAAATAACTAATATAACGGTTATTTCTCGGTGCCTATACGTAATTTTTCTGAATTTAATACAAAGGGTGTAAAGTCCCAATATTTATTACTGTTTGTATTTAATAAACTGGGTGCTTCCATATCTTGATTCTTCAAATAAATAGTAACGTTACTAAATGTAAACTACCAAAACTTTTAAATTTTACAGAATGTTTTCGTGATAAAAGCTCATTTAACTAAATGAAATTAAGAAATTCTTTTCTGTTGTCTAATATTTGCTTAAGTAAGGCGCTACGTTACAGGTTGCATATTACAAACGAAAACAGATAAAACCCTATAAGCAAACTATGTACAATTAGGGCTCATACAGAGTTTGATGACAAAAGTACAACTTGAAAAAAGATACGTACGATGACATAAGAAAAAATGAAGTAAAATGTGATAAAATCGGTTTAATTTAACGTGCAGTTAAAATATTAGTATGATTACAAAATACAAATTAATACGAAGAGATGGATAAACATGAGGAAACACGAACAATGATTCGCATTTAGAAACAGAAACAAATATACGGAACGCTATCGGACAGGATAATTTTTGTAAAAAGTAACAAAAATAAATATTCGTAGAAACATTTGCTGCGGTCCAAACAGAAAAGAATTCCTCACGATTCGTGGATTTTAGCAAGCGCGTAGGTCGTAATAAAGGAAGGTTAAAAGTTAGTACACGAAACACAACTTTAAGATACGATGTAGACTTCTCCGAAAGGGACAACTAAATGGTGCGTGAGCTTTTGTGTAACTTCGCTTGCAAGTTTTGGCAAAGATGTTAGCTTGCGTGGGATTTGAAAACACATGTGTGCCGGAATAAAATAAATGGGTTTTGGTTGTGTTAAGAAAAGTACTGTTTGAAGGAGAGCGATGAAAAGCTGAGGTTTCTGGATTTCTCCTCAAATTTAAAGATTATATTGGAAGTTTATCCGTGAGTAAAATATAAGCTTTTACGTTCATAATTTGTAATTATGTATACGTGGGTTTTAATTGTAAATGGGTTTGTATTTGTGTAATAGGAATTAAGAGAACGTAAATTACTTTGGTTGGACCATGAATTAGTGACAGGAAGTAGTTCTAATTAAATTTAAGCATGATATTATCGTGAAAAGTATATAATATTTGGAAATATTAAGAAATATGTGCGTATTAAATTTAAGGTAAATTTTGTTAATTGGATTCAGTATTAATTAAAGAGTGAAAACTTTGTATTTTGAATAGATAAAGGAATGATAAACGTAAAAGTTGGTATTTAATTGTTTTCTATGTATTGTTATTAAAGACCTTTCCAGAAATGGATTTAGAATGCCATATATATATAAATATATCAATATTGGAAATGGGAACAACGGTGTGTGATAGTATTATTGATTGATTCGCTTTTTAATGTTTTTTCTTTAGGATTTCTTTTAGTAATACCTGGCTAGTTTAATTTTAGGAAATTAGGTTTCTTTTTTGGAAAGTATATTTTTATTCATATTACAATTATGTAATCTTAATAGAAGTTAAATTTAGATTGAATTTTATTTGAACTAATTTATGAACTACGCAGAAATATAGAACGTTGTGAAAGGATATCCAGCCATCTCATGATGGAGTCGTATTTGGAAAAAGCACTTTATTTTTAAAATTTCTTAGACGTGACAAAATTCAATGAGTGTTTTAAGGTATCGTAGAGAAATGCATAATGTGATAAAATTAAGAAACCAAAAGCAAAGAAGGCCTATTCAGAATAACCGTCTTATATGTAAAGAAAATATGAAGGGATTGCTGAAACAAGACAGTTTGGTGTCTCTTAATTATGACAATAAGAAAAGCCTTTTAAAGTAAGCAGTTTTGTATAGTTTTGTATTTAAGCTATTTCAAATGTTTATTATTTCTATTATATTGTCCATAGGAACCCACTCCCGCACCATTGCGGTTAGTCGGTTCACCATAAAATTGTTACGGGGTTCTCACCCTTCAGGAACAATCTAAATTTATATCAACGCTCGCCCATGCGGTTGGTTACCAATTGGGCGCGTCTCCAGGTAGCGGATAGGAGAAATTCCACGATATTATGGCCAAGGGATTGGCTATCTACTCTGGAAAGGATCGTGATAAGCTATCTCTTTCAGTAGCCCAGTGCCTGAGTGGTATAAGACCACAACATGGTGAAGAGCAAGAGACTGCTAGAGCAGGATAAAATCCGCCCCCTAGCCAAGTGAAAACGATACCGCGGACCAAACCCCTCGGCCCAAGCTGTAGTTTCGTGGCTAATAGGCCTGCACTGAGGTAAACGAAGCCGGTGGGGCAATTCTGCAACACCGACACACCGCGCCTTCCCTGCTGTCGTGGTAATGTTTCACGCGCAAGAGGGTGTGGGGTCTTAGCTTAACCGCCCGGACCAAGAGGAGACAACCTCGCTAAAAATCCTAAATCCTGTGGCGAAGGATTAAGCCCAAGGGATGCGTGGCTGGATAGTTGACCAGTCCTAATCAGTTCAAAACTAGGGGACCAGCGCGGCACCCCGTTTTATTCACGCCATCCATGCCAGCAGGGGGTACCTGGCATGGCGACCATTTACCCCCCACTCGTGGGAACAATCATAATAATATTGGTACCATAAATAAAATAGAATCTAAAGAGGTGAAACCAGCAATGGGGAACCGTTCAAGTAACCAAAACATATCCATGGAGGTGGAGCAGACCCGGGATGCAAGTCCGCTTGCAAGACGGGTGTCTGGTACACCAGACACGAAGAAAACAATAAAGAAACTTGCTGGCACTGGACTGCAAGCAAAGAGGCTTTCGGGTTCTCAGCGTAGGAAGCTGAGGCAAGCTTAGAAAGTCGAAGCTGAGGCTTGGACGGAGTCACGCCCGTCCACAATGAAGGTGTCGGTGCAGAAGAAAAGCGGGGACAGTAAAAAGACCTCGTTCAGAGACTTCCACACCGACACCATCTAGAGGCGTTGGGTAGAACGGGACAGCGCCTATTCGGGATACCAAAGTTAGACCCAAAGGAAGTCGATACCCTTTCATCAAGGAACCTGTATAATTCGGGGTGCAGGCTTTGCAGATTGGGTATAATACTTAACCAGGGTCAGCACAGTAAGCCTTTTAGGATGCAGTGCGGCGGAGCCGTATGCCAGACGCACCCGCCAGGGGAGAGTGGTTTTAGTGGGTATACCGCAAGGTTGGCTATAAAAGCTTTCCACTCTACTGGGTTCGGATAACTATCAAAAAAAAACACGTAACGCTGATTTTACGTATAAGATAATACTTTACTTCAAGATATAAACATTGAATAAATTTTTAATGACCTCTTTCTTTTTTAGGAATGTCTGAACAATCGTCGTATTTCCGATCTACTTAGGTCTAAATCAGCGAGAAAAATGATCAGTAATTGTTTTTAACAGTGTTCCAAGTATTCAGTTTTTCTAATTGTTCAGCACGAGATATATCGATTGTTTTTTTCCACATAACTTATAGGCTTACCTCAAAACAAACAAGCGGAGACGCATTGAAGTGCTGTAATTACAAGTCCAACCCTACACATTAAAGAATGCGTGCAATTGTCAGAACTATAAAAATTGCTCAAAGTTTTCGCCGTTGCTATCAACACAAAGCTGTGCACGACATATCCACGATTTCGTAACATCATTTCATAATGAAACACGTTTACCCCGAATTGTAGCTGCAGTTGCCTGTATTCGTGCAACTAAATTCTCTCGGGGTTTTATAAATTGAGCTGTATATGAAACCCCACGAAAAGAAATTACAATAATTGAGACCTGGTTACGTCGGTGGATACGAAACTGGTCCACCCCGCTCTATCCAACTGCTGGAAAGGCTATTATCTAAAACATTAGTACTGAGCGGCTAAATTGAGTAGGGTCTACGTCTTGCAAAATTCGCATGCTTTGGGAAAATTTAAGGGCACCTTTTCTACCATCCCAGGAGAATAGTTTTCAGAAAGTCTTGATAGCTTTCTCCAGTCAAACGTTGTTTTTGCAGAATGTAAGGTCCAATTTACAATTGTTCCCCACACATTGACTGAAATTATGTGTTGAAAATTCAATTACCGAATACAATGTGGATTTTCAACAACCCAAACGTGTGTATTCCGTATTCCGAGAATTATTAATTACATTTTGAGTAAACAATGATTCGTCCAATTTTAAAACGTTTCTGCTAAAATTAGGATCATTCGCTTGTTGTTGTAAGAGCCATTCACAGAAGTGAATTCTCTGGGGATGATCCCCAGGTTGTAGTTCTTGGACGCGCTGGACGTAAAAAGGTTAAAATTGGTTCTCACGCAATGATGTCTACACTGTCATGTGATCTATCTGTTGTGCAACTTCCCTAGTACTTGCTGTCGGATTTTCTTCGAAAATACTTAATATATTTTCTTCATTCTGCACATTTCCGTGTCGTCTAGCACGCCCTGCGCACTCACAGCTATGTTTCCGCAATTCACCGATATCTTTTGTTCTCTCAATCAAATAAATAAATGACCGGGATGTGGAGTGTACTATTAAAGGAAAGCGATCTACGTATAACCGCGCAGCAACAGCCGCATTTTGTCGACATTCACCATGCTTTACTGCAATACATCTATAATAGAAACCACCAAGTTTTATTGTAAAATAATTAAAAAATGTTGATTTGGAAATCTCAGTTAAAATAAAAATTTTATGACGTGAACAATACCTACATTACAATTTAATCTCAAATAGTATATTACATACTAAAAAACGTAAGTAGGATTAACGTTGACGAAATTGTCAAGGCTGTCGAGGCACCGTAAATCCCTTACGTTCCGCGGTATGTATACTATTTTTTCCCTACCTCTAAATCATTAAAAATCGCTTTAAATTAATATAAGTTTAAAATTCAAGTAAAATTAGAAGAATTATTTAATGTAGGCTTAGACACGTAACCATGGGTTTGTAACTATGGTATCTATTATTTAATCAAAATAGTTCAACAATAATATTATTGTGTGTTCTGTCATTCACAAAACAGTCCTATAAAAGAGATTTGATGATGGGTAGTGTTCAAGCCGTTGATGAGGCTGCGAAAACAGCTACCCAAGAATTATTTCCTAAAAAATCAAAATTAAGATACGATTTAATATACAAAAACTTCAAAAATTGGTGTGCTCAGAAAAGTGCGCTGATTGTTGATGAAAACACATTGCTGGCATTTTTGTTCGAAAGGTCCTCACAGTTAAAACTCCCGGCAAGCTTGTGGAGTGAGTATTCTATGCTAAAAAGCACGTTAGCAATACACGACAACGTCGACATTTCACGGTATTTGAAACTGCGTGCGTTTTTAAAAAGAAAAATGATTGCTACACCCTAAAGAAGTCGTAGGTGTTTACAAGAGAAAACGTGTGTTGTTTCATAAAGAATGCACCCGACGAGATGTATCTGTTGTTTAAGGTAAGGTGCACTTTTTCAATTTAATATACGGAACAGTGACTGTGATTGGTATTGCCGGAGCATGTCGCACGGACGAATTTCTGAAATTACAACTGCAAGATGTCCAAGGCAATACCGATTTGATGGTTATTCATCTACGTGAAACAAAGAACAACATTTCACGCACCTTTACCATTATCAATAATGATATCATGGAGTTGGATATTTTCCTTTTTCCAATTGTAAGGAAATACCTTGCTACTAGAAATATATGCTCTGCAAAATCAATGTAACAAACAAGATTATTTTTGAAATTTTGTGTAGGAAAGTGTTTCAATCAAGCTATAGGAAAGAATACGTTTTCCAAGATTCCCTCGATTATAGCTACCTTTTTTAATCTGCTAGAACCACTTCTTTATACAGGTTATGCTTTTCGACGAACATCAGCCACGTTGTTGGCCAATTCAAGGAGGGATATACTTAGCCTAAAGCGTCATGACGGATGGAAATCATCCACACTAGCAGAAGGATATGTTGTAGATTCCCTGGAATGTAAAAATGAAGCTGCTGAGAGAATTTTTAATGGAAATACAGCCACAATCTTCACAAAATCAAAAGCAATTGAAAATCAAAATTCCTTGGCAATTACTGTCGATGCACCGCAATCTTCATTGGAAAATGTTGATGTTTCTAAACGTATTATTAATACAATGGACTCTAATAATATGTCCAGTTTGATAAATGTTGCTAGCTGTACAAATTGCAAATTTACGTTCAACATTAAAAAATAAATTAAGGTCATCGTACTGGTTTTTGAAAATATTAAATAATTTCCAGCGTTTGTTTAATTATTTTCTAAGTTAAAACAGTTGTTGGATATTAAATGTTCACTGAGGTGTTTTTTATTGTTTTTTCCTACTTCTGAGGGCCGTTTCTATCGCTTCTGATTAAGTGCTTGACTTGGTAAAGTGTCACTAACGTTGGTTGCCAAATTTATATTGTCCAAATGGCATCAACATTTCCAATAATATAGTGTAAATTTGACAACTTGAGGGACACTTTATTACTAAGTCGCGCATTTAAGCCGAAGCGATGCAGCAGGCCCTAAGTCATTAGACATTGGTTTAAATAAAGTTTAAAATTCAACTAAGAATAGAGAATTATTTAGTGTAGGCTTAGATCCGTAACCATGGATTTGTAACCATGGCTTCTTTCACTTGGATGACAATCATTACGTCCCAAGGGAAGTAAGTAAAAATTTTCGTCCCGCTTCACAGCCATCCTAGTAAATTCAACTTACTGAAGGTAGTCTCAGTGACGTAAGTGCCACTTACGGCTAAGGTAAGGAAAAAATTATTTGTGACGATACATCAGTAAGTAGTGTAGATTTTATAAGAATTCATACATTTCTTCAGATAGGTTTAGCAAATATACTGTAACATTATCGTCAACGGTGTAGAAATTAAAGGGCTAAAGCCATTAAGCAAATAATGCAATAATTGACAGATAGAAGAGTGTATTTAAAGAACTGATAGAAAGCGAACAAAAGAGATGTTTTGAGAATCACCTCGTAATTTATAAAAACGTATCAAAGGCATCTTGTGAGATATAAATAACATCGGTTTTTGTACTAATCGCGTTATTAAAATGAACACACTCAAGGTATATAAACTGCAATATAAAAGCTAGTCTATTAGTGCTTGTGTAGTAATAAATTCGGAGTGCATCGATGTCCACACCCTTGTAGTAGTGATAAATATAGTGTAATTGTTTCGTTAAGAAAGAATTTAGTGCAGCAAATATTGTTAGTTATAAACTCATGTATCAACTTCAGATAGACTAAGGATTCCCTGTGTAATTAGACTTGTATTGGGCCGAATACAGAAGTATCAATTAAAGTACATTCAGTGGTGCCCATAACATAAAATATCGATATATTTATAATAGGCGACCAATAATTATTGTAATTTTGGGTGGCTCTAGAATGAAAAATCAATGTCGATTCTTACTTTGCATCACTGAAGCGACGTTTTAAATTTTGGCTGTCAAACAACCAATTAGTTCTTAGTTATGTATTCAATGTATGGTTGCAAAATGTTACAATATGTAATTAATTAAAAATGTTTACACAAAATTTAAGAGACAATAACTAGGCAATGCACATTATCCGATTAACATATGCTAATACATGTGTTTAATAGCTTAAAAAACGTGTTAATTAATGTTAGATGCTAATGAAGAACACTAACATATACACGTTGAAATGAAGGAAAACTTCTGTATTTTGTATTGATAAAGTTTGTTTCAATCTTTTATTTGACAATTCCTCAGTGAGATTTTTATTTAAAATCGAATTAAAAAATTACTCAAAATTTATTTTGCTCTGCAATCGGTAATAATTTATGTTCAAACGTTAATAATGGAGAGCACTTCCAAATGTTTGAATGATGGAATAACTTTTGTATTTTGAGTTTATAAAGTTTATTTTAATCTCTTATTTGGCAATTCTTGAGTTAAATCTTTACTTATAATAGAAATTAAGAAATGACTCAAAATGAGCCTAATCTGGAATTGGTTTTCTTGTTACAAATGTCACGTTCAACAATTTTAACCCTGTTGTTGCTCTTGAAATATGTTCATTATGCGCTACACTGCTATAGATGAATATATTCGCATTATTAGAAAAAATAGGATCAGACTCTCTAATCGAAAATAGTGGGTCATTTCCCTTTCTTTTCAAAAAATGATAGGTGTACTGCCCAAAAAATGAGAGTAAAGATTGACCGTTAAGCGATTGCGTGAGTTACGTTTCGGGCCTTGGGAGCGGTGTTTTTAAAAACTGCTTCCAATTCTTCGTAACAATTTATTTGTTTAAACAGACATTAATTATGGAATTTTGACAAACTGATTTATAAAACTCTAAGTCGAAATAAAATGATTAATTGAACTATTATTAGGGCGAGTACCCTAGGTAAACAACCATGCTAAAGCTGGAATACTCAGACTGACTGACTGGTCTTGGGGCTCCCGCGGTATTTATGTTGTCCCTGGCCCTCACAATTCTGTGGGAACTTGCAGAGTTCATGCCTGTTTATTCTTAATTCTATTCATTAATACATTGTTACAATCTTACTTTCTAGGTAATTGCGGTATTTTAAAGGTCTGTGACCTGCCACCTGAAGTATCACTATCGGAATACATTGTATTGCATCCGTTTTCATACACTGTTGATAACCTTTTTATATCTATCCTTGCGTTACATTGTTGTACTCGACTTATGATTTCTTTAACAATTTCTAATTTTTTCCTATTAGATTCTATTATATAATATATATAAATTGGTGCATACATAACTCGTGTTGCATTACAAATGCTATTCTTATTTTATGGCACTTGTTCACTTATTAGATGAGGTGGCACGTGTTTCTCTATTACGCTCTTAACCAAGTTTTTGATTGTTTTGACAAGTTTATTTTCATCATCATTAGGTCTTCAGTCCTGGAACTGGTTGGACACGTGCCTCTATTGTTTCCTATTCTGAGCTAACCTACACACTTCCCTGAAACTCATACAACCTAAATACAATTCTGTCCCTTTTCTATTGTTTTCTAAATATATACCCTATTTCATCGATAATCAGTATGTGAAGGAGGTTACGCAACCTGCGGTTACCAAAATTCCTAAAACTTAGACATGCCGAATTTACTGTTTTCCAATAAATCTTTTCGCGCAATCAACAATACTTGAGAATATTGCAAAGCCAACACCTTTATTTGTTTATAATAATCAACATGTTTGAAAACAATAAACAGTATTTGCAATGAGGTGTTTCAAGTATATCAATCGATGTAATCTTTGGAGCACCATTCAGGGCTAAAAGGAAAGTGTTAGTATTATGCTAAAACATAGATGTAATAATATATTAATATACTTTTCCACGTCACCCATGTGGTAGTGTTTTAGATGAGTCTTATTTTAATGCGGTATCCACTCGAGGCATGTACCAGTGACATTATTGTACCTTATAAGAGGCTACATTGGATTCGCTTACATACAAATGCTTCTAGTTGGTAAAAAAGAAAGGCCTTTCATTTTTTATATCTTACTGCATAGGCACTATGGTGTTCAGGAACTATGGTGAATCTACATCCACCCGGACGAAATTTAACCTTATACATGTACGCTGGCTTGTGTGCAACACACACAAATATATTATACATTTTAACCAATTATTAACTACAGTATGCAATTAATAGCACACAGTCACAATTTTTAAATCGTGCAACCATCTGTATGTTTGTTGTGGTTTGTTTAGCATTTTTCTTAATCTTCGTTGGAAATTAAACCACTCATAGTTTTTAAAATCATATTTATTTACGTTTCGATCCATGACCTAGGATCGTTGTCAACATAATAAAAACTTCAAGTTTGACATTTATGACATAAATTTAAGGTGACTTTGATTTATTAATGTTCGAAAGATTTGGTTTGAGTACATTAGGTGAAAATTTTAAAGTTTAAAAGAATGATTGCCTTCAATATGTGTTGCGGCCTGGGACTGACTTTTTTAGGTAGTCAATACGCTTACGTGAAATCAGCTAATTAATTTTTATTGATAATTTCAAATAATTCAATAATTTCTGGATTGGAAACGTTTTTTAACATGTTTCTATTTATACGGTTGAGAGGATGGTTATTTAAGAAGTGTGTGATTACGTTGCCGTAAGGCTTAAGCAGCTGGGAGCTGCTAATATGCCTATTGTTAGTAATTAGTTGTTGTATGTATAAATAGAAATCATGTATGTAAGCTGTATTTCATGTTAATATCGCAAAGAAAACTCAGGAAAAACTTGCAATGCTACCTAGATATTGTGGTCATTTGATTTTTATTTGTTATTTCTTTTAGTAATGAAATCCATTGCTTACTGAAAGACACGGATTCGTTTGCTACGCAGTTATTTTTATGTAGGGTTATATATGCCGCTTCTTTGATTTTGAGTTTTTGGTGGTTTTCTTCTTTGTTGATAATTTTTGCGTCCTACCATTTTATTTTATGACTATAGTCCTATGCATGTTGGTATATCATGGATTTTTTAAATTTTCTATTTTTTATATATGATTTATATTCTTTTAATCAAACTTCAAATGGTCTGGAACTTTCTCCTATATAGAACTTATTACATTCGCACGGTATTTTGTAGATGCAATTTTTTGAACTTTGTATTGCGTTTTTGGGTTTTGTTTTTGTCAATTGTGTTCTTAATGTATTGATGGCTCTAAATACTGTTTTAATTCTGAATTTGTTTCCTGTTCTTCGGATTTTTACAGCGAATCCTTTTATGTATGGTATTGAGAGTATTTTTTGGTGCGCATCGTTGTTTTTGTTTTCTTTCTCTTTATTTTTTGGGACTTTATTCATTTCTTTCTCTATTATTCTTTTAGGATATTTGTTTTCTATTAGTGTACATCTGATTAGATCTTTCTCTTTTTTTAAAATTTCTTCGTTTGATGATATTAATTTTGCTCTATCATACATGGTTTGATAATTCCTCGTTTAACACAGTGTGGGTGGTTTGAATCGAAGTTAAAGTATCTGTTTGTGTGCGTTGGTTTTCTGTATACCGATGTACTAATTGTTGTATAGTTTTTGTTAACTAGAATATCAAAAACGGAAGTTTTACTTGTTGTTCTAATTCATATTTTTATTTATACATACAACAACTAATTACTAACAATAGGCATATTAGCAGCCCCCGGCTGCTTAAGCCTTATGGCAACGTAATCACACACTTCTTTAATAACCATCCTCTCAACCGTATAAATAGAAACATGTTAAAAATGTTTCCAATCTTGAAATTATTGAATTATTTGAAATTACCAATAAAAATTAATCAATTGATTTCACGTAAGCGTATTGGCTACCTTAAAAAGTCGGTCCCAGGCCGCAACACAAATTGAAGGCAATCATTCTTTTAAACTTTAAAATTTTCACCCAATGTACTCAAACCAAATATGTCGAACATTAATAAATCAAAGTCACCTTCAATTTATGTCATAAATCTCAAACTTGAAGTTTTTATTATTTTGACAACGATCCTAGGTCATGGATCGAAACGTAATTAAATATGATTTTAACAACTATGAGTGGTTTAATTCACAACAAAGATTAAGAAAAAAACATCTGTGATTTGATATTACAACCATTATATAAACAGTATTATCATCTTACCGTTGTTCCTAGTAATTTTTAGTACCTTTTGAAACCTACTGGAGTTGTTAATAAATTTCAAGAGCATGTACCAACCATTGTTGAATATTATGTAAAGTGCGAATACGACAACTCATTATCATTCTATCGATCATATTACAGGGGAAAATTGTATAAAGTGGTTTGCTCATGAACAACTCACATGACAGATAATTAATTTTATCAATACATTTTTAAATAAAAAACAAACCAGAGTCGTAGTGCTAATTCGAAATTTACAGTTGGTAACTAGAATAAGGTAGGGAAAGAAAGAAATATGTGGAAAACGGTAAAAAATAGGAGAGATAGGATGATAGGCCACATACTACAGCATGAGGGAATAGTGCGGAATATATTAGAAGCAGAGATAGGAAAAAAGAGAAGAAGAGGCAGACCTAAATTAGACTACTGCACACAGATAGTAAAAGATGTAGGCTGTAGAGGTTTCAGGGAGATGTGTAGGCTAGCCCAGAATAGAAATTAATAGAGGTACGCATCCAACCAATCCCAAGATGGATAAACTAATGACGAAAAGAGAACTGTGCTTAAACATGATGATTATTATAAGTAACTACAAGAATTGGTTGGGCAATATTCTCGAATAATGTTAAGTGTGTGAAAGGATTTACTGGAAAACCATTATTTCGGCAAATGTCTAAGTGTTGGGGGATCTTGGTAGCCACAGGTTGCTTAACCTCCTTCACTGAATCTCGGTAAAATAGGGTATAAAATTAGAAAACAATAGAAAGGGAACGAGCTGAATACACATACTCCCTGAGAAGAATAAAACCACCAAAAACGCAAAATCAAAGTAGCTATATAACCCTACATAAAAATAACTGAGTTGCAAACGAATCCGTGACTTTCAGTAAACAATGGATTCCATTACTAAAAGAAATAATAAATGAAAATCAAATGCCCACAATATCTAGGTAGCATTGCAAGTTTTTCCTGGGTTTTCCTTGCAATATTAACATGAAATACAGCCTACATACATGATTTCTATTTATACATAAAATAACTAATTACATAAAAAAGCATATTAACAATCCTTGTAAAACAGCGTTGGTATCTGACAAGTATAAATCCACAATAAGGTTACCTCAAAACCATATACAATCTCCGTTGAACAGTATTGGTATCTGACAAGTGTAAACCCGCCATAGGGTCGCCTCAGATCCATATACAATCTTCATAGAACAACATTGGTATCTGACAAGTGTAAACCCGCCATAGAGTCGCCTCAGAACCATGTTAAAATCTACCAAAGAGGTAACTTAAATCATAATGAATTTTCCCCCTCAAAATAAATATAAAAAAACGACTACTTAAGCCTTTCAATAACGCAATCGCACACTTCTTTAATAACCATCCTCTCAATTGTATAAATAGCAACATGTTAAAAAATATTTTCCAATTCCAAGTTATTGAATTTATATGAAATTCACCAATAAAAATTAATCAGCTGATTTCACGTTAAGCGTATTGGCTACCTAAAGAAAGCCGATCCCAGGTGTCAACACAAATTGAAGGTAATCATTCTGTTAAACTTTAAAAATTTTTGCTTAGTATACTCAAACCAAATATTTCAAACATCAATAAATCAAAGTCACCTTCAATTTATGTCATAAATGTCAAACTTGAAGTTTTTATTATTATTTTGACAACGATCCTAGGTCATGGATCGAAACGTAAATAAAGTTGATTTTAAAAACTATGAGTGGTTTAATTCCCAAAGAAGATTAACCTGAATACACATGCTGTGTGAGAATTTCAGGGAACTATGTAGGCTAGCTCAGAATATAAATAAGTGCAGGTACGTGTCCAACCAGTTTTGAGACGGAAAACCTAATGGCTGCGAAATACCTGCAACTAATGTTGACTGTGCGAAAAGATAAATTGGAAAATATATTAAATCGTCAAATGGTTAAGTGTTGGGGGAACTTGGCAGCCACAGACTGCTTACCTCCCTTCACAACCATTGAAGGTCGGAGAAATGGGGCATATAACTGTAAAACAATAGAAAGTGATCGAACTGCATCTAACAAGAAAGAACATCGCCTATGAGGAAAGACAACAAACATAAAACAAGAAGAAAATTGTTGAAAGCATATGTGTGGAGCACAGCACAGTATGCCTATGAAGTACGGGAAGTCTGAAACGCAGACAGAAAAACGGTAGCAGCCTTATGAAATGATGTGCTTCAGATGTATGAGGACGATAGCATGGACAGACAAAGATAATAACAAATAAGTTACAGAAATAGTAGGGGAACAAGGATATCTGGGGAAAAAGAGAAATAGTAGGGCGGAATACGTTCTAAGGCATTTTAGGGAATAGTATGTGATATATTACAAGCAGAGATAGAAAAAAAGAGGTAGATGTAGACCTAGATCAGACAGTTATAGATGCAAACTGTGCATATTTCAGGGAAATCTGTAGGTTAGTTCAGAATAGGGAACAATGATGGTACGCGTCTAACCAGTTCTAGGACTGAAGACCTAATGATGATGATGAACTAGAATAAGAGATCACATTTGTGGAACGATGTTTACTATACCAGGAGTATTAGCAAATTACGTTATACAAAAATAAAAATAATTTGCAAGAACAAGTTTTATTTTTATTTGAAGATGTGTTGATAAAATTAATTAGCTGTCATGTGAGTAGTTCATCAGTAAACCACTATATACAATTTAATAGTAACAACAGTCAGAAGCAGCACTGTTTAAATAATAATCGCAATATGAACTAACAGATGGTTGCAGGGTTTAAAAATTGTGTATATGTGCTATTAATTGCAAACTGTAGCTAATAATTGGTAAATATGTATAATACATTCGTATATGTTGCAGACAAGTCAGCGTACTTGTATAGAGTTAAACTTCGCCCGGGCGGATGTAGATTCACCATAGTGTCTGGACATTTCGCCAGAGGTGGGCATTAATGGCGGTAGAGTATCCTATGCAGTAAGAAATAAAAAATGAAAGGTCTTGTCTCTTATACCAGATAGAAGCATTTTTATGTAAGCGAATTCAATTTAACCTCTTATAAGGTACGGGTTTTAACCAATAAAATGGCATTTTTGCACTTATCCTTTATTTGGGCATTTGTGGTCACTTGATCGGGTTAACAATTTTTACGGTAATGCTACTCATATTTTTCTCCAATGTTATTATTACCATACGCATTGCCTGCATATATTATGTGGAAGGATTTGCAAGATAAAAAATGTTAAAATTTGGTTATACACTGTTGTAGTGGACTAGGCGTTCGAGGTATATACTAGAAACATGCAATGTATTTTGTAAATAAATTCTATGCCAATCCTTTACAATGTCACTGGTACATGCCTCGCGTGGAGACCGAATTAAAATAAAACGGTCTAGTACATTACATTGGTGACGTGGAAAAATGTATACATATATTATTACATTTATATTTTAGCACAATTCTAACAAAATCCTCTATTTTCATATTCCAATGGACAACTCCGTTTTATGGCATGGATGTAACAATGTCTCCAAGTCGCAGCAGAAATATTATATACTGATTTTTTGCAATGTATAATATTGCTAATTAATGTATTTTTTGACTGTATGTAATGAATTACGTATAAAGTGTGCAAAATAAACAGTATTATCACATATTGTCACTTTTATACATTATATAAGAATAGCGCAGAAAAATTCTTTATTTCCAATTATGTACAAAAAAAATTTGGCATTAAACAACACAAACTCATTTCTATAAAAATTACATTTTCGCAAGTGTACCATATAAAATAGAAAATCTATAGGCAGCACACGGTAAGTCTAATTTGTGAATATGTTATTTGAAGGCTTAAAAGATTACTTTGTGTAAATATTGTGTAACATGGCATACTCTACGATTAATTAAAAAATATATGTATAAATATTGTGAAATGATTTGCTTGTGTATTTGTAATGGGAGGAAAAAGACGATTTGCAATAGGGCTAATTAAAAATATGTATTTGCTAATATTTTAAAAGTATTTGCCTGTGCATTTCTAATGGAATGAAGAAAAAATTTGGCAATAGGGTTAATTAAAAAAAAAAGTGCTAATATTGTGCAACATTGCTTACTCTGTGGTGCCGTGTTAAAAAGCATCATCAATTAGTTTTCAGTCCTGAAACTGGTTAGAGGCGTACCCTCATTGTTTCTTATTCTGAGCTAACCTACACATTTCCCTGAAATTCCCAGTCTACATCTTTCACTATCTGCGTGCAATAATCTGATCTAGGTCTACCTCTACCTCTCCTTTTTCCTATATCTGCTTGTAATATAGCCCACACTGATCTCCAAAAATGCCTTAGAACGTATCCTGTCCTTTTATTTCCTCTATATTTTTGTTTTGTTTTCCACAAATATCTTTATTCCCCTACTATTTCTATAACCTCTTTGTTATTAACTTTATCTGTATATGCTATCAACATCATACATCTGAAGCATAAAATTCCAAAAGCTTCTTCCTTTTCCTGTCTGCTTCTCCGACTGTCTCTATTTTATATGCGTACAGTGCTGTGCTCCACACATACAAATGCTTTCAACACTTTAGCCCCTGTTTCTGTTAGTTGTCTTAGAAGTTAGACGCTGCTATTTCTCGCTAGATACAGTTCGATTTCCCTTCTATTGTTTTGTAAGGATGTGCCCTATTTCACCGATATTCAGTGGTAAGTGAAGAGGGTTAAGCAGCATGTGGCTACCAACATCCCCCAACACTTGAACATTTGCCGAATTAATAGTTTTACAATAAATCCTTTCGCACCATCAAGTTTAGTTGAAAATATTGCAAAACCAACAGCTGTAGTTGTTTATAATAATCATCAGATTTAAGTACAATTATTTATTCGCAAAAAAGCAAGTTATTAAAAATATCCTCATGGCTTGTGAGACAGACAAGTTGTTGTAATTTGGTTAATGTATGTCTAGTCTCTCTAGCACTAGCGTATAGTCCATATAGAAACAATCTCGATGTATTTCTTATGAGAGTTAATTCCTACATTGGTTTAAATGACAGTCAACTTGTGCCCCAGTTTTGGCAGCTTCGTACTACTACGGGGTTAAATAAGTAAGGGTCAACATACATGTTTGATTCCACGGCCATCAAGGGTGAATACCCGTTACAAGGTATTAAACAATATAGATATTTTATAAATTTTTGTCACCGCTTTAAATAAGCAACTTTAACAACATTTAAATCAAAGGAGGCGAGCAGACGTTCGTGCTAGACCACAAACCAAACAATAAATTATAAAAAAGACGTATAAAATGTTATATAATCCCCTCCTTATCTAGAGCACTAATAACCGTAAGGATTATTCCGCTATTTATAACCTGTTTAAAATTTTAGCAATTAAAGGCATAATTTTTCATTCTCAGTCGCATCTAATAAATTTTTTTTAGCTAACTATATAAATTTGCTTATACAGTTATTTCAAACTTTTATAAATTAAAAGTACGGCAATACCCTTTAATTTACAACACCACTGTTCTCTTTATAATTTACTAAAATTGCTCAACACCATTTTTGGGCATCTTCGAAACACAATTATTAGTATTTTGACACTACTAAGTTATATTTATTCCAAAAATAACCTTTATGTAATTTTAGACTCCATAAAAAGATTAATTTAATTTGCATAACGCATAAATTTCTTTGGCTGCATATAAGGAAATTCATAGAATTAAAAATAAATACAACCTCACGATTTCCAATACTGTCAGTAACAATAAAATATTTTGCTTGGAATCATTCACTTTTACTAATCTTCATATGAGTAGGTAGGCAAGGTATTACGAAACACTACGGGTTATAACGGGTTCAAAAAGGTGCGAAATAAGCAATGCACTAATGCACGTTCATCAATTAATACATAATTTTAAAGTTTCGTTACTCTAATATGATAATTTAAGTAAGTTTAATTGTAATATTAACGATTAAATGCATACACAACTACAAAATTCATGAGGCCAACCGTATTTCGTATCTGAAGAAGCTTTGATGATCAAGTAGCAGAACGAGGCATATTAAAGAGGCAACAGGTTCCATCTGTTAATAACTGCGTCAGGTTAAAACAGAACAATAATGAAATTTCTGTAAAAGATATTACTTTTAGAACGTACCAATAGGTAGCGGTAACTTCTAAGATCTTTCATATTTATTATAACTGACAACTATTTGGTCTCTATTGTTTATGCGCTTCACAAGAGTGTTCGTAATTATTGACTTGATTATTTGAAACAATAATGTTCCTGTATGGTTGAATAAAAAATTTTTAGTAGAATTTAACAATTGTTTTAAAACGTGAAGTTACTACAGCAGCTGGTCATATTTTGTTAAGAACAACATGTTATAAACGAATTAAGCTGATTGACCCAACTAGACGCTCAGCACCAACTAAGTGAATATTTAAGTCGTTTTAAATGTCATTTTGCCATTTCGTTGAGTCCAAATTACGTCCTAATCCGCGGCGTGCGTAGAAATTTTGCTGGGGGGTGGACATCAACGCCCGTAGGAAGAGGACTAAAACTATAATTTTTCTTGAATTGTTTAATAAAGAAAAAATGTTTCTAAAACAAAAAATAGTAAATGACGTTATTAATATCAACAGAACTTTCTCTGTGAATATTTAGAAGAGTTAACCCATTTAACATATTCTTTCCTGTCATGTTCCTAAGGTACAATTTGAACCTTCTTGAAGTTGAAGATGCCCTTTCGTTGGATACCGTTGTCACAAAAACGTAATCAATATTTTGAAAATGTAACAAAATTCGGGAATAATTCGAGGTGTCTGTCCCTCTTTTAGGTATAGCAGTGCATCTGCGGCATTTTTTAGGTGCTCGTTGTTTTCAATCGGTATACTTTTCGAGGGTTTCACCCCTTTAATATAATGTCAAAACTGTGAACATCTAAATAATGTCCATAAAAAGTATTTTTCATTTCCCATTGGAATGAACACAACAAAGCTTGTTCAAATATTTTCATGGCACAGTAGCCGATCTTTAAGATGTAGTGAAAAGGAGTTTAAAAAGAGGTATAAAAATCGTTCGTCGGTAGTACTCTTCAGGTGAAGAAAATGGTACATTTTGTCTTTGTGTTTGCCTTGAGGTGCTTCACGAAACTTTAATTTCAATATTATATTTTTTGCACACATTATTGCCTAGCAAATATTTGTTTAATTTCACTTTCAGCATTTTCTCAAATGTTACTTAAAGTATTTCTAACACTTTTTGCACGAGCAACAGCACCGTCACGACCATCCAGCTTGAATGCAATATCGGAGCAAAAACTGATTTAATCTTGGTTTCAGCTTACTTCGCAGTAAAAATGACCCCCCTCATCGTGAGCTAATGGAGGTCATTGACTACTGCGAAAAGAACAAAAAACATCTCATTATTGGATGTGATTTTAACGCACGCCATTCGACCTGGGGCAGCGCAAATATCAACCCACGAGTAAGAGCACTTCTTGAATACATTACAAGTAGGAATTTAGAAATCATAAACCGATGGTGCGAGCCGACGTTTGTTACATCCCGTAGTCAAACGGTTATCGACCTCACCTTGCTTCTATTGGTATTTATAACCACATATTGAACTGGCAGGTGCTGCTTACAGCAACCCTTTCAGATCATAGAATGCTTAGCATTATGATAAGGGGAACAACAAATGTTGTATGTAAGGAATCAGGAACCCTAGAGCGACCGATAGAGCGGTTTATGTGAAATGCCTGGAAGGACGGCTTTACACACCGCAACACACGACCAAACTAACAACCGTAGAGGAGTTACAATGAGGCATTCCGTTTCTTCAAACCTCCATTGTAGAGTCCTTTGAGCAGGCATGCCCGGTTCGAACAGCTTCTACTCGTTCCACCACCCCATGGTGGTGTAGGGAGCTTCAGAAGCTGAAGAAAACCGTGAATCGACTGTTCAATAGAGCAAAACACAGCAAAAGTACGATCGACTGGAAGAATTATAAAAACCACCAAAGACCATACAAAGCTTCACTAAGAAAACGACAAAAAGACTCATGGAAGACCTTCTGTAACTCAGTTGAGTCTGCCAAAAAAGCGTCTCGAATAAATAAAATCCTGTGTATGGATCCGCGCCAGCAACGATGTTGTCTCAAATGTGCGGATGGCTCGTTTACCAACAACGAGGAAGAGACACACTTCCCAGGAGGCGTACCCTCATCGTCTATCACTAGGATGGATGCTCCCAGGTCAGCCCCAGAGGAGGCAGACTGGGAGGTAGCCAACCGGGTGGTTGAAGAAGAAATAGTAAAATGGGCAATCTTAACCTTCCAACCTTTTAAGTGCCCAGGATTGGGTGGCATCTTTTCAGCCCTACTGCGGTAGGATCTGGAGAGGCTGCTTCCTCGCCTGGTGAGACTGTTCAGAAACTGTATTGCGTTCGGATATATTCCCAGAAGCTGGAGGAAGGTCAGGGTGGTCTTTCATTCCTAAACCAGGACGGAAAGACTACTCCTTGGCCAAATCCTATCGCCCAATCTAACGTCCTTTTTGTTAAAGACGCTGGAAAGATTGTGCGCCATTGATATCAGGGCAGGGATTGAGCAGTACCATCCTCTTCATAAAAACCAACATGCCCATATACCGGGGAGGTTTACAGAGTCTGCCCTACACGCTGTGGTAGGGCGGATCGAGAAATCCCTCAAGAACAATATGTCAGCTTTAGGCTTATTTATAGATATTGAAAGCGCGTTTAGTGAAACCACCTTTGAAACTATTGATAAAGTTACGAGAGAATACGAAGTGGACAACACGCTCAGGCAGTTAATCCAATAGTACCTACGCTGTTGTGAAGTACGTGTCTGTGTGGGAACCACTTCCTTATGCAAGGCGGTAGCTAAGGGCCGTCCTCAGGGTGGCGTATTGTCACCACTACTATGGAATCTAGTAGTTGACAACCTGCTACATCGTCTTAATGGGACCGGCTTCTACACGGTGGGGTATGCTGATGACCTGGCTACTGTAATAGTTGGCAAATATGAGCAAGTGCTGTGCACCTGGTCCTCAATCACTCAGCCATCCGAGCTTACACACGAATCTGATATCGGTCCAGGGCGTGTTACCGATTCTGACGGTGTCTGGCCAGAAGTCACCTAACATGGATCCTCGGAGGTTGACGAGTGCCGGGCAGCTGCACAGGATGTGCTCTGCCGTCTCCTCATCCCGTTGACAACTGCGACAGGTTGGGTTTTCTGATAAAAATCCAATCTGTGCATGTGCTTTTTTACCTTGCAGTGCCCAGTCAAAACACCTAATAAAAGTCGTAGTTTTTGCTTCAGCAAACCTATGCAAAGTTTCCCATTTTTTGTCGAAGGAGACTTAATGAACATTTTTGCCTGTCGGCAATAAGTTTCCTTTGCCCACCTCTCGCAAAGGCGATGGTAGGTTTTCTGTCTTATCATGGTAAATAGCACAGATGACGAAAGAGAGGCCGATGGCTCAGGTCCGACAAAACTCTGAGTAGATCCTTGTCTCGCCAAAGTGTCAGCTTGCTCATTACCGTATTTACCTGAATCACCCTTGATCCAGGCCAGCTCGAGGATATTAGAGTAAGAAGCCCGTTCAAGAGGGTCACGTGTTGTGAAAGTGACTCAGGACCATATATTTACGTTAAGCTGGGAACTTCTTCCGCATGCGGCGTATAGCCCAGACATGGCGCCTTCCGATTATTACCTATTCCGGTCGCTGCAGCATCACTTGGTTGATACACACTTTGTGACACTTGAAGAGGTACGAAAATGCATCGGTGACTTTATCGCCTGGAAGCCAATGAGCTTCTATCATCAGGGAATTCGCAAGCTGCCCAAAAGATAGTAAAACGTCATCGATGCAAACGGGAAATATTTCGTTGATTAATATCTCGTTGTTTGCTTTTAAATAAATATTAAATTGAGGCCGGATGAAAGATACTCACAACGTTCGAAATTACGATGCGAGTACATTTAATCACGCAAACAATCACCGAAACAAATCCAATGCTAGTAAAAAAACTACGGCGGATGCAAAAGAAGACCAAAGAACTGCAGTGTTTGTGACTGATCCGAACATTAACTTATACCAGAACGCATCAAGTTTAAATCTTTAACGATTCAACAACATTGGGAGCAATTACGGAAAGAAAAATTATGCGAACAATCTTATGTACTGTAAATCGTATAAAGAGTGTGACGTGATTTCAGGGGGCACTTCTAGCGCAACAAAACGGCAAAAAGAAATTTCAAAACCTTGATTTTTTAATTCGCTTGGTTGGTGCTGGGTGTGAAGTTGATACCAACCAGTTTAATTTGTTTTAGCTTCTTTTTGCTTTCAATGTCACTAATCTGCGTTTTAGGGCGCATTAATGCGAGGAAAACATTTGTAAAAATCTGATTTTATAAAATGATAAAGTTTTGTTTGTTGACTGAATACTTATTTCAGTTCATCCCTATGTATGGTCTGGTTCTCCACGGATACGGGACAACGTGGAATGCAAAAAGTATGTTTTTGAAATGCTAATTATAAAGGAATAATAATCAATTTAATCATTCCAAATTGATGCAACATTCTTCTAAGAAAATAAACTATTCAGTGAACTTAAATTTGTTTATTACCACAAGTCTCATAAAAACAAAATTTCGTTCCATTTTTAGTCCATACCCTTTTAGATGTCCTCAATAAATTTGTTACACCGACGTACAGTTTACGAAAGAAATAAACACTGTATTGCATTTTGTGATATATGTTTTATAGAATGCAAAATGATGTCAGTGTTATTAGCGTCAAGAACGTACGTGAACAATGCACTAACTGGGCGACGCACTTGAATGGAAATTACATCAGTTTCGAATGGGTCTCAAAGGAACCAAGTTGGACAAAATTCATTGTGATGAATACTGATTATTTTGAACGTGACCCACGCGCTATGCATAAGTTTGTATAATAAAGCAGTTACAGCATAAATGACTCGAATTATTGATCACTCCTGCTAATTATTGCTAAATCTAGCATCATTTCTCAAAGTCCTTAATATTTTACATGTTTTTGGATAATTTAGTTTTATTACGCTTATTTGAAAAGAATCGCATGACGTTGCAATTGTAAAACTAATGAAAATTGCAACGCCTGCATTACAATATGGTACACAGCCCCAACGCCTTAAGTGCCAGCGAGAATAATTTTGTCATTTCGAAGAAAGATGCGTACTAAACACACTTGAGATTCGATACCATTGTAAATATACATGGTAGTACATAACAATTGGTACATAGAGTAAGCGCGAGATATTTGGATCAAAAGATACCTTTATAAAACATTTGTAACGTTAAAGGTAGGGCAGAAACAAAAAGGAAAGCGAAATAAGAGTCCGCACGAATCACGGTCACGTATAAAATATAACAGAAATTTAGAAAAATCGGGCTAACTACAAATGCGGAGAGTGGGGTGGTTCACATAGACAAAGAAAGGACATCGTCATTGAGTTTTTATTTACAATAAAAATTAAAATCTCTATTTAAACAAACAAACAAAATTATAATCTACAAACAATTTAATAATTGATTTACGAAGTGCGCATTTCGTATTGTAACATTAAAAAAAACCTAATCGATAGTAAAAAAATTATGTTTAGATTATCTTATAAGCAAGCGTGTTAAGATAAAAGTATCAAATGCAGAACAAATTCTAGTAAGCATTTTTAAAAGTAACAAGCAACACTAGCAAAGCTAGTTTTTAAACGGATTTTGTAAACTTGCTCCGCCCGTCAGAGTAATGTGTCTTGAGTTTATCCGTGGTTCATTTGTTACGCACAAACAGCAAACGTGGATAAACCAGAATCCCTTGGTATGCAAAAAAAGAAAAACAAGGTAACATACGTCCACGTACCGAGATACTTATCTTGCACGTTTAATCATCCGGGGAGGTATATCAACAAGACATCGTGATCTCGCTCACAGAGAGGTTGTCTTCACGGTAGTCAGGACCATTGTAACAATTTTTTTTGACGACTGCAAAGCACCAAAAATTTATTAGATAAATACATCTTTTTGTCTGTTCCATTAAACACGTAAACGTCGTCATTTAAATAAATATCCGTATTGGGATCATGTAGCCTAACCACAACACAGAGATGCTAGTTTGGTTGCTAACAACAGGCGTTAACTATTTGAATAAACATTTTAATGCCAAACAAGTTTGATATATTGTGCGCAACGTGCCAACGGTTACTCTGACTGGAGCACTTGACACGAAGGCATCAAGAAGAACCTTAAAGTTCTAGCCAGTAATTTACGCGTGGCTTTACGCCTATGTGTTTAGCTCAAAATGTAATGAGCACTTGAAGTGGTGTTTTTAATAATGGTAAGCAAATAGATATAATCTCTTAGACAAACTAAACAATTTTGTTATAGCGCTCTTATCCAGTTTTATCCTGTCTTATCCTGTTTTATCTTGTCTTATAATAATTATCCTGTTTAAATTTTTGTCTTGTATGATCATATGTGATCTTTTATTTTCGTTTACGCTCATCTAGTTTACCATTTAATGTGAGCATTTATCAATTTGATTGTAATATTCTAAATTTAACAAGAAAGTACTTCAATGTGGCGATAATAAATTTTGGTCTAATATGAACGTCCTTCAACTTTACCGTAATACTTGGGTTTAATAAAATGTTCTGCAATGAAACTGTAATATATGAAATTTATTCGGAATGTTCTTCAATTTAAAAGCAATTCTTTTGTCTCAATCTAAACGTTTCATAATTAACATCTACGATATTTTTAAAATTGCTATGATGAATTTACAAGTAACAATGTGGATAATTACACTCAAGATAATTGTTTGAATAACGAACTTAATGCAGTAATACATCGGAGCTTTGCATTTTTGATAACTGTTTGAATGGATTTTGGTTTGTTCCGATATTGCGTAGAGGAGAGGTACGCTTTAAGCTCGTATAATTGGGTCCAAGAAAAACGCAGTTGATTGGTTTCAGTACAACATGTGAAGGCGACGTCATTTGTTTGTCCAGGAACAGTATGTATACACATCTGGTTTAATACAATGTAACGCTGTCACACAAACAAGAACCTGTTGAAACGAGGTAAGCGCTCTTTGTTATTTTTACATGACGTCCGCATTTGGCCAACATTGATACAAGGCAACATCTGAAATAACATTGTGATGACCTATAAATAATATTTTGCTTAACAAACTATAAAGGACTTTTGATTTTTTTATTGTCAATATTAAATCCAGCGTAATAACCGTTATTATTATTAACGAAATTAAGCAACTTCATAGAGTTCTGATTAAAGTTTCATTTATGTGTAATTATAGTTAAAGCTTTTGAACATTGAATTATTAGATTTTTGGATATTTTCATATAAACTTGTAAGCCTAATAACAGATCTGATATTTTAGGTATTGATTTGAGTTAATTTTATAGTAAAAAGGAATGCTTAAAGTATTTGATATTTCATTTGAATTTATCATCCTACATCTGTGTAGAAAAAATTATAGTACCATTTTTGATATGTAAATTTTGTACATACTACTTTTTATCATGAAGCAGCATTTAATTAAAGAATCACCATTTAATTCATTTAATTAATTGTTTTATTTTGAACAAGTGAGTTCAAAAATAGAGTAATTAGATCAAGGAACCAAAAGGCATAAATACCTTCGAGATAATGATATTTGTAGCTTCTATTTAACGAAGAAGCTCTGATAGCTCTTTCAGAATTTGATGCCTAATATTTGTGTCTATAAAATTGTGTGCATAATTAATCTTTTCAGCATTTTTTTCTTTACAGCTCCTGCGTAAGCAGTTAATACAATATCCCTCTCTAAGGACTCCCAAGTCCCCCTTAGGGAAACTCTGTGTTTAAAATTTAATGACTTGGTGGCGCCCTCCCTAAACCCTTATTTTGGTATGAATTAAGCCATAGTAAATAAATAATGTTTTGTAAAAAGAACCACGACCAATCTTCATAAGCTCTACCCAAGGAATAGACCCCTAGCATAGTCGGAAGATATTTGCGTTCCATCATTTTAAGGAAATCCTTCCTTAAAGTTCACTAGTTCCATCTGAGAATATTAAAAAACTCACGGGTTACTTTAATTATTCAATCAAACAATTAACGAGCACGACAAATTTTTTCTAAGACCATAGCTGAAACAGCCGGCCTATGCAGAAGAGCAATCGGACCTACGTAATAGAACACTGCACATGGGATATAATCTTATCCAAGAAAGCGTGTATTGCTCTCAAATTAACAGCATCAGAAAAGTACACAGTATCCTAGGATGGAAAGTAGAATCAAAATGATCCCAATTTTCGAAACGATTTGATAATTGATTTACTAAACCATAAAACGTGAGCAGGAGTGTCTTCCATAATATGCACAAAATTCAAAGCGGAAGTGTGGGGATATTTAAGTAGAATCCTAAATCAAATGAAGATACTTATCAGGGTACAATTGAACGTAATACGTTGCTGTGGAAAAAGATACAGAATGTTAAAGTTGAATTTCGTTGTTTGTTTCTTGGATTATCTCTCACTATATGAAAGAAGAACAATGTGGTTTATGTAGGACGGCGTTCCATCACATTTCTCCGCAGTAGTTAGAAATCATCCTAATCACATACTTATTTAACGATGAATTAGCAGAGGAGTGACTTTGAATGACCACCAAGAAGTCCTGAATATAACCCAATGGATTCTTATTTTTGATGACACGAAGTCCTTAGTATATACCAATGAAATTCTTTCATGAGACGAACTCGGGGTAAAAATAGAGAATGCGGTTAATTTTATTAAGAGACATGTTATATCTCAGTGTGCTTGTGTTATACTAAACGATACCACATCGTACGTTGAATGTCAGAGTCGAATGAGAACCTAAGGTGTGGTCAATGGATGAGATGGACTCCTCCCCACGAGTACATACTCCTTGAAAAGCTACCATTATTAAAATTAGCTCTTAAAGGACTTCGAATTAGCTCTGAATTTTTAAGTTCAGCGGTATTGTGATAAGACTTGCGTGGATCCGTAAAGTGCGGATAATGTCAGGCGCCACTACACCTATCTTAATGAAATAAAACGAGAAATCTTATGAGGTAAGGCATAGGAACCCTCACAACAAAATATGTTTCACTAAAAATCGATTATTAAAAATTGCGGCCAAACAAAAAAAAAGACGGAATTGTAAATAAAAATAACAACATTTGTGTCTCCAAAAAAACAATATTCCCATAAAAATACATACGTACATTAGTGGATGGTTATACCAAATATGTTGTTCTTTAATTTCACTGGTGCATCATTTATAACAGTGTACTATAGAGATCACTTGTTTTTATATATAAAGAGTGGCATTTGTTTTATGTCATTAATTTAAAGGGGATGTGGAGACATACAAGACAAATAAAAATTGTTAATAAACCTGTAGTCTAAAACAAATAGTTTAGCTACAAATGAACACACAAAAGAAGTATTAAAATTTTTAACTAGGTTACAAATAAAATATATATTACATCATGCTTTAAAGTCGACCAATTAAGTTGTGCCCTTTAGCAAACTTAAATTAGTGAAATAGAGTGTATTTTTGCTGCCAAACAAAATAATTCAATGTACTTTAGCTGCTATTAAAAAAAGTAAATTTTTTTCTAAAATTCGCATGTTTAGATAATAATCACAACAAAAAATAATATTCCATAATGCTGATGTGGTGCACTGTATTGGGTTTTTGATGTAGTGTTGCGTTTGTTTACAATTTAGTATTTATGCAGAATACGATATACTACTTTAAATTGAATGTACTTTTTCATTAATAGCTCGTAATCGGGGTTGGATGTATGTTGCACCTGTTTGATTTTTATGTGTTCCACTATGTGCTTAAACTCAGTGTTGGGACTTAATTGTAATTGGATATTTTGTCGCGTTAACAGCTTAAGGAGTTGTATTATGAAAATACGAAAACCGGAGAGTTATATCAAATTCGAACTTGCAGATACGGTGGAAACTTCAAACACTTATTGTGAAATCATTTCGTGTTCGTTGTGATTCAGGATAACAATAGCATAGGGTAAGTTATTTCTTAAAAAACATATGACAAAACAGCAGTCCTAAAACTTTTACTTAAGTTGACCTACGTCGGGCATTTAAAAAGCGCTTCAAGAGAAAAATGCCTTATAGGTTTTTTGTTTAGCTGATCAATCTCTATCACCTCCTAAATTTAATGACAAAACTAATGCCACCCTGTATAACCATCATAAAGCATAAACTTTTTCATAAAATGATTGTACCTTAAGATAAAATAAATGACGGTATTTCAAAAATAAACTTCCTTTGTGATTAAATTTTAGTACCAAAAACTACACAAAATGTGACTAGATGTATAAAATATTAAAGTCTGTCAGAAAAGACAGTAAAGAATAATATCAAGGATATTTCATCAGTTTGAGAGTATTAAGAAATATACATCATTGAGTGTATATTAAATTCATTTCAATCTACAGCAACAGAATTTTATAATTAACAATAATTGAATTAATAAATATTTCAGTACCATTAATCAGATCTAATAGTGGTGCACATGAATCATTAAAATAAAGTATTCTTAGAACAGTTAACTTGTATATAAACATATTCATAATAATTTCGTCTTTAAACCAAAAATTAGTTTAGATAGGTCATTTGTTGCAACACAATTTCTTTAAGATATCAAGAAAAAGTAATGTCGTATAACGAGTTGATGTTTTTATTAATATAGGCTTTAAAGTTACAAAAATTTAGTGCGGAAAGTGCCTATGTTTCATAAAATAATTGATTACTAAAAGACTAACACGTAAATGAAATCTTTGGGTTCATGATAGAAATAGATATAGCCTATCTAGTATTTAATTTTCTTGTAATTTAATATTCATGTACTAATATTTTTTAAGGAGGTGAAATTTTTATAACAGAAATTTTCTCGAAGGTCGAGACTTTCAGCAACATGTGAAGTACAACACCATTCGAGAATAATAATATAGGTCACCTACTCGTCAAATTGACCCATATGTTAACAATACCTTGACATCCTTGAAGTTAACCAGAACACAGCAGTTTGAAGTGGTCTAACACACGTCAAGAAAAAATCTGTTCTGAAACCAGCCAATGAAGATAACATCAGACAAATTCTTCTAGGAACTGAAAACTTTGAAACAATAATCTTGCACTTCACCACAATAGTGAAGACAATTTTTCTCAATTAATGTGTTGTCATTCATAAAACTTGACTTGCATTACTAAAACCTATTTGTAGCAAAAACCTATTTGTTACGCATTATCTTTGTTTCAATTATGCATTACAATCGAAAGTGTGAACTCATTTCCGTTGAATCCATACAGCGAAGCGAATAGTATCCTTGCAGAGAAACATTCTGGACAGGTCGGGGGACTGACTCGTACTCGACGAGCAGAATCGGCGATAATAGAAGTTGTAAAATCGTCAAGATAATAATTGATTTAAATTAAATAATGGAGTGTATACAATGTTAGATGAAAGCATCAAATAAAGGGTGATGAAATATAAACTGAGGGTCTTATATTAGTGAAAATTAATACATTCTTAATTAAAATAAAGATGTTAATTCAAATATATGAACTAGTATGGAAAATGTGAGTACTAAATACAGGGTAATGTAACATAATGATGTGTTATATGAGAATGAGGAGCTACAAAAATTGTAACGTAAAATAAAAACGTTAAAGGCAGAATAACACTTTTCTGTTATATCAGAAGGTATGTCATCATAAGAAACTGAAAAATAATAGAAGCACAAGGAGACTCGTAGAATATTTAGTTGTAGTTTGTTATTTTTTAAAGTTATTTTGGTTATTCTGATTTGTCAACAAATAAAACACTTACAAGTTTGTTCTACTGTTTCTCGTTTGAAATCACTTTCCGATATTCTGAACTGCTCAATTGAAATTTTCTCGAAAACAGTGGAAAATAGCAAGATTAAACGGATATAACAATTTTACATAAAAATGAAGTTCCCATTGATGTGTTCTAATCAAAATTACTAAACAGTTTCATCAAAAAAATTATAACCCAACTTAGTTATCAAGAATCGCTAATGTGGCGCCCCCTGTAACACAATGTAAAATAATAAATAAAATAATATTCCTTGTCTAAGGTTATGACTATGGGGCAATTTTGATAACAATTTATGAATACAATGTGATATTCAACTATAACAAAATTTGTACCTCATTTCAAATGCTATTAATTAAATAATTAGTATATACCTTATAATTTCATGATAAATAATATTTACAACTAACCTCATTTTAAACTAGTGATCAAGCAAAATATATACGCAACAATTTAGGTACTAAAGAAGAGTATTCATTATTTCCGGTAGACATATAAACCGTAAATATAAATTCTTAATTGAATATTTTAAATAGGATTACTATTTACACCAGTTATTTTCTATTTACACCTCTAAGAAAATAATCCAAATTAATACCCTCTCATTTTATATCGTATCAAACAAGCTGAATATTCAGTCTGTTTATTATATTTTATCTAATGACAAATTCTATGCATGAATTTCCAACTACCAAATAAATTATTCAAATGACTTGTAGACAAAATTTTATTATAAAAATTAAATTCTTACGCTTTTATACAGTAACACTCAATTGAAACAAAATAGTTTATATATCTGACCTCTTTAACAGACAAGTGTCCTTTTGTGATTTGCCTTCCAGTCACGATACATTCTTCAAAAATTTAAATATACCATATACAAATCAATACCAATGTTTCAGTTTCTTAAAACCCTTTTAAGCAGTTCAACTTCCATTTACAAATTAATCTTCACATTTTTGATTTCTTGAATCAAACTCCAGGTTTCAAATTGTTTTAATTGTAGATTTTGGAAATTAATCGTATGCTTTAAACAATGACCAACTGTTGTTTTATTGTCCGTTTTACGTACGAAATTAATTACGTAACGTATCTCGATTGTGGACAATAATATACTCGTGTCGGCGTTTCAACTAATACTGATCCGTTTCATGCTGCGCTCAACCGTTTAAATAAAAACTTGCTTCTTACACCATTCGTTCTAGTATCTTCTCGTATTTTCTGGCATATTGTGAAAAATCTTTCAAAGCTTTTCATATTGGATATACTTAGATTTAATAATTTGAACTTCTCAATAATTGAAATTAATTAAATTAATATGTTTTCACATAGAAATACAACCTTTGTTAATATAAATGAAAATTCTTTTAAAATATTTTTAAAATGCGTTAAAATAAAACTTTTATTTTAGAATATTTAAAAATTTGATTTTTCCGTTACTAAATATAATTGAGATTTTCTTTTAGCACCATGCTTTATGCGTTATATAGGGCATTTCAAAAATATGTTCCCTATATCCTGTGTAAATAAATGGCTAAATAAATTGCTATTCTAAAAAAACAGTAATTTAAAAATGCACGCATTCAAAACAACCTGCACGTTTGTTAGTATTATTGGATTTTTATCAACGATAGTAACAATTAAGATTTCCAGTATATTTGCGAAACATTTTAAAACAGCTTACGACCTAACATTAAAAACTGCACCAACTTTCAAGTTTAAAATCTAGTAGTTTAGGCGTTATTGATGTTTGACCTTGATCCTAGAGCGTCCGCAAACGACGATATAAGCACAAATTCAATTTGCGGACTTCAAATATCTTGGTCTTTTATATATACAGGGTGCCCAAGACCTTCGAGAAAATTCTATAATTTTTTGCTATTCAAGATATCAACTTCCGGTTTTTTGTAAACAATAGCCTCGGCTAGGCTACACAATCTAGAAATATTTTCCCTTATATACAGGGTGTGCTAATATGGTTGCCAACCCAAAGCTATGTTTTTTAAAATGGAACACCCTATATTTGATACCATATTCTGAGAGCTTTTTTGATAATGATTCAGACGTACCTTACATGTAATTTTCCAATGCTCCACCCGAAGGTACTACATTGGCCAGGAAGCGAGTTTTTTACCTAGAAAATTTGGAATTTCGCCGAACCCTTGCTGTTGCAAGCAAGGTAGGGATCTTTAACGTGCGTGACAACACTCACACACGGGACATCCATTTTTCCTCTCATCCGAGCGAGGGTGTATTTTTGTGAAAAATGCTCGTCTAACATTTTTCAAGCGGGCCGGGCCGTGCATGTGTATACTCTCTATTATATAAGGTGAATCAAAATGCAAAATAAACGAAAAATACATTTTTTCAAATAGCACTCCCATATCGGATGTTGCTATTGAATAGCATTTTTAAAGAACTTTCCAATAATATAAAACTTGGTATTGGTTACATAAGAAAAATTCTAAAAATTGCGGTTTTCAGAATAGAGAAAACTAAGCAAACTACAATCGTCAAACCTAACGTCAAATATCCAGTGTCAACAAGGCACTTTAGCATATAACAAACTTTTATTAAACAATGGCAGAAAAACAAGTTTTAACAATAAATAAATACCAGAAAATAATTATACAATGTAATGAAAGAAAAAACGTTCACTACAGCAAGTGTTCAAAAATACCACAATTTCGTTCGAGGTAGACTGCTAGTCTTCTAATGAAAAAAAATTGTACTCGGGTCAGTATTGCTTCGTCAATTGAACAAAATGCTGCGTTTATTCTATTCTATCATCAGGAGTTGTTGAACGAATTCTATAAACCTGTTCCTTAGCAAAACCCCATAAAAAGAAATCTTGCGGCGTTAAGTCAGGAGAACGAGCTGCCCAAATAATAGCTCTGGATATGCCAATTCACCGATGAAAATAGTTTTCATCAAGAAATCGACGTGCAGTTCTATGATTATGTACAGGAGCACCATCGTGTTGAATCCACATATTCCTTCTTGTATTCAAATCGACATCCTCCAGCAATGTGGGGAGATAGTTTTGAAGAAATTGCAACAAATAAATAACAATGAATGAATATAAACAAATGGTAAAAAGATGAACAACAAACAATAATGGTTTATAATAAGTGTTCAAAATGACGACCATGTAACTCTAAACACAAACGCATCCTCTTTTTAAAACCTTCAGCAACATTTTCCAACATTTCTGGGCTTATGTTCCAAAAGCTTCTCCAATGCGTCCCGTCATATCATCTGGTGTTGTTGCAGGTGTGTTACAAACGATTCATTTTACATATCCCCATAAAAAGATATCCGTTAAAGGCAATTCGAGCGATCTTGAAGGCCAATTCTGAAAACCATTTCCTCCAATTCGCCGATTTTGGAACTGAAACGATGGAAATGTGCGGGAGCTCCGTCCATTTGAAGCCACATTATTGCTCTTATGCCTCACGAACTGTCGTGTAATAAGATTGCAAGCTGATTTATCAAAAAAATCCAAAAACAATGTTTCATTTAAGTGTTCTTCAAAAAATTAAGAACCAATTATATATGGGTCTATTATCCCCCTCCCCCACCCCCACGTTCACTGACCATCTATGCCGATTATTAATTATTCTAAATTGATGCAGGTTGGAATGAGAATAATAATGAAAATTCCACCTATTAACGAATGGATCCACTGCTGTGAAACACATTCGTCACTAAATAAAACAAAATTAAAAAAGTTTTCATTGTCTGCCACTTTGTCTAACGTCCACATACAAAACTCAACTCATTTCTCGAAATCGTTTTCGGAAAGTTTTTGGTGAAGTAGGATTTTATAATCATGAAGAGAGTGTTAATTAAGAATTCTTAAGATGCTCGTTTGGCTAATGATGTGGTTTCTGATATTTGGTTTTGACTTATATAAGGATTTTCTGTTACAGAGGCAATAACCGCAAATTCGGAGTCTTCGTTTTTGTCATAGGTCTTATTTTGTTATTGTTTGTTTAAATTGGGCCAACAGTCTTATAAAAACACGCTTATCAGGATGATTTGTTACGGAATCTTTCAGCATAAACTCGTGATGCCAGTGAACAGTTTTGCTAACATTCTCTAAGAATAAAAAGCATGCCCATCCGTTCTTCTCTTCAAAAACCATGGAAATGTGTACAGTTAGTTATAGGAAAGTATAATAGTATTCGAAAGAGAACTAAATTTTACATCTGCCGTTGGCATAAAATACGGGGCGAGTTACATATCAATATATATGTATATTTAAATGCAATTGTTAAGATTTAAGAATTATTGTTACGTTGTATAATTGAAAGACATAATAAAAAGGTTAATGAAAGTTCACAAACCAGACATGAGAACGGAAACAGTTACATTGTATTCTAGACGTGATATGACACTGCAGGTGCAGGTCAGAGTAGACAATAAGACAGCAATTGTTAGAATTAAGATTATTAAAATGTAATACTTTGTATTGTATCAAGAAATAGCAAACATGAGATCTGCATTTCCCACAAAGTGATGTAAGACCAGGGATAACATAAATACCCTGAGAACCCTAGGAGGGTCAGTCAGTATCGAGCTTAACAACTTTAACATTGTTGGTTGTTCAGCTACTTACCCTAATCTTAGTTAATTTAAATAATGATTGTCAACTTAGAATATTTTGATTTCAATACGTTACTGAATATAACGTACCTGTTATTAAGATCACATTGTAATTTCTGTTTAAATAAAATTGATAAAAGAGTTTTTTGGAAGAAGCCTTTTTAAACAGCTGCTCCAAGAGGCCCAAAACCTATCTGATGCTGTATTTAAATTAAACAAGTTGTTACCGTTCAAAGCTTGCGATTATTTACTAATGATTTTCGAACACCCTGCATATATTAGTCAATGTTTCACCAGTGCTAGACAAAGCTTGATCAATTACTAAACCCTAAGTCAAATTTGGTTTAAAAAACCAAAAGTGATGTTGAAAATTTAATTGCTAAATTTGTTGATACACTTTCACAAAATGCAAAATATTTCAAAAACCGTAAGGAAACCTAACGAAACTAGCTTTTATTTTGATAGTAGAAACTGAAAATAAAATAATATTCAGGGTGTTCCATTTAAAAAATACAACTTTGATACGTTTTGTGTTTCTTGGACACCTTATATTACGAAAATAATTTTAAAATATAGCTCCACTAAGCCCCTATCCATTCAAAAATGCAATCAAATCAAGCAATTTAACCATGTTTCGTGGCGTATAACGTGAATAATCCTGTATATACATACAAGCTGATTCAGCTGAATCAGTCTGTATATATGTATATATACAGATATACATCTACTATAAAACGATAATTAAAAATTAGAATCTTTGATAAAAATAACTATGCCAATTTCAATATTTGTAAAAAAAAGCCTTGAACACTATAGATGGCAACAAGATATTGCCTTTCGCGGTGAAAAATTTGAAGATATCCCTAAGAAAAATCAGCTTAGGACATGCGTAACTGCTATATGGAACATCATCAGTAATTCAAAGCTCTGGTGAAAAGAAATAGCAAAGGCTTAGGCTAATATTTATTCAATTTGAGATTTGTGTTACATGCAACAAATTTAACATACTTTACAAAACTAAAATAGCAATCGAACATTTCATACCCCCCCATATAAATTTATTGACAAACATTTATTAATAGAAATTAATATGCAACAATAAATTTCCTTATAAAAATAAGAAAATGTTGCATGCTCTATAGCAACCTTGGAATTGGCAAATGTCCTTACCTAGAAAGGTAAGAACGCGGTTACGACCACCTTGGTAAACAATGCGTCATTGCGAATAAATTGGTAACTCCATTTAAAACACACTTCTCCTTTTATTAGTTATCGACGTTAATTCAATCACATATCAGAACTATTATATATCTGTAAATATAAGGATATAAGAAAATTTAGATTAAAAGATTACTGAGATGCGAATTGGGTAAGATTGTTTACTTAACATCAAGGACCATGCGCTTAATAAGTATAGGTATGACAAATTAATAATAAGTAGGAGTCACATCTTTACTTAGAAACTGGAGCAACTACAAAAAGTGTGGGTAATTTAAAAAGAAACAATTATTTTTGGACGTAACACAAATATACAAAGTTAAATAATTGAACATCTATGGCATAAGAGTTAATATAAGGGATTGAGAAATTTTTAGTACTACAGTGTGTGCAGAACATTAATATATTAGTACTAATTACCTCCTGAACCACGTTTAAATTGAAATCACAGTTGACTAGGGAAAATCGAATCATCCCTAGGTGGATTTTCTGTGGAACGCCATGCATTTATAAATCAAATGTGAGTTATGACACATCAAACATTTTTAGTGACGTTCTGATGCAAATGACATATGGGATTTATTTTGGACTGTATAGCGTAACGAATAACAAAACTATATTAATTTTAGAGTTTCACATTTCCGGCACGATTAGATACAATGACAGCAAAAGAAAAAATTCCCTTTATGTTGCACTTGAATTTTTGCATGATTTAAAGGAGGGGATGAAGAAGGAAGAAAAGGGTGTAACAAGATGCCCAGAAAGCTTCGTGGTTGTTCAAATCTTGACCAATTTCACGTTCCATAGATGCTGTTACCAAATTTTCTAGCAATTATTGGGCATACTTTATTTAAGTAAATCTTGATTAATTTTAGTTTTAAAAACTTCTTTCTCGGTTTGAAACTGTTGTTAGCGACGAAAGTGAAATTGTCACGGCAATAGTCTTATTCGAAGCAAACTGATTTTTAAAAACAAATCTCAAGACATCAATATGATTAGCTAGCTTTTCGGCGACACAATTTGAGAGTTCTTTCAATTGATCCATTCATTCTAGTCAGTCGATGTACTTCCTACTTCCATGAGTTAGGTTTAATGCATTTCGGAAGTAGGTCATAGGAAGGAATATCTTAAAAGTTTGTTAATATTGTAAAAACGAAAATTCGAGCATGTTATTGTCATTTAAGAAATCTTTATTCTACGGAATTTGAGGTGACACTTGATAATAAAGAAAAATAAAAGCTTTGTAACCTGTAAAATGCTATAGTTCTATTTTCTAACGTTCCGTATTAATATTTTGAGTTCATTAATTTATTGTTTTTAGTAGTCTATTTGTCGTCAAGTATTTGATTGGTACAGCAAATAATTTCCTTTCGTTCCTTGGTGTTTACTAATCACGGACCAGTATTTATTTCGCATTTTTTGAAATAATTGCTTGTAGGATCCCGTCGTTAGATTTCTGCATGTTGCACACAGCCACAATCAATTTTGATGTTTAAAGTGACGTCTACCATAGAAAGTTGTCATTTAAACTTGACTTGCGTTGCCGAAAACGTAAGCTTCGTATTTACACAATATCAACACCAACAGAAATGTTTACGTAAATATATTGTTTTCTAGGTATCTAACGAGGTAACGCCGCCTTTTCTATAGTTATTTACCATAGATTTTTCGGTGAAATCCGAATGGTTTGAATAGAGCTTGGGCGGCGTGTTAAATACACAATTCGTTCTCTTTAATATCGACGCCTCAACGGAGATAGACGCTCTACAGTATTCAGGCGGTCTGTACGTTTAAGTACGATTTAGTCGGATTTTACAGTCATGCTGCGAGTTATTGCGTTACGTTTCAGTAGGTTAAGGTTAGACGGCCTAACAGTCGTCTTACATGGATATACTGTATGTAGTGAAACCATCTATCAGTTTTCAACGTTGTTTCGTGTTTCCAAAAGAACTGGGAACACCTATGTGATTGGGAACACCTACATGAATTACCATAACCACCTACTGGGTCAAAATATTTGCACTCATCTATCAGGTGAATTGAATGCCGCCTCCGCCGTAACAAGAGAAGTCAAACCAGGAGAGCTCCTGGCCGATCCTTCTAAGACTCAATGTTTTTAAAACCGCCCAGGAGAAGTTACAGCTAAGTACTTTGTTGTAATGGAAGTATCTTTAGCTACAAGCTTATTGGTTGTTTGTGTGTGTTTGTAATATCTTTAGGTTATGATACCGTGCGGTAGTTAGATTTAAGTTATGTTCCATTAAAATTAGAGTGATCGTACGAATATCAACAGGTTTGTTCTTTTAGGGTAATGCAACAAATTGCCTGTCTTCTCGTTAACATTTTACTGTAGACGTAACTAAAATTGTTAAAACTACACCAAAAGTTCAGCGTAATTAGTTTTCTAAAGCAAATGGCGGGATATGATTATATCTTAATTAGCATACGCAAGCGACGGATATGATCATATCTTGGTTAATACACCTATTGGGAATCGGCTCTTAGTTCAGTTGTAGAGAATAGCCAAGAACTCGATCTCTTCTCCTTAAAGCGTAGTGGACTGTATCATATGGTGATGTAGAAAAGTTCAGATGTCAAAGGATCTTTAGAGAGTTAGAATCCAACGCTTGTAAAATACTCCAGAACTTGGGTGAACACACTTTTATTTGAAAAGTAAATATTACATTCGTTGAAGAAAAGAAAAAAACTCGACATAAGAAATTAACAATAAATTATGACAGCAACGGTGTACATGGTTTTTAATTACTATATATCTTGTAATGCATAAGTTCACTTGCATGTAGAATTCTTTATGAAATGGAAAGGAGCTTAACATGTTATTTTTAAAAGGTGAGAATGTATGAGAAACCCCCAACAACATCCTTATTTGTGTGTTTTAGTAAATAATTTCCTGAGATAGATCTTTACCGTGGTATGATTGTGTAGCCAAGTGAATTGCTAATATCACTATCGATCTTTTTTTAGAGTCCAGAGTCAACTATTTGAAAATTTAATCCTATTAGTTCTTGGTGAGATTATTAATTAAATCTTACATCAGCTGTAGTAAATCCTTATTTTCTTTAGTATTCAACCACCTCGGTTATGTACTTGCTTTGCATGTTGCCTATACGGAATAATTATGTTGTTCCATCCGTATAAGTACGTTAATCGAAGTGATTTGTAAATTAACGTTGTATCTGAAAATTTATGATTTAGTACTTTTAAGGAAAATTGTTGTACTGTAATTATGTTGTTTTATACTGGCGTCAGTTATTAAAAGTGCCTCCATTATTTCGGTATACTATGCCTTTCTTTTGTTATCCTAGGTTTTCCTTCATGTGGTCTTGGAAGAATTATACGTTTACTATTGGACTAATTGGTTTTATTTATTTTAACTATTTTACAGAGTATTGAGACCAGTACGTGTAGGGCTCATTCCCAGAGGGTGGAAAGCTCTAGTCTCCGCCAACCGCTACAATTTTTCCTGGTGCCAGTTAAATATTCTTTGATTGTGGCTGAATTTTCGCTGGACCGATGAGTTACTTTGATCCAGAGAAGGATATTAAAACTCCATCTTAAGAGTCTCGTGTTGAATCAGCTACCGGAGCACTTAACTATGTCACTAGCCTGAGAAACTATCCCAATGGTGCAAAAAACTTTTTTCCCTGACAGTTTATTTTAAAGTTCGTAAGCAGATCTAAAATAGAATCTTCGACTGGTTCATAATCATGCTATTCCTTTTTACGCTTTATTCTTGAAGTCGAAAAAAGCATATTTAATTTCAGTCTGGATATCGTTTGTTTCGGCTATGGTTCTAGCACTTGTCGTTACATTTTGCATACTTTTCAAAACTTTAGATAATAATTATTAGATTGTACTATTTTATACTTATACTCTGTAGCATTTTACCTTCAAAATTAGTTTCACTCATAATATTCTGCCAAACTACACGAAAATATATTTATTTAGAGTGCTCTAGGTTATGTAATATAGAATCTGCTTTAAGCATAACAGAGTTATCTACTAATTCGTCATCAGATACATCTACTACAGCCTCCAACAAATCATTAAGTATACTACAATGAACTAATATCTTCAATGTAAGCTTTTCAACGTGTTGTTACGTGCAGTTCCTGCATTTGAATATTTCCGTTCTTACTTAATTAAATTTCACATTCCTTACTTTATTCATAGTCATTTGAGTATTTAGTAACGATTTCGACTGCCTTTCAATTTAAACGATTGCTATTTAATTACTACAAATTACTTTAAATACTTCAATCTATCCTATTTTGACATAGAGTTCAAAATGTGGTGTTCTGTTATCAGCAACGTTCGTTTTCCTAAATATTACAATGAGTTTATGAACGTGTTCCATTAAGGTTATTTTCACTCACGAATTCCGATCCATTAAAACTTCGTTTCGCTTATCTCTATACCTTACTTAATGCAAATTATCAATTTGTTTGTTACGTTTCTATAATTTCAATGCGGGAAGTTAGACAAACCATCCTACGTGTCCTTCATAATTTCCACTAGGTTGGTTGTATATATTTCTTATCTTGTATTTGCACACGTTGCTGTACATTCGTTGTAGTTTAGAACGCTACAACTTGTTCTATTGATAAGGCGTTAACTGGGTGTCCCATTACTGATCGCAGTTTCGCTTGTTAAAATAATATAGATTTTGACGTACGAGATTACCGAAGGACTTTCCAAGACGAGAGCGATTCAATTAGTTTTCTGGTTCTCTGATCGGCAGATGAATGTTTTCGAGAAAGTTACGATTTCAATGAATTCATTATTACGCAGGCTATCCATGCTTGAACGGAATAGAATTGCTTTCAGTATCCGATACGGATATAAAAATGAGTGTTGTTTGAAGTACCCGTTTATGTGAACTCACGGGAAACTACAATGGTTATCCGGGTATGTTTTTTTTTATTACTTTTATCCCGAAAAACATCTGAATTAAATATATATCGTGGATGATATACATTTTATTCTAAATAAGGGTTTCTTTCTTTGATGACAATTGTACTTAACTTCTGAAGTTTGTTAACGGTGGGGTTTACTTCTAAGCTGTTGATGTACACATCGTCGATCATGGTTTCGAAGCATATGGCGGGATCTGAGTGAACATTGTTTTGCTGAATTCCTTTGAAGATGGTTCAAGTGTCGTAGAATTTTCAAGGTCCGAAGACAGGAAGTCGGCGTTTAAGGAGTAGGATGATCCTAAGCATACGACTTCATAAAGGACGCGGCCGTTATAAAATGCACTTTTTAAACGCGTCAGCCCCAACAGTGTATGTATACGATTTTCCTTCCGTGTATTGATATTTTGGTTTTCTTTCAATCAGCTCACATAAATGGCTTTATTTGTCACGTTTATAATTTACAGGACAAAATATTATATTTTGGTATTAAAATTAATTTATAACCATGCAATTAGTCTAGTGCAAAAAATTAGGTAGAAATAGGGCGTTATTGCATGACAAAGTTTACAGATTCAAGTTCGAATTAATTATAAACTATAGTTTGGGGTATTCAGAATGTGGTTACGTAATGGTTTTCAAGTCACACTAAGATAAACAAGTTTTGTGTAGAAACGATATGGTAAATTTTAATTGCTTTGGTTTAATGTTATGAATATGTTAATAGCAGCAGCTTTTATTGTTTCGATATTGATTATAAAATAAGATCAGTATTGACTGTCCATAAGATCTTCTGTATAAAAATTTGGAGTTACCCTATTGTTTAAATGTGACCTTATTACATAATTCTTTACCCTCTCAGTTCCAGACCATCGGCAGCCGGAAATCCAGTAATGAGAATTGACAACCACCGCATGTGCTCTGGTCATCGGCAGCCGAAAACCGGAGGACTCACGCGCGATCCAAAACGTGTTGTATTGTCTTTGTGTATGTGTGTGTGTGTGTGTGTGTGTGTGTGTGTGTGTGTGTGTGTGTGTGTGTGTGTGTGTGTGTGTGTGTGTGTTCTGTTTGTGTATGCGTGTCTGCGTAAGTGTGTTTGTGTTGATGTTAAGTGTGCTCCCCTCTCAGTCCCAGACCATCATTAGACGGAAATCCGGGACCGAAAGTTTAGCATTACTGCACTTGCTCTGACCATCAGCAGCCGGCATCCAGAGAACTCACGCGCGATCCAAGAAGTGTTGTGTGTTTCGATTTGAATGTTTGTGCGTTTTGTCCACGTATTTGTGTTTGTGTGTGATTTTCTTTGTTTTTGTATTTTTTAGGTGTTTGTGTGTTGTGGCTTTGTGTGCGTGTTGTTTCCTTGATTGTGTGCGCGTGTGTGTTTATGGTATGTTAATGTTTTAGGTGTGCTCCCTATTCAGTCCCAGCCCATCAGCAGCCGGAAATCCGAAACCGAAAGTTGAGCACTACTGCACGTACTCTGGACACATCTTTTATAAAAGCAATTTGGATAATCTTAATACGCTCCGATTATCCCGTCTCAGTGTGACTGATCAGAGTGATCTTGCACCAAGTTCAATTATCGTTTATATTGGAACAATAAATACGTCATTGGTTCGCTCCATGAAATAGCGATTCAATGAATCTCCTCATTAATTTCCAGCTTTTATATAACACAATCTTAATACATCACATGTTCTCGAATTTCGATTACATTCTAAGAGTCTGACTCATTTCATGATGTAATAATTAACTGTAATTTCGTATATTGTTATCTTTAATTGCCTGCCAGTTTAAGATTTATTGCAATCATAATAGTTTTACAAACTCTTTTTAATGCTTGGCGTTTGAGCTGTTCTAATTTATGGCCATTGGGAATGTGATATCTTATCTGGCTGATAGCTATGCCGGTCTTATCGCGTTCAGCAAACTTATTTAATTGATCTGTATTCATTCACGTTAGTCGTTAGCGTAAAGATTCTACAACAATCCCGAAAATTAGCTTCTTCACAGAAAAATACCTCGCATTAGATACTCGCAATTATGTTATAACGTTTTGAAGGAGTACTTGACATTGAAGTTATTTAGTATTTTTAAAGTCGATGAATTTTTACACCTTAGACTCGTATTACGGTCTTTCAACATGCATTAAAATGCAATAAAAACTTGTTTATAACTGATATCTTTAACATACATGAAACTTGTTTTTAGATTGGATTTATTATCAAGGAACTTACGTACTAGAAAATACTAAAATAAGCTTATCTTACTAAAAATATTATACAGGATAGAAATTGAATATTTGAAAATTTAATTTTCTCGGCTTTGGGGTGGTTTATTGACAGAATGTGATGCTCAACGACCTCTTGTGACCTCCTTATCACATCAATTTAAGAAATTGTATTAAACAAGTGACGGAGAACAATTCATAAATTATTTTTTTAATTTTTGTTTTATGAGAATACCAGAATTTAGGTTAAAAATTAGTTTGAAGTGACTAACGAATCTATTAAATATTTTTGGGAAGATTTTTGTTGCGTCTAAATCCTTCGGGATACATTGAATAAATATTGCTTTCTCCTCGGGTTGATTTTCATTTTTGTAACATGTTTTTTTATTAAAGGTTTTGTAAATAAACTTCTCTCGGGTATTTTTTTTCTTTTTTGTGACCCATCCTACTCAACAATTTTCTAGCTAGCACGCCATTCTTTCGATTCTATTTTTTTGTTGCGGTACTCGGGTGCGGACAATTTTCGTTGCGTACGTTACTTTTTCTAGTCCGCACGAAATACTGAAGTATTATACTAAGAAGTTTCAAGGTTGTACTGCGTTTTCTAGAATGCTAAATTAAAAGAATGGGTTGAACATGCTGCTGAATTCAATATCAATATTCATTGTTATATACCCGAGATTTTACCTTTCCTATTAGCACCATTATCGTAGCACTGTTATCTCATATTTTAAATTGAACCATTCACACCTGATCGTTGTTACTAAATCTCTCACATTGAAGCCGAGAAACTGCTTTATTCCACATTATTTTTGCCATTTTCTATCATTTTTGACCGACACGCAGCGCCGTAACGAATTAATACATTTAAAAACATATGAATGCACTAAGATCCCTTATACTTAAGAGATTAAATGGCAATTATGGCTTTTAATTTCAGAACATTCAACTCTATTCAACCTTCCGTATGTTTCAAAACAGTTTGTCCTCCATTCTATAGTTATCGATATTCAGAATAAACAATATCGTAAATAATTTATTTATTCCAGACTTCGACATCGAGAGAAAGCCGTTTTTACTTCTTTCAACATTTGAAACACAAAATATCTTTTTCAAGTATTTCGTCTAAAATACTCTAAATTACAAAACATTTAACAGTACAAAACATCTACAATCCAACATAAATAATGCGACTTATTAATTGTACGAATATTCCCATTCATTACAAGGTTGCAAAACAATAAAGGTATAACAATAAAACCACTTTGCACAATGCGTAACACCAGGACTTAATTATTCTATTAGCATCAAAAATTAACCGTTATACCTTAACCCAGTAATAAATTTAATCTGCAATGCAACAAGGCAAGGATATGCTCGGGGCCTTTCAAATTCCTAGGCGTCCGTAATTCCAAAACTCCTAACAGATGTAGTTCACACGTATTAATAAACACTTTAATTTACAGGATTTAAATTTAAAATGTTATTTCCTGAAAACGAAGGTCAGAGCAATTACTAGATTAATATATTAATATTAATACATTAATTAATATTAAAATCACATTCGCCTCCAAACTTTTATGGCATAAAGGTATACTATATCAGCTCAATTCAATGTCAAGAAGCCTGATTATTTTCAAGTGACGCATAAGCGACGCAGGTCTGGCGCCTAGTTATTGTATAAGTGTAATAATACGTATATGAAAGAAATTGCAAATAAGCATAGCTCAAAACAATAAATTAAAATTAAACAAAATCCAATAAATCTCACCTTGTGATCGTCTTCCAAAATTGGATCTTCCCACCCTCCAGAACTGCCACTACTACCACGACGCCGAGGATCCCAAGAATTTCGCCTTCCGTCTAGGGAATCGTTAGACAACCTTCTTGAATTTCTTCGATTAGCATTAGGTACTTGTAAAAAATCCCTTTTCAAAGAATTTGTTGATCCATATAATGAATCGCGCCTACAATTCCATGCCCCTGTAAGATTTCCATCCTTTCTTAAAGTTATCATTGAAGCTACAAGAGGATCTTTTCTTAATGTCGATGGAAAGCCACTTGGATGTTCGATATCTTTATTCGGAGGTAAATGTGGAAGAATCAGGGAAGAGTCGCGGCGCCTGCATATAAAAAAGCAATATAATTTCTGAACAACACGAATCTTACGAGAAATCGTGAATTGGATCTTCTAGTAACATTTTTATTCGCTTTTATGGTGTATTAATAAATGAACCAAGCAATTAAAAACGCCGAACATAAAATGGGCGGATGACATAGTTCAAATCATTTTAATTTAAAATTTCAGTTTCATACCTGTTATAATAATTTTGGGTGTTTAAAGCTGGCATTGATTCTCGCCTTGGTCCTACACCGTTTCCATAAGGGATGCGAGATTCACGACGTTTGTATCCGTTTGTTGTGGATTCTCTTCGGTTTGTTGTTTGAAAAACGTTTCCAAGCGAACCGTAACGATTTGATTTACCACCATGCACTTCACATTTAACGTCATGCTTACATTCAACAGTACAAACTTCCTTTGGGATTTTAGTGGATTCGTTGGATTCCACATTAATGTCGTTAAAAAGTGCTTCAAGACGCTTCATAGCGGCATTGTGATTTATAGATGTCCCCATTTTACGTTTATTAGGAACTTATTAATCCACGTTCACAGTGTATGCGATTCAACACTATACCACACAACACGTGAATCGGATTTCAAAGTATTCTCACAAGAACGCACTATTACCTCCGTGGAAGACCGTTCCGGTTACAATCCAGTCACGGTTGAAGACAAGATACTACAGACCTCGAACTACATCCCACCTACTTAGCAAACTTAGCACATAAATATTACTTAAATAACCATATCTAAAGAAAGAATTTCCTAGTATTGGACAACAAATTTAAGAAGCAGAACTAATAATCATGTGCAAGTATACGATAATTAGCATGTAGCAAATCTTTGTAATTGTAATCACCTAGTTGCAAGTAAATATTGAATGAATCATGTAAATAAATAACCTCGGCAAGACATTCAAATGGGAGATATGCGAGTAGCGTATACCGTATAGTACAACCTTTTGTCTCACGATTCATAACATGTACTTGCTTTTGTACATTAATCGTTCAACCATTTAGAAAAATTCCATCGGAATTGTTTTGCTTGGGCGATTTTATGAAAGTCATCAACCACAACTATTTGCGTTGAAATAAAAGTATTGTGAGACCATTTCCTAACTTTCGTTTTCAATCGATACAAAAAATTACGAATCTATTATGTTTGTTTTAAGAACAGTTTTCCACGTGTAGAAATCGCTTATCGTAGTGTTGCGCATAAACAACCAAACAATTTTTTTACTACTTGTAAGGCTTTGTTATCACCAGTTGCACTATACAATGAACTAGTGTGAATCTCGCCATAAATTACGAACTTTGTCAAATTATTAAACGAAACGCATTTAGGATTGATTAATTTTCCACAAAATTTCGATAGAGCAAAACATTTAAAAGCTGGAAATAACTATTCTTTATTGCTCGCTTCTCAGGCTATTATCGACCACGCGCTTATCGAGTTGTGAAATTGTTTTCAAGTCCCTTATTAAAAAAAAGTTGTAGCGCTCGGGCGTTACTTAAGTACACATTAGAATGTAAAAATAAATTTATATAATTTCAGTTACTTCAATGATATTTTAGCCACGAAAGCATCCTGAAAAATTTATAGAAGCTTGGGTAGTGTACATATTATAAAAGTTATTTCAGTATAATATTAAATTAGGGCAAGAATAAAACAAAAAGCACCTAATACGTTTTTATATAAGCAGTAATAACGACCGGGGAACATCACCGATCACAATAATATTTGTATAAATTCACATTGGTTCAAGATATCATACAATCAACAACGTCATAAAAATTAATATGTTTACACAGATGGATGACATTAAACTCGACCATAAGACAGCTTTAGACGCACAAAGTGTGAGAACGAAAGTTTAAAAAGAAGTGTTACGTTCATTTTCGGCGATAATTGGTTATTTTATTTACATAAATTCCTTTTCTAGTATTAAATTCTCCAACAATACCCGCTATATTGTACCTGTTCAGATAAGCTCGCTTTACTATAATTTTCAACTCAAATCCCTTGTTAATTCATTATCCGTTCGTATAAATTCCATGTCTATTGTTAAATCCTTCCACATAATTAATAATAAATACTCTTTCTAAGAATTTCTCAACGTAAATCTAGTTCTTTTGAAACAACAAGTTTAGGCGACAATTAATTAGTCAAGATTCTGTTAGGTATCCGTGAGCGCGTTATACCTTCCGATAACGTATAATTTCGTTCTAGTGGGATTCCCATCTAAAGATTCCTCGAAATAATGTATCCTACTATTCTCCGGTAAAACCGTGTTTTCCAGTTTCAATCGCGTTTCGATAACGCGGACGTTTGCTTTTCGAGTTCGTGTTATATTGAACTCCTTTTAGAACTTTGATTCTGCAACTAGTGCATTGATGCACTTGTAAAAACTACTCGTTCTGTTACTCCAAGAGCGATGCACGTTTCTCCTCACTTAAATAAGTTTAGAAGGTGTTGTTTCTCAAAATATTTGCTTCAGAAATATTCAGGTGGAAATTTGTTTTAAGTTATGAACACTTTGTTTAGAAATATATTTAATTTGATAGCATGAAACGTGGGTTTGCGATTAACAAAGGATGGAATGCTTGCAATATGTGTTTGCTTTAATATGGGAAATTGTTGTTTATCAAAAGCATTTACTTCGAAAATACTATTAGTACGTTAAACGTGGTATCTGGCTATCTAACATTTGTATACGAACACGGATTTCGAACAATGGAAATTTTCCACCTTGTTATCTTTTCAAGTTAGTTAGAAACGACGCGCAAGGTTTAAAACAGCCCAAAATCAGTAGTAAGTAATTTAAAATTCATAGAAGTATGAGGTAAAATTGAAAAGTTACATAAAATGGGTCAGAAACCCGATTGGCAACGTATACCAGATGTAATTTTGGTACGTGATCTAGGTAATGCGTGACGCAATCAAAGATGACATTTGTGGTGTAATAGTCTCGAACCTCATCAAAGATAGTGCACGTGACACCATATGTAATGGGGATGCTGTGTCATTCAATTTCACAGTCCTGGCGTGAGGGGTATAGATGGTGGAAGTGTGGCGTCATCGAGATGATGAGCTTAAGTCAAAGGTAATGCTTGCACGCGACAGCTTTAATGATGAGAGCCTGGGAGCCTAAGCCTAAGTACGCAGTGCATCAGAATGCATTTTCCACCTCTACTGTTTTATACTGCGGCTGTTTTTGTACCTACAGAAGAACTGCTTTGAAATTTTCGATTAGAAGTGAAAAATATAGAACAAGTATATTCTTATACCACATTACATAGTTTAATCATGTAATGGATATTTAAAATATCAACTTTAAAGGGATTAAAGTAGATAAACATCGTTATTCGCAAAAAAATACAATTTCGTAAATTAGGACTCTGATTATTTTAAATAGCAACTTTTCCATCAATAAAAAATAATCGGCTCACCAATGCAATTGCATCTGCTGCTGAACTATTCTTTTCCATCGTTATACAAATAACACCTTGTAGCTGTAAAAATAATTGACACAAAACTAAAATATGTAGTACTTTGAGAAAGCGTAACAGGTTGCGTTTGCTTTCGGTTCATGCAACCGTTATAAAAAGTTTCTTGCAAAGAAGTGTAAACCATGTACTATCGTTTTTACGTAAGTACCAAAATCAAAAATTCCATAAATTGAATTTATGTATAGAAACAATTACCATAAAGAAGACAGAAATAAAAGTAACAAACTTCAATTTACGTTCTTTATTCGGTCCAATATAAACCTGATTATTCATAAATATTTACAAAAAATACTTAAGTTTTGAGATGCCGCTAGAGATGTCACTGATGATAATTGCTACATTATTCACTACAGTAATTTATTTCTTAACACGACAAATACATTATATTTATTATTAACTTAACTGCATACTATTAATTAATTAGCACAGAACTAATTGATATATCCTAATTTATAAAGACATTTTAGTGTATTTACTTTAACAACTCAAACTAACATTTAATTCATATTACTTGTGGATAATATTCGGAACTGAACTGAACTCCCTATCGAGTCGTAGAGTTTATATATCGAATTATGATACCTTCCACATTATCCCAGCGCTCTCCGGAACTTTCTGAATTCTAGGAGAATCACTTCTTTTGTTTGCTTTCAGTCGGTTCTTTAAATATACCCTTGTCATTGAATTCATAACTCCAATTGCTTATCCCTTACAATTCTGACCCGTTTAACGTGATTGTTACAGGATATTCATGTTTTAGTGTATGCTATTTCTTTAGTACACTTGAAAAATAGCAATCATACAATGCAGAATATCATGTAGTCCTAGCGGTTACCAAAAAAAAAGTTGCACTTTATGAAGAAAACAAGCAGCTTTGCACAGTGATATTATGGACTAAAAGAAATGATTTGACCAGAAGCGCGGCCAATTTCATCGCTTATGTTTTAAGATGGCACACATTTTCCAAAATAGCGACGTTTTTTATAAAAATTTCATAGTGTCCAAACGGCTGCATCGATTTAGTTGATTAAGGTCTGAATCAATTTGTCCTTATACCCTCTTAAATGACCATCATCATTCAGTCTTCAGTCCTAGAACTGGTTAGACGCGTACCCTCATTGTTTCCTATTCTGAACTAACCAACACATTTCCCTGAAATTTGGACAGTCTGCATCTATCACTATCTGATCTAGGTCTACATCTACCTCCTTTTTCCCATCTCTGCTTGTAATATATCCCATACTATTCTCCAAAAATGCCTTAGAACGTATTCTGCCCTTCTATTTCTCATATTTTCTTTCCACAGATATCCTTGTTCCCCTACTTTTTCTATAACCTATTTGTTATTAACTTTGTCTGTCCATGCTACCATCGTCTTACATTTAAAACACAGTATTCCAAAAGGCTTCTACCGTTTTTCTGTCTGCTTTTCCTACTACCCGTATTTCATAGTCATGCTGTGCTGTGCCCCACACATATGCTTTCAGTACTTTTCTTCTTGTTTTTATGTTTGTTGTCTTTCATCATACGCGCTGTTCTTTCTTGTTAGATGCAGTTCGATCCCCTTCTATTGTTTTACAGTTATATACCCTATTTCTCCGACATTCAGTGGTTGTGAGTGGGGGTAAGCAGCCTGTGGCTGCCAAGTTCCCCCAGCACTTGAACATTTACCGATTTCATATTTTTTTCAATATCTCTTTTCGTACAGTCAACATTAGTTGCAGATATTTCACAACCAACATCTGTAGTTGTTTATAATAATCATCATATTTATCTGCGCTAATTTTTTTCGTCATTAGGTTTTCCTTTTTGAAACTGGTTGGACACGTACCTGCACTTATTTATATTCTGAGTTAGTCTACATAGTTCCCTGAAATGACCAACACTTTAAAAATCTAGATGGCAAAAAAAATTGTAAAAATAACAATTTCTAACAAATTTTAACATTGACAGTTTGGTTTTCATTGAACTGAAAATATTTCCTTTGCATTGGATGATTATTATTTATTATCTTAAATAATTTGTGACCATGCTTTCTACACAACAGTGTAAACCAGATTAAAATAGGATGGGTAGTTTTAGAGATGTAAGTCTATGTCATAGAAGACCGCAATTTCACTTTTACAACTTGCTAGCAGTAATTGCATCATTTCTACTAAACCGCAGAAACTTTTACGTTGCTACAATTCTACTTAAATTGTCGATAATAAAAGTCTTAATTATTAACAAAATTTGCATTCATTAAAAATATATGCATAAAAAAACAGCATGTTTTCAACATGCCACGGATGAACAAAAACGCGTCATATTAGTTAGTATGTCTACAACTGTACCAATATTTCTTTTTTCTAAAGAAATGTACAATTAACCGTCCATACATGCAAAAAAAAGATCAAAATGCCTCGTCTTCCCAGTCTTCGTTGGATATGGTTGAAGTGCAAATAAATAGAAAAATCATATCATGTCTAATCGTAATGGAGTATTTAGTAGTAGACCAAACAGACCAATATCGTAAATCCAAAATAAGCAATACCTATCGTTTTTACTACTTCCTTTGCAGGAGCTACATTGTAGCGATCAGGGTAGACCCTCACGTCGGCAGGTACAACGCATTGTTTCACACCCAGATTTGCATCTACAATGATCTAAGCAGGTAATTCTTCTCGTATTTCCCTAGCTTCAGACAATTGTGGCATTCTATCACCATATCAAGAGGATGGTGATGGCAAACAAGTGTGATCACTAATTAGGGCACTTTTTCATAAGTCACCCGCTTGGTAGGTGGCATGGAGCATGTGTTTTTGCAAGGCGGCCGAAGTAGGTGGGATGTTAATAACAAGTTTATTTTTCGTTGTCAATAGTTCCCGGTGTACAACATTTGCCGATCAATGCGTTGTTTGTAAGTCGTGCAAGTAGCAGGTGAACTTTTCTAACAAAACCATTGTTTCGTAAGAAAGGTCCTGAATTGACTTTAAAAAAAAGCTGAAATTACTTCAGTTTGCAACAACCATGCTTTCTGAAAAGATATTTCCTTTTGAGTGAAAAAAGACATAGTGTCGCAACCTGTGAAATGTGAAAACCCCGAAATGACATTTGTCACCACGTTAACGTCAGAAAATTCATCAGGAATGCTTGCTCCAGAAATTGAAACAGCCCTGATTTATTTTTATCAATTTTCAGGAAATCATACCAATTAGGAGGTAATCAGCTACTTGGAATTACTGCCGCCGGATTCCATATCCTCTGCTTGCTCGTTCTTGTGTCTTTAGGCTACCAGATAGAGATAAAGATCCATACCAGGTCAATTCTCTTTGAACCTTAGATCCATTGAATAGTGTTCCTAAAAAGTTTTAGAGCTCTTCGGCCAAATCATTTAGATAAGTGCAACATTATCAAATTTACTGGGAATATTTTCTGTTTCTACTAGGAATTCTAGTTCTTCAGCAAGATCAGCTTTATTGCCTGATCGAAGTTGTCCATTAGCTGATAAAGAAGGTGGGCATCTTTGGTCTTCGTATTGAAAAAACTATCAAGACCAAACTCACGCTTTCTTGCAATTATAAAAGTCTGAAGCTGAATATCTACTTTCAAACTTTTGATAGTGCTTGTTTCTGCAATTTTTTTTATTTTGTGAGCAAATATTTTGGTACTCATTTTCGTGACAGGATCATGTATTGATTTAGAAGAATTGATTGACACCTTAAGCAACACTATCGATGTAACCGTTTGAACACTATAACATTTTTTGAAAAAATGCCGCCATTTTAGAAAGTGTCAGTCATCTAGACTCCTAAGGGATAAAAATAGTTGCGCTTCGGGTCTAATTGTTTATTTTGACCCATAGCATGACTACACAATGGCTTGCTTTTTTCATAAAGTGCAGGTTTTTGACATAAACTAGCCGTAACGGTTAGCACTAATTTAGAAATCAAAAGAAAGAATAAAGTTTATGTTAAACAGCGCATCCGACGAAATGGGCAACTTGGCGCGGCCAACTCGACGTGGGCAAGTCGGTGCGAGCGAACTCAGCGTATGGACAACTCGAAGTGGTACAACTGGGCGCAAACCAGGTAATAAAGTACAAAAATGTGTCGGACCAGTTAATACAGAACGCGTAAAATCCAATATTTGAATGTAAGTCAACTTAAAATGTATTTAAAAAGAGGCTGTATTTAAAATACAAGCCTTTTTACAAGGTATGTTGTTACACAATGATGTAGAAATTTTTACTGATTGTTTTCAGGAGATTTTCAAGATGCAATATTTAAAATGGCAATGATAAGTTAATTGCAAGACTACTTACTACTTCCAAACCTTAGACTGCGGTATTTCTGTTCAAAACTTTAGATAGTCTATTGTAGGATTGTTATAATATTTAATTACCATTCCATTTGCGTTTGTTGGGATCGGCTAGACCTGTTAGTGAACTTATATCCGAATAGACGGTATATCACGTGTTTAAAGTGTTCTGAATTATAATATTTATCCATATTAGATTCGGGATTCGCATCGAGTTGTCCTTGCGCCGAGCTGACTGGCCCCAAGTTGTCCGCGCCCAGTTGGTCGCGCCGAGTTGTTATATTATAGGTCACGTATCCAAACATGTTTTGAAATTTGAACGAATGTTCTACTACTTGATCTCTTACACAAAATGTCCATGCAATCATATTTACATTATTACATTTGCATAACAGGAAGTTTGTGGACGTTTCCTTAACTAAACTGACTTGGTATCTTTAAATTAAAGCAGATTTATACACGAGTGCCAATCAAAACATTATAAATCACGATCAAAGTGTTCATCATAAAAGTCTGAATAATTTATAGGAGTCTCATTCTAAATATGTATCAAATCCGGAGATTAATTTATCACGTACAGAGTTATAATTTTAAACAAATGATATCATTGTGTAATTAATTATAGATAAATTTGCACAGAATTTCCGTTTTCACTATCTTGCTACTTAAATAAAAGTATTAGTTCAGCTATGAGCACCAAACAGCAAATTTAAACAATCATGTTTAACACTTCAACAACCTGATCAACTTAAACGCTCCGCTGTTTGGCTACTTGCAGTTATTAATTTTCCAAATTTCAGTATAAAGGATGTCCCAAAATTCAAGCAAGATTTAAATTTGATGCCACTTGTGCGGTAAAGTGTTACCAACGAGAAAAAAAGGGCGGCTTGGCATGCCAGTTGCTATAGGGTTATTAAAAATGGACGTTAAAAGAACAATGCGCTTTCATCGTTCAGCATTATTTTAAAAATAATGAAGGTTTGGCAGCTACAGTTCTCAATACTTGAACAAAATATGGTCGGAATAGTGATTTAACTTCATGATCTGTGAAAAAATTAAATAAAAAATTCAGGCAGGCTGTACCAATTAGTAATCTTATAAATTGTAGCCGTCTTTTAACACAAAACATCGAAGCAGCACGTGGGTGTTGCCAAGAGTCTAGGAACATCAATTCGGCACCGTGATCAAGAATTAAGTATTTCGAGAAACTCTCTACAGAGTATACTCACGAAAGGATTGCATTGTTTGCTTACAAAATTCAGTAGACTTAAGAACTGGAACCTACAGACCACACAGTGAAGAGAGTTCGTTGAACGAATTATGGAACAAGTGGATGCTTATTTTTCGAATAAAATCATCATCTGCGATGAGATTCATTTTCATCGACAAAATTGTTGCGTTTGGTGTTCAGAAAAATCAAGAGTGATTGTTGAGGAACAAGTGTCAACAATGTGTCACTGTTTGGTGCGGACTTTGGACTGGAAGTATCATAGAGCCAATCTTCTTAGAAAATGCGACTGGTAAGGCAATAACAGTTAATGGTGCTGGCTATCGCGACATGATACTGCAGTTTATTGTGGCTAAATTATAAGATATGGATGTGGACGATATGTGGTTTCAACAAGACGGTGCCCCCATGCAATAGAACCCAAAAAACAGTTCAATTACTGCATGAGTCATTTCCTGGTCCTGCAATTACCCGTTTTGATGATCAGAATTTGCCATTCGAATCATGTGACAAAACGACGTTAAACTTTTTTATTTCGGAGGGTTGAAGTCTTCAGGTTTATGCCAATAAGCTCATAATCATCCATGCCTTTAAGGAGGAAATTGAGCAATGTATCAACAAAATTCGACCACATTTATGCAAAACGGTTGTGGAAAATTTCGATAAAAGTGTGTGTGTGTGCATGTGTGTGTGTATGTGTTTGTGCGTACGTGCGTGTGTGTGGTATGTGTATGTGGGTGGAGTGTGTGTGCGCGCGCGTGCGTGCGTGTGTGTGGTGTGTGTGTATGTGTATGTGTGTGTGTGTGTGTGCATGTGTGCGTGGGTGCGTGCATGTGTGCGTGCGTGTGTGCGTGCGTGTGGGTGCGTGCGTGCGTGTGCCAGTAAAGCTGTGGAGGCCACTTATCCGATATGCTATTCTACACAACTCTATACTGTATACTTTATGAATCAATAAGAAATTTACAATTTTTACTTAAACACCCGTTTGTATCAAAATTACTTCTTGCGTGAATTTTGACACACTTTATTTACTGTGACTATTCAGGATGTCTTTAAAACGTCTGTACAAAATGCTACCCCAAATTGCTGAGACTAAAATATGGGGATCTAGCCAAATTACCTTTAGTCCAAAAGTTGATAGTTTCCAAGATACAGGGTGTCAAAGTTATTTTTTTAAAGCTATTTTTTAAATAGATATCTCAATAATGGCAGGATTTACATGAAATTCAGTATCTAAGGATTTTTTAAGATGAGAAATTCAGATTTGATAATAGTTTTGATGTACCTCGCAAAGGGCGCCATTAGCAGGCCTATACATACATTAAAAGCCCCATAATTTATGTCATTTATCAAATTTCTGGTTCAAAATTTTTATCTCTGGAATTTTTTTCCAAAAAAAGTATACCTTGTAGAGTAGATGTCGCTTCAAGCAGCCGTTTCTGAGATATTTATCAAGCGAAAATCAAAACAACAAGAAGAGTTCAAACGGTACTCACAATTTACATCCATATTAACTTACGGCACATTAGGCCCCCATTCCAGCTATTTGAATTCCAACATTTAGTTGTAGAGTGAAAATTAAAACACGTTTATTTTGGCATTTAAACCCAATGTAGTACCTTCGGTTGGAGCATTGGGGACATGACCGCAAGTGTTCCCGCCCTTTGCCTTACTTACATTATAATGTAAAATGAAAACCAACGTATCGTCCTTTTAATGCACTACCAACGCTATCTAAATTCCACGCTTAACCCGCGTGCTTGTGCTTTTCGGCTCGATCATCCAGCAAAGCTCAAAATAATTCGACGTTGACCACCTATCGAAAGGGCTTACACGTCCGCTATCACTTCGCCTTCGTTTCTTTCGTAACTTAGCAACTTTTTGCAACTTAGTGCTATATTTTAACCGCCCTTTCTTTTAAAACTTCCATTCTCATACTTTGCACGTCTAAAGCTATCTTATGGCCGAGTTCGATGTCACCTGTCTGTGTAAACGCGTTCATTTTATGACGTGTTATAATTGCGTGGTATCTTAAACCGTCTGTGAATTTATACAATGTTAGTGTGAACGGTGATGTCCCCAGTTTTTATAGGTAATTTTTCTAAGGCAAAGAGTGTAAAGTCCTGGTCTTTATTGCTAATTGAATAAAAATGTACTAGTGCTTTTTGATTTATTTGTTTGTCCTAATCTAATATTCTATTAACATAGCCCTGTTATTAAATGTAAACCGCCCAAGTTTCAATAAATTTTTCATGTTATTTTCGTTACTAATTTTCGTTAACTAATTAAAACCGCCCAAGTTTCAATAAATTTTTCATGTTATTTTCGTTACTAAAAGCTCATTTAACTAATTAAAATTAATAAATTTTTTTCTACGCCATAATGCTTGGTCAAGTAACGCGCGAGCGTTACAAAGGATAATAGAATCTTAAGTGATGATTATTAAATTTATCAGAATTTGAAAACTTAGATTTTTTTCCGTATTTTAAAATAAAACTGTTAGGGAGCTTAAAGTTTAACTAGCCAACGAACTTGCAAAAAAGATCACAATCAATCCTACCTAGTCGTAATTTGCTAATTTTTATTAATTTTTTAACTGCAAAAAAGTTCTTATTAAATTCGGAATTGCAACTTGTTAACAAAACATTTAGTTTACAAATGCTTCGTTTTGAGAAAAACATTATTCTGCTAATTTAACATTATAAGTCAGTATTAAGTTAAAATTAGGCGAGTAATATAAAGTTAGAAGATTACACTGCCAAATACATATTACATTTTTCAATATCACTATATTTTCGCAATATCCTGGCCTACCAGTATCTACTGCAAATACTAAGAAAAGCTACCTGACTTCCAAAAGCTATAAAAATATTTCAAGACATTTAGATTAAAATTAGGAAACATCTAGCTTAAAGTTTTAATTAATGTTCCAAATTATCTGTACTTTATTCGAAACTACTGCAACAATCTAAAACAAAAATCAAATATAAAGTAAATACTCTTTAAAGGGACCCATTTCTGGTATAATGCGGAAGCTTTATAATCCCGATATATAAACCGTGCGGCCCAACAGTTAGGACTGTCCAAGTAATAATCCACAACCGATATGAACTAAATTGTTATTCGATTGGTTAAGATAAACATGCTCCTAATGTCTATATAAATTAAGATAGAACAGTTACTGCTTGTGTAAATAAATTAGTAATAAATACGTGTAATAGTGTAATCGCCGTGTTGAGGAGAGAAATTAGTGCAATAATTATTGTAGTAATTATCACCAGTGATCTCTGTGACGGCATGTGGATATACTAAAGATATTCTCTAAATATTTATGAATAATCAGAAACATATTAAACCGAATAACGAATTGTAAAAAAAGTTAGTTATTCTGTTAATAAATAAAGGCATAATTTTACAATAAGCTTCAAATAATAAAAGCTACTAAAAAGTTTCAGACACTTTAGATATTCAGATATGCTCTTCTAATTTGCCTTTGTATGCAGCATTTTTTCTTCGAAAAATTTTTACAAATTATTATCAAACAAAATCTTAGCATAAAATAAGAAATTGCTAGTTTTGTTTTATCAACGTCTTATAAAACTGTTCGCTAGTTGTTAAAGTATTAATCGATAGAACTGTTCGGGTCCTAGCTTTACTAAACTAAACCGCTAAATTTTAGTAATAAAATTATATTCTTCGTAAACAATTTAAAAATCAAAAACAATTTTGATGCGACAAAAACCTTTCTTAACTTGAGATTTTTTAACTCTTGAGAAATTTAATATTTCATCAAAAAAGTAGTTTCAGAACGTGTTGACGAATGTTTTTAAGAAACAGTACCAGAATTATACCTTTTATTAACAACTTCAAAGCAATACAGATAACTTTATCATTTCAATTAGAACCTAAATTAATCATTACTTATTCTTTTCCTACATTTTGCAATTTTTCTGAGACAATGCAAACTTTTGAAAATGCAACATAACGTTTTTGACTTTCTCGGCAAGTTTAAAGGAGGATCTAAGCACCTATGCTGTTTCGGGAAGTGATCAGTTTGTTTAACACTAAGATAACCAGGAAAACTAAAAAACAATGTGACGGGAAAAATTGTTAAGCAAGTATCAGCTAATTATTATCAACTGCTTGGCTACTATAATACCAATTTTGATTCGTTAACTTATTACAGGTTGAAATGATACATACAGCGGATAATTGGTCAATGCTGAAATATGAATCCGTTGTTACCTGTAAGACAAGCGAGCAGGAAGAAAAGAACGAAATCAGTAACGCGTGCACGAATTACTTGTAACAAAGGAAGGGAAAGAATGAGAAAGAAAACGAATGCCGCTCTAAACACAGTCGGGGATGGAGGTGTGGCTCAGGATGAAACAACAACACACACGACACAATTTGCCTTTTGTAGAACATCTATATTTTAGAAGATAATTAAACACAAAACACATGTAAAATATTACTCTAATAAGTAACTTCTATAAATTTAGATAGCAAACAATATTAAATTGCAGATTAAGACGAACACCTGAATTCTTCACTGCACAATAACACAAATAATTCAGATTGTATCTATTGAATTCGAGGATACATGGAAAATAGGACGGCAAGCATAAAACAATAGCAAATTCTAAATACAACGATAAGCCTAAATTACTATGCAAATAAATCTTACCTAATTACTTGCTACATGTTCGTTAACGATAGTGATGACGAACTCCCATCACTAACAACTAATAAACCTAGTACACAAAATAAATATTTACAATAGTATGCTTTAGCGCAATCAACCACTCCCCAACAATAATTAGTCACTAACGCAACTGATGGATAATTATCAAATCTATCTACAATTGCGAATCCATTCAACACAGTTACCCATCAATATAAAAACATCATCATACCAAAAAACTACACTAAATCCTTATTCTAATATTAACAGTATTAGGTAGATAACAATGTGTTGCTCATTTTCTCTAAATATTTACCACCTACCAGCTAATCCGCGTATCGTAATTAAATGAAGCAATTGTACCTGTTGGTATTTAATGATGTTTGTTCACGAAGGCTCTCAGGTAACTGCAAGGTCCTTATCTCATAACTTCACCTGCATACAACGGCAGCCAATCAAAATGTGTCGTAATCACAAATGTGAAATTTTGTAGTAAGCATTAGTTCAAAAAACCTAACAATGTGGGAGTAAAATATAACACTCAAAATGTGCGTTAAAATCCGAGCACTCACGTCCGCTTTGCCTAATTACAATTAAACTAGCAACATTCAGCAAACCATCAACCGCATGCGTAAATAAGGAACCAGAAAGTGTAATTAAAACATGTAAATTTGTGAATTAAATAAAGGACAAGCAACGCTGGTTGCCTAACTGAGCTAACTTGAAATGATAAAAATGCAGCAAACTCGTATATTCAAATAAGTAAAAGTGGTTTGTAAATTAAGGAGGTAGTAAACTTGCAAATACGAAATGAAATGTAACACGGTAAACTGGTATATGGTACAAAGCTACAACATAAAAATAAATAAAATAAAACAAAAGTAATGGCATACAGTAAAGGACATATACGACAGGGCAGAATTGTTGAAATCGAAGAATATTGTTATTTGGAATGTAGAATTATAAAGGATGGCAATAGTAGTTGAGCAATCTAAACTTCAGAATTGGGTTAGCAAAGAAAGCATTCCTCCACAAATATAATTTATTCACATCAAACATTAAGCTAAATATAAGAACAAAATATACAAGAACATTTGTGTATGTAGTATTTGTATGGTTGTGAAACTTAGAGAAACCGAGAGGAGATTTTGAAATGTGGTGCTAAAGAAAATATTGAAAATTAACTGACCAGACACGATAGCAAATGAAGATGTACTAAAATTAATTAGTGAAAAACAATGTATTTGGGAAACTAAAAACGGATTCACTGACAGTCCATTACGGCTGAAATACAAGACTGGTATCACTAATAATGAAAGGAAAGATTAATAGAAAAATTACGCAGGAAGACCACGACTTGATAACTTACACAAATTATAAAATATGTAGGTTTGCCTGGTATTTTGACCTGAAGCAACTGACGCTGAATAAGGAGACTTGTAAAGTTGGATCAAAACAATCAATCGGCCGATGAACAAAACAAAATTACAAAAAATTCAAAAAACAATATGTTAGAAAATTTTCATTTTCACAGGGATACTCCAACTGTATTTGGAACGAACCTACAACTGTGACCTCGCAGTTCGTAGCATATTGATGCTTTTGCGTCCAATAACATTACAACGCTAGACAATAATACATAAATTTTCAAACGTAGGATAGTATATAGTTAAAAATTAAGCTTCATTTCAGCTTTTAGTATAGCTAGTACTGATAATTATTTAAATAATTTTGCATTGTAAGATTATTTACCTCTCGAGTAATAATAAAAAATTCACACATAAATAAAATACTTTGAAACCAACAGAAATTTGATCAAAATTTGATTTTAATATTCTTATGTTAGAATAACTTAAATTATTTAGTAAAAAATGCTATTATTACTAATAAGAATAGAAGAATTACATATATCAGGTTTTCTATGTTAAGTTCCATTTTTGTAGTAAAATTTGTAAATCTCTACAGATTGCCTGGCATATGTCTACGACAATTTTAAATTACCGCTGACCTCAATCAACCATTCTAACGATAGATAGTCCAAAAGAACCACTTTGCCCACCACCGGGGTTATAGATAATTAGTTATTTTTCATAGGGTGAGGTGCGCTGTGTGCCTTCATGACCATACATATTTATAAAATAATTCATCAAAAATGTATAAAATACTTACTGTAAAAATACTATAAAACTGTTGAAGAAGTACATTTTAAAATACAATCCATGATCAAATTTTTGCATATAGTTAGCAATTACACCAGTGAAATTAGTACTTACAAAAAAAAGCAGACTATGAACTTAATTCGTATTCAGGTACATCGCTGTTTATTATTTAATATGGTAATTATTTCGGTTTACAATACTTCTTTAATAGCCTTCAGTATTTACTTTACTTATTTATTTCGTTAACAGAATATTAAGTTTATGCTTAATGGAATGAAGCAACGTACAAAATTAAATATTGCTATAAAAGGATTAATTACTAAATAAATAGCATACAGATGATGTTATTAATGACCTTTTATTCTGTATGATGTCAACTTCATTGTTAGTTATTATAATGCAGAAACAATTCATTGAATCTTCATATTACTTATTCCAACAAACAATAGAAGAGGTAAGTTTAGTCCTAATTATACAGATCACAACATTCGACCTTCCAGAATATTATTTTGTATTGATGATATTGTTGTTTTTCCCTTTTACTTCAAAAAAATATGCAAAGGTAATAAAACTACCCCCAAAAAAGATATGACAAATCGTAGAAAGTATTACGGTGCTCCACAGAAAGCATGAGATGAAAGTTTTCCGTCGAAGTCCTTTTTGGGGTCCTTACATGTGATTTTCCAATGCTCCACCCGAAAGTACTGCATTGGCCAGTTTTTTTTACCTGGAAAATTTGGAATTGCCAAACTCATGCTGTTCCAAGCAAGGTGGGGATCTTTAACGTGCGTGACAACACTCACACACGGGACCTCCATTTTACCTCTCATCCGAACGAGGATGTATTTTTGTAAAAAATGCTCGCCTAACATTTTTCAAGCGGACCGTGTCGGGATTCGAACCCGGGACCTTGGGTGTAGTAGTCACACACATACCACTATGCCAAGGAGCCGCCTCCTTTTTGGGGTCCTTACATGTGATTTTCCAATGCTCCATCCGAAGGTACTACATTGGCGCCAGGAAGCGAGGTATTTTTACCTGGAAAATTTGGAATTTTGCCAAACCCTTGCTGTTCCAAGCAAAGTAGGGATCTTTAACGTGCGTGACAACACTCAAGTTATAAAGAGAAAAGCTCTATCAATTACTATAACAAAAAACATAGGTATGTATTTAAAGAAATTCAGTTGATGGAGCATCTGAAGGAACAAAACATTATATTGAAGATTTACATGAGATCACATTATTCAAAATTTTATATCAAAAAATTTTCTTTTAATATTTTTTGAAACAGAATTGATAGGCTCCATAAATAAAATGTCACTTTTTGTTTTGCTTGTATAACTTAAGAATGACATGAAATTGTGTCAATTTTTTAAAACCGTTTTAAAATACTACGAAGTACGCAAATTTTGTTTCCCATTCACTGAGTCTGTATCTCTTCTCGTTTCTGATATAGCAATATTAAACGTTAGTATATAAGACACTCTGTATACTTTAATAGTTAATTATTTAGAACAATAATACAATACGTCAAGAACCATTTGTTTCTTGAGTGTGTATGTGTGCGAGTGTGCGTGCGCGCGTGTGTGTAAAAGTGTGTGTGTTTATGAGTGTGTAAGTGAATGTGTGCGTGCGTGTTTGGGTGGGTACGTACGTGCGTGCGTGCGTGTGCGTGTGTGTGATAAAGGGTTTACAAGAGGTTATGGAAACCCAAATTCTACAAATAAAACCCACCCAAATAGAAAGAAACAGGAAAAATTGAAACTCCAGAACATTTATTGTGCTACCCTGTATAATACAAGCATACTTCTTTGCCATTAAAAGAAAAAGTTCTTATTAATTATATGATTAAATATCCCGTGTTCTCTATATTTATTGCAGAATATGAAACCAACGTAAACTTGGAAGCCCAATTTTTTTTAATCAATTTATTTCCGTGTGTATAAATGATTACTTAAAACTAAGTTTCATTTGAAGATACAAATACAAAGCTATTCCCCCGTTAATTAAAATACTACATAAATTTTCTCTGTATAAAATATGCATTAGAACAAGTTTTGTTTACTGCAAAACCAATCCTTTCTTACAATTATTAAGATGCAAATCTTTTTGCATTGCAAGCATTTGAAGCTTTAATTACTAAAATCCGTGTTCTTATTAGAATGCAAAGTAATTTTAAGATATAAATAAAAAGCGTTTTCAAATACTAAGGTTATTAGTATACAAATCAACCATAAAGAGAGCAAACGCGTTCTTTAATTATTTTTCCGTGTGTGTCGATATATTATTTAGCTTCATTTTAAAGGTTTTTAAATAAAACCATATTCTAGAATTCTCTGGTGGTTTAATAATAAGGATAAATTCGTCATATTTCCTAAGAAATGTTTTAACATCTAATTAATTATTAAACGCCGATACAAAGCAGCCCGAGGTTGTTAAAATATCGTAAAATAGAGCAGAAATAAAATAACGCCAGGTTTATAGTTTGAATTGCCTTGCATATGACAATACGAAAGAAAGAAATAGTAGTGGATAACTTTGTGCATTAGTCAATGATATACGGCGCGTTTTGCGATAAAACATAAATCATGCTTGACGCTAATTAGACCATTAAAACGCGCCATTTCCGATAAAATTACATCACTCAGGTGAGTAATTCTTCCAATTAAATCTGGAATGGTATTGAAAAAAGTGACGTAGTTAAAATCTTAATATAAAAGCCGAAACTTGATTAGAACGATTCAGTCAATCATTCGTAAAGTCGTGATTCACTTTAAGACGTCGAACATGTTAATTTGAGAAAAGCCGTTTATTAGGTAAGCGGTATGCATACAGTATTTAATATTTAAGAAGTAACTTTGAATAAAGGATTAATTCTTAAAATGTAACTCTCCATAAATACGGAACTAAATTATTTGTAAAACATTACGAGAATTGAACACTCTTCGGCATAGCTAGTCTTGATGTAAAAGAATACGCAGAGTTAATTAATTGAAAAATAGAAGAGCACTTTGAAAATTAAGATTCTAAATGGAGATTTAAAATCACATGAACAAACTGGAAAACTGGTATTTTAACGGCAATTTAAAAATGTGAATGGAAGATATTTAATACTGTTTACAAGTCGGATAAGCGCTATTTGATTCCGCAAGTATTAATTCTATATTTCTTTGACAAACTGATACTTGAGCATTTTGTCATTTGATTTTGAGGTAGAATAAGTTCTTAATCCTATAATAATTTTGTTTTGTAAAACGGATAATTACCCGAAAATTGTGAGGTCAAAGTTCAAAACATTTTAACCTTTAAATAGATTATCTGTCAAGGATTTTTGGCCAAACATCTTACAAGCGTGGGCATAAAAGACAGGTAAATTATCTACAAGAGAAGAAGATTTAAGTTCTGTCAATTTTAAAGATTACGTAAGAATTATTTTAGTAAATAGAAATCAATTTCTATGTGAATTTAACCTGTAAACTGTTCTGTATTCTTTTGTATGAGAGAAAATTGTTTTTCAATATATAGACGTTTTTTTGAGATTGCTGTTTCATTTTACTTTGTAAATTCCATAGTATAATTTCCGTTGAGCTAGAAAAGTTAGAAAGGAAGGTAAGTTAGTAATTTCAAACTTAGAATTTGCTTTACCGTATCACAGCATTCTCATAGCGACACTCCAACATGCGGCTTTAACGCAGCACTCTTTTAGCGACGTCCAACACAATGCGTTATCACAGCACTCTTTTAGCAACGACCAACGCGAGGCGTTGTCACAGTAATATATATATATATATATATATATATATATATATATAATTATAATTGTTTATTTTCCTGACCATATGTTATAATATATTAAGATAGATTCGATCTTGGTCAGTAAAAACTTTAACAACAATGAAACAAGATAAAGCTTGTAACTTTTATTATTTATGGTTGACACTTTTCGGTTTCATTGACCATTTTCAAAATTACTCTAAAAATATTCCCTATTAAATAAATCATTTTATAAATACATACATACCAGGAAAATCATGAGTAAAAATTCACAACAATATTAAGTGAGGTAATGTCAATATTTTAAAACATTTACTGTCAATTAATAAAAACAAAAATAAAAAGTCTCACATTTAAATTAGTAATTTTGAAATATTAAACAACGAACGTACTTAACTAATAATGTTTTATTTCAACTTTTCTAACATGAATAAACTAATTTAGGCGATGTTATCTATTAATAACTTATTATCTAATACTATATGAACTGCTGCATTTACACATTTAATTAACAAACAAAAGGATATCTATATATTGATGTAATGTAAATTATTAAATATAGTAATATTGAATCAAGTTTTCTTGATCGTTTTTTAAATTAATTGAATAAGGGATTTTCTGTATGTGTATAATTTCTAAATAATTTCTTCTATTGTCATTTATCTCCCTACCCAATATTTTCACATTGCCACAAAACACCTTTTGGCTTAAATGGGCTGGTGAGTCTGCTAGTTCAAAAGTAACTTTTCATATATTTTACACTTTAACTTGCCTATTTAATATTTCATCATTGTTATCCTTATTATTATTATTTTATATTTATATTTCATTTTTTATATTTATATTTCATTTTCTTTTCTTGTCCTGATGAAACCAATTACAAAAGTGGGTGAAACGTCGACCTTAGTTTGTAAGATGACATGGTCCCAACCCGGACCATAAATATTTATAACTTGTACACTTGTGTTTCTAATGCTCTCCAAATGAAGAAGCCGCAAGGATTAAGTCAGGAGAATGCGAAGGCCATCGAATGGGTGTTTTGTGGCCTCTATCAATCCATCTACTAGTAAATTGTTTAAGAGACTCTTTTACGGCACGTGCAAAATAAAGTGGTGCACCGTCGTGCATGAAGAACATGTTTCGACGTACATTAAGGGCCAAGTCTTCTAGTAATTCTGGAAAACTTTCTTCAAGAAATCGAAGGTAACTAGCGCCATCCAAACAATCAGGCAATCCAAACGGCTCAACCATAAAATTGCCAATAACTCCGACGTAGACATTAATTTTAAATTCTCGTTGATAATGTCTATTTGTAATAGCATGTGGATTTTCATCTGCATTTACATGCCCATTGTGCAGGTTCATCATGCCACGACGTGTATAACAAGACTCATTAGTAAACAAGATATTAGCGTAGAATCTGTTGTCAACTACCCTGCGTTCCCGAACAATTTGTGAAAAATTTAAATGTGATCCGTGGCCAAGCGGCAGTAATTCTTGCACTGGCTGAATGTGGAATGGACGAAGTAATTGATCCCTAATGATCCGACTTACGGTGCTTTTTGGAATCCCAGTCTCTCATTGCAATGTTCTGGTACTGGTGTCAGGATTGTCATCAATCATTTAAAGAACAGCATCTTCCGTAATTGGTGTTCTGGCTTGTCGAAGTCTTCTAGCGTTAGTGTTAACTGGCTTCAACGTTCCTGTTTCTCAAAGCCATCTTTCAATTTGGGCAAAGGTTTTGTGATTTAGAATTTTCTGGTTTGGATACTTCTCTTGATACACGCGGACACTTTCGAGGCAGCTACCCTGACAGAATCCAAGAACTAATAGCATACCAACCTTCTCATTAAAAGGACACTCCATAATTTGCTAGCTGCCAAAATTACACAACAGTAATAGCAATTAAAGCAGTAACGATGATTGCGTTAAAGAAAACAGTACAAACGCAAACTGAAGCGAACAAATTATTGTAACATTTACTGTCAAAAGTGCCAAGAACTAAAGTGATATGATTGTGTTTTATGACATTTCTGTTTATGAATATTGTTTAGCGGTGTTTGAGACAGCCACGTAACTATGGGAGGGCCAGGGTTGGCCTTATCCCAATAAATGTCAAAATTTGAAAATATTAAAAACTGTTGATGAATTTACGAAGTTATTATCTTTGAAACGAAAAATCCATTAACATTAATTAACAACTCAACAACTGAACAGAGTAGATAGTAAATATCACATAACCACATAAGATAATAATACTTAATTCAATACAATGCGCCCCTGAAGTTGGAAAAACAAAAATAGTGTCTCTATAAAGAGAATGTGAATATTATCCTTCAACTAAGTAGACTAATCGATAAGTATAATGGGAAAAACCGTAGTGGTGTTAGACAATATTAAAATCAAACATATGCCAATGGATGGGCAGGATGAGGAGGCACTATCCACTGGCTACAACGTTAATTTGAGCCCAATTCCATCGATTATTTCTAGTCAGATTATCTGAAATAAATTGTTCATAAAACATATTACAAATGAGCAGAATTGTCATAGAACAATTGACCAAGCTATTGCAAGAATGAGGGAAGATGGTCATGTCTGCATGTTTTTAACATGTAACTTCTTAAAGAACGTGCTATTTATGTATAAGAATTGATAGATGGACATTTGAATATTTGTTGAAAGCTAATATATAAATATGTTTTATCATTTCAGTTTATACTGTACAAAATCATATGTCGGCTAATTAGTTGAAACCTTTAATAGAAGTGCTGTTCTTGTGATTGTACTCAAAACTTGACCGAGTTATTGAATTTATATCATTATACTCTGCAAAGAGCATTGATCGAAAACGTTCTTGTATACATGTGTACTTTTCAATTATATACTTTTTTGTGTAGTTTCAACTTGAATAACATTAATATTTTTCATAACCTAAAATTTTGGAAATGATTATGATTTTCTTTTGCAATACTGGGTAAATGTTTGGGGAAGTTGTCACTTATTAAAAACACAGAAAAAATGAACTACCTTCAAAAGGTCAGTATATTGAAATTAATATTTGAAATTCTGCACAATTTTTACAGAAACGACAAAAATTGCTACAAACATCAACAAATAGAAAACAAGATAAATGATTATTTGGATAGCAATACTCTTAACTATGGTATACTTCTATTTAGACTGTGGATTTTGGGTTACCCTGCATGTATCTATGTGTATATGTTCTTTATAATACAATATCATTCATCGACATGTTTGATAAACCTTGTTCTTTAAAGCATTCCATGCACCCATACCTAGTATGTTATAATTTTTTTTACAAAATGCAACAAAACCTTTTAACGATTTACAGAAACTTATTCTTGTAGAATAGAAACTATCAAATTAACAAATTTTAATTGATTCCTAATAAAGTTAGTGGATATTTATTTGCACTATTGTAATATGAAATTTGTTATGAACCTATTGCATTGTGCACTTTATTAAATTGATGGTTTAAGATTTCATTATATATTAAATAATTTAATCTGCTTTGTAGTATTTTATATGAAAAAATTGTAATATATGAAAATAAGTTGAAACATTTAGTAGTCAGATCATATCTACGAAATAAAAATCTATCCAAAAACTAACATTTCACTGATATCAAAATTCTCAAATAATGATAATAACAATAAATCAACAAGTATATATATTCTCTAAGATAAAACTGAAAATAATCAACCCTCATTTTTGTTAAAATTAAAACTATAAACTCTATTACTAGTAAACTTCAAAACATTCCCTGCACGTCTATTAACTTTAAAAGAAAATAAAACTATAAATAAAATCCATCATTTGCAATGTTTAGCAATTATTCTTATAATTGCAAAACGTTGAAAACGATGTCACTACCTTATTTGCTTCGTTTTTGAAATAACTAATCACTAATACGTGGAGGTAAGAGCGGGTCCAACATTGAGTAAGAGATCTAATAAAATCATCACCGTTATTCAATTTCTTTATGCTTGTGGGTGTTTTATAAATTGCATTATCCGGGCCAATATAATACTTATATGCCATTAAACAAAATTACAGCTATTAAAATCACCTTACTAAAATATATAATTTCATACTAGAACTAAAAGACTAATTACTGAGTGAAAGTTGAAATAATTCATATATTTTAGATTAAAACTTAATTTTTAGATTCTAGTTTGATATTATCGATAGCCTTTTTGATATAAGCAGTAATTGAGTAAATAAAAATTACTGTTCTGAATTCTGTTATAATTCTTAGCATGAAGTTGGTGATTATTAAGGTTTTTTTCCATTAATAATTATATAAAATCTTAATATAATAAACTCCTATAGGAAATCTTCGGTGGCTTCATCTGCTCCACCACACTAATAATTTCTATTTGACTCTATTTACTAAAGTATTAATAATAACAGCATAAATGATGATGAATTGGATATGTAGATCTAAATTAATTCAAAGGTATATACGCTTTAATTTTATTTGTTTAGTGCGCATTAAAATTTTACATTCCAGGCCTAATATAGAATAACAAAACACCAACATAGAGCCACAGTCTTTATTTGTGCTACAAATTAGCAAACTTGGTTAAAACAAAGAATAGTAATATGCATTTAACATCCACGTGAAATTAGAAATTCAAACAGCGGACATTAATATTAATTTAACTACTGTAATATCCATCTTTTCTATAATTATTAATCATGGAACTTATGCAAATTTGTTATATAACAAGTCATTTCTTATGGATGAAGTTATTTGATTATTAATATGCGAGTCACATAAAGCTTTACGAAACCATTCATTAGATAGACATGTCAGTATATGAATGAGGAGATTCAATAATTAGTGTAGACATTATTTTTCAACAAAATACACATTTTATAAACAAACGTTGAAAACTATTATCCTATACAGAGTACCTCACTTAAGCTCACTCGCTATGGGTATTTTAGAAACCAGTAGAGATACAAGTCATGTTAAATTACAAAAAAGTTGCAACATTTTAACTCCTTTTAATAACACTTTTCAGAATGGCAGTATTGATAATGGTTTCTGAAATATGAAAAACTAAAAGTCATTTTTTTTGTAAATTCTTCATAACTATCATATGTACAAAGATATTCAATGGAAAATCGGTATAGGGGTATCTTAGCATGTGTAGAATTCAAAACTGATATTAGAATTCACATAGAGCACTTTTAGATTTTAATATACGATACTCAATTTTTTTTCTTAAAGACACCATATTGGATATTTTGTGAATAGCATTTTCAAATCTTCATATGACACTTTTTCAATTTTTGAAATCCTTCAGCAAATAAAAAGTCTGTCTCAGCAATCCCTTCGAGATTACAGCTACATGAAAGACGGTTATTCAGCATAGGTCTTTTTTGCTTAGGTTTCTAAATTCATCACGTTATACATACAAGAGTTAGATGTAGGTCTAGATTAGACTAATGCACGCAGATAGTGAAAGATGCAAACTGTGTAAATTTCATGGAAATGAGTAGGTTAGCTCAGAATAGGAAACATGAGGGTACGCGCCTAACCAGCTCCAGGGCTGAAGACCTAATAATGATGAAGCATCATTCAGCTAATAAAGTATAAAATTATTTCTTTTAAATACATTGTTATTAAAGGTATAATAATCCAGGATAATTTAATTTAAAACCGCAAACATAAATAACTTTAAATGTTGCAGGACACTGTCATATGTATTTCCAATGAACAAGATAATTTACAATGGACAGATATCGTCCGTTCTGACCACTAAAGACATGAAAATAATACCATAATACAAGATTAATACCAATTAACATGACAATAATGTTTTACATGAGCATAGACTAGAATGGTTACATTGTAGTACCAAATTTTGACCACAATTGAAGAACTTTTTATAGTGAGAGAAATCGAAAATGGTTAGACCTGACGGAAAAAGAATGAATTAATTATCTGCAAGCAGTTAATTAAAAAACGTAAAACGTAATGATACAAGCAAGTAGAAAAAAATGTGAGGGGAGAGTTGAAAGTGAACGAAACAGTCTCAAGAAAAAAAATTAATATTGATGTTCCCCCAGGGATAACAAACGCGCCGTGCGACTAATTTTCAAACTTACGCTTGCTCGGACAAGGTAAATAAAATAGCTGAAATGAAAACAACTATGTTACAAAATCACTTATCCTGAAAGGCTTTTTCTCTTGTCCTAATTAATGGGCAATAAACATTCTGTCTCAGCAATCCCTCGAGAATATAGCTACATGAAAGACGATTATTCAGCATAGGTCTTTTTTGCTTAGGTTCGTAAATTCATCATGTTTTACATTACCTTACTTTCAAATATTTTAAAACACTTATTAAATTCCTTCATCATTAAATAAAATTGTAAAGTAAAATGCCTCTTCCAAATACGGTTCCATCACTGGGATAACTGAACATGCTTGTACAAATTAGGTTGGTTTCTTAGTTCTAAATAAATTCAAATAAAACTCAACCTAAACTTAACCTCTATTGACATTAAATAATTTCAATACAAATATAAAAATACTTTTCCTACAAAAAACTAAATTTATTTACCTTACTATGACCACGTATTATTACTAACAAAATTCCTAAAAAATATTAAATTAAATCCATTAATAATACTATCCCTCCAAATTTTCGCGTTTGTCATATTAAATTACCTGACATTATGCATCCCAATTTCCTGAAATGTCGTTAATAACAAACATAAAAAAGTTAAACATCAGCTTTTTCATTATATCATTTCTTTGTCCATTCCAAAATACTACATTTTTATACTTTCATTAATACTAAATTCTACCAATAAAATTTAATTTTAAATTTCCATAAGTCTATATTTTTCAATATTTTTAAAGTGTTCCAAACTTCCTTGTACGATAATATCATGCTTAAATTTAACTAACACCAATTCCGTCGCTAATTCATCATTCGATAAAATAATTAAACTTTCGCATTCGCTTCATTTCCAACTACATCAATACCAACGTTGACATTTACAATCCATACGTACATAATTAATAAATATATACATAAAAGCTTATGATTATGCATGGTTTAATTCATCCGTTAAAAGGCTAAAATATCCAGAAAACATCAGCTTTCCAAGTTTTCCTTCTTCAAACAACAACTCGCTTAACTGAACACCACTCAAAACTCCAAATTAATAAAGAGGTGAATTTGCTAGGTCCTAAACCCTTTAATTAGTCATATTGATGATAATTCCACAAACATGTGAATTAAAAGTACCTTGGTCATTCAAGCGTAAATTCAAAAATTTAGTTACACAACACATTTGTTAGCTCTGCGGGAACTTCTATATTCATTTTTCTTAAGACTGTATTTCATTCACTTTCACAGACCCCCAATTTATTTATACCCCCTCGTATAACTACATTTTGACATTTTCTAATTAGCTACTCGCTGATAGTTAATTCATTCATTTTCCGCCAAAAATTCTGCAAAAATTCGTTCAATTATGGATAGCATCTGGGTACTAAAATAATAACAAAGCATTTAAAAGAAATACTTTTAAACTTTATTGACCAAATGACCTTTATAGAAAATAAATTTGAAATATCCTGTTTAACTAAGGTTTATTATTCATAAAATCTATCATACATGGTGCGTCATATTTATTCTAATTAAAATTTTTATTTTACCATTTAATTCCTAACTAGCATAACACAACACGTTACATAATCTCTAATTGTCAGTTTATTACCAGTGTTATTATTATTATTATCCGTAGATGTGTCTATCAATTTATTATCTGTGTTATTTCACATAATTACTATTGCAATAATGATTCAATTTACAAATAAACAAAACACAAACGTATTTGTTTTCTACATTAGAAATTATAGAAATCCTTGGCAGCTTTAAATGACTATTCACACCTCTACCCAGGGAGAAGACAGCCACATTGCACATTATTTGCAAAACCTGAACAATCAGTGTTGCAGAACGAATCTTTTAAGAAAAAAAGAAGTTGATTATCGTATATTAAAATCCAAAAGTGCTATGTGAATTCTAATGTTGATTTTGAATTCTGCACATGCTAAGATATTTCTATACCGACAATCAATTGAATATCTCTGTAAATATAATAGTTATGAAGAATTTAGAAAATAACTTTTTCATTTTTTTTATGTTTTAGGTACCATCATCAATATTGCCTGGTGTTATTAAGAAAACTTGCAAAAATGCACGTTTCCTGTAGTTTAACCGAATTTGCATCTCTGCTAGTTTCTAAAATAGCCATAGCAAGCGAGCTTAAGTGAGACACCTTGTATATAGTTTCAATTAATAATAATCATATGAAAAATTGTCCCTATGACCATCATGAGTTCACTTATAAGTGACCGATTTGTTATCTCAAAACTACAATTAGAAAACAACCCATTTGAGATAATTGAAATTAAAGGTTTAGGAAGAAAATAAAAGCCAACAGTAAATTACGTTACATAAGTATGCTTTAATTAATATATAAGGACAAAAATCAAACTTTTGATAGATAGGAAAAATTTCTGTTAGGCAATAACAGTAGAGACATTACAAAAAAATCTTCTCAAGAGCGTTTCTCTATTCACACTACTTGATGCAATACCTGTATGCTTTGAAAATAGACAAACTATGGTCTATTTAGTGCCTGGCACTTCAGTCTCAGAATGGGTATTCAGTTTTCTATAAAGTTTGCAAATTGAATCACTGGTTAAGAAGGACATCAGTTTGTTTTGTAGCAATCATTAAGAACTTATTTTTAATTTTTCTTAAAAAGCATATTCCAAATTTCATAATAAATGATCGAGTTTTTCAAAACCGCAACTGGTATATTTTTTGCCGATTTACCGCTTTGCCAATTTCTTCTCTTTTCTGCACTTCTAAAAGATTTTTATAGTTTTGTTTATTTCGAAATGACAAACTACTTAATGTCTGCCACCTTTTTGTTAAATATTCTTCGTTGTATTATCCTAATCAAGTAACCAAGCTTTTCTGACTGGTTTAGGTTCTTTTTAATAACCGGATGCTACAAAGATATCGAATACATACAAAGATTCATAAAACCACACAAAAATTTAATGACTACAGTAGATTTTAACAAGTGTAGGGAAGGAGCGGTAGTTGGTTTATTTGGTTTAGGTACAAGAAACGACAGGGGAAATAGGCTGGTAGAATTTTGCAACAAAAACAATTTAACCATCACAAATACATCATTTCAACATAATGCTAGAAGGTGATACACGTGAAAGGTGTCAGGAGACATAGGGAGATATCAAATAGATTCCATGGGATTCTAAAAATAGTAGGGGAAGAAAAAATATGTGGAAAACAGTTTAAAAAAAAAGAGAGAGGATGATAGGGCATATTTTAAGGCATTAGGGAGTAGTGTGGGATAGATTAGAAGCAGAGCAAAAAAGAAGAGAAGTAAATGTTCACCTAGATTAGACTATTGCACACAGTTAGTGATAAACGTAAGCTGTGGTGAATTTCAAGATAATGTGTAGGTTAGTGCAGAAGAGGAAATAATGGAGGTGCACGTCCAAACAGTTCCAAGACTGAAGATCTAATGATGATGATGTGCTTTTAGTATACATGAACTATTATGTTGAATACTTAATTATAAGATTGCTTCACACTTTCAAGCAACAGAATCAAGGATTTAAATTACTATAGGCGATTAACACAACGACATCCTGTTCACAACCTATACACAACTTGTTGAAAGGGAAAATAAAAGGCAATGCTCCAATTAGATGGGCAAATGATACAAAGGCAGCATCCAAAGAGTATAAAACATAACTGATAGAGCTAGTAGCTCTATTTTCACACCCCTAAGAAATGGCGTGGGTAGCATAATCCAACAGCATATTTATAAAAAAAATTTACTTTTAATATCAAGTAAGTAATCCATACCGTACATGCTTTATATTCTTTCGTCATTTTAAAGTATGCTAAAAGAACCTTTTCACAAATGTGGTTTTTGATCTTTTCTGTTCCACCTTTTTCAAATTTTCTATATGCACTCTAGATATGCATTCTGGAATATACCGTCAAGATACTGGTTTAATCAGCAATCAACTTTTGATGCAAAGAAAAAATTTTTTCTTTGCATTGAAGTTGTATTACCAGGGAGGAAATTGAGAATGGTGGGGATTTTGGGCCTATCTTTCTGAAGGGGGAGTACGTGAAATATATCTTGAGAACATATGGGGTCGATAGCCTCATGGGAGTTGGGGAAATTTATAATTAAATTGACATAAGGCTGGAGAGTAGGAGTTAGGAAAACTTTTCGGGAGTTTGCCTTCTCTGAAACCTATTCTGAAACGTGGCGCAGAGCTGTCTGGTAGAATTATGCTCACCGTAGGTGTTCTCTTCTTTTAAAGACAGGAAAGGACGCTTTATGACCTTCCACTGGTAAATTTCACCAATAAGACTAGATTATTGCCTTTAAGAAATATAATTTTAGGTTACTATAATTTTGATTTAAGGTAAAATTATTTTGTATTATATATGATCCATACTCAAAGGTTGTCATATTCATATGTCTGTTTTTAAAGATTAGAGATGATGTCATCATTGTATTTGGTAGAGTCGTAATCCAGTTGTTTTGATTAATAAAGTATTATGCTAGCGCCAGATGCTCTCATTATCTAAGTGCAACGACAGGTCATATACAGTTTTGTGCTAACTCAAATAAACACAAGGTCCCTATTTTAGATTCTAGTTGCATAATACGTAATTTAAGTAGATATATAGGTTAAATAGGAAAAACGATAAGGTGTGTTCATTGTATACTCTTAATTGATCCATCCTAAGTTTGCCGAGGAAGTCTAATTTATTTTAGGAAAGATAGATCCATTTTTCAAAGTGCACTTCGTACATAATATCCACACCATTAACATGCCGCTTTTGTAGGTCAATTACCTTTGACTAGTGTTTAACAAACAAGGCTGAGAAGTAGTCTTACTATGTTCAGATAATGCCCTGTCAAGTGGTTCAGCTTCAATTTTAGGCGTGCATTGGTTCCCAGAATAACAACCTTGTGTTGGAAATAACCATTTTGTAGAGGACGAAGTCGATAACAGCATCTTATGGTATCCACTGAAATGATAATGAATCACCCGTCAGTATTAAAGAATCCCAGCTGACACTATACCAGAAAGAAAGTTTGTGACTAAATAAACAATCGAAATTTAATGCATTAACGGAACGTACTTATAGTATGTCTGTTTGTTTAGATTAAGATTCTAGTTAAGTAGATTTGCGATATATTTGATTTATAGTACTTGCCTAAGACTGTATTTGTAATGAAAACGTTAGTGTGCTATTTCAGTAGAAACAAGTCATGTATAATAGTGTAAAGACATGTTTATGTTTGGGATTTTTCTATTAATGTAACGGTGCAGTTGCAGTTTTACTGTAATAAATTATTTTCTAATTACCTAGAAGCATGATCGAGTATTCAAGTCATTTAACATTTGCTTTTCTAGAAACCTTTTTTGCAGTTAGCAGTCTTAAATAGGTTTATGAATTCCTAGGGTTTATGTTTGTTTTATGTTTAAAGTAGCAGTATTCTTAATAATTTTCAGGTATATTTTTAAGCCAGAATCACTCTCAAGATATCAGATTTTGGCACCTTCTTGTTAATTTTTTCTAGGACTTTTCCTTAGCAACCCTGTGGGATTAGGTGACGTCCAAGGTTTTTCCCGATCAAGACATATTTCATACCCCATAGCATTCTGGAACCTTTTTCAAACACTTACACCACCCGTCCCACTAAGTTACTCGGCAATAATTTTTGTTAGTACAGTCGAGGTTTTCGATTTTTTATCGAAACAGGATTATTAGCGGAGTACTTCGTCGAGTTTTCTGTGAGTTACCGGCTAGATATTCTGGGGGCCAAAACTGTACGTAACAAATTTGAAAACAAAAGAAGATTGTTCACTTTTCATTTTACGATTAAATTAATCTCAAAAAAGTAGCTCGTTAAGCATGTAAAAAGTTATTTGTATCTTTAATAATAATAGAATTACTCATTAGCCGCATTCAATTTGGTACATCTTGTATGGCAGAAATGCTACTGATGCATGTTTAAAAATCTCTCAAAGACGGGTTAGATAGAACATTGTACATAACACATTATGAAAAGACATGCCTCGTGTAATTTGCAAATTGGCAAATATTACATTCATAACTGGTTACGTAAATAACTACTATAAACTGCACAGCAGTTACACATTTTCACTGTGATCGAATATAAGAAGTCGTTTGACAATTTATATAGGCATGAGTTTATAACCACTCTTTTCTAAAAAAATAAATACGATGTCTAAGGTTTCATTTGGTATTCCCTAAATCATGAAGTCTTAATTGTTGACCAGTGACTATTGATTTTGATATTCAACATAAATTTCTTTACTAAATATAAACATCACGAAAATATCAATTTAAACAATTAAAAAGTACATAATTAACATCTTATAATTTCATTTGCAACATAAATGACACACTTACCTTAACAGTATCATAAAGTCCTTCCTTCAGACTTTTAGAATCAGGTTCTCCTTTAAATGGAGCTCTGTAAATAACTTATGTCAATTAAAATATTCAAAATGATCGAATTTTCTTACCTTGACGAATCAAAAGATCCATTCTGCTTTAATGCAGGTGAAGGAATACTACGATTTGGTAGTGTATTTCCATTGAGTGGTTTCGTTAAAACGGGTTTACTGAAAAAAAAATTAGCAATTACAAATTCTGATTTAGTATTAAAGTATTTTAAGCTTACAAATGTAAGAAATTAATTTTACACAAAAATAGAAGAAAAAAATAGTTCCGTATATTACTGATGTATAGGATATAATTTGTTTTTATAAAGTAAAACAGAAATATTAGAACTATATACAATATTTTAAAATATTCAAATAAATTACTAAAAAATATATACCTGCAGTACAATAAGTAACTAACTACTTTTCCTAAAATAATTGATAATGGTTTACTTGGCCAAGTCTTCCAAACGTTCTCCACTTTCATTGTTAACATTCCCTTTTCTTACGATCAAATATAGGACCATTAGTCTTTGTGACAAGAAACCAAAACCTTATTAAGTTACGTCGAATGCTTTAGCTAAGCGAGTCTACCACCCCTTGGAAGCTTCACTTACATAGGTGTTTAAAACATTTACACTTCGACAAATCCGTAGGTTGGTTAGTAAATCAGATTCAGCAGGCAAGATTATTACCATGTGCTCAATCAAACAAGAATAGGAACAAGTGAGTTCTTTTCCATTTTAATGCTATTTTTTATATCAGCTGACAATGTTTTAGATATCTAACTTCAAATTCTACACAAAAATCTTATATCTCAACAGCCAAAAATTAGTAATTACTGAAAATACTTTATGCCGTGAGATGAGGTATACGCCGCCAGAAAAGACAGTCAGTAGACGAATAGATCATAAATTACCGGCCAGGGGAATTATAATGTAATTAACTAAACTCAAGACATAAATGAATTATATTAACTTGCAGACATAATTTGTTCGAGTAAAATCTATCTACCTGCATTAAATAAATCATCAAATAATGAAAAGGTTGTACCCAGAAGGTACTATAAACTATACATCAAATGATTGGACACAAATATAGCATTTACTTCAATATAGCTTCTTTTTCCATATACAAACGAACATCAAATTATGATAGGTCTTAATTACTAATAAGCTACTAATAAGTTTTGTGGAACAAACATTATTTTAAAAGCTTTCTAAGATTGATCATATTATCTCCTTGCTCTAAGCAATTCCTATTTTAAACCAAAAAATAAACAAAAAATTAAATTATCAATAATATTTCAACACTGTATTTACAAGTGTAAATCTTTCAAAAGTACACCTTGATTGATTTTTAATAAGTATTTCAACTTTAATAAATGTTTATGTTGAAGTCCTTTTCCTCTTAATAAGTGGTAAAATTTCGTAACACTATTAGTTGTTAAAGTTTAAATTTAAATAGGGAACGCAAATGCTAATTACTTTTAAACAAATTTATACTACATATATGTTTAGTCTCTGTGTGTACAGTTTAAATTTTCAATCACAAATATCACTAACTTTGAACATATGCCTTATCTAAACACTGCTTATTATCATCAAGACTATACTACTTTCTTACCTAATATAAACAAGATCTTATTAAATGCGACAAACCAGAAATTAATAGAATATTTGCAAATACCTAAAAATTGTAACACATTTTGCCATAGGTTTATTATTATATGCGGTATTCCAAAGTTGTATGATTATTTTGCGGTATCCCTAAGTTACTTGATTATGTGCGGTATTCTCAGGTGACACAATACTGAAATAAATTACGGCTAAATGATACAGGGTGAGACTCCGTCCGTTGACGCGACGGTCATTATGCATAAACGGTAAAAAATTTAAAAAGTTTTGACCATGCAAGGATACGTGCGTTATTAATAGTTACAATTAAAAATTATTTTGAAATATACAGGGTGTCCCAAAAAAGTGTGGTGTATCAAAGTTATGTTTTTTCTTATGGAACACTCTGTATTTTATTGCATTTTTGGATTGTACGTAAAAATAAGATAAACTCTCTAAACAAGTCCTATACCTAAACATTGTAGTTTCCGAGATGTTTTTGATTTTTCGTAAATTTGAAGGTCTAAAAGAAAAGTTAATAACTCCCAAACAAATAAATTTATCCAAATCCAATTTTAACTATAAATATTAGACCAATAATAGAAACTATCGCTGTGTTTAAAGTTATTGAAAATTCTATTGGGTGTCCAAAATGGGACACTGCTAATGACATCTTCAAACGTCAATATCGTGCTCATGTTAAATGGAACACCCTGTAGTTTATAATACAGTCATGTAGTAAATTTAATTACCTTTCAAAAATTATAAAGATGTACCATACCTAAATTGTTTAGTTTTGAAGTTATTTTTATTTTTGTTGAAACTTTGTATTATTTACCTCTGCTGTGTAAAATTTGTTAGGAAATTAAAACAAAGTATCCAACATTAACAGCGCTGATGTAATTGCAAAATAATGGAACAACTTTAAAATTAAAATTACAACTGTTCAAAATGATGACCATCTTCTTGAATGCAAAGTCTGACTCTTTTCCAGAAATATCTCTCTAATCCTTTCTTCCATGTTTTCTGCTGTTGTAGGAGGGGTATTATAAACAATGTTTTTCACACACCCCCCCATAAAACAAAATCCATAGGAGTCAGCTCAGGAGAACGAGGTGGCCAATTAACTGGTCCACCACTTCCTATCCATTTGTTGGGAAATTTTCTATCTAATAATTTCTTACATCAATTGCAAAATGTCCAGAAGCACCGTCCAACTGAATCCACATCTTTAGTCTACTATTTAACGGAACACCTTTCAACAATTCCCACAAATCTCGTCTTAAAAATCGCAAAAATTTATGGCCATTTAAACTAACTCAAAGTCGTTTCGTTAGAGAGGTTCGCTTTTTAAGGCCAATGAATGTTGAAAACGGAGTACAGTCATGATTCAAACGTCACGATGCTAATTAGATAATACTTTACGTAGTTAGAGTCCTATCTTACATGTGCTACATTTAGTGGTGAAAGTATAGATTGATGCACAAACGTGAATAGATTCTTTGACGTACTTACAATGATTTTAAAAATGGAAAATAAATAATTAAATAACAACTACTGCAAGATAAAGTCTTCTTAAATGGAAAAATAATATATGATGCTTTGTTATAGAGTATATAAAGCAATTTGCACAGAAGGGCGTACCTTGTAACGATTTGAACGATTTTGGAACATAGATTGAAGATTACGTTTTGGACAAAGTCAACAATAAGCAAACCGTAACGGTAAAATAAAATTATATTGTTTAAAATTTTAAAAAGATATATCCATCGATTAATTAAGTTGTATTATGTTTTTTTTGTGTGCTTTGTTTTTGAATTTAAAGTGAAGAGTATGTAGAAGTCGATAATTTGATTCGAAGGGTAATTAAGCTAGGACACAGGTGTTTCGCCAGTATATAGGGAAATAATTAAACCTAACTAATCAGATATATTTAAATGCGATTTTGAAGGGAAAGGTTACTAAATTATCAGACTTATTTTTATATATTTTGTACATATTAAGAAAGGTTTGATTAGAAAGTTGTACTAAAGAGGGATTTTTGAATTCTATTTTAAGTATATAAGATTGATGAGTGATTATCCAAAAGTTATATATTTTTTTGATGTTATATTTAAAATATTGTTCGTAAGGCAAAGCTGTTGTGGATATCTTTGACTTTAGTTTTAATATATAAGATTTGCAATAGGGGAAGTTTGTTTTCATAGATGTTATATTTAGGATATTGTTTGTAAGAGAAAGCTGTTATGGATGTAGTAATTAATATTTGGAAGATTGCTTGTAAAAGAAGATTTCGTATTATTATTATAAATCTGATGTACGATTCTAGTGGTTCTAATTGAAGAGAGCTAGCGAAAATAAGTTAGACAGCGGGCAAATTTGAAACTTTCATCAGAAGCAATCCTTTATTCAGGTTAGAATCAATCCACAGCGATCTTAATAAGGCCGCGGGCAATTCACGGCACTTTTATTAATGGCCAACTTCGGGCCTGTTTAATCCACAGCAATATATATATCAAAACAACCTATTTTAAATAATTTTGGTATTAATTTAATTTAACTCTATGCGTACTTTGAAACTAATAAATTTTTTAAAGATCAATTGTCTAGATATTCGGAAAAGTAACATTTTTTTAATAAAAAAAAAAAGATAATTGAGGAGGGGGATTTCATTATGTTAAAATTTTACATTTCTGTAAACAAATGAGCAGTTAATTTAAGAGAATTATTGAATATGAAAAGCGTATCTTTATTGCACTTATCATTATTTTGGAGAAGTTAATGCTGGCGATGGTGCAACTGGGTTTGGACAATATTTCTGAGGAACTGTAGAAGGGGAAGTGAACAGCGAAGTGGAGGAGATAGGGGACGGACACCTAGAAAGAAAGCGATCAGTAGAAGTTGAAAACCATCCAAGGAAGAGTTGGAAAGAATAACTCAGGTAGAAGTCACCATCCTTTTTGATCGTATGCCAAACTTTTGTAACCATCTGGAGTGATTACTCTTCGAGAGATAGCCTTAAGAATATCTTAAACAAATCGGACAGGACCTTAAGTTTTGTAGTCATATCATTTGAGGTAGAATTAAGATATTTTAATTTATGTATATTACTAGAGGTATCTTAAATAATTTATTAAGTGCAAAAATATTTTGAAAACGATCGTTTTTAAAACCAAAAATCATTTAAACAACTTTTAATAATCATAAATATACTAAACATCTTAAACGTGTAACAATTATCTGACTATAAAGTGGAGAGTCTAATTTAGTTCAACATTCCCAAGATTATCGGAAACTAAGGTTTTTGTATACGATTTCCCATAAGATAGATTTCATATTAAAACTTTTCAGTGCGTTGTAATTTTTCGCAAATGGAGTTACTGACCTCAAGTAGGACTTGAAGTAGGATTAAGTTTAATCAGACGATAGATACTAAGAGTATGAGTAGGATTAACAACCACATAACAGTGCATGCTGACTGTCAATACGAAAAACTAAAAATTTACCTTTTTCACCTTTATTACCATTGATTTGGTATTCTAATTTCTTCATTTCAGAAATGTATGTTCATGTTCATTTCTATAAGAGAGAATGCAAAAAGTTGTTGTGGTAGATTTAGAACAAATTATGTTGGGAATGCCATATACATCAACTAGATACGAATAATAAATTATACGTTTCTACATTGGAATGTTGCCAATAAAATACACACACATATGACGTAATAATTTTTAGCACATCCTTCGTTAAAAACAAATTATAGAACCCTATTTAGCTTATACTAAATTATTGCAAATAGTACTTAAGGCGATTTAGCAAAAATGTGTTTCAGGACTACAATTAAATAATTACCAATAATTGCAGACTGTACACAGTCAAACACGTCATAAACTTTGTTTTTCGGTATTTGTTGTAATGAAACTTCTGTAAGATATTTCTAAACTAACAACAAGCACTTTGCGTTAACGGTTAATGCAAAATGTGATTACTATGAAATATTAAAACTAATAATAAAATATACTGTAACAAGAACAACAGTAGTAAGGGATAATTTGCGATGGGTGTTAATAGATTCACACCATGTATGATACTGTAATGGGCCAATTACACAATTGTAAATTAGATTTTATACTCCTAGAAATTGTAGGAGTGTCCATAGCCGGAAATTGTAAAACAACTATCAAGTCTTTGCATATGAAATGTTCCATTTTTTTAGATAAAAATAAAAACCCCATAGACATCGATCCAAAAACATTTATTCGGTAAAATAATCACCATTAGCATAGAAAGTGGCCAACTACCAGGCAATACGTTAATTCCTTTACAGAAAAAATTTGCATTTTCATGACCCAAAAATTATCGATTAATAAAACGGTGATTCTTCAAATGGTTTCTGAGGCTTCGGAAAAAAATGGTAGTCGGTACGTGACAAGTCCGGAGAATAGTGATAATCAAAACTTCGTATCCTAACTCACAATTTTCACACGAACAATTGTAAAACGTATACAGCTCACAAGAAGCAAACATGAGCCCCGGAAAATATGCGAACTAAAACGCTTCATCAACATATGTAACAAATCAGAGAAACGATCAAGTTGAATGTACATTGCAAGACAAAAATTAATTTTTCTAATAACCAGTGACGGGTAAATTAATAATCGAAACCTTCCTTAAAAAATGTAAAGACTTGTGATTTGGCAGTAATGTACTTTCTGCGCGAGCTATGTATCCCCCAATTTATATATGTATTATAAAATAGAATCTAATAGGAAATTATTAGAAATCAATAAGTCGAGTACAACAATGTAACTCAAGAATAGATATAAAAAGGTTATTAACAGTTCATGAGAACGGATGCAATACAATGTATTCCAGACGATAGTGATACTGCAGGTGGCAGGTCACAGACGATTAAGATACCGTGATTACCAAGAAAGTAAGATTGTTACAATGTATTAATGAATAGAATTAAGAATAAGCAGACTTGAGCTCTGCAAGTTCCACATAATTGTGAGGTGCAGGGACACATAAATATCCCGGGACCCCAAGACCAGTGCATCAGTTTGAGTATTATCGCTTTAGCATTGTTGTTTACCTAGGCTACTCGCCCTAATATTAGTCCAATTAATATTTTCGACTTAGAATAATTAATACCAAGTTGTCAAAATTCCATATTAATTTCTGTTTAAGTAAATAAATATTGTTACGAAGAATTGGAAATAGTTTTAAAAACACCGCTTCCAAGACCCGAAACGTAACTGGCGTAGTCGTATGGATGTCAAAAGGTCACTAGGGAAACCAAATTCGAAGCACTGGTGGTCTGGAATTTCACTTCCCAATTTGGCAGAACCCAAACAAAGTTGGAAGAAGTACAAGTATCAACCGAATCCAGCTAAACAAACAAACAAACTTGGAGGAGATACAAGCATCGATCGAATCCAAACCAAACCAACGTGGACAAAGTACACGAATCGACCGAGTCCATGAAAGCGACGAAGAAATTAATGTAAGTTCATTTCCTTAAAACCAATTTATTCTTTGACAAATTTAATGATATTATCTAGTAAAAGAATTTTTTATTTTTATTATTATTGCAATTTTATGCCATATAATGAAAATAATTTACTTATGTATTAAGAAAATTATTTTCAAAATTTATTTTGAGAAAATTTATAGTTAAAGTAAACAAGAACTATTTTAAAAGAATTGACTTTAAAAAGAGAATTTTAGAATAAAATAGTACAAACAATTATTACATTATTAAATTATTAAACAAACCAAAACGTAACTGACGTACGAAAAATTAATACAAAAGCAAAAACGATTTTAAATTACCAAAAATAGAACATAATTACATCTACCATTTAGTACCGAAAGCTTATGTATAGAACGCAATTAATTACAGAAAGGATTATTTAAAACTTGACCATCGTACTCCTATAAATTATAGAAACGCACTTTACAATCTATTAATAAATTAAACCATTACAAATTAATACAAGCGTGCAAATTATAGCGCGATTCTCACCGGAAACTCTCATCAATGTATTAATTATAGTGAAATAATTACTGAATAAAAGCATTCAGGAACGTTCATCATAAACTTTATATTTACATTACTGAAAAACTCATTCAAACGTGACATTTTATGATTAAATACTTCAGCAATTAACAAAGTATATAGTTGTAAAAGAGGCGATTTATTTAATTATCAGACTGAAAACAAAAACCTTTCAAATAATTATTAACAACTTCAATTAGTATATTTGCATTACGAAGATATTTGATTAAACAAAAGCATTACGCAATTTATTTAAAACTATTCACAGAGGCTGAAATTAAATCCTCAGCAGACTTAAAACTTTGTAATTTAAACAAGTTTATTGTATAAATTATAAAGGAAACTGATGCAAATACTGTAACAAAGTAGACTGAAAACTTGCAAACCTATATTTAAGACTCAAGGTAACTAGACAATATAATTACAAAGAAACATCTTACACATTTATCAATTACAACAACCACGGAGAGGAGATAGTTAAAACAGACTCAATCAGCAGGAATAAAATAAGATCATAACTGGCGCAAAAACATACAAAGTAATTACTACGAGAAAATATTAATTCCATAGAAACCATTCAGAAAATTAAAACCGAAGTAACTTTAACATCCGCAAAGTATAAATAAACGAATTCAAGGCTATAGCAAGCAACCAGACATTACCGAGCATAAATCCCTCAATTCAAATTACAGCACCGTATAACTAAGTTCAAATATAAGCAACTACGATTCTTTAAATAACTCAACACACTTCAAACTGAAAACTAACAAATTTTACAGAATTTTGAAATTAATTAAAAAGCGAAAGCAACCCTTAACAAAAATGAGTTCAGATATGAAGATTTATCTCGAAACAACCCCCACCTTTAACGGAGATCAATCTTTGCTTGAGAATTTCACTATAGCGTGTGAAATATTTTTGAAAACCTTCTACAAACCCGGAGACAACAAAAGAAATGTACTACTTTTACGCCTGGTAATAAGTAAACTGACCGGACGGGCACTAACATTAATAGCTAGCCGAGATGACTTAGAAAAATGGCAGTACTTTAAACGCATACTAATCGCATTTTTTGGCGATCAACGTAACATAAAATGTCTAATACGCGATGTAATGAACCTAAGAATGGAAAATGACCAATCCCCGTATTAATTCGGAATGAAATGCCAAGACGAAAGAAGTCTAATCTTAACAAAATTAAAAAACGAAGAACCCGACCAAAACATCCGCCTTTTAAAAACAAAAATGTACGACGAAATGGCACTGGACACGTATATAAATGCATTACCAGAACGACTATCAGATAAATTCAGATTCCAACGTCCCCGAAATTTAGAAGAAGCCATGAATTTGATAATAAAAGAGGAAAACGCAATGTACTATCGAAACAGACTATATAACCCCAACACAAATAAAAGCTATTCACCAATAAAAACCATACATGCCGTGAGACAAACAATCCCCCAACAAAAATTCATTCCACTCAATGCACAAACAAATCAACCGCGAAGTACTAACCCAAATTTTAATATCATGAATTTTAACAATCAATTTGAACAATTTCCAAAACCAACGTTTAACTCAAATTTTACGAAACCCGCATTTCAACCAAGACTCAACCAAAACATGAACCAACAAAAACCAGCATTCAGCACGAACCCTATTAGAAATACCCCAATGACAAATAACAATAATAACCCTAACAGTTATTACAAACCAACACCTATGGATACCTCATCTGGTAACACCTGGCAAAATACAAAAATAACGCACATCCGACCAAGTCACAATAAAAAACGCAACTTTACATCGAAAGAACTATTTCATCAAGAAGTAGAAAAATGACCAGAATAATTACATTCATTCCAGTACGAACGACGAATCAAACCATTTAGAAAATAACAAACGTGACAAACAATGCGAAAATTACGACAAAGACGAAGAAGAAAACGCATGCTCAAATTTTCGGCTAGACCGATTTATGAACGACCAAACCTAATAAATTTGAATATTATAAATCACCTAGTATTACCGTTACATAGAAATACCTCCTGCCGAAATTAAATTACTAATCGATACCGGATTCTCAAATTAGCCCCCGAACCGGGAAAAGACACTATTTAGATTATGTAGAAAGGGAACCATTTAAAATTAAAACAGCCCATCAAACGACATTACACAAATTCGTAGCCAACGTACTCTTACCGAAAACCTTCAATGTAAAAATGAAGCACAAATTTTGTATTTTCGAATTCTACGACAAATATGACGGACTAATAGGAATGGACCTTCTAAGAAAATTAGGAGGTAACATTGACATAAAAAATCGTTTATTAAGAACAAAACACGGACGAATCCCCATTAAATTTCAAAATACCCAAATCGAACAAAAATACACAATAGAACCCCGAACAGAGAAATAAATAAAAATCCCAGTAAATTCTAACAACAAAGTAGGACTCATAAACCATATAACATTCCATCCAAGAGTAGAAACCCCACCGCATTAATACAAATAAAAGCTAATTATGCCACTACGACAATTTTAAACTCAAATAACTACCCCGTAGAACTATCATTTACCAACCCAATTAACGTAGAGGAATTAAATTTTAACGAGATGGAAATAGATGAAAATTTAGAAAACGATTACAACCACGTAGAAAACGACAGAATGTTAAGAGAAAATTTGAGTAACATTCGCTTTAACACCGGCATCAACCAAGAATAGCAGAGAGCAATTAAAAATTTATGTTTTGAATACCGCGACATATTCCATTGTGAAGGAATACCTTAACCTTTATCAACACAGTTAAGCATAATATCGAACTAACGGATAACAAACCAATCTTTACAAAAGCATACAGACTACCTCAGGCAAGCCAAGAAGAAGCGGATGGACAGGTAGCAGACTTATTAGAACAAGATATCATACAACACTCCAACTCACCATGGAGCAGCCGCGTATTAATAGTACCTAAGAAGTTAGACGCCTCGGGCAAGAGAAAATACAAAATGGTAATAGATTACAGAAAGCTAAACGAAAAAAATGGTAGATGACAAATATCCACTACCCAATATAATCGAGATTTTAGACAAACTAGGTAAATGTCAATATTTTTCAACCTTAGGCCTCGCCTCATGATATCATCAAGTAGAAATGGATGACAAAGATACATCAAAAACAGCATTTAGCACACCTAGAGGACATTATGAATATAAACGAATGCCATTTGGACTAAAGAACGTACCCGCTACTTTTCAACGAGTCATGGACAATATTTTACAAGGAATACACAACTAGAAATGCCTTGTATACCTAGACGACATCATAGTTTATTCAACATCATTAGTAAAACACAGAAAGACTGAGAGAAGTATTTGAAAGACTGAGGAAAGCACATTTTAAAGTACAACTAGACAAAAGCGAATTTTTACAAAAAGAAGTTTCATTTTTAGGACATATAATAACGCCTCAAGAGTATTGCCAACCCCGATAAAACAAATGCAGTACTAAATTACCCCCTACCAAAAACAAACAAGGAAATTAAAGAATTTTTAGGACTTAGTGGTTACTACCGCAAATTCGTTAAAGGTTATGCTCTGATAACCGAGCCCCCGACGAATTGTTTAAAGAAAGGAAACAAAATTAAACACACCTCCGAATTCATTAAATCCGTAGACAAAATTAAAAATATATCAACGAATCACCCTGTATTATAATACCCGGACTTTTCAAAACCATTCATATTAACGACAGACGCATCAAATGTAGCATTAGGCGCTGTATTGAGCCAAGGAAAAGTAGGTAGCGATAAACCAATCAGCTATGCATCGAGAACCCTAAATGAGACTGAACAGAAATGTAGTAACATAGAAAAAGAATTATTAGCCATAATTTGGGCAACAAAATATTTTAGGCCATACCTTTACGGACGAAAATTTTACATATACACCGAACATAGACCATTAGTATGGCTATGCAAACTTAAAGAACCAAATTCAAAATTACAACGATGGAGAATCAGACTAGAGGAATACGATTACGAAATTATATACAAAAATAGAATTTATAATAATAACGCAGACGCCCTAAGTAGAATACAGCTCAACGCACTGGAAACGGAATTCATTGTAAGAAACGTAGACGAGACGGAAATAAGAGAAGACCCAGAAGAGATGGACACAATACATTCAACACTAAATGAAGAACCAAAAACCACGATTAAAATATTAAACGAAGCCATCGATATAAAACCAAATCAATTTATAATTACCGAAGTTTTAACTAACCCTAATCCCGTAAAATATACAAAAGTAGACAATAAGAAAATATACCAGATTCAAATAACTAAAAATGACGAGGAACAAATAATTAAAATTCTACAAGAATCCAAGAAAAAACGATTTTACTTTTACTTCAACACTGAGCATTTGTATAAACGATTTTCAGAATTATATGTTAAATTATTTAATAACTCTGGGCCTAAACTTATCAGATGCACAAGAAAATTAATAACATCAGACGACCCTGACGAAATAAATGATGTAATTAGGAATCAACATGAAGGAAAAACTAACCATCGTGGAATTAATAAAACACTAAAGCAACTTATAACACGATATTACTTTAAAAATATGACAGACTTAACTACAGACTTTATCAATCAATGTGAATTATGCGACAAGGCAAAATACGACAGAAAACCTCCAAAAATACCCTTAATGTTAACTAAAACGCCTAACAAACCTTTTCAAAAATTACATGCCGATACTCTAGTAGTAGAAGCACAAAACTATTTAACAAATGTAGATGCATTCACAAAAATAGGCCAAGCAATACCCATCACTTCTAAAAATAGCATTGACGTAACACAAGGATTTTTACAATACTTTACATTTTATGGCACACCCGAGACAATAACCTTAGATAACGGCAGCGAATTTAAAAATGAGATGATACAAAACACTTTAGAACTCCCCAAAATAAAAATTCATTTTATAACTGAAAACCACCCTGAATCGAACGGACTAATCGAAAGACTACACTCAACCCTGTTAGAACAAATCAGATTACTAAGAATAACTTATAAGAAAGAGCACATCACCATTTTAATGTCATACGCACTAATCGCATACAATTATACGATCCACTCATCGACAAATTTTATACCCCTAGAATTAACGCTAGGACATTCAGATTCACGCAACCCTTACGACATATCTTATAACAAAGAAGTATATCAGCAATACGTCAAAGATCACAAAGAGAAACTAAAAATAACTTATGACAAAGTAAAAGATAAATTAGATAACGACAAAGAACGTATCACAACAACCCGTAATAAAAATACCGACGCAAATAAATTTTCAATAGGACAAATCGTATACGAGAAGAATTTCCAAAGTAAACGACACAAAAAGGCACCTAGAAATTTAGGCCCATTTAAAATTAAGAGAATATTGGACAAAAATATAGCCGTAGTATACAACGGCAAGATAACAAAATACATTCACTTGAAAAATTTAAGACACCTGTAATTTCAGATGGACAATCATCACCCTTACCGTCAACCTCCGCTCAGGTAGAACGAACAACGATATAGTAATTGAAGATATAAAAAATAACCCCGGTATACTACCAATAAAATTGGGAAGTATGCAAAATACAACAGATTATTGGACATTCGCACAAAAATTCGATTTAACAGAACTAAAACGAGAATTTGAAATAATCAAAGATAATTATTACCGATTAAAACAATCAATGCAGTTCCTATCCTTAAATGAACTAAGATATGGTTATACAAACGAAAAATGTACCGAAGTCACGCCAAACCAATATTTATGCCAATCATTGACAACGACAACCATTCAAGAAGACAGCCCTTGCAAAGTACAATTATTAAAATTTTCAAATCGTTACGAAAACTGTGAAGCCACGCCCGTACAAATCACCAACATAAAGATTCAAAAAGTTACAGAAAACAAATGGATTGCCATTTTCCCAACAGAAGTAAGAGCAACCGTCCACTGCAATCAAGACGAAAACAATCTAGCACTAACCGGAAGTAAATTAATCACCCTTAAGGAAGACTGTTATTTAAAATTAAAAAACGAAATAATCCGAGTTTACCACGATTCCGTAGCAACCAAGAAACTCGCAAATTTACCAGAACTACAGTTCAAGATAGAACAACCACAAGACAAAGAAATAATCAAGAAACCCATGCAGCTAGAACATATAGACTTAGACGACCTCAACCACGCCATGAAACTAATGGAAAACTATAAAGAACACTTAAGTGAACTCAAAGTGCTCAAGTTACACTACGACAACATAAGAGTTTGGAGAATTGTATTAATCATTTTAATTATTTTATTGATCATATATGTATTTTACAAAATGTATCTTAGATATAAGCATAAAGGAAACAGTTTTAGGTTTAAGGAAACAAAGAGAAATAAAGAAATAATAAGTGTACCCTTAGAAACCATGAATTTTAAATAATGAAAATTATGAATTTGAAAAAACTAAGCAAGGAAAACCTTAATTCTTCATTTACGTCGGGAGGATGTATGTATCCCCCAATTTATATATGTATTATAAAATAGAATTTAATAGAAAATTATTAAAAATCATTAAGTCGAGTACAACAATGTAACTCAAGGATAGATATAAAAAGGTTATTAACAGTTCATGAGGACGGATGCAATACAATGCATGCCAGACGATAGTGATACTGCAGGTGGCAGGTCACAGATGGTTAAGATACCGCAATTACCTAGAAAGTAAGATTGTTACAATGTATTAATGAATAGAATGAAGAATAAGCAGACATGAGCTCTGCAAGTTCCCACAAAATTGTGAGGGGCAGGGACAACATAAATACCCCGGGAGCCCCAAGACCAGTGAGTCAGTCTGAGTATTACAGCTTTAGCATTGTTGTTTACCTAGGCTACTCGCCTTAATATTAGTTCAATTAATATTTTATTAATATCAAGTTGTCAAAATTCCATATTAATTTCTGTTTAAGTAAATAAATATTGTTACGAAGAATTGGAAGTAGTTTTTAAAAACACCGCTCCCAAGGCCCGAAACGTAACTCGCGTAATACATAATTAGTTAATTAATATCTACGATGTTTTGTTCATAACTACTAATATGAATCGTTATTTCTTTGTTTACATCAATAATAAGTTGCATTCCCAAATATATTTATTCGATACTAATTCAATAAATCGAAATTCAAACCACCGCCCATCACCATAACTGCGTCCTTGGGCAATGAATTGAAAATTCTATAATTTGTGATTCTGTTTGTTAATTGTTGTCATTTGAGCTTTGTTCGTATTTATTATACATTTTTAATAATTTCTGCGTTAATTTACTTTCATTCAACAACTTTTTTCAAAACTACTGTTTTCCGTATATTTATACAAGGTAGGTATAAATATGATATGAAAATTATATGCACCAATCAACTTAACCTAAAAATGTATTCTAATTTTGTAAATGTGCAGTATGCAGTATTATTTATATGATTTAAAACTATAATAGACTAATAATATGTGTTTTTGCAGTTTGCTTTAGTATCAGCACAATGGATTCTAAATCCAAAAAGACCGTTCATTCTGAAGCTAGATCTATTATTAAGTCTGTGATTGACTTTTTCGATAAGCAGAAAGCTTCTGGTGTATGGACATTACCGTTAGATAAAACGACTGAATTAGCTGCAGCTGCTACTGGGAAATCTGTAACATTCGAAAAAAATCGAAAAAGCTCTTCTTGAAAAAAATCGTATACTAAAGTCGCCACCAAAATCGAAACGAAATGGAGTTGCTAATAAAACTATACTTCACGATTTTGATTTGGCTGTGTTACGACGAACAGTTCATGAGATTTACACAATTGATATGAAAGTTTCGATAGAGCACATTATAGGCAGAAAATGGGAGACAAAATTGGCAACTCAGGTGGGTCTGATACTCTGAGAAAAAATTTAAAACAAATTGGGTTTAAATTTAGAAAACGCCATGATAAGAGAAAATTATTAAAAGAACGATATGATATTGTGGCTTGGCGTTCTCGTTACCGGCGTGTATTGAGGAAAAACGATGCTCTCTGTGAAAACAAGCGACCTGTTACTTACTTGGATGAAACGTACGAGGGACGTTCAATAAGTCCTTAGAAAAAAGTAGAAAAACATTTTTTTTGATAGATCTTTCTTATCTTTCAACATAATCTCCATTCGCCTCTACACATTTTTCTAAGCGTTTTTTCAAATTTTTTAAGCCGTCCAAAAAATAGAATTTCGGAAACTCCTCAAAATAGGCATTTGTTTGGGCGATGACCTCCTCGTTAGACGTAAACCTTTGTACGTCAAGCCACTGGGGGCCAAATATGGCGAATACGGTGGATGTTGTAATAATTGAAACTTTAATTCAATAATTTAGGACATCGCAACTGCGCAGGTGCGCACTCGTGCATTGTCTCCATGAAAGAGAATCTTTTTCAGTTTCAAATGAAGACTTTTTCCTTGATCTCTTCGCTCAGCCGGTCCAATAACAACGCATAATACTCTCCTGTTATCGTTTTTCCCTTTTCCAAGTAATCTAAGTAGATGATTCCGCGTGCATCCAAAAAGACCGTGACCATAACCTTGTCGGCCGATTTCACCGTCTTCGTCTTCTTCGGAGCCCATTCGCCTTCAAAAATTCAATGTTTTGACTGTTTTTTTGTCTCTGGAGTGTAGTGATATATCCATGTTTCGTCGACAGTTATGTGTCGACGCAGAAAATCCTCAGGATTGCGACGGAAAAGCGCCAAAACAGCCTCAGAATCGACCACACGATTGCGTTTATTCTCCACTGTGAGCAAATGAGGCGCCCATCCTGCCGAGATTTTTTTCGCAACAAAATTGAAGCGACTGTGCCTTGCGATATGCCTGTGGCCTTAACTACTTCGCGCACTTTTACTCGTCGATCATTTAAAATCAAATCATGGATTTTGTCAATCATTTCGGGGGTTGACACTTCCACAGGGCGTCCGGAACGGTGTTAATTTTTTGTAGATGTTCGACCACGTTTAACTCATTCACCCAATTGTAAACAGTTGCAAACACAGGAGCACATGTGCCATGAACTTCATCCAACTCAGCTTTGATTTCTTTCGCCGTTAACCTTTTTAAATACAATTGTTTGATCACTGCTCAAAACTCCCTTTTATCCATTGTTATAATCAAATGAAAGGTTTAACTTCAATCAACAACAAAAATGAAACTACGTGATGGATACGGCTGAAACTCTAACAGCCGACTAGTTAGAGTGCTGCCTACTGTGAAAAACTTATTTTCGGTACTACGAGCGCCATCTCTTGGATTTTCTACGGACTTATTGAACGACCCTCGCATATTCATCCAATGTATGGTGTTTCCAAGTGTTGGCAGTCTGAAGATGGGCCTGGCATATACAGCTGATAGAGTTGGTTAACGGTATATTATTGCACATGCTGGCCGATGTTATGCTTTCGTAAACGATGGACTTCTAATCTTTAAATCAAAATGTAAGTCTGGAGATTATCATGGCGATATGAGCCACGTCAATTTTATGCAATGGTTGGAAAAACAGTTGATTCCAAATTTGTCTCCAATGGAATTATCGTCATAGATAATGCACCTTACCATAGGGTCCAAATTAATAAACCTCCTACTACATTTGCACGTAAACAAATAATTCGTGATTGGCTTGACAATCAAGCCATACGCACAACAGACGATATGCGGAATCAGAATTGCTGATGTAATAAAATGCACTATGTTAACAAGATTCTTAAAAATCATGGTCATACTGTATTACGATTACAACCATACCAATGCGAGCTCAATTCAATTGAATTAATTTGGAGTTTGGTTAAGCATAAGGTTACTATGCATAATGTTGCACAGTGAAATCAAGATATAGAAAATCTATTAAAAAGTGCATTTGCTGAAATAAGTCTATCAGATTGGGAGAAACATTGTACATGTGTAAAACGCCTAGAAAATGAAGATTGTGAAAGAGATTCGTTAGTTGACGACAAAATTTAAAAATTGGAGTTTGTCATTAACACTGGTTCATCAGACGATATAACTGAAGAATGTGATAGTGACTATTTAATTTACGTATAAATTGTGCAATTCTGCGAATAAGTATTGTGTAGTGAAATCATCAATAGCTTGAACTTTGTGATTATGTGCTTAGAGGATTACTGCAAATATATAATTTTAAAACTATGACAGTTATTTAACAGTACGGTATATTTTAATATGCAGTACTTAATAAAGTAATTATTCTGCACTTTCTTGCTTATTTAGGATTTCTGCAGTTATATGTTTTTAATTTTCATACTAATTATACATTTCAATACTTCAAGTAAAGCAAGGTTCGGTTGCCTAAAGTGCCTAAAGATTATATGGGTGTTAGAAATGTTTTATTACAAAAAATTGACCAAACGAGTACGACGGCCCTAATTACATCCATAATTGAAAACAAATTACTTTAGATCTCTCTCTTCAGGTTAGTTCCATTATTTTCAATTAAGTTATTTGCGTGCTGTATTGCTGGATGCTTAGACACTTTAGCAAGGCCGATTTAAATATTGAAATGTTTACTTTTCAATCTGGATGTACTTTAAAAGTAGTAAAGCCATCATACCACGCCCCTCCAGCTCTCATGTTTGCTTCTGTGAGCTGTAGTTTAGCACTGGGGTCTCCAGACTACGGCCCGCGGACCAAATCGGTCCGCCGGTGTCATCAATCCGGCCTGCGACAGCTAATTGCTTATTGTTGTTGTGATAAGTTGAATATAAAGACAGAATGATAACTAGGTTTTATATACTCGCTAGATGAAGCTTAATGACAAGTATAATAGCAGAAAATTTAACTTAAGCATAAAAACTAACAAATAATTGAAACGAATTCCACTAACATTATAAACATTATAACATATAAACACTGAAACATATAAACAATATAACATATAAAATACTAATGCGATTTATGTAATTGTGATTGTTCACTGACAATAGTTTGTAGTTGTGGACCAATTTTACTTGTACCAATTATTATAACAAATTTAAGATGCTCATCGGTTAACATAGATCCGCAAATATTCTTTGTGTACTTCATTTTGAAGAATATTTTGTCACATAAGTAAGTAGTACCAAAAACAAAAAACAGGCCACGAGCAAATTTCTGCAAATTATCAAATTGTACGAGTGGAAGACATAAAATTCTAACAAAGCTGAGTTTCGATATATATTCTTAATTATATCACTGCACTGTAAATCAATAATTTCCATTTGAAGTTCCCGGGCTATAGTTTCAATGTCAGTATCAAAAGGATTTTCAATAATCTTAATTTCATTCGCAACGACATCAAAGTCTGAGAAACGAGCATCAAAATTTATCTTCAAAGCACTCAAGGCTTATTGCAAAATCGACGGAAGAACTCAGTCTTAGTAGTGTGGCTGAATATTTCACATATTTTTAAATGTGCGACACATTTTTTACATAATTGTAATTGAACCAGTCAGTATTACTTTCTGCCGTAGAAACTGGTTTTCTCATTGCAATTTCAAATTCAGTTCATTCATATGTTTTGTCAAATCAACATAGAATGCTACCTTCCACAGCCATTTGAATTGTGTAATTCGGTAAGAGAACGATGCTTTTCATTCAAAAAAATTTCGATCGCTGTTCGAAGTTCAAAACAGCGATGATAAACTTTTCCGTTATTACGCCAGCATAGGGCAGTATGATATGGTAAGTAATTTTCTCTAATCTCTTCGATAAACTCGCGGAGTTGTTGGTGATTTAGCCCAGTGAATCTGATGAAATTAAACTGATATGACTGGTTTTAGAACTTCAGACATATCCAAAAATTTCCCGCACAAGGACTGTTAATGAATGATACAATGTAAGAGTAATTGGTTTTGAACCACCATCATTTTCTACAGTCTGAAACACGAGTAACCACTCCTTTATTTTCAGCCCGACTGTACTAATGATTACATAGCCAGAAATATCTATCCTGGTAGCATAAAATCGTTCTATTCTATTCCACGGTCAGTAATTACATTCGGACGCCATCTTACTCGCTTTCATCTGGAAAAGCAGAGCACCATCGCGCCAACGCCGTCAGCCAGCTAGGTTTTGTCTGCGGGCCCATAGGTCTATTTAGGAATGAATTTAATAATGTATCCAATATACTTGTGTTGTGATATTGTATCAAGATTTAATACATTTTAAACATATTTTAAATAAATATACAAAACCATCTTTCTTAACCTTAAAACTTAAATTGTCAATTAACAGTGACAGCTGAATAAAACAATTGCACCAAGTTAAGACATGTTCTTAATCAATTAGTTCACAAGATTTTTAGGGATGAGTCATACCCAACCCAAGTTTATTTAGTCCCAACTATACCAGATATTGTGCTTCGCATTTAACGATAGGGTAGAGTTTTAATATTAATATTGAAACAAAAATACAATCTGTTTTAGAAAAAACATTGTTTTTTTATGCACTTTTTAATGGGTTCTTAATGGAAAACCCCGTATATAGAGCTTGCCGAGGTACCTAATATGGCCCGAGTTTCAAATAGTTTGAAGAACCCTCTATTAAATAATTCCGAAGGGATAGGATCTTCACATTGGTATCACTCCGGTTTCGTTAATTTGTTACCAGTTATTATGAAGTCAGAATCAGTATTCGTATTTATATAACCATTAACTTCGCAGTAATAACTTTATAATTATTTCCATGCATATTGAAAGCGTAAGTAACACTTGCTATTATGAACGCCACTGTGTACAAGAAAATGTTTGCAATAAGAGAGGATAAAGTATAATTGCTTTATTACATATTGATACTGGAGGTAACTAAATAGACGACCGTCAATTAGGCTTAATTTCTAACGAAGGCCAAATTTGTTACCAAATAATTTTTTCCTTCAACAAATACTCCTGTCATGGACTTTATTTCTCTAAAAATAACTACATTCCAAGAGTGGTCAACGAATTACCCTTTTGTAAAATGAATGTCATATGCATAATGCATGTCGTTATAATAGATATTAATGAAGACTCCTTTATTACCATGAAACTTAACCTACATCAATTGTGCGCATATTAAATATACGATTCACAATTGTTATTACGCAAATGAATACTTATGTAAGAAGAAAATGCAAAAAAATATATGTCAATATTTTATCGGATGATATCGTTAAAAAAGAAAATCGCTGGCAACTCATCTGGAAAAAATTATTTTTCCCAATAAAACACTAATTTTAAGTCAAAAATTAAAAAAGACTAAGGTAAATGTGCCTAAAGCGGTCCACGCCTCAATACAATTAAATAGAAAAGAACAAAATAAGCTTTCTATTCATAACCACCCTTAAATTTAATAAATAACAGTTCGTTCCAGCCAGGTCCGTGTGAGGGGGTTTGAAAGGGGCCCAGCGGAACAGAGCCGTGAACCAAGCGTGAACTGCATCGGCACCGGTGCAGTGTCGCGGTCATGGACAAAAATCAAAAACACCACTAATTTGTATGCCGTTCATTGTTCATTACAGCTAATACGGGATAACCAAAGCAGCCATACTCGTCACGTAATTAACTAATTACTTCCTACGGTGCAACAGCCCCGCGAAGTATAATTATTAATTAACAACCTTGTATAATTAAAATTGTAATTAATTAAGTCGTTCATAAATATTTTGCCGAAATTTGAATTTATTCAAAATTTAATTAGTATTAAGACCAAGATGTACATCTTTGTTAATTTTGTATCTAAAACTAATATACAGGGTTACTGGAAATTCGAGGTATTCCTGTTAAGGTGTTATAGAGGAGGTATTTAGCAATTAATTTAACCATGTAGTGCCTTATGCAAAAGTGAACAGTTTCTGGGATATTTACAATTTAGAATTTTTTTGAAAAACAGGGTAACGCAACTTTAAAAATTCTAAAAAAATCCTAATACTAATAATCAAACCTTTTATATTCATTGAACGCTCAGGACATCGTACTAAACCATTATCAACACTTAAATTGAAATCACCTGTGCATACATTAAAATGGGAAGCACAAACATTTCAAACCTTGATGATTTTTATTCGTTTCTTTCACTCAAATTGGTGTCTTTTCAAAAAAATCATTGACACATTTAGCGTGCAGATTACTGTAAAACTTGCACAATTCCTTAGCTTTCGATTGAGGTGTTCACATCTGGAATCGGTCAATAAGTTACAAAGAAATCAAGATTACCAAGGGATCATGAACAAATCCTCTACAGATGAACTTAAATAACTAAATTCAAAACGGTTTTGAAATTAAACAAAAAGTTCGTTGATGTCAAATTGGGATTTAGTTAGTTCGTATCTTTCAAACGCCTTCTACCCTGTGCTCTTTCGTGGTTTGATCGGGAGATTTTGATCCGACTTGTTTATCGGACTGTTCTTTCTACTTTTGCGACTTGGCTAGTGAGTGAACTGGGCTCTCTGATTAATTGCTTTCCGGATGGCTTGGCGTATAAACGTACTTGTTTTACATACACCGTAGGTAACTACAAACTACAATTAATGTTATGGCCGTAGAACCTAATCAACATCGCCGTCTTCCCCAACAATCTTTTTCCAACCATGAGAATACTGACATAATGTTTTGTTACGGATACTGTAATGGTAACGCTGCAGATGCTCGTCGTAAATATCAGCGTCGGTTTCCTGATCGCCGCCGACCTGATGTGCGCGTGTTTGATAGTGTATCGGCGAATTGGAGAAACCGGTAATACTCAACCACAACGACGCAATGCGGGCAGACCGCGGGTGTATGCTGCGAGAGGTGAAGAAGACATTCTTCAACAGTTTGAAGAGTGTCCAACCTTCTCAACTAACACTGTGGCCGCACGTGTAGGCATGTCACAATGGAACGTGTGCCATACAGTGCATAGCATGGGCCTTTACCCCTATCATTATACTCTGGTATAAACCCTTCCTTTATACAAAAATTTTGTGGACGGACGAGTCGAGATTTGATCAAGACGGTACTACAAATTATCATAATGAACATTATTGGAGTGAAAAAGAAAGAGGGAATCCCAATAAAAAAAAAACCGAAAGGATCGCAACGACGTTTTGTTTATAATGTGTGGATGGGCATCGTTGGTGTTAATTTAATTCGTTCATATTTGTTACCTCAGACTTTAAATGCGAAAATGTACGAGTTTTCTTTAGAAAACGAATTATTTGGACTGCTTGAAGACGTTCCCTTAGAAACAAGGCGAAATACGGTATACCAGCATGACGGCCGTCCTGCACACTTCAGTATGTCCGTAACACAATGGCTAGATCATAATTTCCCCAATCGATGGATTGGTAGAGAAGGAACCATCCCGTGGCCAGCGAGAAGTCCTGACCTAACCCCAATGGACTTCTACGTCTGGGCTCATATGAAGACACTTGTTTATCTTGATAATGCACCTGTGCCATCGGTAGAAGAGCTAAGACGAAGAATTATAAGTGCCACAGAAGAAATCATGCGAAATTTAACAAGGAGAGTCGATAAAACCGAAACAAGGAAAAGAATACGGCGCTGTGTTCGAAATAGAGGGAGTCACATTGAACATGAACTATAATTATTAAATGTCAGCTTCTTTTTTTAATTTTAGTCTCAAATTAGTTATTCAATTAAATGTTTTATCTTTTGACGATTTGTTCACGATCCCTTTGTAAGCTCGATTTCTCTGTAACCGATTCCAGATGAGAATAGCTCAATCGAAAGCTAAGGGATTGTGCAAGTTTTAACAGTAATCTGCACGCTAAATGTATCAATGTTTTTTTAAAAGACCAATTTGAGTGAAAGAAACGAATGAAACTCGTCAAGGTTTGAAATGTTTGTGCCTCCCATTTTAATGTATGCACAGGTGATTTCAATTTAAGTGTTGATAATGGTTTAGTACGATGTCCTGAGCGTTTAATGAATCTGAAAAGTTTGTTTATTATTATTAGGATTTTCCTATGAATTTTTAAAGTTGCGTTACCCTATTTTTTCAAAAAAATTATAAATTTGTAAATATCCCAGAAACTGTTCACTTTTAAATAAGACATTACAAGCATAAATTAATTGCTAAATACCTCTTCTATAATACCTTAACAAGAATACCTCGAATTTCCGGTAACCCTGTATAACTGCATTTTACCCTGAAATAAAATTTTGAAATTCAATTGTTTTACTATTTCATAGAAATATATATAGTTACATTCAAGCCAACCGTTCCTACTACGTTAAGTGCTTTGAATTTTCTCAAATTTGTAGATATAAAACTTTCTAGCGAATGCCTTTTGTTTCATGAAAATCCATAAAGAAATGCTATGTAGTTTTGCATTTTGTCCAGTCCATTCATACATTGAAAGCACAGTGCAGCACGGGGGTGCAGGTACACGACCTTGGTACACAGGTTCAGTTGTGCCCCAAACGGCATCAACACTGGATTTTCGTGCATGTTGAAGTGTTATTTTGCTAATTTTTCCATCGTGCAATATAAAGATGTATACTCAGGTAAGTGTGATTTTCAATTGACCTCTTAATACTTTGCTTTTCGGAACACTGTTTTTTTATTGCATACTGTATAGGTTTAGTACAGTACTTAATAAGCACATACAGAAAACAGAATATTGGTCACACGAAAGTTCTTTGAGTGAATAATTACAGGAGTAAAAATATGATACTTTATTTACAATTTAATTTTGGCAACGGTTTGCAACAAAACTGAAAATTCTGTTGTTATATTAGATTATTTCCAAAACATGATTTATTATTATTCTACATACTACCTATATAATGATAGGAAAATCATTCAAAATTATCAAATTATAGCACTTCTACTTCAATTGAAAGACTAATTCATGGTAATATTAACTTCAGTTTTGAAGTAATTTTAATGTATTCGATCAAGGGTTAAGGTTCATTAACAAAATAAACTAGCAGTAGCTTCTAATTTATCTAAATTATCAGTTTTATTTTCATTTACTTTATTACAGTTACACAACGAGTAAACGATATCCAAAAAGAAGTCTGCAGCTGAAAATTGAAAGTTGAAAAACAAGGAAATGATGACAAAGAAAAGTTTGTTGGTGCTTGGAAGAGTTGGGTCAGTACAGGGAGTACAGCGACGCCAAGATCAACTCTGTCAAGTGAACCAGAACATTCTGAAAAAAGAAAAGGTTCAGCGTCGTCAGGAGCAGCTACACTAGGGAAGGAGGACCAAGAATGCTCATCGCACAAAATAAATCAGCGTACTAAGATGCAAGAGGAAATGTCATACTCACACTGTATGGATAATAGTAGGACAGCTCAGACTACGAAACAAAAAAGGACGTACAATGTGTACCACTCAATGCACTGTAAGTGTAATGCAGCCTGCGGCAGATGAAGCAGTATTAGTGGATATTACGAAACCTTTTAGATGGAAACGACCATTCAGCAACTCGTTTATAACTTGTCTTGTACAAACAGAACCTATTCAAACACGCGAGACTCAGCAGGACGAGTATTTTCTAATAAATGGTTTCACAAACAAATGTCCAATAGTGAAAAAATTGGTTGATTTTTGATTCAACAAAGAAAATACTCTTCTGTTTCTCGGGCATATTGTTCAGACAATTTCGTGACAGAACACCACAGCTCGCCGATGTCGATGGCGGCTTTGCTCACTGGAAGAAGTTAAACCTAAAAATCCACGACCATAAAAATTCACCAGATCATCGTAAATCTAACGTGTTGTGGAAAGATTTTTAAAGAAGATTAAAAAAGCAAACGGGATTAATTGACCACGAACTTGAAAGTCAGATACGATCTACAAAATTGAAATAGAGAAATGTAGTTAGAGCAGTCATTAATGTAATTCTGCACTGTGCAGATATAAATTCCGCTTTACGGGAATCCTCTACCAGTAATTACGACAAGAACTGTGAAATATTTCTTAAGACGATTAAATTAATATCGGAACACGATCCAGAGATACGGGCACACATGGAAACTATTTCTCAGTCCGGTCGACATATATCCTACTTTTTGAACAATATTAAAACGAAATCATTGTCCTTTTAGGAGATGAATTAAAAAAGATAAATATAAAAGAAATAATGAAAGCGGAATATTACTCGATATCATTTGATTGCACTTCTTATATCTCTTGTAATTAGCAGATGACTGAAATAATCAGATATGAAAGTATGGAGTTTGTAGTATAGAAGAGAGGTTTATTGGCTTTATAGAAACTAAAGATAAAACAGGTGAAGGACTGGCTAAGAATATTCTAGCCAAATTAGAGGCAGACGAGTTAAAAATACAGAATTACCTAGGTCAGTGCTACGATAATGGTGCAAATATGGCAGGTAAGTATAAAAAAGTGCAAAGCATGATACTGAAAATAAACAATACCGCTTATTTTGGTAGGAGTTAATGCAGCTAAGGTATCCGTAAATTTGACTTCATTTTTTGGTACGGTGCAGAATCTGTTTGTATTTTTCTCCTCCTCAAAAGATAGATGAGATTTACTTCATTCTAAAGTACCAGTATCTCTGAAAAGTCAATGCGATACACGCTGGTCCTCAAAAAAAGCAGCAGTTTCGACAATTTGCACTTGCCCATAATATTGGAAGTTTTAAATAATTTAATCGAGGAAAACCACAATGAGAAAACATATGATGCGGCAACGTCCTATTTAAAGAAATTGAAGAACTTTAGTTTTATTAGTACGTTGGTATTATAAAATTGAATATTAGCAGAGATAGACAATGTCAAAATATTGCTCCAAAATATATTGAGTGCTAGTAAGCTTACTGAGACTTTATGTGATTCGATGAAAACTATTCGTTCCGAAAAATGACAAATTTTGTTTAAGAAAAGGAAGGAATTAGCTTTATCAGTAAATATGAAACCTAAGTTTAATGAGAAAGGAAAAAGTAAAGTGAAGAAGCAGTTTGATTATCAAGCAGATAACGTAATTCTTGATTAATCCGACGAGCTACGTATAAATTACACAGAAGCTTTAGATGTAATTATACAACAACTTGGTAATTTCACAAGAACTAAACCAAAAAATGTCGGTGTTTGACTTCCCGACATGTAGACTTTTAAGCGTTATTTGAAGTTTTGATTTTAGTGCAGGTTTAGGCAAAAAAAATTTTGCTTGCGGCGTATTTTCTGAGTAGTTGGTACATTAGAGCGCCAATACCATTCTTTGTCCCGAGCGCCGTTTTTCCTTCGCCTGACACTGGTTCCAGTCTTTAACTATCTACTAACTGTTACGAGAAAGGGTTAGTATAATAATACACCTTGCACCAGCAAGTCATTATTGGGAAAGTGACATTGAATTTAAGTTTGTGTATGAAAACTTAACTGCAGGTGACCTTTAATAGATAGATAGATGGATAGAGTACGGAAACAAGAGAAAAATATACAGAGAGAGAGAGGGAGAGAGAGGAGAGAGAGAGAGAGAAAGAGAGAGAGAGTGCAGAGGCACTAGATGACCTTAACCAAGGAATGAGCGTTAGGTTGGTTGCCAAGAAGCACAACTGACCAAAGATATCTCTTCAGTACTAACCCCAATAAAAGGTCCGAGAACTGCCTTTTCTGGTAAACAAGAGACATTTATTGTCGGTTGGATGAAGACAATGGCAAAAGCAGGTTTTCCAGTGTCAAAAGAAACATTAACTTTTAGCGTTCTAAAACTTGCCAAAAAGCTGAAATTAGCTCTCATTGAAAAAGAGTTTGTTCTTGGTGGAAAATGGTATGAGAATTTTTTAAAGCGCCACACAGATCTTAGTTGTCATACTAGTTACAGCTTTCCTATAAAACTCAAATACTGGTGAAGTATTGGCACAAAAAGGATCAAAAACAGTTTACACTGGTGTAGGTGGAGACGAAAAGCAAAATTTAACTGCATTTTTTCCGTAGCCAAGTTATCTCCACTAATGCTAGTTTTTAGATATTCCAGAATTCCAATCGGTATAGTTCAAGCTATGCCTTTTGGGTGGACAATGGATAAATCAGAAAATGGTTGGAAAACGCAAGAAGCATTTTATGAGTACACCGCAAATATTTGTCAAGCATGGTTAGAAAAAGAAGAAATTCCCAGGTCGGTAGTTCACTTTTCAGATGGACACTCATCCCACGTATATTATCCACTCGGCAAGTTTTGTAAAAATCGTGTTATAGAACTAGTTGCGTTATACTAAACTGCAACGCATCTCATCCAGTTGTATTTCATGCACTGAAATCAAGCTGTAAACAGAAAGTTTCTGAGTGGCGAATAAAGTATGATGGAAGGCAAGTTCAGAAGCAAGATTTCCCACTTGATCTAGAATCTGCCCTAACTGTACTAAGTAAAGAGACACTTATACGCGGCTTTAGAGCATGTGGATCTAAAACATGTAAACGTTTCTAAAGATAATAAAGTAAGCGACATTATTTGTAAAACCAAGGATTCGCATGAATTGCAGAAAATTTTAAAGTGTTAGAAAAAAAATTGGGCAAGATGTGCTCAAGGAATTCAGAAGCTGCGAAAGAGAATGGAATTTGTCATTGAAGAAGAAAGAACATTTTCTTTTATGGAAGAAAATCTGTGATAGGCTACAGCCTATCTCTATCTCTATCTCTATCACTATCAAGAGGACAAGCAAATAATTCGAAAACTGCATAATCTTGAATTAGAATTTTCTGAAGAACTCATAGCAATAGACAAAACTACTTCCAGTACTCCAAAGAAAAATACAACTAACATTGTAGAACCTGTTCCTGGTCCATCAGATGTTCCAACACCCTATTAAAAGCGCCCTTTGGCCAACTCAAGACAAAGTTTGCTCAAAGAACCGTAAACGAGATGAGTTACCAGCAGTAACAACATCGCCACACATTATTGTCTACTGGAAAAAAAAAGGAAGAAACAACATTGCCAAACGAGGTTAAAAAGAAGAGAAAACAAACTGAAAGAGAAGAGAAATGAAAATTTGAGAAAAAAAGATTTTCTGAAGTAGAAAGGGCCAATAGGAGATTAGTACTTGCACCTACGTCACTATCATCTTCAGATAATGGATCTGATATAACATAGTCTTACGATTATCCACGATTAAAAACTAATAAAAGCGAAGAGGAATTGGAATCAATCAATGCAAATAAATTGAAGGTTGGACAATTTATCGTTGTGGAATTCCTTGGCGGTAAACGAAATACAACTAAATACTTATCATTATGTGTTATTCAAGAAAAAGATGAAAATCAATTAAGAGTGCAAGTTGTAAACTCAATTAATGAAGAAAAGAAGTCTTTAGTATTACGGAAAATGATGTTTCTATAATAAATTTTAGTCAAGTAGCAGGTGCAGTACCGTTTCCAAAATGTCAATCAGTGACAAAAAAATAATATCTATCTTCAATAAAGGATTATCTGCCATTAAAAAATAACTTTACATTATAGCTACCGTGTATTTTATATAAGTGTATACATATTTTTAATGCAAATAAACTTGTTTTCACAGATGTCACTTTAATATATTTGAAAATGCTCATTTCTGTAAATAAATTCTTTACAATAAATTTTAATAATTTCTAATTAAATTTCAGGTATAATTCAAACTCAATTTAACAGTACAGTTGGAAATAGCGCATTTATAAGCTTTATTGTGTATGTAATGTCACAAGACACTACGTGATAACTGGTCCAGTACAGGAGAAACCACTTTCGGTACACCAAGTTTCAAACAAATCCACTACAGGTGCCTAAGGACCATTAATATTAAATAAAATTTGGTACCTAACTAACTAACTAACTCACTAAATGGTTTAAAAAAGTAATAGCTAGTTATAGTAGAAGGTTAGAGCTAGCAGTTTTCACACGATATTCTATAGATAGTCGTGTGTGTATGAAAAATGTTTCCATCCAGTCAAACCCTTAAGTGGTTCACTACTAATGCATTTACCTTAATTTGAAAAAGACCATAAAGGTTCAAACAATCTTTAGGCAAGTAAATAATTCTCAGTACAGCAAAAAAACAAAAAACATTTTTCATAAATACGCAAATCTGTGTTAAAAAAACTGTAACAAAGTCTATTTTGGTTAATTTACTATCAGAAATGACAAACTTAAATCAAGGTTTATAAAAAATTTACATCACTATAAGTTCAACTAGTTACTTACTAGATACTGTAGCGCCTATCGGTTTGCCTTTGACCTGTATAAATAGATTAGAACGTAAACGAGGTGTTTGTGCACAAAGGATGATTGATTGCTCTCTGCAGCGTTATACCTTTCAAATGAATTGATTGACGGGTACAAGAGTTTGCATTTAAGAGTTATTTGGATATCAATAGTATATTCGGGAATGATATTTGCATAATTTCTGGTATGTTTTAGAATAGTGTCGAAGTTTTTGAATATGTATGTAAATGCCGTCATGGGCATTCGAGTTCAGTTCTAATTGCAGCTTTGACTATAATACTGGTTCTAATGTAAAGCTTTGATTACTATATCTTTTAGTTGAAAGGTTTGAAAGTCGTGATGTGATACAAATTACTGTTAGTGATCATATAAATTAACAATTAGTGCTTAGATATAAATTCACTATAGTGCTTTGATAGTGATTTAGAAGATAACTATGTAGTTTTTGTGCTAAGAAGATAATATACGTGTACTGTAAACTGAATAATTCTGAGGGCTTTTAGAGAATTCCATTCTAACTACGAATTGCTGAAAAAGGTAGTAAATTCAGTTTGAAAATAAAGTATTGTTGTTATTGCAAATAGAGTTTTCGTTTTACAGCCACGTCGTGCATGAATTACAAAAAATGCACAATTTTAAAGATTTTAGAATTTAAATTTCAAAATGTATGCCACACAGTGATGAATACTCAAATCTGCGTAATTTTTACTTACCTAGGACCTTTGCAAAATGCAATTAATTGTATATGTGTGCGCGGGAGAGCGTGTACGTGCGCGCGCGCATGTGTGTACAAGCGAGCGTGTCTGGGAGACAAAGAGAAAGCATGTAGATGAGTTTGGAATGACTGCGAATAAGCGAGAACAATTACATAAATATGTATTTGCGTTTCACTTTTTGCATGGTACAATATTTAAGTTTTCTATTATAGTTAAGTTGATCCATGTAATTAGGTTCTGCTGTTTGTGATCACTATAAATAAATAAATAAACAAGTAATGATGTAAATAAAAAAATCACGGGTTTAAATCTAATTTATAAGAAAAGTACAAATCCATTGATTCAACAATAATGTATGATGCTACAAACATATACTTTATTGGTTTTGACCAAGGTAAAAATATTTTTTTACTAATGATAATCAAGAACTCTCTCGCATTAATTTTCAAACCCCATCTGATTGAACTAGTTTTTGTCTATTAAAAAGTGTAAAACTCGTTTTGTGCAACTTGTGATTGTCCTCCAATTATTGTGAGTAATCCTAAATACCTAGTGTAGACTATATTTGGACCCTTTTTAAAGCTATATAAATAGTTTAGATAATGAAATCACGTTTTCAATGGTCTTCTTCTAATTTAATAATTTTTCTGATTATCTGTTTATGTTCACTTCCAGTTAAATCTGAAATGATATAGGGTATTTTCGGGAATGAGGTAACTTTTGTAATTTGAAACGGAACACCCCATGTGTTTTTCCATAGTTAAGTCCTTTATTCTTTAAGAAATGACACACTTATACAGTATGATGTTTTTAAAAGCTTTTAAAACAAAATACTACAAAAAAAGGAAGTGATTCCAAAGTAAAATATGGAAATTAAAGGCAGAATATATTGTAAACATCAAATTACTTTATTGACAACTTGGATATTTAAGTTTTTAAACAAAATTTTGTTTTAAGTAAAAAGCTAAGTGTGTAATCCTTTTACCAACTAAATCTTACAAATCAACTCAATGAACGTTACGAATTATGTTTAACCAGGAATCCTCCAACAAAAATTCAATTAAAAAATGATACTCCAAATAATGAAAAGAGGACTAATAGCGCAATTAAAATTTAGACACGGCACAAAATCTTTCATCTACAAAAAAATATTTCTATAACTAGTGTTATACTATGAGGGTTGTTTCAAAAATAAGGTTCCTTAACTTTTTTTAAATAGACAGAATTGTTATAATTATTTATATCGTTGGAAAACCTAAACAAAAATTTATTTTCCACATAATCGTCATTTTTATACGCATTTTTGTAGACGTTTCTCCAACTTTTGTATCCTCATGTAGTAGAACTACGGCGTCAACACTGAGGAAGCGAGTAACATCTTCTTTGACTTCGTCGTCAGTCTGGAAACATAGGCTACCCAAGTGTCCCTTCAACTCTGGGAACAAGTGGTGATCACTAGGAGCTAGGTGGGGGTTGTAAAAAGGGCGTTGAACAACAGTCCAACTAAATCTCTTTAGTAGATCCTGCGTTTATCGAAGGACGCGAGACTGGTCGTTGTCGTGAAGAAGTTTAACACGTTTGCTCAGGTTGCATCTACGGCGGTTCTGGATGGCTCGTCTAGGTCTCTGTAGCGTTCCACAATACCTCTCTGAGTTTATTGGTGTCTCCGTAGGCATATAGTCGATCAGCAATATTCCCTTACGGTCTCAGAACACGTCGCTACGATTTTACGGGCAGATTGCGTTTGTTTAAACTTTTTCGGCTTAGGCAAACTTGAGTGACGCCAATCACGTGATTGTTCTTTTTTCTCGCGAGTGAAATGAAACACAGGTTTCGTCGCCTGTAACTATAGAGTCCGACAATTCCTCCCTATTGTTGCCGCATTGTTGAAAAAACAGTCGGGCACAATCGACACGTTGATGCTTGTCGACATCTGTAAGCATTCTTGGAACCCACTGCGCGAACAACTTGTGATACTGCACATTGTGAACAAAATTCTGTCAACTGAACTTGTAGAAATCTCAGGAATTCGACTAGCCATATCATGGATGGTGATCCTCCGATCTTGGAGCACTAGTCTCTAGACAGTCTCATGTATGTCCGTGCGACTACCCGTGAACTCCATACACCATTTACGGACGTGTTAAACGTTTTCACACTTTCCATTTGTTACGTTAAATCCCAGCAAGCGATCTATTTCTGCATGAATATTAAATTCAAACTACGTTTATTTAAAACGCCCTAAAATTTCAAAACGACCTCGTGCTTTTTAAGTTATTCGAAATCATACAATTATCAATTAACAAGCTCGACTTCCTTTCAATTGAATGAGTACTTGTTTTAAACATGATCCTGTAAAATTTCCTCATAGTTCTTGGTATATCGTTAAGTATATAGAAGCTATCCTATGTTGGGCGCGTTCCTTCCCTACTGTGTGTTGCGGATAAGTTTCAACACTCTTAGATTGCGCTGGTTTGTATGTGAGTGACCCTTGATAATTTGAGGAAATATTGAAACGAATTTTTTAATAAACAGAGTTTAATTAAAACAATTTTTGAAAAGGGGGTTAAAATTCAAAAATTAAAAATATTTATCAACAAAATTTTTTAAATCCAAAAGCAAAAAACCGGCAACCCATTTAAAACATTTTTATTTAATTTTTTAAATTTTCCCACCACGTGCCCATGCCTTTTAACCCCAGGAAATTTTAACAACGGTCCCGAAACGTCACCAAACCCCACAAATTTAAACCCATCAAACCTTCCTTTCATCTTATTTGACAATTTTTAAACCAAAAAACAAACCCCATACAAAAACCAACTTACAAAAATTTTTTAAAAACCATTAACATTTTAAACCCAACAGGTTTGAATGTACAAACCAACATTTCCAAGCGTTTTCAGCCGTAACTAAGGGAAACATTTTTCAACATTTCCTTTTTGGCAACAAGAAAATTTTTCCCCTCAAAATTTGCCTTCCCCGCAAACACCCTTTTAAAATTGAAAAGGGTTCCCACTCCCAAAAAATCACCCCATTTAAAGATCACGCCGCAGCCAATTCCGACCCAAAAATTCTTTTTCAAATTTTTCAACCCTTTTATTCCTAGCAAAATTTTTGACCTTGTCCAACATCGTTTCAGGTCAGCATTTCCGGAGTCTGAGCAAATTGTTTGAAATTCCATGAAAAGCAAATTTCCAATCGAGAAGAAAACAGAACAACAAAACCCACAAACATTGAAGAAATCCAAAACCACCAAATTGGGGGAAAATTTGGGGAAATTCAAGGTGACAAACCATTATTTTAACCCAACAGTAACCCAACAAAAAACCCAAATTTAACCCGACGAAACGACGAAACGCACTAACAGGCTTTCCCGCCATTTGAAACCCCCTTAGCAGCCTTTGACGAAAGACCAAATAGGGGTTTTACCTTTACACCGCCAAATTTTTGAATTAAAACAAAATTTTTACAATTTTTAATCGCGCAAAAAGGCCTCGGCACCCGGTTTTTTCAACAAGACCAGATTTGCTTTCACGCAAATTATTTTATTTAATTCGGTTTAAAACCCAACCCATAAATAACCCGTGCCACAGGCTTTTGGTTAACAAAGACCATTTCCCACAGAAACACCTTTGATTTTAGAAGTCGACAAAAATTACCCCAACCCCACACCACATGTTTAAAAAAAAGCCCAACTGACCTTTCCTTTTTAAAGTTTCGCAACCTGGACGCGCACGCCCGAAAAATTTACCCCTAATCAAATTTTCAAAGAAATTTTTCGAAGCCATTTTTCCAGCACAATTTCAAAAATTTTCAGAAACGAGGTAATTTAAAGCCGCCCGGGGACCAACGAATTTTGGCAAAAAGAAGATCAAAGCAATTTAAAACCATTTTTCAACGAACACACCCGGGCGACGGAGATGCCGCAACTTTTTTCCGGAAGAAACGTGGCGAACATTGAAACCGACCCGCGCAAAGAACAAAACAGCCCAAGAACGACCGTAAAGAACACCAGCCCAACCACACACGAAAAACCAATTGGAACCCACCGAGCCTAACCAGATCCCAATTTACACACTGGACAAACGAGCACCACTGGTTTTTTTAACAAAACCAAGGTGAAAGGAATTCCAAAACAAATTTCAACCAAAATTACCCAAAAAAACCCCTGATTGAATTTCCAAAAAACAAACACAAAACACACGAAAAAACACCAACACATCCAGGGCCATTTCACACCAAGACCCTGCAACACCCAAATTTTCTTTCGACACGGCCCAAAAGTTAAAAACAATTTTTAAACCCCTTTGTTTAAAACCCGCCAACCAAGGGAAATTTATAAATTTAAACAATTCAACTTTCAAACTTTTAAACCAATGTTTTAAACCATAAATTTTCCCAACCCATTTAAAATTTCAATTTTCAAAAACGTTTTTCAGTCAATTTCCAAATTCCTTGTTAAAAACCTCCAAAGCCACACGAAATTTCTCCACACTTTTCCGAACACCGAGCCATCGCCGTGGACGCCGGGAAATTAGCAACTTTTAAATCCCTTTAAATCCCAACACTTACCGAAAGTTATTTGGTTATTTTTCAATCACCCCATTTTCCCCAAGCACGGAACAAACGAACCGAAAAATTTTTAAAACCTCCAGAAACCGCTCGAAAACGTTTTTAAATTCATGGTTTAAACCTTCCCAACCCCAACCAGCCCCGCACACTCAAACATTCAAACCACCAAACGCCACTCCAAATAACAACATTTTCTAAACTCCCCGACAAACTTTTTACCCAACGAAGCCACAAAGGATCATCCCACCACCCAGGACTACCATACCCATTTTCCCCGTCACAAAGAAACCCCCCAAACCACCAAAAGCCACAGAAACCACCCTTAAACACAACAAGCCCACCCCCGTCCGAAAAGTAAAAACATTCCCCAATTTTTTTCCAATTAAAATTTTCACCCGGTATGGGCCCCTCTTAAAGCAAATTAAGGCGTGCGGCAGCAAACCATTGCAGATAAATTTACCCCCGCCAATGAAAACATTCGTTTAATCAATCATTTCCCCAATTCAAGGTAAAGGCCAAATTTAACCGGGATAAAGGAAAAAAATTTTGGGGGCCTGGAAAAAATTTTTCAAAAGGTCCCAGGTAGGGGGAAACCATTGCAAAGGATACGTTCATTTTGCAGTATTTTAATTCAGTTTCGTTAAGGTCAGGGTGGAAAACCAACACATCGGTTTTAGAAACCAAAGGCTTTGTTCAACCAAGCCACCGCGACCAAGCGACCCAAAAATACCCAGACAGCCACATACCATTGACAACCATACAACCACACACCCCACCAGCCCCCCCCCGGTTGAAAGGAAAAGGAGCCAGCGCGGCGCTGGCCCAACCTATTAATTTTTCCTTTATCTAACCTAGGTCCACACTTGGTTTTTAATGGAAAACTCATTAAAAAGCAATTAGGTCATATGGTCAGTGGGGTCATGTGGTTGTGGTTTGGTCATGTGGTCATTTCTTGGTCATATGGTCATGTGGTCATTGGTCATATGGTCATTGGTCATGTGGTCATTGGTCATATGGTCATGTGGTCATGTGGTATATGGTATTGGTCAGTGGTTATAGAAGAAAATTTGGAAAAGGAATGTTTTTAATTGTTTGTAAAATTTTTTCGAAAGGTCCTTAAGAATCAGTGGTGCTCCAAACAATCTATTACAAAAGCAGAGAGGATATTAGGTCAGCCCATAAAAATATAATATACCAGCCGATGCAGTTTTAAAAGGGAGAACAAGAAATTACATAATTCCAACGATGCATCCAGAGATGTTAACCAGAAGTTAAAATATATAAAATTATATAATTTGCATTTAAGCAAAAAATGGTAAAATGGTTTGTTCCCGTTAAATAACTTTTGTGGGACCATCGAGTTTAAGACCAACGTTTTTTTGATCTTGCACGAAACGGTCTTAGATTTAAAATTTATTTAAAGAGTTTGATAACCGAAATACGAATTGTTAAGAAACGTTTTTACACCATTAAAAGAAGAAATTGGTTACCATGAGTTTGAAAATTGCGATGATTTGATCGAACCCGGAGATACCAAAGAAGATTCAATTATGGTTTTCGATGATATACCTGCAAACGAGCAAAGTAAAATCACTCAGTTTTTCTCGTTCGGTGCAAAAGAATGATTCGTTCTATCTATGTCAAACTTACGCTAGTGTCTTAAAACATAGACTCAGAGATAACGCCAATGTAATCGCATTATGGAAACAGGATGAAACCAATTCGACATATCTTTTCGGATCATATAAGTGGTGACATGATATATCCGAAATTTAAAGAAATGTGTTTACAGTGTTGGGGCGACTCAAAACATAATTTTATAACTGTTGTTAAAGATTTTGATTTGATAATGGTCGATATAGGAAGAATTTCGACGAGTATATAAATATTTGATATTATTCAAAAAAGTTAGTTCCCATCCAAAGTTTCATGATGACGGACGTTAACAATTTTATTGCAAATAAACGCAGTCTTCATCTTATGCAGGATGCTGTACGAAAAAGTTTGTGGTACAAAAGGAGATGCTACATCTCAGCAAAATTTAAAGAGGTACAAACAATTGATCGATCCACTGCAACAACCGCTTCCCAGTTGCAATCGATCACCGAAAAATCCCCATACCTACAACAAAGGTTAAAGTCGAAAACATGGACGTACCTATAAAGAAAATTACAACTCGTTCCAGAAGAACCGTTCCATCTTTATATCGGATGTGTTAGCTAGAGACGAAGACGAAAATATATACAAGTTTGGTTATGGAGTAAAGTATAACCGTCAATTGATACGCATAGTTTAGGAAAAGTATGTAGGAAATTGATTTAGAAAACAGTGACACAACCTAAAATAATAACGTTTATCTAGAGACTAGAGGTCAACAAGAGTTATAATTATTTTAAAGTCCTTAGCATTTTTCTTAAGAAATGTAATGATTTTGTTCATAGAATACATTCCATACCGGTTGCTTCTGGTGCACACAAATCGGTGCAATCGGTACATATCCGAATAGGAGTAGCTCATATAAAAGGACTGTTCGCGTAGAAGTTATTATTTGTTGATTGTACGGTTTAAAGAGACAATATAATAAATATGTATAAAAACTTTGGAGAGGTTATTCGAAGATTTCGCAATGTCTACGAGTAAAAAGCAGAATGTGGGCAACGCTGATAGATGGAGAAAATGTCTTATGTGTCAGTCATACGAGGAAGCAATACAGCACTGTACTGCAGTGTTATCATTGCCCGAGGATCTGGATGATTTTATGGAAATAATCGAGGAGATGGGGTTTATAAAACTGTTGGCAGATATTCAAATGGAATATATACTAAATTGTAAGTTTTAAAATAAAATTTAACCACCACAACTGTTATCATAAGAAATGAATGATGTGATTTTAGAAATTATTTTTGTATATATTAGCTTGTTTATGTTTTAAAATATAAAGCATACATTGGTATTGTTTAATTTTTCAAATGTCCACGTAACTGAAATGGATATCTAAGTAATTATGAAAAGAATTATAACAAAGATGTGTATTATTTATTAAAAGGGTGTTATAAACGTTTTACAAAATTATTAATCAGAATCGTTTTATTTAAAACTATAACATAATTTCATTGACATCTATTAATATCTGTAGTTGAAATACAACAGTTTAGAAACTTATAAGAAAACAAAAGTGTAATTAATAGTGTTACAAAATTTTCAGTCTTCGGCTTAAAATTTAAACATCGCTCAAATGCGTGGAATGGAAACCTGTTGTATTCTCCCATATACTCAACTTGTTTACAAATACTGTTTTCAAACAATCTTGGGTAGGTTCTTAAAATTGATAATATGGCCCCAATATCACTATTACTGTATTTGCTTTTAATTACGTCATGTGCGAGATTCTGTGAATATCATTCTATTATATCTTTCCATTGCGACATCTAACAGAAACAGATCTATATTAGGAGTACCTTTTTCCGTTAGTTCTTTTAAAGTATTAGCATGGTTGAGAACGATCTGTGATACCCCTAAAAAGTGCTCTAAAGTTCCTTTGGTAAATATCATATAATTCCCATCAAATGTCATCATCTTCACTAAACAATTTATTTAAATAAAACGCAAGTTGTCGAATTTGCATATCTGATTTTGCATGCCAACTTCCATAGTGCGTATAATGTGGAAGATTTGATATAAACTTCCTAAATACGTTGAGGGATACATCAAGTACGCTCTGCGAAATGGTGTCAACAAATCTAAAAATTATTTTGTAATCGTCGAATGGGTTCAGACCTACAATTATGATTTTGGAAGAAGATTTTGTTATGGTGTATGGTTTTTCAAATAGTAACTTGGTTCGTTCTAACTGAATTGCGGTGTTTATACGTTCTTTATGCGCTGCAGTCGATTGGTTTTCCAAATCCTTAATTTGTTCCCACTCATTGGCTGTAATTTTAGTTCCTCCTGAAATAAACCATCTCGATGTGCCTTTCGTTGTGTTTTTATGGCATCACATCCAGTAAAAACATTTTCGCACACACTGCACGCAATACTTAAGATGTTCATTCTAGAAAAATTGTTGATTAACAGTTTTGAATTATACATGTAAATATTAATTTCTTCTACGTTTGCAAAATTCAAACTAAGACTTACTCTTCTTGTCGATAGTCCTCACACGAAATTTTAAACCAAAGACTGAAAATTCAGTATTACTATTAATTACACTATAAACGACTTTACGCTTTACAAAATAAACTTAAAATGAACTTTGGCATCATTTCGTATTTATGTACATAGAGAAAGTATAAGTATAATTTGTCCTTACATTAACCCAATTTAAATCAAATTATAGAATGTGTATTCCCGTATATTAACTAGAATTGTGGAAAGTGCTTTTATTAAATTATTAGTCAGACGTCATCGACAAACAATGCAAGGCTAATGATCATACATTTCACCAAATTTATTTAGAATTTACGTCTTATGTTGAACTACATTTAAAATAAATTATCCAACCACTTTCTAGGTCACCGTGCAGAATTAATGTATGTATTATACCTTTTGGTTTAATCATTTGTATGTGGATTCACTAATTGAAAATTTTAAAACAACCACTAATAAATATTTTTGAAGTTTAACTCTATTATCGAGCTAAATCTAAATAAAATGCAAAGGTGTTTTGTTGATAGGTTTTGAATATTAATACAATATATACAGGTCTTTGTTGGAACTATTTTAAAAGACCTGATAATTAATTTCAATTACCCAGGAAAATTCTATACTAATTTTATGGGTTACACCAGGGGTTTATCTCAAAAGACAGAGCGATACGGTTTAGAAATAGATTAAAGATGAATTATATACGGTGCTTGCAAAAGGTTAATCTGCAAATCAGTAAGGAGTCATTCGATTTTGAAAAAAATTCCGAGGGATTTGAGAACCTGAGGAAAAACACAATAATAATTGAAATCTTACACGATGGTATATTAAAAATACTGCTAAGAGTAATTTTGTTTAATAATTCTAAAAATGGCGTTGGTGGTTAAATACATACAGGTAAAACCCACTATAAACAATTATACACGTCACTTTTCCAGTCAAGACTTGCATATAACGCCAACTAATATAATAAGAGCTGCGCACGCTCGACCATCGGCATAAAAGGCGAGAGCTATGTTCCAGTGCATTAGTCGTCAAAGTATCATCGAGTTTGATTAAAATTATAAATTAAAGATGGATTTTTCTTGTGTTAACGTTACAAGTGATGTGCGAGTACCACAATTAAATATCAACCAACTAGTTGGTAAGTCAACCTATAGGTTAGGCGAATTTCTCCAAATTATCACCACCATATATTAGAAGTTGGTTTTGATTTATATGGTGGTCTTCAACCTGTCATCCAAGTGATTTGCTGTAGTGGTATGTGTGCTGATTCTACGATAACATTCTCTTACTTCGATTGGAAGAAATTGTGTACTTTTCAAGTGGAATTTCAAATTCACCAATTTGCTCAAGACTCAAAACAAGTACGATTAAATGGTCTGACTACTGGAAACGATGTTGTTGACATACAATTGGATCAAGATTTCAAATTGCAGCTGGACAGCCTTTAATAGAAGTATATGGTTGTTGAACAATTTTGAAAAGAGAATTTATATAATATGGAGATTACGAAAGATGGGAATGTTATTGTCCTACCTGGTACGAGTGCATCAAGCTATTAAATTTAGAATTGATCTGTTTTAAAATGGTTGAGTTAAGGTGTAGAAACTTTCCAGAATTTTACGAAAATTTGTTGGTGATATAAAAAGTATGTGGAAATACGACGGAGGAAGAAAGGGTTCAAACGTTATTAGAGGGAGAGAGCAGTCCATTATTTCTCTGTCTAATGATTGCAGCAATTTAAATTACTTGACAGTGTTGGAACTTATTAAATGTTTCCCATTCAGTACTTAAAAGATGCAACTGCAAGGCAATCGCTTGCGCAAATGTTTAGAGATTTGGCTATCCCAGATTCGCCAGACTCTGGTTACCACAGCGGTTTATAGATGTTATCAATACGTTATGTATTCTATTAAAACATATTTTTGATAAAGTTTGTTTTACATATTTGTATCGCCAACATTACCATAAATTATTAATAGACGTATTAAACTATCCTGTTTTTATTTTTAGGTTTAAAGTGGTGTACGCGGAAATAATAAACACAATATACCGCATGTTAACAAAAGTTGGGGGAAATTTAAAGACGAGTTTTACGGTGACTTGGTGTTGGAATTTGTAGGTAGTAAGGCTAAGTCCTACTGTATTGTACGCGAGAAGGACACGATTAAAAAGATTAAAGGGATCTCACAAAGTGTAGTTATAAAACCGAGGGTCTTACAACCTATAACGAGCATATACTCAAAAGGAATGGACATGCAACTACGAGCAGTGCGGGAGAATAAGGATTCTCCAATAAGAAATTAAAGTCATTGGTAATGGTAAAAATGTTAAACCTATAAAGGCGATTATTAATTGTGGTTTAGTGACCCGTTTGTGCACTCTTCGAGTGTCTTCGGCAATCTTCGATTGTTTCCAAAGAAAATATTCAAGCACGCCATTTAATGTCGTGGTGTAACATCGTCCACTGTTAAGCTCCGTTAATTATACTACTAAATGAGGTTTGTATTTTCCGTAAATACGCACTTTTCAGCACCTCGTGGTATTGGTAATCTACAAACAATTATATCTCGATTTGAAATGCGCGTCATTGAAACATATTCTCAACATAATTAATAGAAAGTCCAAGAAAAGAAATTATAAAACAGTATTCAAATGTTCGTTAAGAAATCTAGAATATTTGTTGGATTACGAGTTACTTTCAGTACTTAATCTGGTTTATTACATTTTGTTAATTCTGGAATTTAGGTGTTAATGATGTCATACACAAAATTTCTAATTAACATACATGGCTGGTATCTAGCGAAAGTTGTAGCAGCATTTTCAATTACGAATGCATTCTTCTTTCATTACAGGAGAAATTCCATAGATTTCATACCAGCAAAATGCGCTTTTTAGATATTTAAAACACATTACATTGGACATCAAAAGTCGACCTTGCCATTTCTACATTATTGTTAAGCATGCATTGAATTTTTGGATGCGGTAATTTCTTGTTTAAAGTAACTTAGTTAAATAAAGTGTAATTTAAATTGTGATTGTATAGTCAGTTATTGCAATTGAAAACACATTCAGGGAATAATTTATTTGCTCTATATATTTTACAGTAGCGTTTCCGAACAAAACTTTCTGCTTTTAATTAAATTTCCTTTGTTCCCGGCGGCATGTGTTTACCTCCACGTGGTGTCGTTGGAGGAAAACATATTGTTAACAACAATATGTCTTATTGACTGAAAACACGTCTCTTTTTTACATTAATCTCATTTTGTTACAGGTCTATTTAAACAACCTATTAATCTTTTTTTGTTACAGGTTAAACTTTCGGCTACGCACAGGAAATAATGTTTATACTTTGTAAAAATTGTAATAGTTTATTAAACTGTAAATTGGATAAATAAATTATTAAACTTTTGTGTTCTTAATTTTTTGTGTTGGTTAAAGCAATACCTTGGGTAGCGAAAAGGTTTTAAAAATGGAGTTAAATATATACGAGCAAAAGAGTTAAAGTATAACTTTGCAGGGCGTGGTCCGATTTCAAATCTGTTTGCAGATTCTACATAAAATTCTAAGCTAACAAGATGTATCGCATGACTAAAAATTTTATAAGAACGCTCAAAAGTCGCTACAGGTAAGAAATCTTAAAATTGGGGTAGCTCCTTTGGGATGTGCAATCTAAAAATTCCTAGAAATTTGGGTAGCTGAGAAAATTCTAATATTAATTGATACCAAACAAGATAGGTTTATCTCGAAAGATAAAAAATGGCTAGTCGAAGAAAACTATTTGGTCCAGAATGTTAGCGGTAAAAATCTTAAAAATAGGTTTATCTCGTGGGGAAATGAGGATGCTCATTTATCTCGAAAGATAAAAATTTAAGATATTTATCTCGAAAGATGAAAATGGTTAGTCGAAGAAAACTTTTGGTCCAGATGTGTGTGGAAATGAGGATGCTGGTGGAAATGAGGCGGTGGGTTCACTGATTTTCCTCTACTTACAATACTTAACACCAATAATAATCTCATTTGCTTTGCAAAAATTATAAATTATTCGAAATAAGATAACCACCTGAATCGTTAATGAACACATGTAATGGGTTTGTTATCTATACCAAGAAATTCTATCTTGGAAGTCAGTATGTTATCGCTTTGGACACAAGCCATGCTCTACGAATACACACAGCTGCTATATTATCGCTGGGAATTGCTTTTAAAACGAAAACACGTTCCTTATAAATGCGGCCTGAGCTTTTGAAAAAGGGCTATTCTATACAACATCCTTTTACCGAAAGGAAACGTAGTAAGTCGCGGTGCTTTGTTGTGCTTAGTCTTACACTCTAGTTAAACTGTTTCATCCAGTTCCAGTCCGTCGAGAGGTACAGTACGCACTTCCAAATCGATTACGATGGTACCAGAGACAGACAGCTTGTTTTAAGGTACATTTTTTCTGTTATATTTTTTTGATGCTACTGTGGAAGATAGACACTTTTTTGGCTAGTGTTAACCACGTAAACGCATTAATGTTTCTTACTCGTGGTTGCGCAATAACTTACAGACTGCGCGTTACAAATTTACGTTCACAATTCACAAGTGACTATGTAATTATTCTTCAGGTCACGATTAGTAAAAACCTCATCTTGCGTTAGAACACTTTTTACTGAAACTTTTTTTTAAATTAATGCTACCGTCAGCAACCTGTTTGAAAAATTATAAGCTAGAGTACGTTAACATTTGGTTTGTTTCAGTTAGTGTTACGTTATTTCTTTTAGAAGTGCACTTCACAGAGCAGGTAAAGTTTTACTGTAAATATTATGTCAAATTTTCTTCTTGTATATATTTAGGGTTGGAAACATTAAGTATGGATGTACACGTTATTCAGATTTTAAGGTTTCAAATCTATATTGGCTTAAATGTATATTACCGCTTAAATGTATATTACCATGTGGTGTTAGATGCAAAGTGACGCTTTCGTTTACATCACTTAATAACAGGACAATTACGTAAATGCTCGATTTGGTCTCTGTAAATATTCCTCTTTATACTATGTTAACTAAATGTTTGTAAATAAATTACTTGTTGAGGTTTCCAAATGTTCTTTCTGTATGACTCACCCCACTCTACGACATTTTGAGCTACCACGGAATCCAATTCTTTTGAATTTCTAATCTACCCTTCTATTTCTGTTGCGGTATTCGGTGTGGGTGATTTTCTTTACCGACTTTACTACTTTCTTTCTTGTCTGCACAGAATACCGTAACACATTATAAATTTCACAAAACTGACGGTGAATGTTTATAAGAAAAATCTTTTTTCGCGTTCAGAAAACGAATAACTGCGCATTTCACATCCACCGAAAACAGCTGTCAGACCAACATTGCGTGGCTTAGCTTAACGGTGGTGCTGAGATTAGAGAGTGGGTGAGTTGTTGTGCACAACAGTATTACCGGATTTCACCTAAAGTCTCTCCTTGTGGAGCTATCGCGTTGGGAATTCAAGTTTATTAAGAATAAAAGCAAGTTGATTTTCACAAACAAGTACAATTTTATAGAATAATTCCCAATCCACGTAAAAGACATATGTATTTTCTCGATAAAATACTTATGTCAGACGAAGCAACATTCTACTTAAACCGTAAAATAAACAAGCATAAATTCAGAATTTATACATCCAAAAATCCTAAAAATGTCCACAATTAGGTCCCATCCTCTCCAAAAATTACAGTTTGATGTGCATTATCAAAACAAAAAAAAATGTATGCTTCTTGGTTTTTTTAATTGTTAACGCCCAATCATATAGGCATATGAGAAAACTTCTTCTATCCGCATTGAATAGAATAATTTGTCGAGGACAGTCTATGTCCGGTCTTATTACCCTGCATTAACTCGAGATTCACATATTGCCACCTTTAGAAATCGTTAGATAGAGAAGAAGGTTCTCATCATCATCATTAGGTCTTCAGTCCTGGAACTAGTTAGATGCGTACCTTCATTGTTTCCTCTTCTGAACTAACCTACACATTTCCCTGAAATTTGCACAGTCTGAGTCTATCACTATCTGATCTAGGTCTAGATCTACCTCCTTTTTCCTATCTCTGCTTGTAGTATATCCTATACATGACAACATTAAACACGTGATTCAGTGCAAGGTCAATATTAAGACCATAATATAATGCCATACTCCTTGAAGGTAGATAGAGTGGGAAAAAATAAGGAAAGTTAGACATTATATTTAAGTTTCTAATGCTCCACCCGAAGATACTGCATTGGCCATGAAGCGAGTTTTTTTACATGGAAATTTTGAATTTTGCCGAACACTTTCTCTTCCAAGCATGATAGGGTCTTTATCGTACGTGACAACACTCACACATGGGGCCTACAATTTCTCACAACCGAACGAGGACGTATTTTACTGAAAAATGCTCGCTTAACATTTTTCAAACGGTACGTGTCAGGAATATAACCCGGAACCTTGGGATTAATAAACACACGCAAACAAAGTAAGCCGTAGAGCCGCATCGTAATTCAGCCGACGGAAAACAAAAAAATTACTTATTCGCGAGCAGGTAATGAGAAAGGTCAAAATGTAATAAGGCGGGAGAGTCGCGCTCTTGTAGTCGGCACGAAGACAGGTGAAAAATCCTTGGACGGAACATCGCTTCAAGATGTAACGTGGATTTCTCAGAAGGGGAAAATTAAACTGCGCGAGAGCTCTTGCAGAACCTCGCTTGAAAGTTTAGGGAAGGACTGTTATCCATGCGCGAGATTATGAAAACTTGTGTGTGCCGTAATATAAGAAATACCTGCAGGTATATCTGAAATAAGCGGGTTTTGGTTGGAGTAAGGGAGCTGTTGTTTGAAGAAAAAAAATTGAAAACTTGGTGTGTTCTGAACATTCTAAACTTTTTAAAAATAAATTACACTCTGAGTAAAGTATAAGTTGTTATGTTTATAGTTATTAATTATGTACATATGGGTTGTGAATAAAAACGATTTGTATTAACATAAGAGGAAATTAATCAAACGCAAAAGTATTTGTTGTTGGACGATGACAACGACGAAACTAATGTTGGTTAAATTTAAGCATCATATTATCGTACAAAAGAGTTTGAAGCATTTGGAAATATTATGAAACAGGTATGTATTGATTCTAAATGTGTAGGTTGGCTCAGAATATGAAACAATGGATGTTCGTGTCTAACCAATTCCAGGACAAAAGACCTAATGACGATGTACTGACTTAATTAACAATGTTTGTGCATTGGCCCATAAAACGTCAGAACACAAACATAATTGTCACTTCAACGTTTCTAGTGGTGTTCAATTTATTGGAATTCCATTTTTTCGAAGAAGATAATTTATTATTAAAGGGTGTGTACTTAAGTGTCCCCAATGGTGTCTCGGTTCTCAAAGTTATTAATAGTTATACTGAAACATGTAGTTTATTAAATATCTGCAAAACGTTTCAGGTTATATTAAGATGCCACTACTTAACACAAAACCCTTACCAGCACCTTTACTCAAGGCACTTAATGTTAAGCATCAGAGCTTGCACATGCCGTTTTTTGTTCCACAAAACATCCATAACAAAAACACTAGAATGCATCATCAATGAGTAAGATTCAAAAACAATCTTTAATGTAGAACCGATTAATTTCAGTTAAACAACCCACTATTCGGAATTATTATCTAATACAGTTCCAAGCTATAAATACAATATTACGAATTATAAATAGTAGAATTCTGTTTTCTTTCATAGTTGTAAACAAAATGTATTTTATTAATAATTTAAAGAAATGAGTAACACTTCCTTTCGTTTATTATTCTATTAAAAGGTGTTATGCATTAATGATTAATGCATTATGTATAATAGCATAAAAGTGCTAAAACTGGTTTCTTATTTAGAACATTAGAAAAGTGTACAATACAGTTACTAGAATTCTTGATGTGTACTAGTATATACAAATTAGGTTAATAATCAACCCACAAAATTAACAAACTATAATTATTTTAATTCAATACAAATATTCCCCATAAGAATAATAGATGAAATCTTTATCTATAAAAAGTTGAACAAATAATCATTTCAGAATCGAATTCTAATTGTGAATTAAATAGCACAAATGTGATCACTCTATCAAACATATGAGGTTTCATCAACAAAAATACCCACACTATATAATAGAGCTAAAAATATGACATTCATGTAGAATGAAAAATAAAGTTTAAAGATCTGTTACGTTCTATTTCATATTTTAAAAAATTTAATGCCTCATTACTGAAGAAAAAACCATTTTAGGTCCTACTTATTTTAATTTATGTTTGCTATGATTTCAAGCCACGGAAATATGCAACCACTTTACTCGTCCTTGATTAAATCCGCGAGCTAGGTTGTCTATATTATTATCTCTTACCTATGCACATTTATGTTTATACCTTTTGGTTCCTTATCTATACTTGTATACCTTTGAAGTAGATATATCATTCAGAAGTGTTGTGAGAAGTTTGTTGGGCGATATAGAATACGGCATTTTGGTTAAAGTTGTCGTTCACTTAGAAAACAACAGTTGTATTTTCTCGATCGTTTTTTTATCTTATGTGACACCGACAATTTAAGTGATCTTCCCATAAACAGATGTTTCTTTGCTGTTTTAAACATAAAAAACAACTTTAAGTGAGATATGACACGATGACCAGTGTTAATACGCAATTTTAATCCTATAGTAAAAGACAGAACATGAAGTGAAGGAAAACGTTTAAAATGGTGTATTACTACGCTAAGAAAGTGATTGTTTTGTTATGTTATACATGACATTTATTTTATAACAACGAACGAAAGTGTTGTGACTTTTTCTTCATAAACATATTTTTTTAACGGAAGACTGACTGCATTAAAGACTAAATCAACCGCAATGTACTATAAATAAATAGGTTGAATATTAAGGTGAATATTCAGAAATGAAAAGTGTGACAAACTTCAACTTGAACTACTGTGTAAAATCCTCTGGAGCGAATAGGTCTTGAGGTTTTTCCTTTTTTTCGTACGATACCATCCACCTTCTACAATTAGTTAGTTAGTAGGGGCATTCTTTCTTTCCTTTTTTGTTGAGGCAATCGGAACGGATCACCTACGTTGCTTTCGTTGCTATCTTTTTTGTCCGCACGGTATATCGTAAGAGATTCACTTCTGGAAGCTATACTGTTCTGAGTAAATTTTGTCGTTTTATTTTGCCACAAGTAGTGCATAATTGCATATGGATAAATAATATCTGCATCCATTTAAAATGCCATGTTTAACAATAACTGTAATGGTAGTGTAACGTTCAAATAGGAAAATATTACCATTATATTAAGAAGCATAAAGACTTTTTAAAATTATATAGTTTATATACAAAGGAGCATGAAAGTGTTTCTTAAACAATACAAAATAATTTTAAGTTAAAAATTCACATTTTGTCAAATCATCAATATAAATCTTGCAGTTATATGACTAACATCACAAAATATTCAATTGATAAAAATACGAACACATAAGTTACATAAAAGTCAATTATGTAATAGAAAGAATGTTTATCTAACCCCGTTACCAAATGCCAAATTTTAAATGTATTTTTGACGTTACGAAAGGTCACATTTTTTAATAACTGTCAGTTCATTATAACAGCAGTGATGTAACGAATTGTTACATAACTGGGAATATTTAAGGCTTTATTTAGGAAAAAACTTCAATATTATGAAATAAAAAAAAACATTAATTAATCAAAACTAGTGATGACGCTGGACGTCCCCGCGTTCCGAACTGCATATTATCTCGCAAGACGGAAAGGGTCGCGAGATGCGGAAGAGTCCGGCACGAAGATCCTAAAAATTCCAAAAGGAATAAATATATTGTCCGTTTTTTTGTAGCTCGCACAGTATGAAAGGATGCGGTCTACTGCAGAAATTAAGAAGATATCTGAGCGAGGGCACCCAAAATCCAATTCATATATCACAACGTAATAATCAGGGGTTGTTGCAATCTGCTATTGTTACCTTCAACTGCCTCAACTTTCCCACCATATCAGCAAGTTAATTATCCTTTAACTACTAATACACAGGTAGACAAATTTTCAGAAAAAATGTTTAAAAATGCATAAAATTACTAAGAAAGAATCAATAGCACACGATGTAAAAGTAAAAGTTTTTGTATAAGCTAAACATTGAAAATTACTTCGTTATTATCGTTATTATCACTGTTCAGGCTCAGTCACATACAGGTATACCAGAAACCTAATGAAGTGTAAAATCAATTCTTTTGCAGGCTACAAAAACGCAGCTGCGTTTAGCAGTTTTAGCGCGGGAGCATGAAACTTGTGTGGAGAGGATGATAGTTAATGAGAACTAAGCCCCTAAAGGAACGGGACTTTACTATCGGCCATTATCGAATACAAAGTAAGTGGTTCGAGTCGAGAAAGTGATCCCTCCTTTATTGCCTTCTCCTTCTACCTAAATATACTATACCTGTGCTCTGACGACGAGGACCGCTAGACGCCATCAATAAAATGACCGCCGGAGAACCCACGAGTCCATGATTTCCACTGAGTAAGTTTTTGTATTGATAAGTACTGTACTTTGCCCGCAATGTCATTCACGCAACTCAATTTGAGGCGTAATCCATTTTACCGTAAGGTTATGCAGGTTTTTGACGACGCGAGGGAATTTAATATTAGATAAATTTGTACGTACGTATTATCAAAAAACATTACAACACATACTGGGAGGCACTTGAGAATCGATGATTTGTGTGAGCGTGGAGAAGTTGGAACACAGAAGCACATGCTCTTAGACTGTGAAGGCTTTTCAAACACACAACGAAAAACACGATACCAAACCTACCGATACAAGTACTATTTAACAAACACACATACCAACACACACTCGCCGACAAAATCACAAAGAATATGCACAAATGTTACCACGAAAGACAGGCACTACAGCTACGACCACACTGAAACGAACACATAACATTCATACACATTCACTGGATATTCCAGGCGCACTCTGCTCCTGATGAACGTGAAACCGAACAGTAAACCACAAAACGAACGAACCAAAGCACACCAAATTGTTTGTAAATTAATACTAACTTTGGATTTAGAAGAGTTATAAATTAATTTTAATATTGTAATAGAATAAGATATTATACACTAACGTAGAATTAACATAAAATAGGAAAACGGACTATATTCGAAACATAAAACTGTCAACGACCCAGATAAAACAATAGATGCACAAAATAAAACAACAACTTTAATTAAAACACAACACAAAAACTATACAATATATACAGACCCGCGCGCGCGCGAACTCAGGACGGTGCACAAGCAGCCCTCAGTTTCCTGGTGCCGACGACCGCGGACGTGTACTATAACTTCGGACAGGTAAGTCTCCGATTTCTAGCTGACGACGGTCGACACTTCAATAGGAAGCATTCGAAATCACAACAAAACAAAAAAACAGGATTTCACAGACAAACGCGTGCGCGCGCGAACATTTAGGGACTCTGCAATAGCAATTCCCGGTTTCCATATGCCGACGACCGAAAACGTGCACCACAAACACCGACGGCTCAGTCTGATTTCCGTCTGCCGATTGTTGAAACTGAGTAAAAAGCGAGCACAAACACAATACCAAAAAATACACACGCATGCACACGCACATACTCGCATCAACACAACACATACAAACATACCACGCGCGTGCACACGCACACACACGCGCATAAAAAGAAAACACAAAGATTCTAATACCAACTCAAAACTCATCAACACCGAAATTGTTCTAACTGGGTGAAGCTGCTTAAACTATCAGACAGCATGCCGAAAACTAGCTAGAAAAATTTTAAAAAAATCCATTGTCTTTTCTGACAGAATATATAGAAATTAAGGAGATAGAAGAATACGTAGGAGAAGAAGAAATAACAGAAGAGGATGATGATGAAGAAGAAGATGGCAGGCAGATTGAAAGTAAGTCTGAATATGATTAATTCATCTATTAAATCCTTCAATTGAATTATAAAATAAATTCACTACAAATTCATAATAATTTTCTTTAAAATTATAATTTTTCAATTAAAAACAAACGTGAATTTTTGGAGAGGCCCCGAGTTACATATCCCCCATATTAAAATACATATAAAAATAAATGTAATTATTATGATGTTACACTGTATTAAATGAAGGTTATAATTAAAGGTTAATCAGAGTTCATATCAGAAATAAGAAAGGAAACGACTATTTTGTACGTACACCTAGATATATTCAAGAAAGTCGATTATTATCAAATCATAATTCACAATGAATTTTTTGAAATGCAGCAATTCGAATTAAACAATCTTTAAATAAGGCTACGTTTAGATAAACAATTCTAAACGTTAAAATAATGTCAGAGAAATGACAATCAATAATAGCTGTTACTATTGTGGGCGCCATCTATTCGAATAGTGTTAATACTAAAATGCGCCAACAGATTCGTATATAGAAAGTCCACACCGTGGTCGAGACTGAGTAGGAAGCATGCGAAATCATAAAAAAACAAAAAAAACACGATTTCACAGACACGCGTGCGCACACAAACATTTAGCGATTGTGCAATAACAACTTCCAGTTTCCATATGCCGACGGCCGAGAACGTGCACCACAAACACCGAGGGTTCAGTCTGATTTCCGTCTGCCGATTTTTGAAACCGAGTAAAAAGCAAGCACAAACACATCAAAAAACACACACTCATGCTCACGCACCTACTCATATTAACACAACACACACGCACATTCACGCGCAAAAAATAAAAACACAAAGATTATAATACCAACTCAAAACTCACCAACACCAACATTGTTCTAACTGGGTGAGGCATGCTTAAATTGCCAGACAGCATGCCGAAAACTAGTTGGAAAAATTTAAAAAAAATCAATTGTCTCTTCTTACAGAATCTATAGAAATTAAGGAGATATCAGAAGAATACGAAGCAGAAGAAATAACAGAACAGGATGATGATGAAAAGAAGATGGCAGGCAGATAGGAGGGAAGTCTGAAGAAGATAAAATCATCTATTAAATCCTTCAATTGAATTATAAAATGAATTCACTAAAAAGTCATAATAAGTTTCTTTAAAATTATAATTGTTCAATTAAAAACAAACGTGAATTTTTGGAGAGGCCACGTAAAACAAAACGAGCCTTATATTCTACCTCAAGAAACCTCAAGAAAGGAGTACGCGTTCTATATCAAAATAATAAAGATTGCAACTTTGTCTATTGATTTATCTTCAAAACTATTCAATACTTCCTGCATATTTGTTGTGGTTTGTTTTGTATTTTTCTTAATTTTTCTAGGGTATTAATATTAAACCACTCAGAGTTTTTTAAATTGTCTTTATTTACGTTTTGATCCATGACCTAGAATCGTTGTCAAAATAATAAAAAAATTTAAAGTTTGACATTTATGACACAAATTGAGGTGACTTTGATTTATTCTTTCATAAAAACAACCAACACATTTTAGAAAAATTATAAAACATGAAAATGAAAAATACACGCACACCACAATGGTAAGTTTTGATGTAGTAAATCTCTTCACGAATGTCCATGTAAACAAAACGCTTAATATTATAAAATAGAAATTACAAAAATATGACAACTTTAAAGAAAAAACAAAACTAAGTATATCGTCGATCGTAGAATTACTTGGTATATGTAACAATACCACATATTCTCAAATAAATAACCAATTCTACAAACAGAACTTCGGAATGGCGATGGGAAGTCCACTATCGCCAATTTTTAGTAATATATTCATGGAGGAATTCGAAAAAGATGTAATATTCACACAAAAATTGAAACCACTAATCTGGCGGAGATACGTAAATGATGTATATGCTGTTTGGCCTCATAATACAGAACTCATTAAAAGCTTCGTAGATTCAATTAGAAAATAGAACCCACTATTAAATTCACTTATGAATTAGGGCAACATGGAAAACTTCCATTTCTAGATATTCTAGTTAGCAAAAACAATATAACAATTAATACATCAGTATACAGAAAACCAACACACACAATCAGATACTTAAACTTCGATTCAAACCATCCACACTGTGTCAAACGAGGAATTATCAAAACCATATATGATAGAGCAAAATTAATATCATCAAATGAAGAAATTTTAAAGAAAAAGAAAAACCAAATCAAATGTACATTAATAGAAAACAAGTATCCTCAAAGAATAATACAAAAAGAAATTAATAAAGTCCCAAAAATTAGAAAAGAAGAAATGCTCTCAATACCATACATAAAAGGATTCTCCGAAAAAAATCCAAAGAATAGGAAACAAATTTAAAATCAAAACAGTATTTAGAACCAACAATACAAAGGTCAAAAAACTGCATCTACAAAATACCGTGCGAATGTAACAAGTTTTACATAGGGGAAAGTTCCAGACCATTTGAAAAATCCATGATTTGCCAACATGCATGAAACTTCAGTCATAAAATAAAATGGGAGGACGCAAAAATTATTGACAAAGAAGAAAACCACCAAAAACGAAAAATTAAAGAAGCTGCTTATATAACCTTACATAAAAATAACTGCGTAGCAAACGAATCTGCGACTTTCAGTAAACAATGGATTTCATTGCTAAAAGAAATAACAAAAGAATTTAATGAAAGTCAAATGCCCCCCAGCATCTAGGTAGCATTGCAAGTTTTTCCTGGGTTTTCCTTGCGATATTAACATGAAATACAGCCTACATACATGATTTCTATTTATACATACAACAACTAATTACATAACAATAGGCATATAATTTAGTATAATAACATATAATTTAACACTTTTCCTTTTTTGAAGCGGATAACCAGGTTATATTTCATTTCCTTATAAATGGTAATCATGTAAACATGTTAGAGTTCTTTAACAACCATCAGGTTGCTAATATCTATGTAGAGCCAGGTGGATAGGAAAAAGATAGAAGAATATAGAAAGACCTAGACCAAACTATATGAGGGACTATTTAGTATGGTCTTAGATTATAGACCACCGAATAAAAATAGAGTAGGAAGACTTAGACAAAGCTATATTAGTCAAATTATTAGAAATTTAGGTTGTGAAAGGTATGTAGAGCTTTTTACATTAGCACAGAATAGAAAAGAAGTTAGAGCTGCGTCAAACCGACCTTAAGTAAGGTCGAAAACAAAATGATGATGAGGCATATTAGCAGCCCCCGGTTGCTTAAGCCATACGGTACGTAATCACGCACTTCTTTAACAACCATCCCTCAACCGTATAAATAGAAACATGTTAAAAAATGTTCCAATCATCAAGTTATTGAATTTATACGAAATTTAACTATATAAAAATTAATCAGCTGATTTCATGTAAGCGTATTGGCTACCTTAAAAAGCCGCTCCCAGGGCGCAACACAAACTGAAGGCACTAATTCTTCTAAACTTTAAAATTTTCAGCTAATGTATTGAAATCAAAGATCAATAAATCAAAGTCACCTTCAATTTGTGTCATAAATGTCAAACTTAAAATTTTTTATTATTTTGAAAACGATCCTAGGTCATAGATCGAAACGTAAATAAAAACAATTTAAAAAACTTAGTGGTTTAATACCCAAGAAAAATTAAGAAAAATTCAAAACTATTGTAATCTTTTTATAGGAAATTTCCTAAGCTACAAAAATGGATAAACAACATTTTTTCTGTAAAATCGATCGGTAAGTAGTCTCGAAAAGCGATTTTTCACGACCTTTGACCTCTCTACATTTGATTTTCCAATGCTCTATTCGAAGGTACTATATTGGCCAGGAAGCAAGTTGTTTTCTACCTGCATTTTTAAATTTTGCCGAAGCGTTGCCATTCCAAACAACACACACACGCGGGACCTACATTTTCCTCTAATTCGAACGAGGCGTACTTTTGTGAAAAATGCTCGCCTAACATTTTTTCAAGCGGTACGTGTCGGTAATCGAACCACCTTAAGCTTAGTAGTCAAACGTGAACCAATTAAGCCACCGATCCGCTTTAACCATTGGCACCGCGTAAAATTTTTAGAGACACGCGATCTTTTTATACTTTCATTAGAGCACCAAAAGGAAGCTGTATACAAAAAACCAGCATTCCAGGAATTTTTCGTAAGTTTGGTCATTAATGTCTATTATTATTGAACTATAGGCAGCTTGTAAAAAGTTAAGTAACAGCTGTACGTTTTTAGATGACTTTTGATGAATAGATGTAACCTACACAAGCAAGAACTACCAATTACTTTAGTCTCGGTTTTCGAACACTTTTATGAAGTGTTATCGCAAAAATCAACATTCTTAAAAGTTTCGCATAAAACTCTCAATTATAGTCGAATTTATGGCTAGAAGTATCGTTAATATGCTGATAAATTTATTAAAAGAAGTCAAAATTAAAGCTTACCTCTTATTTTCATGGTCATTTCCATGCACGTGGCATTCTGATTTATCCATAAAAGAAACGACCCTCCTATGTCCATGTTCATTGAGCATTTTTTGCACAGGAGGGTGTAAAAAGTTATTATAATACATTCCGAATGCTTTGAAACGAGGAATTTTCACAGCACTGATCGTTGTTTAATCATACGAGTGACTTTGCAAATGTTCACTTGTTCTACTCAGGAATGTAGATAACAAAAGCACTACAACACATCATCTGTGACTAAGATATAACACGAATTTCGTTATAAAAAAATAATTAGATCCAATTAACTTCTGTTAGACAATCCTATAATACCGAATATTGCGGTTATATTACTTCAGGTTTATAATTAAGCAACTACGAACTGTAAACGTTCCCTTGTTTTCGTTCTTTGTTAGAAACGGTCTGCTTTATTAACAACTTAAGGTAATGACTAACATTTCCTTTGATTGATTTATTATGTATGCATTTGCAGGTGTAATGGGTTGAGATCTATGCAAAATGCAATTACTTTGAATTTTTACATACAAATAATTTTGTTACGTAAAATACTGTAGGATGCATAGCAGAACAGAAAAAATTACAGCTTGTTAAATTACCGATAAATTCGCACCTCACTTAACGTTTAGCCATTTTTGTTAAAGTTCAACAAAACTTCATACCACTAAGAATTGCACAGATGATGTCTTGATCGTTACATGATATAAGCACTTCTATTTTTAAAGCGGGGTCTGGACACCACATGATTTCACATTTTGTTCATTTTGTAATTCCAGTCTTTGATATTCTTCCTCATGCTAATACAGCCGTCGGATGCGCACTTCCACAAGCAATAAAAACAATGTAACAACTATTATGAATGCTTGAATGAATATACCTGCCTAAGGCGTACATACAGATTATTGAAAGTAGAAGCAGAGTATATTTTATCAGTGTTAATAGTTAATATATTAATGGCTGTCACGTCGTTAAATGCAAATGATTTTAGGTAGCGCGCGTAAGGTGTAATTGCTGATTACGTATTGATATTGGAGGCAGCTAAACACTACGACCGTCAGTAAGTGTTAACTTATTGCCAAGGCAAAATCTACTAAATAATTTTTTCGTAGAGATGTCACTTATCAAGATTTAAACAAATTAACACTGGTTGAGAGGTCCATTTTTGAGGTTTATATGATGTTTTGAAAAAGCATAACATTTAAATCTATTAAGAAAGTTGTAACATTTATTATTTACCATTTATTTGCCCTTTTGCAAAATGAATGTCATATGCATAATGCACGTCTATATTAATAAATAGTAATGAATGAATTGCTCCAATACTGACTTCAGTATGAAGCTAACATATAAATTATGTATAGATTAATGTATATGTTCAGTTGGTATTGAAAATAATTTATATGAGCAGTGAACCTAAGATGTAATAACAATACTGGATATTTTTTACCTCCTGGATGTTGTTAGTCCCACGTAACCGCGTAGCTATTATAGGAACCATAAACGACTTCCAATTTATGAAATCCATATATTAGTGGATGCACAATATCGATAACTTTAAAATGAATTAATTTAAGTAAAAACAATCATTCACTGTTGTGATACAGACAAGCAACGTGTTACGTGCAGTTCATGTATTTGAATATTTATTAACGATTTCGACAGTTTAAACGATGCTATTTAATTACTTCAAATTAAAATTTAAAACACTTAAACCTTTTCTATTTTGCTATGGAATTAGAAATGTGGAATTTCTATTATCAGCTATGTTCGAAAATTAGGCAATTCATCCTACGCTTCTTTATAATTTCAGCAGGTTGGTTGTATATATTTCTTATTTCGTATGTTCACACGTTGTAGTTTAGAACGCTGGAAACGGTTGTCATTGTTGGTTGTTAAAGTAATACGTGTTTGCTATACGAGGTTACCGAAGGTATTTCCGCAAACGCGTTTAATTCTATTAGTTTTCTGGTTATCTTATAAACAGATGGAGGTTTTGAGAAAAATTTATTCATGTGATTGATTGTCTACAAATAGATGTTTTCGAGGAAAGTTACGAGTTGAGTGGATTATTATTATGATAATTGCTTTCATTGATTGAGCGAAATAGAATTGCTTTCCGTTATAAAAATGGGTGTTTTCATCCAAGTCCGGTTACGTAATATAGTTGTTACGTTAATTTTTCTCCCTAAATTAAATACCCTTTTTTCTCTCTTGTTAATTCATTACTCGTTCGAATAAATTCCGTTTCAATTCTTAAATTCTTCAACAAAACCCTATAGACTGTGTCCGAGATAAGGAGGGCCACTATGGGTATCTTAAAAACGGTACGAGATACAGATTTGGTTAAATGGGAGAAAAGTTGTGTAATCAAAGGCCTAAAAAAATGGCGTTTAGAAATACCCAAAACAGTTTTTGGTTTTTGAGATATTTCGAAAAAATTGGATTTTCTTATTTTACATATTATTTTGTTCTGGCGCTAATATGGCACCTAGACCAAAACCAAAAGCACTTCTCCACAGCAACTTTTAATGTACCTTAACCTGACATTGTCAGTTTTTTCACCTGACGTTTCGGCTTGCAGAACCATCTTCAACTTTTTTTTTAAATACCGTCCTGGTGATCTGGTATAAGATTCTAAAAGACCTTTTTATGCCGAATTTAACTATGTATTACAGTTTATGGTTTAATTGCGTTTTCGTTTTCTTCCGGCCTTAATCAAGAAAATTCCTATTATGAACCTGTAGTGCATAGTTTTTAATTGTAAAGAATAAACAATTAGCTATACCAATTAATAGTTTAGTCATTTAGGTGTTTAGTAATAGTCTACTGGCTAAGTTTATGCACTAATTTATATAGAATAAACAACGAACAAATAAAATTAAATTAACAGAAGACCAAAAAATTAAAAGCTTGCTTTGGAAAACAAATGGATGTGATAGTGGCGTATTTCGAGTGACAGTAACGTTAGTTTTTAGTGCTTAATTTATTTTGAAGTAATTAGTAATTTGTTCCATTAATTATGTTATCTAACGAAAAAAAGTTTGATATGGTGCCATACTTCATTTCGTCCAACCGAAATTGTTATGTTGCAGAGCGTATGTATTTGCAGAAATATCCCGAAAGGAGACAGCCAAATAAAAGGACTTTTAGCAAATTAGTGGCAAACCTTAAAGCATATGGTACTTTTAAAAAACCTGTAGTTTCTCGGAAAAAAACCAGCAAAGAAGTAACTGTACATAATGTTTTGTTAGCCGTCATAGAGGATCCTGGAACATCAGTCCGGCGAATTGAACAAAACGTTGGGATACCAAAATCAACGGCACATTGTATTTTACAAAAACAAAATTTACATCCCTATAAGTACAGAATTTGTCAAGGACTTAGACCAGGTGATTTAGAACGTCGTCGCTTATTCTGTGAATGGTACACAAGAAAATGCCAGGAAGATATGAATTTTCCATATCAAATAATATGGTCTGATGAAAGCATGATTACGAATAACAATATTTTCAACAGACGAAATGTTCATTATTGGTCTGAAACCAATCCACGTTTAAACAAAACATCAAGGCATCAACACCGTTTCGATTTTAATATGTGGGCTGGAATATTCGGCACAACGATTGTAGGACCGTTTATTTACCACCGTAACTTAACATCAGAGCGTTACCTACATTTGCTGCAAAACGATTTAGAGGATGCTCTGGATAACATGCCTCTGGCGACAGTTCGCAACTGTTGGATACAGCAGGATGGTGCACCTGCACATAATTCCAGAGCCGTTCGGGAATACCTTTCAATAAGATTTCCAGAGAAGGTGATTAGCACGCATTCGGAAACACCCTGGCCAGCGCGTTCACCCGATGCAACCCCGCTTGATTTCTTTGTATGGGGGTTCGTGAAGAATCATGTTTATCAGCAAAATTTTGCTACAGAACAAGACCTAAGGGGGTTAGTTCTGGAAGCATTTGCTGGTATTACTCCACAAATTTTGACTAGAGTTTTAGAATCGACAGTTAGAAGGTGCTATTTACGTTTGGAAAATAATGGAAGTTTGTTCGAACACATACTCTAAATTTAGTTGTTTTGTTCGTGTTCGTTAATTTAATTTTATTTGTTCGTTGTTTATTCTATTAAATTAGTGCATAAACTCAGCCAGTAGACTATTACTAAACACCTAAATGACTAAACTATTAATTGGTATAGCTAATTGTTTATTCTTTAAAATTAAAAACTATGCACTACAGGTCCGTAATAGGAATTTTCTTGATTAAGACCGAAAAAACGAAAACACAATTAAACCATAAAGTGTAATACATCGTTGAATTCGGCATAAAAAGGGCTTTCAGAATCTGATACCAGATCACCAGGACGGTATTTAAAAAAAAAGTTGAAGATGGTTCCGCAAAGACGAAACGTCAGGTAAAAAAACTGACAATGCCATGTTAAAGGATATTAAAAGTTGCTATGGAGAAGTGCCTTCAGTTTTGGTCTAGGAGCCACATTAACGCCACAACAAAATAATATGTAAAATAAGAAAATCCAATTTTTTCGAAATATCTCAAAAACCAAAAACTGTTTTGGGGATTTCTAAACGCTTTTTTAGGCCTTTGATTACACAGCTTTTCTCCCATTTAACCAAATCTGTATCTCGTGCCGTTTTCAAGATCCCTATAGTGGCCCTCCTTATCTTGGACACAGTGTATAGTGTACCTGTTCAGTATAAGCCCGCTTAACATAATTTTAACTCGAATCCAATCTGCTTTTAAAAACGAAAATTTATTCGATAAATTAAATAATCTATAGCTTGTTTTAGGTATCCGGTAATTTGTTAAACCTTCCGATAACGTATAATTGCTTTTTCTCGTGTTTCCCATTTAAAGACTTGCCAAACTGATAGATCCTACTATTATTTGATAGCGTGTTTTCCAGTTTTGCTAATCGTGCTTCTATAATGCGAGGATTGTAGTTCGAACTCGTATTATTTGAACCCATTTTTGAATTTAATTCGGCAGCTTGTGCGTTGAAATATTTTCTACGACGATGCACGTTTTGTTGTTCGACAAGTAAGAGGTATCTTGCGTGTATTCGCTTTTAGCTGGAGGCCGAATTGGTTCTTTCCTTTTATGTAGGCCCAACTATTCTGTGCCACAGACCAACTGCCGTTGCCTGTAGATTGCTAGTGCAGTTATGGTAGCAGGGTAAATAGATCCCGACGACAGGGCGTTGCTGTGCTGACTCACACTCGACGGGTTGCAAGCTAAGTATCCAGACACATACAGGTATACAATTTGTTTTCTTTTGTGTATATCAAGGGCATATTCCGTATCAGCGTTTGGTGTAGTTACATGATAAAGAACGTGATACTATAGAACTATTGTTTGTTGGTGCGAATCGAAATAGTAACGCTTAATTTATTGCTTTTGCTTGTTTGTACAGAGCCCTTTATTTATATTTATTTGTTAATAGATAATCGTGGCCGACGTGCTTTTTTATTGTTTTCTTGGTATCCAGATGAATCCTCCCACTCTCCGCGTTTGATAGTTAGCCTGTTATTTACTTTTCTTCCGGCTACAGGTACGAAGCATAAATTCTGACGCCCTGGCGTGGGGCTGCGAGTTTGCTTTAGTTAATTTTTTTGTGCCCCGATTTTGTTTTGTGTAACGTTGGCTTAACTTTTGCTTTTTGTTTCGCTTAATTTCTGCCCCAATTTTTGTTTTGTTTCTCGGCCTAATACTACTTATGTTTTCTTCCCTTACGCTCGAACTGGTATTTATTTCTTTTCTTTATTTCTTGTGTGGGTTCGATTTTCTTAAAATTTAGTTCTGCTTTCCGTCTTAATCGCTCAACATCAGTGGTTGGCTAATTTCAGATTATTAGACTTGTGTTTTCGATAATAATTCTAGACCCTTTGAAAGCTGTGGCGCCCTATTTCTGATTGTACCGACTTTATTCTCTTACATTTAGTACGTTTTTTCGAAATTTAATCCGTTTGTTACTTCCGTAATGAATAAAATCGTTTTCGCTCGATTCACTTGTGATATTTTATAGTTTATTCGGTTGAGGTTGGATTTCGCATTACTCTGATATACAGTGTGTATTTCTTTTGTCACAATGGTTACGTAGAGATTGAATGTAAATAGGCTGTTAAAACCCGAATTTCAATATGAGTTATCTTCTCGAGGATTTGACTCTGACGTTAAAGTCGAGGGGCTGCGTAAAGCCGTCCGCAACGCAATTCAAGTGAAAACGAATCATTCTTTAACTCCTAGCCCTTATACAATTACGTTTACAGAGGAACATGAGGCGATTAAACTTGCGTTTACTGAACTTGGACCGTCTTCTGACGATTTTACTGGGGATGTTACTGATAGCAAGTTTGCCTGTTTACGCTCCTTATGGGTACACATTCAGCGACGTTGTAAATTGATGTCGGATATCTCTGAGGAGGAAGCCCTTACGAAAAGTAAATAATTATTCGCTTAAGAAACCATTCGTTCGGATGTTGAGGCGACTGTTAGAAAATTCAAACGTATTACTTTAGCTGATTTTAGTCAACGGCCTTCTTTCAGTCATCAAACTCTTAATGTAGCTACCGCCGTTACCGAAGAAATTCCTTATCTTACTTCTGATTCCGAGGAAGAGTGGATACTTCTACTGCTGCCAATACTATGACCTCTACTAAAGGATACCCGCTCGCTAAATTGAATGTCTCTTTTTCAGGTGAAGGTTTTCTACCGGAATTCTGGTTTCGTATTAGGGAATTCAGTGTTTCGCGTAATATTTCTGCTCAGCAACTTTTTCATTTTACTCCGGAATTACTTACCGGAAAGGCTTTAATTTTTTTCCGCGTCCATCAGCGTTCCCTCAAATGCTGAGACGACGTTGTTACTTTATTAAACTCAGAATTCCTACCCCTGGATTTTGCTTATAAGTCTGCTACTATTGAGGAAAATACTTTTACTTCACATGACCGAATTGTTGAGGTTTCTCCTACGCCTACGGGTAGATCAGATACTTCCTCCGTACTTTCTACTGTTCTTCCTCCTAGTTCTACTTCTACTTGTCAGGTCGTGTGGCTTAATTGCGACAAACCTGGTCATGTTTCGACACGTTGTACTCGTCCTAAAGTATTCCATTGCTATGGTTGTGGATATAAGAGAGTTACTCGCCACAATTGTCCACACTGCCATTCTACTCCTAATAGGTTTTTGAATAATCCTTCAAATTTTGTCCTCACCTCTAGATGCCTAATTTCTTCTACTTCTCACTCTACGTTCTCTCCTATACCTCATTCGGGTCATCCTGCTCCTACGATCAAAACCTACCCTTCTTCGGCAAATATAGCTTCGAACAAACTTTCTTCCGTTTCTAGTTCCACATCCTATTCTACTCCTCTTTCTGCTCGCCCTACTTATTCACTCACACCCCAAACTGTGCCTCCACCACCATTGCAACCCATACTTCAAATTAGTGACTTGCAGCTAGCTTCTCGAGAGTTTGTTCCCGCTTTCTTAAATTGTTCTACTCAAGAAATCTCTGTTGTGCCTGCAATATCAGCCGTAGCTGAAGTGCCGATAATTTCTAATTCAGTCAGAGAGGGTCCCGTTGAAGTCTGTTGCTGTTGCTGTCAAAACTCTACATGTTCCTGCTTTCTTAAATGGTTCTACTCAAGACATTCCTGTCGTGCCTACAATAACAGCCGTAGCTAAACGGACGATAACTCCTAATACGGATAGAGAAGGTCCTGTGGAAGTTAGTGAACCCGTAGCTGTAACACCTGTTCCTGTTGTCGTTCAAGTTTTACCTGATCCTGTTGCGTTATCTACTATTGTCAAGGAATCAGTTCCTATTGTGGCTAAAGTTTTGTCTGTTCCTACTCCGTTGTCTATCAGTGATGTAATCTTACTTGATTCTACTCCTTTATCGGACGTTGATGAAACTTTACCTACTCTTACTCCTTTTTCTCATGCGCGCACACACACACACACACACACACACACTGTGTGATTCTTAGGGTTTTCTTTTTGGTTCTTGTACTTGTTGCTTGGTATCATTCTTTTTGGTTTTTCTTTTTTCTCGTTCCTTTCGTTCCACATTCCTTTCCCTATCCCTTGCTGGTCTTCTTTGCTGTCGGTCCCTATACCGATTGTGTTTCATCCATCCGCTTCTGTGGTAGGTGCTTTCTAGTCCGTTTTTCTTTTCTTCGGAAACCACAACTTACTTGACTTTAGGGCTAGTTAGCATTTCTTTTCTTTGGTTCTTCAGTTTTGGTTACCACAGTTAGTAGTACATCGGTTCCTTTTACCAGCGCTCTTCTTCTCTTTCTCTCGTTCTCCCTTGTTGTTCCTTTGCTTACTTGAGGCTTGACCTTGGGTCCTGTTTTGGTTGGTACTATCGGTTTTCTTCCTCGTTCCTTTCTCATTTAAAGACTTGTCGAACTGATAGATCCTACTATTATTTGATAGCGTGTTTTCCAGTTTTGCTAATCGTGCTTCGATAACGCGAAGATTGTAGTTCGAACTCGTATTATTTGAACCCATTTTTAAATTTAATTCTGCAGCTTGGGCGTTGAAATATTTTCTACAGTGATGCACGTTTTGTTGCTCGACAAGTAAGATGTATCTTGCGTGTATTCGCTTTTAGCTGGAGGCCGAATTGGTTCTTTCCTTTTGTGTAGGCCCAACTGTTCTGTGCCACAGACCAACTGCCGTGGCCTGTAAATTGCTAGTGTAATTATGGGAGCAGGATAAATAGATCCCGACGACCGGGCGTTGCTGTGCTGACTCACACTCGACGGATTGTAAGCTAAGTATCCAGACTCATACAGGTATACAACTTGTTTTCTTTTGTGTATATCAAGGGCATATTCCGTATCAGCGTTTGGTGTAGTTACATGATAAGAAACGTGACACTATAGGACTATTGTTTGTTGCTGCGAATGGATATTATCGCTCTACAGGTGTGATGTACCGTTGTTAAGAATGTTTGACTAAAGCTCTCACACGTTAATTATTTCCTACTGATTGGTTTGTGTTGCAAAAAGTAGTAAGTGCAATTTTAAAAACGTTTGACAAAAGCTCTCACGTGTTTATTGACTACTGACTAATTTTATTTTGTGTAAAATACCAGATGCGCACTTCGTATCTAAAGTACTAAATTGTTCATATCACCCAATTGTTTGCTTTGAAGTAGTAACGCTTAATTTATTACTTTTGCTTGTTTGTACAGAACCCTTTATTTATTTTTATTTGTTAATAGATAATCGTAGCCGACGTGCTTTTTTGGTTTTCTTGGTATGTAGGTGAATCCCCTCACTCTCCGCGTGTAACAATTACGATTTTCTGTTATTCAAATATACAATTTTATTCAATACACCTTGTCAATAAATACCAAATTTCTATTGAAACCTTTTATTATAAATTCATACATAGTACGCCATCTACATTAGAATAGCAAAAGTACACTTTAAGTGAACTTCTAGTTGTTTGTATTTTGATTCGATATTTCCTTTCCCGGCACATGCTTGTATAGCCAAGATTGCCTCGTGGAAAAGGCCATTTTGATATGAGAATTAATCCGAAAACCAGTATTTTCTAGGGCCTGCACGTTTTTAATTAAACAAGCCGTCGCAAAAATTAGTTAAGTGTAGCCAACGCGTGCCATAAGTTTAGTTTTGGTAACAGCATCGACCTAAAAATGGTTGTAGATATATTTTTACGGTAAGAAAATATTTCACAAGCTTACCCCAAAATTCTATTCTCTCGTTTGATTTCAGCGCAAGTCTTTTTTTTTATCAGTTTATAGTTTTAAGGATTAAAAATTAATTATGGAATATGGAGACAATTTAATTCCGAGTTCTAAAATGTTAAATTCAAGTAACACGTTATTAAACAATGAAAATATTGTATTTATTGTATTTATTGAACATGTGATATGATAAGAATTGTTTGCCGAATTATTGTGTATAACACATTGTGATAGTACACCTAAAGTATAATTCAATGTCGACCATAAGTATTTTTCTTTGACCTTTGATTTTATTAAAGATAGCAATTAAAAATGTAGAACCATAATCAGAGAAATTGTTTTTTTTTGAATATGTAATTTTTTAGTACACTGAAAAGGATCCTATTCTAGTAGCATAAGTCACTGTAACATAAAATAAAAGTCATATATTTCTTAAAGAGAACTGAAGTAATTTATGCAATTAATGAAACAATATTCCAAGAATGATTAGAGATTAATATTAAATAGTGAAAACGGAACTGTTTCGGAAGTCTCCGTATAAGTTTGTATAAACAATGTATATATAAATATTTTTTTTAAAATATCAATAGAAAAATATTAAGTTGTCTCGAAAATTTTCTTTCTTTGAAGTCAACGGTAATTATCCTACAGAAGCAAACAGTTTATAAATATGAAACTTTAATACTGAAGAAAGGTATTATTAGTGTTAAAGTTAAAAGTTTTTCTTGAAAGCATAATTTTTACTAGTGGATTTACGTATAATTTTTTTGTGATAAAGTGACTAAGCTGGAACGAAGTCCTAGTTTGAACATGTTTAGGTGTGGTTAAATTTTCAGATAGCACGAGATCGTCGTTCCCATTCCAGGTTGCAGAGATTAAAGTAAGTATTTTTGTTTACATTGCTCGTCGTAAATTTTTTTTTCTTTTTCCGAAGATTTCCGTATCTGATCTTCGAATAGTTTCGTATTATAACATTCATTAAGATACGGTGGCGTCCAATAAAATTTCTTTTGTTTTATCGTATACCATCCTACGACCCTAGCTCATAGCTCTGCCCTAAGCTGAAAAAGCTTAGCTGGCTGGAAGATCTCTTTAGAGGGACCCTTTTTTCTGAAAGCCATTCAACATCCTTTTTACCCTGGGCTTGACCGTCAAACAAGAACCCCTCATAATTTATCGAGGCCCTGCCGCCTATATGGTAGAGCGGACATACTATAATCTTTAAGAAGAATTTATAGTTAACAAAAATAGGTTAACACGCGTTTGATAGTTAGTCTGGTATTTACTTTTCTTCCGGCTACGTATAGGTACGTATCATAGTATGTAGTTCACTCTGCGTGTCCTAATGTTACGAATCGGATTATTGTGTCTGACTATTATATTCGTTGATACAAGTAATGCAGCTCACGCCGTTTCAATAATTAAAAAGCTTGGTTATGCTTTTCAAAGTGAAGTTTCATCCAATGACTTGCGACGGTAAGAATTACGAAATATTTCTAATGAAATTCACTTATATATTTTAAATGCACTTCGTATCGGTTTGTATACATACAAATACAGAATTGTACAACACATCTTTGTACGTTTCTGCAACATGTTTAATGTAACTGTTAAATTATGAAAGTTTAAAATAAGTCTTGAACTTCTACAATTTTTACAAGCAATTATTTTGGCATATTCTAATACCGGTTTAAATATACTTAATGCGATTGTAAGAGAACGTGAATATCGCTATATACAAATTATCCGATAATATAATCATTACAAACTGTTTGATTTTTATTGAAGGTTTAGAGACGAGGATTGTTTTTCCTGCAACTATAAATTTTAAATCTGTCCGTGTATACATAGTCGATGGTGGTTTCGAAACATATGGTAGAATCTGGGCAGACATGCGGTAGGAGCGGTAGAGATAATTTTGCTGAATTCCTTTGATGATGGTTCCGGTGTCGTAGAATTTCAAGGGACGAAGACAGGAAGTCGGAAAGTGCACCTTTTGAAGTTATCAATCCCACCAGTGTACAATATTCTGGTTTTATATAAGTCAGCTTACATAGTTGGCTTTACCTATTTAGGTCTCGCTAGAATTTACAGGACAACAATATTTAATTTTTTTGCGATAAAAATTAATTTAGGACCATGCAATCATTCTAGGGTTTTTAACCCTTACAGGACCAGTGGTTAGCTAAGCTAACCACAATTCAATAAATTTGTATGTAAAACATCTAGTGGGTATTTCGTGTAACCATATTGCAAATTATGCGGCAAAAATTGCTTGCGTGCTATAGATAACAACTAGTGTATACAACTACATGTCCTTAACGTTTTGAAGTGGTTTTGATTGAAAATGCCAGGTAAAAACATATTTTTTAACTACATGGGAAATATTCATTTTGTTGCCATAATCATCAATTTGTGATATCAATTACCTTTATCTTTGTAAAAAAAAATGTACGGTTTGTCAAGCTAACCACCAGGTATCAGCACATATTGGGAGTATTTTAGCAAACAAATGTAAGTGTATTCATAGTATGTATGTACATTTTTCAGGTTCATCTAAAAATACTTAAACCTAGGAGGAATCGGTAAATATGCCTTCTAATGACTTTAAAATTTTAATAAGGGACATACGATCCGATAGTGAATCAAAAGTATGTAATGTTACCGAAGATGAAATTTCTGATGACATTTTGATATTATGGCAATGGACGTCGATATTTAGAGAAGATGTCCAAGAACAAGCTGATGTAGTTGGACTTTTAGTTACAATCAACGATGAATGGGAATGAGATACCTTTGGCACAATTACAGTTTCAGTTTCAACATAGTACACTACAGTGGACAAAGCAGACAACATTATGTACACAAGTTGGTCCATTTGTTGAAAATACCCGACCCGTTCTACCGGGCATATAAAAACTGCTACTAATATTTTTCTCCATCTGTTTACGTTGGACTTAGTAGATAGAATTACATTTGAGACTAATCTGTATACAGTTCAAAAACGTGGTGACAATTGTAATTCACTTGTTTCAACAACCTCGGCCGAAATCAAAGTGTTCCTTAATCTGAATTTTCTAATGGAACTAAAATCTACACCAAGCTATCGTGATTATGTGTCATCCCAAATTGAACTTAGAAATGATTACATAAGTGCTGCTATGTCTAGGGGCCGATTTGGCTGGTTGCTAAGTAACCTTCATTTGAGTAACATCGCAACTCAACCGAAAACGCTGTATGGCAATTGACCACTTGATAAATTGTCAGATTCTTATCGAGATTCATTTAAGCCAAGTGAGCACCAAGCCATAGTTGAATCTATGATACGGTATAAAAGAAGAAGAAGCATTCGACAATATATGCCGATAAAACCGGTAAGAGGGTGCATGATATGGGTAAGATGTGACGAAACAGGATACATGTCACAGTTTCAAATTTATACGGGAAAAGTTGGAAATCTTACCTTAAAATCCTTGGATGCACGAATTATAAAAGACTTATTCAGAGAATTAGTTGGTAAAAAGCAAATTATAGTTTGACAATTTTTTCAACTCGTTCAACTGCAAAGTAGTTTACTGTCGGACGGGATTTATGCATGTGAGCACGGAAAAAAAATATGCCAAAAAACTTGCGTGATGATAAGCTTTTGAAAAGAGATAAATCAAACTTATCCAGTCAACAAATGGAATTGTAGTCTTGAAATGAATGGACAGAACAGGCGCATTCTTCATTTCAAATTTTCACAATGCTGCCAATTCGAAAACTGCCTCTAGAAGAACAAGACGGCTCTAAAGAAGATCTTGTATGTTTATCCCTTGTTAAAGATTATAACCGTCATATGGGGTATGTCGACAAGATTGACATGTTGGCGTCACTCTATGAAGTAGATACAAAGTCACGGAAATGGTGGCATCGAATTTTTTGGTACTCTATAAATGCCACATCATATTCAAATCAAAAATACCAAACAATATGACTTTAAACAGTTCCCTCTTTGTGTGGCAAGTGGCTTAGTCGGTGCAAATCCAGAACCAGCCAAACGTGGCTGGAAAAATACAGAGAAACCCCCGAACAAATTCAAAACTGTTGTACCACAAGAAACAAGATATGACAAAAATACCCATATGCCCATTCACACTACTTCCCTTAGGTGTGCTCAATGCAGCAGCCGCAAGTAACCACATCGCATCGTTTGAGAATGCTCAACATGTTATGTGGGGTTGTGCCTGAAAGATGTAGGGAACTGTTTCTACGATTTCCACAATACGTAGCGAGTGACAAGCGGATAGATTAGATAACCACGGTTTCTTTTATTTTCTAAACGACGCATTAATGTTTTTATATTATTTTATGTTCACATGCCATTTGAATAAAAAAATTTCGTAGTCACTGTTTTTTTTCGCAATTTAATTCATTCCGTTCTGAAAGGGTTCAAGAAAATTAGGTAAAAATATGCTAGAACAACATTCTTTGGATTCTGACTTTTGTTGCGGTACTCAGCGCAGACTATTTTAGTTATTTACCTTGCTTTTTTCTTGTTCGCGCGAAATACCGCAAGAAACGTTTTATCACTGTGTTAAGAAAGAGCTTCCGTCGGTTAAAGTCGTATTTCCAGTATTCTCAGGTTTTCCTAATCTATGAATTTAATTATATATAATAATTTGGCAAGTCTAATATTTACATGGGCGTGTTTTAAAACAAAACAAGTACTTTGAACTTTAACCAGTAAAATGCAAATATACAAAATGAAATAAAATATGATTTCATATAAAAATTACACCCTCCCTCCCACTCCCAAATAAGTTTTCATGAGGAAAACCAATATCAGAAGAAAGCAAAAAGTTTAATCAGGCGGGGTTTTAAAACGCATTGGTTAGTACAAACAGTTACAACTGTACTAACCTGATCCTTGCCAGGATGGTATGTTCTCGAAATAATTAGAACGATTGAATAAAATATAAGTTGCCGCGATGCGCGTAGTTAGATCCGTTCTAATTGAAGCTTGGCTTGCAATATGAGTTCTAATTTAAAACTTTGAAAATTGTTATGGGAAATAAATTAGTGGTAAATAACTGTTAATATAAATTGCCTTATCTGATATAAATTATTATTGTGATCGATGTAAATTTATTATAGCAGTCCATATAAATTAATTATAGTACTTCGACAACAAGATAGCATCGTAGTTTTAGAAGTTAGTATTTGTACAATTGGTGATTAGCTGAAAATAAATCGTTGCGAGTGTTTTTAGAATTTCATTGCATCTACGAGTTGTTGAAAGATCTTATGTAGTCAGTTTGATAATAAAGATCTGTTGTTTGTGAAATATAGTTTTCGTTATAGTACTTAGTTTTCCTGTATCAATTTCATACAGCACGCGCAGCTGCTTTTATATTACATCGAATTATATTATGAAACAGCTAAAGAGGTCAACGACAACTAATAAAGACAATGCATTAGAAAAAAATTACGGAAAGATATTATGAATGTATTAAACTGTTGATGTCTTATACAGCACGCAATCCACGTAAAATTGTATTTGTGTAATAGAATAGCGATGTGTAACAAGTTAATATTTAACGATTTAATATTCAGTTAGATATTTTCTTAGCCAATACTATACTATGTTCGTAAAAAGATCTTGGTTTACAACAGATACGTTGTTTATTTAATCATATAGCGATAAGTTTCGTTATTTTTAATTTATAATATGAATTTTGCGATGATTTCTTGTGTGGAGCAAATAAAAGGTACCGAAACCTTTATTCATACATTCTAATTGTGTGGTCTTTAATGTTGGGAGTACATTTACCACCTTCGAGGATTTGCGCATTATTTCTTAAACATTGGAAATTATTTTTGTTCGTGATACAATGTCGTTATGCCCGTTCTTGTGGTTTTAGAAGATTTAGGCTAAAAACAGCCGAAGCTGTTTTTGCTAAGTCAGCCACCGCTTCGGCTTCTTCTGATGTTAGTGATAATTTGTTTTATCTAACAACCGTTGGCTTATTATATAGTAAGAGAAGAAAGAAAAAAGAAATGCCGATATTGGATACACCCCATAACAAATCACATGTAAAATAAGGGATTTTTAATACCCTTTACACCGAACTTATTGATGGCCCAGAAACATTTTTCCATTTTACCAGATTGTCCAAACAAACATTTCAAGAATTGCTATCAATTATAAAAGATCAGTGTACCAAACAAAATACCACCATGAGGAAAGCATACCCGTAGAAGAAAAGCTAATTACAACCTTAAGTTAAGATAACCTTAGTTAAGATAATTAATTTCCTATTTTATCGGTATTTGAATGAGAATATTATGTTTGTAAAAGTATAGAAATATATCTTTATGATTATGGTGTTCCCAAATTGAGGGACAGCAATTTTTTGTTTTACATAATTAAATAAAACTACCATATCTGCTATACAAATACATTAGATCAAACAAATCACATATGCAGAAGAAACATATTCAAGAGCAACTATGTCATCAAAATAAAGATGAATCTGATTCGTCCAGGGAATCAATCGGCAAAAAAAGAGGGGGTGCAGCACTCTGCTGCTAAATCCCAGTAGGGGTAGGTTAATGTTCTTGAAATATAGGTCTTGTGATCCACATTGGTTGCTGGGAGCATGTTCGTAATTTTGACTATATGGTTGTTATGGGTGAAGATGGGGAGTGGGGGGGCTGTATGATCATAAATCTATTGATGGTTTCCATAATATCTATTATGGCAGCAAATTTAAAATGTAGAGGGATTAATTTTGCAAAAGGTAGTAGCGATAACAAAAATAACTGATCGTCGGCTTCACAAAGAATTACTTTTCCAGTTTGAGATTTTTCCTTTTGCCGAATAGTGTGGTTTCCAATTGCGTCCAGCAGCTTTTTTTCACTAAATTTTCGTTTCTTTTTGCCGACATGAAAATCCGAAAGCTCATCTAGAATAGCGGAACATTCTGACGCCGAAGGATCACTTTCATGTTGGGAGAAGGAGGAACTATATTATCCATAGATGCGTATGTGGGCCGACGTTAAATTACATCACTTAAAAACGCCAATTGGTTGGCGTGCATATAGGCATTTTTGCCTTTTCGTTTGTTTGTATACTACAAGATGTAAGTGGTGCGATGTGCCAAAAATTTTTTTTACAAATTTAACTTTAAATATCTTGGTTACTTCATGAAAGGTAAAAAGTGATGTTTACGGAGTTTAAATAGCACTTATTTACGAAAATATTTCGGCTGGAAGTTGTTATTGAAACACCCTCAGTTTCATACAATATTATTTATTGTCTATTTAGGGTATAAAACTCTGTTACTGTTTAAACAAACAAAAACTTTTTTTAATTTTCAGGGGCCGAAGCATTTGTATCGAATTGGAAAATCTACAGCAAGTTTGTGTGTTCAAGAATTTGTAGAGTAATATGATCACAAACTAGACATGTTGCTTTTCCACTATTAACTATTGAAAAATAGCTCGAATATCTGAAGGATATAAGAAAAACTGTAGCTTTTCAACATTGTATAGAAGCCATCGACGAAAAGGTATCAGAATGATAAAACCTACGAACAGCAGCTCTTCGTTCCACAACTATAAACAGTATTTTCAATGGTATTTTTTGCACACTGTGATAGCAGTTATTTATTTACGTTTGTTTGTCGATATTCGTTCATATCGAACATCTAGTGACCTGAAATTTTTAAAAATTTCACACATTATGAAAAATGGAAATGGTGTACTGAAGATATCCACAGCCATGCCCATCGAAGAAGATAATATCCATTTGTAATAATAGGAAAAGAAGCATTCCCCTATCCGAAAATATACTTAGACCCAATGTTGGATCACATTTATCCTTTGAAGCTAAAATTTTTAATTATAGATTGTTAAGAACCCACAGACATATCGAATCTACATTTGGAATAGTGGCCAATAAATGAGAATTTTCCACAGACAGCTTAATGTAGATGTTGATTTCGTCCAAGATAGGTTAAGAGCCTGCTGCGTACTCCATAACTTGGTCAGATTAAGAGATGAGCACGAGGATGATACCACTACATCAACAGGCAGATTAAAAAATTTACGTGCTTAATTTAGTAAGCAGAGGAAATCCAAGAGCTCTTAATTGTGGAGAAAAGTTTACCAACTATTTTGTAATAATAATCCGCTACAATGTCCAAAATTATCCATTGTTTTTATTGAGATCAGCTGGACTGCAAACACAGACATTCAAAAATTATAAAACCGACATGAAAATGCTTCATGTGTGTTTTGTCCCATAGACGAACACGTACTGTGGTGTCAACTAGTGTCGGAAAACTGCTGTCTGCGTATGGTGCTCGACAGGATATGTTTGGCGGCCGCTTCGGCTGTCGACTCGACGAGCCTCCGTCTAGTTTTTACAATATAAATATCATTTAAGAGGTGCCGCTTCGGCAACCGATTTGGTGCCGACTCGACAGAAACCGCTAAGGCTAAGGCTAAAAACAGATGAAGCGGTTTTTTGTCGAGTTGGCAACCCAATCGGCCGTCGAAGCGACACCTCCTAAATGATACTTCTGTTGTATAAACCTGTTACGTTAATCCGTGGCAGCCACGTTGGGCGCCAAATTTATGCTACGTGCGTATCACAAAGAAAGTCAAGGAATGACCGGTCTCAATCGGAGATTAGGGAGGTTGTAGAAAGCATATAATGTACGCGGCTGTAAAGAATTAGTGACCATACCTGCAATAAAAATAGTCAAGCAACCTGAAATAAAAGAATAAGCATAGCATGCTGATCAAGCATAAATTATTCAGTACTTTGTAGAATGTAAAAAAATTGTTTGGATAATCTATATAATGTAACAACGGTAAAAGCAATACAAAAATTTTTAGTACAAAGTGAGGTAATATTGGGGAGTAGCAGAAACGTTTCCTCACACACCAATTAAACATAGATCAGACAAAATGTTAACAAAAGATAAATAGGTAAGACACAATTGATATGAGTAATCCAGTAGTATTGATTTTTTTTCTCTCTCTTTTTTTTCTTCTTAATAGCATGTAATTCTATTGTAAAAGGTGTCAGAACGACGAAGATATGGCAAAACAACGGATAGATATTTAAAGTAATAACAAATAGGAAATAGTTCAACTTACAAAAAGTCCTTCAGTAACGCTTCCTTGCCATTGAAGTGTGGGATTCACGATGGTCTGCACTAACGAAGCACTTCACCCTTAACTGTGAGGGTGTTGATGGAATTTCTTACACTTTACACTAATCACACCTACGTATTTCACTGGTGTTAGCAGCAGACATTATCATGCTGATGGAACTATGTAGCATTGATCAATTTCTTGTTAATTCTATTTCCTGAGACAATAATTTCGAAATACTTTGTAACACAAATCGTAAAAAAAAATGGTAATAAAAATTTAGAATCACGGGCTTTCAAGGTACGATGTAATGCATTAAAACTAACAGTAACGTGAGGTGTTTTATTTGCTACCTATGGTAACAAAGAAAAATCTAATGCTTTTGAATAACGAAATTTGCGCAAACAATGATCTATTTTAGATTCTTTGGGGTTAGAAAATTCAGAAACTACAGTATCAACTGTCTTTGGATAATCCAAAGTATGCACTACTCTGATAAAAAAAGGACCGCAAAACTAGATCGCACACACAGTTTAAATATCAAAAGACAAAGCACCAACAAAAAAACACAATGAGTAAAGCACGTGTATCACTAAAGTAAGTCCGTCCAAATTGTTCCGTAGAACACGCGTGCGGGTCGAGTTTAACAAGTTCTCCCACTTTTATTTCCAACAGAAACTCAACAAAAAAACACAATTAGTAAAGCAACGCGTATCACTAAAACCGTCCGTCGATTTTCCGTAAAACACGTGCGGTCGAGTAAACACGTTCGCCTATAAAGCATACTTCCTTCAAAAAGGAATTAGAACTATACTCTACAGATAATATACAACTTTTGTTTCACAAGAAAAACAACTAAAATCGTGTCGTGCTTGTTCATGAACAATTCGAAAATTTATCCCGCATTAATTCTCACTAGTTTCAAAGCAACAAGGAAACAGTATTTTTAACGTAATTAATATATAGGAACCAAGCACAAACTACAACTGCTCATCTGTTTATATTCAATCGTTGTTATTACAACCGCGTATCGTCTCTTATCTAGACTCGTATATCCACATAAGGAACAAAATTTATATCAACGGCAAGACAAGAACGATGTAATCCACTCATTATAATACGAAGCATTCACCTAAGGATGTGTTTCAATCTCGATCACCTAACCACACTATCGAATTGTAGAGAGTGAAAGTCGATAATCGCGTAATATAATATAAAGGGATTATTCGCAAACGAGTTAAATATAAAACATAGAGATAGTAGTTGCAGAAATGTATTTACGAATTGGGTAGTGTAAAAAGGTTAAGCCATTAAAAATGCACGTTACAAACCAAACGGAAACTCGTTAAGTCGATAGCCGAAACGACCTCCGAGCATACGCTGCTGAATTCCATGCGCCAACATTTGGTCCCCGTCGCTAGTTTACGCATTAGTACGTGTTCGCCTATGGGACGAAATACACGTGGAGCGTTTTTATAGCGGTTTTATAAATTTTAAATGTTTCAGTGTTGCCAGCCCAGCTGATTTCAGTAAAATCAATGGAAAATTTGGACGTTGAAAAATTAATTAACGAGATTCATTTAAGACCTGCAATTTGGGATATGCGTTCAGAACAATATTAATTATTCCTACAAAATAAAAAGAAACGTTCTTGGGAAGAGGTAACCGAGGCATTTGTTGATGAAAATGCTACACAGGGGCAGAAGAAAGCAATAGGTAATTACGTGTATTCAAGATGTATTTAAATCATATCAACATTTGGTTATATGATGTGACAAATTGTATATTTTGGCGTTTTGCTATTGTAGCGGATCAATATTAACAAAATAGTTGGTAAATTATTCTCTACAATTAAGAGTTCTTGGATTTCTTCTGCTTACTGAATTAAGCACATAAAAGTTTAAATCCGCCTGCTGATGTAGTGGTATCATCTTAGTGCCCATCTCTTGATTGAGCCAAGTTATGGAGTACGCAGTAGGCTATTTTTACATCTTGGCGAAATCAACATATACATTAAGCGATCTGTGGACAATTCTCCATTTATTAGCCATTATACTAAATGCAGATTCAATATATTTTCGAACCCTTGACAATTTATAATTGAAAATTTTTGGATAATGTTATACACTATAGGGTATAAGTAAATTTTTGGATAGGGAAAATGCTTCATCTCCTATTATTACAAATGGATATTCTTTCAATTCTTCTTCGATGGGCGTGGCTGTAGGTATGTTCAGCGTACTGTTTACCATTTTTTCATAGAGTGTGAAGTTTTTTAAGATTTCAGAGTCGCTACATGCTCCATATGAACCAATATCGACAAACAAACGTAAATAAATTACTGCTACCGCAGTGTGCATAAAGTACAATTGCATATACTGTTTATAGTTTGCTACGTACCTAGACGTAGCCCAAAGAAACGTAAATACCAGGCTAACTACCAGACGCGGAGAGTGGGGAGATTCACCTACGTACCAAAAAAAAAAAAAACACGTCGCCCACGATTATCTATTAACAATAAAAATAAATTAAAATTTATAGATTCACATGGACAAAGAAAAGTATTAGCTTTAAGTTATATTGTAAAGGACAAATTTTATAATGGATCCACGAAGTACGCATTTCGTAGCTAACATGTAATAAAACTCATTGAAAAAAAATAATGTTTAGATTTTCTCAATACCAAGTGTGTTAAATTAAAGTGTTAAAGGTACATTTTCTCAATAGCGCGTGTGTTACATTGAAGTATTAAATGAAGGTTTTTTCAATAGCAAGTGTGTTACATTAAAGTATTAAATGTACACCAAGTTGTAGTAAGAATTAAAGAAATATAACCAGAAGCATTACCGAAACCAGCTTTTAAACATGTACGGTGAACTGGTTTCACAACATCAACCGCTGATAAATAATAATCCTCGATCTGCATAAAAGATAACGAGTCACATACCTCTATGCGTCGGGCTGCTTATCTTGCAAGCCATCGGGTGTGAGTCAGCACAGCAACGCCATGGTAGTCAGGATCTATTCGCCCTGCCACCGTAACTGCAGCAGCTGTCTACAGACAAAAGCAGTTGGTCTACGTCAACAAACAGTTGGCCCTACATAAAGAAAGAACCAATTTGGCCTCCAGCTAAGAGCCATACACGCAAGATACCTCCTACTTGTCGAACAAAAAAACGTGCATTGCTGTAGAAAATACTTCAACGCACAAGCTGCAGAATCAAATTAAAAATTGGTTCAAGTAACACGAGTTCGAACCGCAATTCTCGCGTTATCAAAGCGCGATTCGCAAACTGAAAAATACGCTATCAACTAATAGTAGGATCCATTATTTTGGCAAGTCTTTAGGTGGTGAACACAGGAGAAAGCAATTATGCGTTATCGGAATGTTTAACAAATTAGCGGATACCTAAAACAAGGTATTGACTATTTAATTTATCAAATACATTTTCGTTTTAGAATGAATAGATTTGAAAGAAATGTTATGATTGCGCGTACTATTGTAGCGAAGTAAAAATACAGGATGGGGTTTTGAATAGAAACAGAAGCTAGGTGAATAAAAAACGAATTGCCACAAAAAAGGACGTATTTGAATAGAAACAGAAGCTAGGTGAATAAAAAACGAATTGCCACAAAAAAGGACGTATTTGAATCTATCGTCGAAAATAAAGGTAACAAGTTGTAGAACGAAAAGCTGCTGTTCGTAGGTTTTATCATTCTGATATGTTTTCCGTTGATGGCTCCTATACAATGTTGAAAATCTACATTTTTCTAAATCCTTCAGATATTCTAGCCATTTTTCAAAAGTTAATAGAGGAAAAGCAATATGTCTAGCTCGTGCCCATATTGTTCTACAAATTCTTGAACACACAAACTTGCTGTAGATTTTCCAATTCTAAAAGCATAATTCAAATAACAAATGAACAAACGGTGCCTAGGTACCTTAAAATAAAAAAAAAGTTTTTGTTTGTTTAAACAGTAACAGTTTTATACCCGAAATTAACAATAAATAAAATTGTATAAAACAGAGCGTGTTCCAATAAAAACTTCCAAGCAAAATATGTTCGCAAATAACAGTAAAATTTCAAATAAGTAAACGCCACTTTTAGCTTTCATGAAGCAACCGAGACATTTAAAGTTAATTTTGTAAAAAAAATTTTGCAACATCGTGCCACATACATCTTGTAGTATACAAACACAATTTGTATATAATTGTAAAGCCAATCATGGAAGCTTTTTTTCAGGTAGTCTTCTTCAAAAGAAATGGAAAAATATACGGGATAGGTACTCTAGAGATTTAAAAGAAAACTAGGGAAACTCAGGATAACCACGAAAAGGCAAAAATTCCTATATGTACGGGAAAAAAAATCGGCATTTTTGAGTGATGTAGTTCAACGTCGACCCACAGATGCATCTATGGATAATATGGATCCTCCCCACCACCCTTCTTATGTACATGTTGGCAAAAAAAGAAAAGGTTTAGTAGAAAAAAGCTTCTGGAGGCAATTAAAAACCACACTATTCGGCAAAAAGAAAAATTCCAAACTGGAAAAGTAATTCTTTGTGGAGATGACGATCAGTTATTTTAGTTGCCTTTTGTAAAATTAATCCCCCTTCATTTTAAATTTGCTGCCAGAATGGAGATCACGCAAACTATCAATAGATTAACGATCGTACAGACCAATATTTCAATCTACAGCTTAGATATACCGGAGTGCAGTTCTATTTGAATATGTCTTTCGGTTCTCCGGCAAGAACATCAACCTGCGCCTACTGGTATTCGGCAGCATAGTGCTGCATCCACTGTATTTTCGTGGTTCCTTGTATTCCCAGGATGAATCAGATTAACTTTACTTTGATGCCATAATTGCTTTTGAATATGTTTCTTCTTAATATGGGATTTGTGTATTCTAATAAATTTGTATTGCACTTAACGATAGTTTTATTTAATTAACTAAAACAAAAAATTGCCGTCCCTCAATTTGGGAACACTATAATGATAAAAGATATTTTTATACACTTATACAGACATAAAACTCTCATTCAAATACGAATTAAACAGGAAATTCATTATCTTACCTTAAAGTTATACGAAACTTTTCTGCTACTGGTAGTATTTTGTTTCCTACACTGATCTTTTATAATTGATAGCAACTCTTGAAATGTTTGTCTGGACATTCTGGTAAAATGGAAAAGTGTTTTTGGGTCATCAATGAGCTCGATATACAGTGTACTAAAATAAACAACCTAATTTTTTTCTCTCATTTGTAATGCGATGCATCCAATATTTGCGTTTTTTCTTTCTTATACGGTTGTTAAAAAACAAATCATCACTATCCCCAGAAGAAGCCATTGCTACGGTACGATTTAACGTGCACAACTGAACAACAGCACAACCCATTGCTTTTTACTTTCTCGATCGGCAGTTGCGGTGACGTAGCGTGTCTTTTGCGCCGCATCTCCGCCGAAGCGGTAGCTGACTCGACAGAAACCGCTTCGTCTGTTTTTAGCCATATTCTCATTACCTTGTTCTTTTGAAATATGTTTTGGAGAGGTCGCGAATGAATCGGACCAATCCACGTACCTGCGGTCCCCAAGAGGCAATTGAAACTAGTCCTGCTGCATTAGGGATATTTAGTTTTCGTTATTTCTCTGTTTAAGACATCTTCACAAGCACTTTATTTATAGTTGGGTCCATCACCGCCAGTTGAGTCAAGTTTCAGACAAAAACGTATATTTATACAAAACAAAACATAAACTCAAATTGTCCCTTGAAATAACAAAAGCAATAACCTTGATAATAAAAATTCATTAAAAGTGTAGTGTTACTTTTGAAGATAAGCACGCCGATGAGTTTGTCTTAGTTTATTTAATTTAATGGAGAGAAACGCCCATTAGAATGTTTTAAAAAGTATGCATTTTAATCTTGAAAAAGTTTTCAAGTCTCTGTTATTTTAGCTACCTTAAAAAAATTAATAGGTGAAGAACAACAATTCTAGAACGGAACAAATCCACAAAAAAATCAGGTAAATATACGTAAAATTATAAATATATTCAAAACACATACATTCAAAATAATATTCTTTTACTTACCTTTCTTCAAGAAGACGATTATCACGTGCAATTTGTTTTATTAGCTCTTCCCTTTCCTTTTCTCGAATTGCCAGAGTTTCTTGAAGTTTCTGTTTCTGTCTCTGAAATTCTTTTAACAAGTCTCCCGTAAAACTCTGATCCAAACTAGGTTCGGAAGGCACAGTCAAAGCAGGTTGAGTTGGTACAGGTCTTTCATTTAAAGAATCTCTTCTAGAAGATCTTGCTGTACCTACTGAAGCAGGCGAATCCCGACCTTTATGCTCTGGTGTAGAGGCTGAGGATAATTTCCGTTCAGGACTCTTCGATGAAGGCCGTGCTAGTGGAAGGGTATTTGTCTTTGGAGTGCTAGTTTGCTCTTGTATTGAAGGAAGCTGTTGAAATTCAGCATAGCTGTTACTTAAAAATACGTCATTTTCATTTTCAAACAATCTATCCACAGAGGCATTCATTATTTTATTATTTTTCATACCAGTTAAATGAAAACTGGCAAAGCTAGACCTTGACATTGAATTATTGCTATTAATGTCACCTGTACTTAACGCCATTAACCTAGGATTTACATTAGTCAGACCGTTAGCACCATGAGCCAAACCAAATGGTAAGCCGTCTAAAGCCGGCATTAAAGAACGCGACATAATATCTGCAGCAGATCGTGGTCTAGTAAAAGGCATTGCAGAGTGGGGGAAAGTCTTTGGTTTGATAGGAGTAATTAGCATATGTTCAGTCCACGAAGTTTCTAAAGATGGCCTTTCTAAGCGTTCTACATCTACATTTAACGTGCGTTGTTCAAATGGTACAGAAAATGTCTCTGAAGGTATGCTCTGAAGCCATGATAATAAACTAAGATCGGAGTCGCTAAAACCTACACTACCGTCAAGTAGACGAGAAAAGTTCATTTCCTGCGTCTGCGATTCCTTAGTTCCGGTTGCTTTAGCTTGACAGTAATTAACACATGATTCATATAAAATACCTTTAATAATTAATTGAATTAGTCTATCATTTTTTGCACACGCGATTGCACTTGAATGCTCAGAACCTTTTCGATCACCGGGTAGAAAATCCGCTACAAAAAGATAAACTTCCCTAAAACACTGTACTCTAGCATTACTGGGATTCCAGTCTTTGTAATGCATATGATCTGTAAGCCTAGGTAATGTTAATAATAAGCACATTTGTGAATACTCTTCTTTACTTGGGGCACATTTCTCCAACTCAGTTAACACCTTAACAACTTCTTCCACCGCATTATCTACGCTAGTTCCTTGTACATTAGCTTCGGACTTGATGCATAACAATTCGATATATTTGTGTTTAAGTATTGTGTATGTAAACTTGCGCATTTCAAAAGTTGGCAAAGCTTCTAATGGTTGAATAAATTCTAGCACATCATCCCATTGCCCATCTAATATCAATTGACGTAAAAATAAGAGATCATCCGAATAGCAGCCATTTATTACACCAGTTTCTCGTTCGAGACTTAATTGGGATATATGCAACTCCCGATTGTGTAAAAATTCCAGAGTCAGCCGAACTACATCCTCCTCGCGGAGGGTGAGTCGAGCTGACGGCATCACGTAGCGAATTTGTAAACTGAAACAAAGAAAAAACAGAGTTAATATGGTTAAAATTGTTTTTGTAATGATTAGCATATTGAACTAAAACGCTCATATTAAATTTAAGAACGGGTTTATGAACTTTTAAAATGTACAGATATTGTCCTGTAATTGAGATAATTTAAATTAGATCGACATGGTATTAATCTAATTATATATCGTTATTCCAAGCGGTCAAACTAGAAAATTGTTAAGTCACGGTTTGGATATTCGCCAGACTAATATTCTATTCAAATACATAAATATATGAGAACTATGATGCCCAAAATTCATTGTAAATATATTTGACATTAAATTTTCAATTCGTTGAAGTTTTAAAATAATTTAGAAACACGGTATTGAATCTTACTGTTTATTGGTTACTACTTATAAGAATCTAAATATCTTAATTGATTAAATCTTAAAGTTACAAGATTTTTTTAACCTAACAAAGCTCTATGAGATGTGACAATCCTGTCAAAACCACTGGTTGAATATCAAAGTCGAATCTGGATATTTTAATTATTGGGAATAAAATATTTTATTATGAAAGAACATTTTACAAATACTAACATTTAAAGCCAATGATTATTATCATAAATATTTTGTTCTCCAGCCAACAGGTTACATGGTTTGCGCTGCGTCATTGCACTTCCGTCAAACTCTTCGAAATTTGTATTCTTTACAGACTTCGTAACAATAGAAAACCTTTTTAATCCATTTACAATGTATCGATAAACACTTCAAACCACTTCCTCATACCACAGTTTAATCCAGTCTTAAAACGAGTACTCGTGTGGATACCCAGTCACCCAAAAATCTAAGGGATCGAAATATTAGACGCTGCAAGGTTAATGCCGCAAAAAGCAATATGCTGGACACTATTTGACTACAACAGGATTACTGAGAAGCAGGCATTCAATTCAATAGTAAAAGCCAGACAAATAGAAGTCGGTCGGTTATGAAGTACAGTACTACAAAGCAACCAAAATATACAGGTCTAAGTAAAAAAGATGCATAACAATAACTCGATAACAAACGTGCAAAGCACTAGGAAATTGACTTCAAAAACTGTCTACAATAATGCCGTTAAAGTGGTATATATTTTAAGGTGTACCAGCATGTACGTACATTTTGTGTGTAATCTTTTGTTTAAAATAATCAGTATCATGTCTCTTCGGCTATTGTGTCCATAAGAGTTACACTGACACTATAATAAACCCCAGGCTTCTATTACCAACGAAATAATGAATAAATGACACTTCGCTCTATTTAAAGACTGAAAGCCGTAGCAGTTAACATCGATTTTTCAAAATAATAGCGTCATTTTCCATTAACACAAACGCGCGCGCGCGCGCGCAGGTACTCATAAACTCGCGCGCGCGCTCACACGCACATATTGGTGCGTATAAGAGGTCATTGAGCATTATATTCTGTACATACAATTAACCCAATACAAAAAAATCCTATTACTTAATTTCTACGAAGAAGCACCTTATATAATATTCCAGTTGTACTTCCAAAAGCTTCATAATAATATCTTTAAATAACGGAGTGCATAAATTAAGAAGTCTGCTAAAATACAAATCATTCCTTGATAATAAATCCCCTTTAAAACGAGTTCTAATATATAAATATTCGCCTTCCTCAAAAGTACTAAATACAATTTAATAACGCGTTGCGTATATTGGACATTAAAGTACTTCTTCATTTTTGCAAAAAGCACGTATTGTGGCCTGAATACTGCATTAATTTTTCTAGAAATTTCTTTTTATTTTAATGAGAAATGTAAAATCCAATTTTGAACAAAACTACTTTATTTTAGATTCTTCTAAATCCTAGTTAATTCATCGGTAGCGAGAATAAACCCATAAATTAACGATTGGAAATAAGCAAGTGACAGATAATAAGAATGAACACCCTAATTAGCGAGACTATAATATGCTATAGGTCGTTTAACTACTATAAATTAGATAAGATAACAAACAACTGTCGATGAGCATTTTCATACATTCTTGTAACAACCAATTAACGAACTAGTAAATTAAAACTGAGAAGCAATTTATATAACGTAAGGTAGCCACTAACCATTGCATCATTTATGAGTATGTCAACTAGAGAAGTATAGAAATTTCTGGAAGCTAATGACGTAAAAGCTTTTTAGTATATAAAGCGGGAAAATAATTAAGATGGGGAATTACTGATTGTCGATCAGGCAGTTACTAATAGTCTGTTTATAAAGGCACTTGCCGATAACCTGTTTGTCGGTCAACTAAGAGTTATAATGTAAATTACGTGCAAAATCACGTTAAATGTTTAAAATATTTGTTAAAACAATGTTTTTTCAAAACTTACAGAGTAAAATTCAACGTACAAACATAAATTTTATCGAGATCTAAACAACTTAAAGGGAAAGCAGAATTATGGAGTGAATGAATACAATAAATATAAACATGAAAGGATGAATTAAAAATTGATTTTCCGATGCAGTTATTATGGTACACTGTGGAGATGAAACTTAATCAAAGACTTGAGAAAGAATTTATTAATGCCGCGGTGAAAACTTAAGTATTTCATTGTTTAGATCTTTAGATAGACAATTCCTGCTGCAATTAATTTAAGTAGATTGAGCATACATAAGATTTTGGCGTGTATATGTTACTTGCGAATGAATAACTTTCGGATTTTTTTAGATCAAATTTCTAGTTAATTTGATAATTAAAAAAGATTTTTCTTAAGAGGCGCTTATCAGTTACACTTGGATGGGTTAATTGAGGAGTATACAAATTATCCATACCTTTTTAGAAAAGAAAATTTTTCTGACTTGCAGATAAAAAGTTTTGGAATTACTAATTATAAACTAGGACTGGATAAACCCTATATTAATGTTTAATAGTTATGAAATGTTGTTTTTAGACTCAAGTTTTAAATTGCATTTGTAGGTTTGAATGCTTGTGCGTAAGTAATCTTTAGAATAATGAGTGTTGAAGAAAGATGTTTGTTGACGTAGCTATTATTATTTTGTTAGTTAATGAATATTTGTGAAATTATAATTTGGATGATAGAGTTTCGTTGTTTCATTAGATATGATCTAGCAAGATAATACGGGCATCTTCATGTAATAATTCACACCAGATAATTTTTTTAATAAAGCACCTTTCAATTGCTTTTAGCTAATACTACGTGTCTCAAATAAAGTATTAGTTAATGCACCGATAAAATTTCTATTAATTACTAAAATACACATTTTAGAAATCTACTTCTTAATGTCATCTAAATGTAACCGGCACTCATTTTAACGAAAAGTAAATTTCTCATTATGGCTCAGCATATAGACTGCGTAGTGGTTGCCATTTCGTTAATATTTTCTCTTAACTGTACCAGAGAAGTCGACTTATCGACGTGCACTTTAGATTTGAGCTATCTACATAAGCAGTCCATTAGGAACCAATTACGACTGCGTGGGGGCCCATTTTTGTCACCTCTCCCAGGCTTCAATTTGAGAGGGAAAATTTCAAGAACTTGTGGCAGAGTCGTGTTGGACTGGTGTGACGTGACTGCGTCCTGCTGGAATCATGTTCTTTGGAATTTAGGCATCAAGAAGTCATTTAACCTTTTGTACACCGTACATTAGAAATAATTCTATTTAACAATACATCGAAACAATTACATCTACAGTTTACAATGTAACAAGACAAGATAAAATAAGGTTATTACAATGTAGTTGAATACAAAAAAACAACCCATAATTATGTAAAATCCGCAGCTATTAGGTTACGAAGGCTCTAACTAAACATCATTATAAAATACAACATTCCAATGAATCAATCCAGTTGCATAAGAAACTATATTAAGCACGTATCAAATCGAGGAGTTTTTGAATTTATATGTTTACATATGGAACTTTCAATCTCATCAAGCACCTGGTCAAGATATATTGATACTGTTTTAGGCGTAGAATTAGAGCCATTTGTATTTTATTATTGAGATGACGTAATAATTGTAACCGATTCATGTGAAAAACATTTAGAAATTTTAGAAGTTTTTGCAAGATTGTCAAAAGTAAAGATAAAGTAAAGTTAAATGTCATTTTTGTAAAAAGAAATTAAAATATTTGGGTTATGCTGTTAATGAAAATGATTAGCAGACCCCAATAAATAAAAGCCATTTTAGAAATACTTACTCCGAAAAACGTTAATAGATATTCGAAAATTTATTGACTTGGTGATCTGGGGTATCGTAAATTTATACCAATTATAGCACAATTATTGCACCGTTGCCGTTTTATTAAAGAAAACAAAAATTTAGTTTGGGATGAATATTGCGAAGCAGCTTTTTCACTTATTAAAAAATGTCTTATTTCAGCACCGAGGTTAAATTATTCGCATTAAAATCATGAATTTATTATGCAATGTGATGCGTCAGATTTTGGTATCAATGGCGTTTTACCTCAAAATGTAGACGAAAACGAAAAAGCTATTTGTTATAATTCTAGATTACTCGCATCCCATGAACGAAAATTTAGCGTTACTAAAAAGAAAGTCTGGCTTTGTTATTTACTATTGAAAAATTTACATAATATATTGTAGGTAGCAATTTACCGTTATTAACGATCATCATTCTTTAGTTAGTTAAATATTTTACATAATCATATAAATTAGTAATAAAAATGAGAGTTCTTCAGAAACGAATTCAGAAAATTCGAAAACTGGTAAGCAAAATGTTTTGGAATCGCAAGACCAACAGAATAAATTCCAAATTTGAAATATGATAAGTAGTGTGAAAAAATGATTAAAAATGTTCAAAAGTATCCTTTTAAATTAACCGTTGGAGAGAAATAAACAGAAAATTGTATAAACATGTAGCACCCAAACTTCCAACGGTTACCCAATTCTTAAAACCCACAACCTAACGTTCACTCATTTCTCTGAAATTTCTCTACAAATATCAACAGCCATTCAAATCCTAGAATTCTGCCCCGGCACAAACACTCTCACGTAGTTATTTTCCCTATATCAAACAAGTTAATGTTAAAAACAAGCCTTCTATAATACCCATATTAGATCAATCTCCCTTCAACATACTCCCTCAATCTACTATTTCTTACCTTGTCTAACACCAATCTGTTCTTATTCCACTTCCTGGTCGGAACTTAGTATTATGTCTTTCTTTCTCTTACTCCTTCTGCTAAATTAATCTCTCTTTGTTTAGTTAACCTCTTGCATGCCAATCCAACAAAATAATCCCACTCAAAATATGTCTATATTAACACCTTGTGTTTCTTTCTTACTTTTTTCCATACTTAACTAAATAACCTTTCTTTGTTACGCTTGTTACCTGTAGCAGTAATCAAATATTACCCTCTCTAACCAATATTCAAACTATACTTGTCTCCGTCCCATACTTACTTTGTCTGACAGTCTTACTTTGTTTCTCTGTTAGCGCTAAATTGACACCTAAATTTAAAGCCCCATTTACGATTGTTGTAAAAGTACCTACCAATACATACGAATTATTTGATTACACAGGTCAATCCATAGGGATTTGGCATGCGATTTAAAACAGTAAAATTGAAGCAAGTGATAGATTAAAATTTTCGTAAATATAGGTTTGGTTAGAGTAGGGTTATGTAGGTCCAAGGACTTGGTATTCTTCTTTTTTACCTTTCTACATTTCTACTTTTTACTTTTAATTTTAATTTGTTTTAACCAAGGACTGTGTAGGTATTACTGAGACTAGACTAACGTCAGGGATGTTAGGGTAATAGATTATTGGAAAAAATCGTGTTTGTAAAAGGAGTGTAACACGTCCGCATTACGTTGAATAAAAACCAAATAGAAAGGAAAAATTAATGTTAAGAACGTGCAGAATAAATATGGACGATTTAGTGAAATCCACGGATATTACGTTACGAAGCAAAGGGTCTAACCAAACATCATCATAAAATACAATGTCACAATGCAACAACCCAGTTAGATAAAAAAATAATTAAGCAGGTACCAAACCATAGCGAGTTAGACATTTTTCACGTAATTTAATACAAGCCCAAAAGGAAGACTACACAATGAGATATACCTCGGAAACAAAAAAGTGGGGGATTGACGAAAGTTAGATAGCCGACGGCAAACAGTAAATTAATTACACCTGTGAGAATGTAGTTAGAGGGTAACGTCATAGGATAGTCGAGATATCCCATTGGGCTAGAAGGTAAGTCAACGGGTGTTAAACGCGGTGATAGCCGCAGATTATTCGACAATAACTCAATATCACAAAAAAGAAGTTGGACAAATTGATCCCAATTCATCAGAGAAAATAAATTACTCATAAGACAATGAAGTCACTCCTGGCGCTATAGAATTCCTTATTCACATAAAGATTCCATTGTAAGTGATAGCTATTTATTAATTGTTCTTTTTGTTTGGTTGGTGATTTGTATTGATGAGACGGCTCCGTGGTTTAGTATGTTTACGTGTGACTACTAAGCCCAACGTCCGGGGTTCGATTACCGATAATGACTGCATGAAAAATGTTAAGCGAGCATATTTCACAAAAATATTCCCTAGGTCGGACGAGAAGTAAAATGTAGGTGCCGTGTGTGAGTGTTGTCACGCACGTTAAAGATCCCTGCCTTGTTTGCAAAAGCAAGGGTTCGGCAAAATTCAATATTTTCAGGTTAAAAAAATTTCGCTTCCTGACCAATGTAGTATCTTCGGGTGGAACATTGGAAAACCAAATGTAGGGGTCTGTATTTATGAAACATGTTAAACTACATATTGAACAGATTATAAAACGTCCATCAACATTTTAGGATATTAGTGTTAATTTTATTGAATGTACAACACTTGGACATTAAATATTTATTTGAAAGGTTGAGGACGTGTGTTAAATTGATTTGGGTAACTTTAAAATTCTATGCGTACCTGTTTACAGTAGTATTGTTATGCTGCTTGTATTTAAATTGCTTTAGGTAATTTTATAATTCTTTATGTACCTATTTATATAAAAAAAATGATGATGCTGTATTAATAAAATAGATTTAGGTGTCGCGAAAAAACTTTTTTTCCCTATTGGAAATACAGATTGATTGCAAAAGGAACTCCATGCCACCAGGAGGTCGAATTATTTAGGATCCTCAAGAGTACGCGTCGTCCAGAGGTATATCGCTAGACTAGACGAATTGGCGCCTATTAATTTAACTCAGTATTGAAAGACTTTCAAAGTAAGTGTTGTTAACGTAACTTGAAATTACATCTATTTAATTTTTATCTTTTTCAAATTTTTTTTGTTTCTATAGGGATCCACTTCTCCACCATTGAAGTTTGTCGGTGTACCCGCAATATGTTACGACGGACTGCTCGTCCCTTCTGGAAAATCCCAAATTTAATAATTTGACCCTTCATTCGCCGGTAACATTTTATAGAGTTATAATTTATACTTGTGATAAGAACTGAAACAATATCCAAGATTAGTTTTAACACACCATTACTTTACATGATTTTGTTAATAATGTAGTTTATTACAGCATGTATTATTGTTACATGAATGCAAAAATAATAAGTAAAGAGAAAGCAAGAATAATAAGAAAAAAGCAAGCAGTGGAAATCTCGAAAATTTCCTACCTAGCCGTTAGGGTTTTAATTACTTTTTAGTATAGGGACTGTAACATTATTCAACTTTGGCTTGGCCTACCCATGCCAGTGGATCATAGAGAACTGCATTTGATGTAGGGGTTGTAACTATATCCTCAAGATTAGCTGTAAAGCACCATATAAATAATAATATACGCTCTTAAAGAATTGCTGTGAAAATTTTGAAAAATTGCTATCTAACCGTTTACAATCTACAATTGTTTAAGTATAAGGGTTGCAACCATTCACAAAATTGGCTTGTCGCATCGTTTCTAGTGATGTTGGTATATTTTTAGAGAATATAGTTTGAAAAATTTTAAAAGATTTTCTACCCGTTTATCAGCTATAATTTTCTAAATATAGAGGTTCTAACTAAACCTTGAGTCAAATGAGAAAGTGTTATATGTAAGCCTATTAAAAAAATTACAAAAGTATTTTTTAAGTTTCTACAAAAGCGTAAATAACTTCACACAACATGACTAAGATTTATGTAGTCTCCTAGTATAGATTTACTTACTTCTTGCTTCAAAACACCGTGAAGAATGTTTGCATCTACACTTATTGAAATTACAAGAGCGGCAGCGTAACGTATAAATTATATAAATCATCTAAGAACCAAACGTACATCACGTTTCCGCAATACAATGCGAAACAGAATGCCACTAAATTCAGAGCATGACTAACATATGCAGCATCAGCATCTTTCATCCTAGAACAAAAGGCCTTTTCTATTCATGCGCTTCAGTTTTTAAGTTTCCATTAAGACTTCTTTATAAATGCTATACGCAAGATGAGAAAGTGTATAAAAAGAATCTCCCTAATATTTAATATCGCACTAGAGCCTTTGCGCATTGAAAGCATACAAAATGAAGCTCTTGACATACTGCCTACAGAGTTCCACTGCTGCCATGTATAAACCCCCTTAGTACTCAACATAGATACACAGACATTATACTGCTTGATTTATCGTGGTAGTGACATCAAAATTGGAAGTTACAGTATTTCCGTTGAATTTCTTGTAGCATTAGTATACAGGGAGTGATGTCTAGTTTGTACTTTCTTCGTAACATAAAATATAAAAATATTGAGACCGTGTATATTTATGAGGGCCATTTAAATATGAAGCAAGATCATTTTCTACATCTAAGAACTCATTTATTTACAGATCAATATGCAAGTCTCTTTCATATACTCCCCCTCTTTATGTATATATTTACGCCATCTCTCAGGTAATTTTTGGGTTAATTGCTTGTAGAAGGAAGGTTGAATTATCTGATACCAAATGTGCACAACATTCAGCCGTTATTTTAAGAACGTCAAACAAGCGTCTCTCAACGGTTCGAACCAATGAAAATCGCATGGTATCCAGTCAGTTAAGTAGAGAATTGCTCCATAATATTCCAATGTAACCATTGCTACTTTTTTTAAAGACAGTTTGGGGGTTTAGTGTTGTTATTGTTTTGAGCAAAAAAATGCTAGGGAGTGGTTGGTGCATCGTTTTGCGTATACAGGCGATCTTTACCGTATCTAACAATTCACATTAATATTGTAATAATGACGTCGAACGATCTAGTATAGAAAGGGACAAGGCCAATAACCGAACAATGGGTTAATTAAAAGATACAAGGGTATTTCAATAGTCGATATACAGTAAACAAAAGAAGTAATTCGAACTCGTAGAATCTAGAAGGTAACTTTTTATTTTTATTTATTTATTGCGGTATATTTTTATTTTTAAGCTCAGTAAACTACCATCCTTTAAAAAAATTTCCATCCCTCCAGGCAAGCTAAGAATATTCAATGCGCATGTCTTTAATACGAAAAAGAGAATATTATTCTATCAAGTGCCTTTTAAGCTCCCCCATTGATCGAAACGATAATGTGATGGTAGTGGTGTAGAACTGAATTTTATATATGAAAAAGCGATAGGCTGTCCATGATGACGTCATGTAACGTCCTGACCGAATGGACCTTGGAATTTCCCACGTTGAATGCCATAAGAAAACCTGTCTTTCCGCTGGTAGTAACACAGCCTATCTACTTATGGAGTATGTTGTAATACGTGTTGAACAAAAATGGATTTGCAGTGAAGTTGTCCAGGATGGTATTAACCTTTTTTGATTAAATTATTATGCTTAGCAAATCTAATAGCAAACATTTCACCAACTTGTCCCACGTATTTGGCTTTTTTACCCATTGTAGTTCCTATAAAAATGCTTGGACAAACTCCTTGGAGTTATTTGTCGTAACCAATGTTTTAGTTTGGATTTTTCCTATATTAGGTCTCTATATCATGTTGTTGTGAGTGGCGTGATATCTTTTTCGAGCTGCACCTGTTTGCAAGATGTGTCGTATGACCAAGGAAACGGTTGTATTGTTTTGGATTTGAACGGAGCATTCTTGAATTATAATTCATTACATATTTACTCCTAATTGTGTTTAGTGATGCCTGAAATGCGCGCATGTGGTCGCAGTGATTTCGCCTTAAGTACAATGTTTTAAGTTAGTGATGGTCCGACCAACGGCGAGTTTTGCAACTTTTTGATTTCTTTCCGTGATGTCTTTCGTATTTTTTAACACACTCGCTCGAAAATATTTTGCAACTCTTTAATTTTTTGTATGCAGGTCTGAAAACCACATTATGCAATAGTTTTAGTGAAGACTTCCGGTCCTATATAAAAGATGCAGAACAGCTACTCTTAGTCATATGTTATTTAAAGTCAACCAAAAAGCAATAACTTATGGTTTTAGGAGTAACAACGCGTACATATGTCGTATACGCCATATCATTCCATTCGATACAAGGTTATTTGGTTTAGACCACGAATCTAAATTGTTTTTATAATATATAAGGTAGGAAGATTGTAGGCGGCAGGAGGTATGTTTTGTTAACTGCATATAAATTCAAAGATACTGTGTTATCACGTCTTTTGTTCTATTAATAAAGGAATGATTGTAGACTAACAATTATGTAAAATTTGCTACTGTAATTTTTAAATCAATTTGTTCTCGAATAAGTACAAATTGCTGAAAATTATTCCTACGTAATGCTGACTATGTTCTGATAATTATTAAACAAATTTAAAGAATGTTACAATATCAACTATCCTAAGTAGGATTACAATCCTACCGAGATGTTTTGTAAGGAATGAAGCGTTCTAATTTTCCGAAACCCAAACATTTTATAAAATTAGGAATGAGGTACGATAATTTTTGTAATCACCTTGTATAGTGCTATTATTCTATTTGTTTAAAAATCTTTTATATAAGTGAAATAAATGAAGCCAAACACATTTAATCAGTATTTTAATTCTCTAAAAGAAACACATCCAACAAAATTCAAATAAATCGATTTACGTGGTTGAAGGTCGAACATAATTCTATCGTATCTTTTGTTTACGTCCAAATCATGCGTAAAGCTACGACTTCTGCAACAGGCTACTCTAGCTCCTTCCGGACACTCGCTGATAAAACTTCGTGCAGTTAAAATGTCGAAAGTTTTAAATGTCGGCGATCTTCGCGTCGCATTTCATCCACATTAACCTTTCAACAAGTGCCTCGATCTGGCCGATTCAACAATGGTTCGTATTGTTAAATTTAGAGTTCCAAAAATTTATTTCTGTATACTTTTCCAACGCAACAAAGATACAACAGAAAAAACAAAAAGTCTAGCAACAAATTTATAAAATGATTTAACAACTACTTCAGAAATAAAATTTAAAAAAAAACTTAGGTTCTGGTTTTGCTTCATGCAAAATTGCCATAACTACGTAAATGTAATGAATTCGTTCGTTGAATACTAAGTTGGAGATGCAACATCTAAAACGTCGTGTTGGCCATTATTAGAAAATGGACTAGGAATAATTCCAGTTACCCTCGGAGACCTCCTGTTGTTTGGTCAACTACCATCCGGCTGGGGTACACCAGTTTTTTAAAAGAAATTTACCGGTCATATTGCTGTTTGTGATTCACGGCCGTTTCGCTGTTGGATGTTATCGGTAATTTTGAAAGTGATTTTTGCTAGAAATCGGAAGGTCTACTTTTTATTGAGTGACAAGCTGTTTGTTTGTTCCCCGTGATTGGAAAAAATTTTAATGACTCATCTACTATGACATTGTGAATTGTCAAACACGTTGAGTTGTTACGTAGAACTTGATAAAAATTTAAATGTTAATGCGTTTCTGAAAATTGAAGCTTAACGCTAATATGTTATTTATAAACTCGTTTTCCAAAATACAATTAGTTATTTTAAACAAGAATTATAAATATAAGTGGTTAAATATGTACTTAAAGATTGTAAATCTATATCAGATCTGGTATCGGTAAAAAAAACTGACGTATGTTTGTGCTTTACTAAGTTTACTAAGGTTATTTAAATATCTCACTGAACAAATAATTCAACGCTTTCTGTTCATATTTATTTTTTCTTATATGACTATAATATTTGATTTCAATACAAGTATAAAATTTGGCTATATCAAATTCTCATTTCTGTTAGCATTTTGGGACCTCCTATTAAAAGTAAGACATTGTGCTTACTAAGTGATTAATTTTAGAATTTATTTATGCTACAAACAGAGTAAAGAGTCACATTCGCACAAGTAGTGTGATGGCGTGAGTTCCAAATCCAACTGAAAACTAAGCTTAATATTTTTTAATACTTTTGGTACATTTTTTTGTAAAGAGACGCAAACTGCTGTTTCATATTATTTATTTAACCTCATGTTTTATTACAGGTACAGAGTCAATACGAATTTAAGGTCAAACATTCATGATTTTAAAACGGAATTTAGTTGTCGAAGTTTCTACACTATTGCTTGACGATATTTACTTGTAGTTGTTTATAAGTGTAGTGAAGCCCTGGTTAATCCGTTAATTTTTAGCAGACCCTCCCTAATAGTCTCCCTACGCAGAAGTAGAGTTCAGAGTTAGTCCGGAAGTCTCCCAAAAGTCAATTACCATCTGCAGATAAAAATTACATCTTATGCTTAATTTTTGTGGGAAGTTGGGGTAGTGTTGGGTACCCCCTTTAAACCAGCAAGCAAGAAAACAACACTTCCAGAGAAAAACAATTGCTATAGGAAAATGTGCACCTCGCGCTCAGAAAATATTCGTTTTTGAATAGTTTTAAATTATTAAAGTTCCTCGTAAAGTACTAAATTAATTTTTGATTATTATTTAAAAAATCACACTAAATTTTTAATTTTAGATTTTTACTTTTCTAATATCTATTATCAAATCAATCTTGTGAATCGTCTAGTAAAGATGAATTTAGGAATCAACATGGTCACCTAGGTCCTTGGACGTCGCTGCTGGGTTTAATGTACAAATAAGAAACAGATATTTTTGTATAAAAAATATAAGCATTTACGTATTGGTTCAGTTACTGTATATTTTTTAATTCCTTTGTTGTCCTAGGGATTAAAAATTCGTACTGCAACTGGTAACCATATATTTCTGACGCGCATTTTGGTATGAGCTAAGGTTTTTAGTGAATTTATGGCATCTCTACTTGTTTCCTTAGTTTGCTAACAGAGTGTCTTTAATAAAAAAATTTCTTTTCACATTGAAGGAGACCTTAACCCCTCTTACTTTGATTCTGCTTCTGGTTAGGTGGTGCCCGTTCTGTTTGTGTAAACCTTAAATTTCAAAAACGAACATTTTAACAAGTAAACCCCTAACTTGTTCACTATATGAACATTGTCCCTATTTATAACCGACTTATGTTTCAAACTATTCTTGGTGGAAATGGTCACATTGACACCATATTTGTTATATATGTTTTAAATTATAAGGAAACATTGCCATGGTAAGAATGAGACAAAAATTCGATTGACTCGTTATCAAGCAATTTGAAGTCTGTTACGAAATTTATTAAACAAAGAAAGAATTAGAGTGATACGAAATCGCTGTTTTTATATAGGTTTCTGAAAAATGCCAAGCTTAATGTAATGATGTTGATTATGAAGTCTCAAATCCCAGAAAGGCATAACACCGTGATTTTCAAGTTCTACAGAAAATTTAATATTAGAATACATAGAGATTAATTATTCAAAACACTATGAATACCTTACATAGTTGTGGTAGTAATTAAAATAATATCATCAACACCGAGTCACTAAAATTTAATGTTGTGTTTAATTCTAAGATTTGAATTAAATTAATCTCAAGATTGTTAATAAAAATATCAACTAACAGGGGGGCAAGTTAAAGCTCACCACCAAGCCTGTTTTTCACATATATAATTTATTGCTAAACATGAAATAATTTCGTTATAAACAAACTTTTGATAAAGCCAAAATAGTTGATATTTGATCATCGAAAAAGCGTAATCAATAAAAAAAACAACGGAAATAATACTAGTGAAGCAACACAATTTAGAAATAACTAATTATTCTTGAAATTTAATTACTAATTTTTCTTCTGTTTTGAGGTTGTATTACAGTTTGTTTTGGATTTTCTTGTTTTTCCAGTCTTAACTTGGGGTTTTTCGGTCGCCCTTATACTCGTCTTATGACTATCAACTTATTTCAAATAGACTGTAGTTTTTGTAGTTGGAAATACTTGATTGCCTTACAGTTTAAGGTTTTTAATATTTTCTTAATTTAGTCTAGTTTATACTATTGTCATCTGTCAAATTCCATTCATAAAACAGAAGATTGTTAGTGATTGTTTATAATTTTTTATAGCTTGTAGTACGGTTGATTTGGTAATAATAATAAAAATAAGTAAATCTTAAAGGAAATACCTTACAATCTTGTGATTTTTAGAATTTTGTTTCCGATTATAATTTTTAATACCACAATTTTTTTCTACTTCATTTCTTTGACTCGCACTTTATTGTTGGATTTTTATAAATACTTAGTTAATGTTCATGTTTTAGATAAATCAAATTGATTACATTTGATGACGACGTAAGTCGCGCATACATGTGTTGAAAAGAAAATATATGTGTTCGCATGGGGAAGGTTACGAGTTTTAATCTATTTGTTTATTTATGTATCCTATTTTGCGTGTTCGACGGTTCTTTTATTTTACTTTATTAATTGGAACTGCGTGGTTTTCACAACAATAAAGGATCATTCATCTCACCTCCAGAATAATTCGGGAATCTCGGTAGAAAAACTTCGCTGGATCACTTTTATGTGGTAGTTCCATGTCTAGATACGCCAGTCAGGTTATGGAGTGATTGTGATAATCAAAAATACGTTTAAAAATATTTAAAACTTGATAAACTGAACAAAAATGTGGAATTTTTGAAAACAATAAATTGTATTGACGTACTACAGATGATCATGGATCCATCATATCTGACTGGTTGCTTTATACATATAGCTACCGTATCGGGTGAATTATAAAAAATGGCCTAAGCAATAATTCCATTATTTTTAACGATATGACATCTCTTGCAACAAAGTTGCACAGTTCATGGTCATCTATCTTTTGGGAATGGCCAAATTAATGATGCTTCCTGTTTCACCGGAACTGACATCGATTTCAATCATTTAAAAGAAACCTCCTGGGAACATCCTGCATGTTTGACTCCTTGTTAAATAGTATTTCTAAAAGTTCAATAGTATCATATGCCTAAAAAGCAATAGATAGTGAGATATTCGTCAACTACTATATTTATTAAAGTAGGCAGTGGAAAACAATAATATCATTTACTGTTGAAAAATGTCATTAGTTCGCATTTGCTCTTAGTGTTTTTATACGGTCTGGTGTAAATCATGGATGACAGTATGTTAACAGACAGGATTCAAGTATGTTTTGAATGGAATAAAAATAGTGGAAGAGCACTACGCCTTCTGGGAAGTTATCGATGACAGTAGTTGCAACCGTTGAAAATTTAACAGACGAAGGAAAATTAAGAAAGTTTGATGCTTTTAGAAAACCTAAAATAGAACAACGCCAATTTTCAAGAGATACAGAATTAGGTGTTCTTCTGAATGCTGAAGAAATTCCAAGAACATTAGCTCAAGAAATTGCAGGTAACCGTGGTTCATCAGTAGCGACTGTGCAGAGAATACTTTTAAAAATATAAATTTAAAATATATGCGCCACAAAAAGTGCAACCTATAGACGAAAATGATAGAGATCGAAGATTGCAATTTTGTAATTTCTATTTAAATATTGTGGTTCAAGGTCCGTGTTTCAAATACAAAAAATAATTTGGACGGATTAGTGCACTTCCAATAATAATGGCATTTCCAATACAAATATTCACCGCTGTCCAAGCCAGGAAAATCCCAAAAGTGTTGTTGAAAGAATTTTTCAGCAAAAGTTTAGTGTCTATGTGTGATGTGGCATTTTAAGTAATACACTGATTGTGCCCTATTTTATAGACAGGACGCTTAACCAAGAAAGATTTAGTCAACTGTTGACTACCGATATTTTTAATTTTTTGGCAACTTTCCTCTTGCTAAACGAATTGTGTGCATTTTCAACAAGATGGGTCGTTTGCTGGTCTTAGATAAAATAAATAGAAACTTTTTATTCTTACCACAGCCAACTTTATTTAATTTATCACTATTACTTTCAGGAATATGATACTAATTGAGCTTATTGAACGGCAACGTAACGAGGAATCCAAAAATAATAAAATATACAAGGTGTTCCATTTAAAAATTAAAACTGATATCGCTTCCGGTGAAACAGGAAGTAGTATCTATCCCAAAAACTAGAAGATAATAAACTGTGCAGTTTTGTTCCCAGAGGTATTGTATCTTTAAGAACAATGGAGTTATTGCTTACCAGTATAAAAGTGATCGCTTGAAATTTAGTGGTCGGTTCTTCCACATTTGTTCTTTCAAGTGAAGGTAAAACTAATACTTATCAACTCTCTTTAAAAATTTCTCTTTTCTGCAAATCTTAAGTGAGTGAAATGAAAATTAGTATAATCCTTGAATTGACTTTTTAAATTTTGACTGTCAAACAACAAATTAATTCCTACTTAAGTATTTAATGTATTGTTACAATTTGAAAAATATTTAGTTAAATTTTTTTACATATAAATAAAAAATAATTTTGTTGAAGCATCTATTCGCAATGGTCATCGTTTGGATAATGGAAATTGAGAATATTCAGTAGATGCGTGTCGCAGAGATTTTTCACAAAGATTACCGGATGTTATTGTTAATAGTCGTAACTAGTTGCGTAATGTAAAAGCAATTTTGTAATGCTTTCCTGATACAGCATTCCTACCACACAAAGAAGTGCAGATAGGTCTCTTGATAGAAGTGAAAGGTAAGAAACGCCATCGAAGAACACTCTTCAACTTCCAATAGGAGATTAGGGTAACGTTTAAATGTTAGCATAGGTACCAGCTGGTTACACAACGTTCTCACACAAAATCTTAGACTAAGAATGAAGAACGCAATTCAGTCGTTTTTCCTTCAAAATTTCAACAATGACAAAATAGACTTTACTTTCTAAACGACCTGCCATGGTTTCACGTAAGTGATTACATAAATCTGAATACCCGAATTTGGCCTATATTAAAGCTCATATTATTTTAGGGGAGCTAGCTTACATCCTAGCAAAATAGGTGGTATGCTATATCCCAAAGAAGAATGGTTGGTCCAATGCGGAAATCTAACTCTAAAATATTCCATAACCATTAATCAACCGACTTCACGACAACCTGTTTCAAAATTTAGTTTTCCAGCAAGATTCTGCACCGGCCCGTGTTACAGATGCTACTATTGCGTGCTTGGGTGAACATTTTTTGACGATAAGTTGATAAGTGTAAATCCCCTTCACGATTTTGTGATTTTAACTCCTTGTCCTTTTTTATTCCAATATTAACACTATTTTTAGAACTCCGGTGTACGTTTCACAAACTTTAAGAGACAATACAGAAAAGTTGAAGAAAATATGCTAATAAACGTGTTTGAAAGCTTAAAAAGACATGATAAATTGTTGTTTAATGAGTGAAATAAGAAATGACTTTCGTGTTTGATTCCACAGCTACAATAATTGTTGAACACTCGTTAATGTGCTGATCAATAGGCACAACCATTTTAAATACGACACGGCCTTGATTAATCAAAAATTTACAATACTTTTTAGTTTCTAAATTTCTCGTGTTTTGCATTACGGAACATTTTGAAATTAATAACCAGAGTTCATAGCCCCTATCCAAAGTTCTTACACCTTACACAGGCTATTATGTTATGTAGATACAATAATTATGTAAATACAATAAAAAAGTAGGTTAATGCTTAACGTGGTGTTATGTTATTATTAAATAAATAAATTATGTTATATGAAAACGATATTATCGATAATTCCGTTGCGCCGTTGGCTCCGCGAGAATGCTGTCGATAAATTACTATAAGATATTTAGCCAATTTTCCTAAAAACTTTCGATTGCTTTCAGATGAGGCTTTAACATAATCAAAATACGAAAAAGATGAAAAATTGATGTACAGGGTGACACCGCATTTTAAATTTTAGCAACTAAAATCTCAGCAATCATAAGGTACACATACCGCGCAAACACCTAGTTTTTACTTCTGATAAAACATAAAATGTTTAATTTTCATTCTATCCAAAAGTTTCGCAACCTATTAAATCCGCCTGAACGCGAAATATAAAATATACGATATGCAATTGTCTTTGACATGCGGAGTTCAGTATAGTAACGAATTTGTTGTTATTGTATATATAATTTGTAACAATAATAAACTAATTAGTAAACGTATCTGAAGAGATACGAAGGCAGTCCTATAGAAATTGCACAATTTTTCCTAATGAACGATTAAAATAAAGTTTGTCACTATCGGAAACCGTTCGTTCGATCATCTAAAAAAATTTAAATGAGATGAACCAGTGAAGAAAACGAAAACTGGTTTACGGGCATGGGGCCACCGCTCTAATATAGGATTATAAGCTGCTAATTTAAGAATTAATGTTCCGAAATAATTTGTTAATTGCCGTTATTTGGAGTACAGAATTCCTTTACTATTGTTTATAAGTATAGGATTGGAATTGGAATAACATCCAGTTATGGGTGCATTTGGTATATACTACGACAAAAATCATCACATCCAAGATTAGTTCATTTGGTGTTAAATATTCAGACTTCACTTGTATAATTTAGATATTCAATCTATTAAAGAAATTTATTTTAACTTACGATTATGTAAAAAATATTTTTTTAAATTGTAAGTGAGAAACAAAAAGGGAGTCACCAAAACACTTGCTAATATGTGCTTGCAAAAATTTAAGCTGCTACCCGTTATTAATTTTTAATTCTAAAATGCCGAAAATAAATTCTCTGTGAAATTTATACTGTACGTATGTGTAACGAGCATAAGCAATTAGATCCCATTATGCGATTCACGAAAGATAACCAGTGAAGAAAAGATTCTGATATACGACATCCTGTTAAATGGAACATATTTTGTAAGCGTGCCAAAAAATGTGGAAAATGTGATAATATATTTATCAACGTAATAAGTGAATAATCATATATTGCAAGTAAGTTGAAAAATGTTACAATGGTGCCCAGGAACTACAGGGTTTTTGAAACATCGTTTAAAGATTTTAAGGGCATGTAGTACGATCGAAAATAAGATTGAAAGTCAGAATAAACATATGTCCACAAATTAACTGTTTACGAGATAACAGCGATTTTATCGTAATTGCAGAATAAATTTGCTTTATTAAGATGTTATTGCATTTTAACATAAAATAGATTATAACTAAAGAATCTGTTTAAAATGACGTCCTTCCATTTCGACACAGGATCTACATCTTCTTTCAAAGGAAGCGCGCACTTTCAAAAACAAGGGATTTTCGCGAATTATCTGGCAACAGTGTTCTACTCGTTGGCGCAACTCTGGAAGATCGTTTACCGGTGTTGCGTACACTAAACTTTTCAAATAATCCCAGACACTAAAGTCCAACGGGTTTAGATCGGGAGATTTTGGAGGCCAAGCAATGGGACCTGTTCGCCCTATCTATCTCCCAGGAAATTCACTGTTAAGATGTTTCCTAACAGCAAGCGTACAATGCGGTGGAGCTTCATCTTGCATAAACCAGAGGTTCAGTCTCAGATTTAGATCTAAATCTTCCAAAAGTTCAGGTAAAGTATTTTCCAAGAACTCGAGGTATGCAAGACCTACGTCCAAGGTCCCGGGTTCGAATCCCGACACGGTCCGCTTGAAAAATGTTAGACGAGCATTTTTCCTAAAAATACGCCCTCGTTTGGATGAGAGGTAAAGTGAAGGTCCCGTGTGTGAGTGTTGTCACGCACGTTAAAGATCCATACCTTGCTTGAAACAGCAAGGGTTCGGCAAAATTCCAAATTTTTCAAATAAAAAAAACTCGCTTCCTGGCCAATGTAGTACCTTCGGGTGAAGCATTGGAAAATGCAAGGTATGCAAAACCTGTTAGGCGTTGTGGCAAAACAATAGGTCCTAACAACCGTCCCTATCATGCCTAACCAGATGTTTAGAGAGAAACGTTGCTGGTGTCTGGCTTCAACGATAGCATGAGGGTTCTCGTCACACCAAACGTGATTGTTGTGGAAATTAAATATTCTACTTTTAGTAAAACCAGCTTCATCAGTGAAAAGGATGTTATCAGCGAAATCTTGCCGATCAGCAACTATTCGTAAAAACCATTCACAGAAAGTCATTCTCGCTTGAAAATCCGGAGCAGTAAGGACTTGTACCCGTCGGATATGGTAGGGGTATAGAAGTTGTTCATGAAGAGATCTCCAAACAAGATAGCTGCTTACACCCACTTGAGTCGAAATTTTTTTAAGACTAGTTTCGGGATTTTCATCAATAATATTCACCATTCGATCTTCTATCTGTGGAGTACATGCTATTCTCTGCCGTCCAGTATCATAAGACCGCTTCTCAAACGAACCAGTTTTCATAGGCGTTAAAACACCGTCTGAAACATCACATATGAAGGCAGTTGGCGATCAAGAAACGTTTCAGCATAGAAGCGACGTGCTTGTAAAGAATTACCATTAGCACGACCGGACATGAACACCATATTGCTCATTTCAGCATTGGAACACGCAACCATTGTAATTGCTACAAATTGCACAAAACGTCAAATTAAACTGTCATAAAACAAAAGCTGATAAGCACTTGTTTATTGGGATATGTTATCGTTTACTTATTTATTATCTTCTAAACAGTTAATTTGTGGACATACGTTTACTATGACTTTCAACCTTATTTTCGATCGTACTACATGCCCTTAAAATTTTTAAACGATGTTTCAAAACACCCTGTATGTATTACTAACAGATGCGCGATGTAAACGAATTAGCTCAAATCCGAGGTGATAACAAAATCCCCAACGAGTTTTGTGCACTATTTTTGTATTTTAGCTAATGATTTCTACTGTCTCAAATCCAACAAATTGACTGAATATATACGTTGCACTTTTTTCGAGAAGTGCCAACCCTGATATAATTGACAAATCATACCACACCCCAGTTTGCTTTTATTTGGCAATAAATTTAAAACTGCAGTTCTGCAGTTTTCTTTAATTCAGGAGTTGAAAACTCAAATTCGCTATCAAGCATATTTCAATCATGCTCGACTTTATTGTAACTGCAACTGCGATTACTCCTAATAGCTCCTTACATATCCAGCGCGAATGAAAACATCATTTTCTTTCTACTCGATTATAAAGGATTCATTCAAAACGCGTTCTAAAAGAATTGCAGTTTGCATGCGTTAAATTTCATTCTATTTTTATTAAAAAGCATCTATAATAACGCAAAACATGCAATTAGAAACAGGTATTTAGATAGACACGCGTATTTCATTAACAACGCAATCTAGGTTATTCATAATAGTAGATAATAAATTGGAACGTTCGTTCAATAATTAGCAAAACCAATAAATCAAGATAAGGGAAGTAAAAAGGAGAGAACCATGGCCATTTATTTTCAAGATAACAGATAAGCGTGTTAAATGTATTAATTAATGATAGCCGCGAGCCATGAAATGTCACTTTCTGTAAAAGTTACATCATCCACATAAATGGGAACATAGAAACAACGCCTCGAAAGTGAGGGAGCCTTCTAGATTTATGACATAGTAAGATATAACCCATTAAAGAAGATTGGTCGGGTTCCGTGTATTACTACTGCTCGTTAAAGACGTCAATCGATAGATAATAATGAGTCGGTTTTAATGACCGGTATTAAATACTTGTTTGAAAAGTATTACGTAACTTAATAAATTACTTTGAAAGTTAGAACTGAACTGATTTTTAAAAGAATGAACGGGGAAAAGCCCAGTAAGATGTATTTTAATTAGAATGGAAGCATATGGTATATAAATTTTGAAATGCATTTAATGGTAAATTAATTTTAAAGGAATTGAACGATATGGATACGTGGATTTGGAAGGCATGCAAAAGTTTAATTGCATTTAATGATTTTGGACACGGATACAAATTTACGATATAAGGAGAGAAGGACAAACAATAATTTAACGATAAAAACAAGAATCTCATTGTTTTAAAAATCTTTCAAAACGTTTTTGTTTTATTTATTTAAGTAGTTTAAATTACGTAAGACTTTGGTGTAAAAGCAGGGTGTGCAAGTGACTAATTTAATATTGAATGAGGTCGGCTTTCGTTAAGTTTGGTCATTATAAAAAGATTTATTGAACATAACTGATCAGCTACGTCTGAATTCGATTTGAAAGGGTTTATTAAAAGTTATCCGTCTTAATTTCTAAAAGTTTGTGCATAATACGATTTAAATAAGAAAGGATTTGTGAATGGAAATACTAATTAGAAGGAGAGATTTTTAGACTCTATTTTAGTTTAAACGAGTGCTTATCTAGCAGATATGAAATTGTTAGATCTTAGACTTAAGATATTCTGACAATATTAGACTATAGATCTAGTTTTTATTGTTCGTATGTAAGTATTGTTTTTGAAGATAGTGTGTGTTAAAAAAAAGATGTGTGGATGTAGCAATCGTTGTTTGAAAGATTGTTTGTTGAAGAATATTTGATATCATTATGTCTGATGTTTGATTCTTGTCGTTTCACTTAAATTGAGCTAGCAAAGCCTTTAGGGCAACACTTTTCATTTATCTTCAGGCTACAGGCTTCAGAAAATTGATCATGTTAATAGTGTCGGTAAATATGCCACAAAATGACCGAAAATCATTTAAAGATGTTTATTAAAATGTCAAGTGTTAATCTAATAACCTTAACTTGATCGAGTAATGATCGCCCATTTGATAACAAAATATAATATAACCTACAAGATGCTGTAAACAAATAGAAGAATATCTAATTTAGTAAATAGATAGGAACCGTGAAACACGAAATTAAAAAATTTTTCTCGAATATATGACGGGTCTAATACAAATTTGGAGAATTTTGTTAAACGATTTGAAGAGCTTTTAGAAATGAGTTATTCAGTAACACGATCGATGTCTGTAACAGCGCATCCGCCAATGAGCGTTTTTCCAAATGGAGTGGAAGATAATATTCTATTAATTACCATGGTCGCCTTAGTGAACCCTTTCAACCAATTTTTTCAAATAATTTAATGACGTCTTATTAAGCGTCGTTTCTGCTGTCATTTAAAAACAATAGAAAAAAGGAAGAGCTTTGTTTCCATGGCAAGATAATAAGTGCCGAAGATATTTCCAAATATTCGCCTAGACGGTTGCTTAGGCGAGCACTTATTTCTAATTAACATCCAAATGCAAGAATTTTAATTATTCTTCTAATCGTTTAAACTGAGACAAATGTTTTATTAAAAACAAAAAGCACCTACACGAATCACGTCAGCCTGTGATTGAAGTTGTTGAAAAACTAAACGCATAGTAAAATTAGGTATGTACCATGCAATAATGACACTATTCTGAAGAATTATTTTATTGTTGTCGCTTTTACACCTTGGCATCTATAAAATTAATATACGGATCTTAACTTGTAAATGTCACGTTATTAAATCAACAAATACACGGTTTATTGGACAATGACGAATTTTTAAATAATGGGTTCGATTAATGCAGCTCGCAAAGCGTACGTCTTATTAAGGTTCGGCATAGAATACTAATGTGTTCATTTTCTTGAATATAACATATTGTGCTGTTTGGATTTGATGGGCATGCCAAAAAAGGGTGCACCATCAGTAAACAAAATATTCTCAATAAAGTTTTAATCTTCGTTAGTTTGTTCTATTAAATCCTCACGTAATTCAATTAGTTTTTCTAAAGTCTGCAAATTATAGCAACGTTACTTATTTATTTAGAGGGCATTTTTCAATTTTAACTTTCGGTAATTTTTGTAATGTTTCTGATGAAGTACAAATAGAAGTTTCTCGGAGATTCTTCTTTGAGGAATAGATATGGGGATGCTCCTCTGCATCAGTGTTAATACAATTTCTACAATTCTTAAACATCCAATGAGAAACCGCTAAAGAAAATAAATTATTGTTTGCTTTACTAACTATCCGTTCTGATGTTGAGGCGACGGATAAAAAATTCGCATGTCACCTTATTGATTTTACTCGATAGTCTTCGTCTGACACTCACATCCTAACAATCGTAATATCCCTAATGTCGATTTGTTTTCTTTTAGCGACGCAAACGGCGTAAACCACGTTCTTAGTACTCGCTTACCAAATTAATATGATGAGTCCGCCTTACTTTAACATCTTCTTCTCGGATTCTGTGCTCGTTTCTGAATATTTTTTTCTCTTTTCCCTTTCACTGATGTAGTGTATTTTCTACCCTCTTCGTATGATGATATGTGTTTTTTAGACCTTTCTTCTTTTCTTCAGAAACTGCGACTTAGTTGACGTTTTGTGCTACCTAGTTTTTTTTTCCTCGAATATCCTTCTTCGACGCTTTATAGCTACCACAGCTTGAAGTACCTATTCTATGTTCCGGTTTTCTTGTCGTTTCCTAGCATACTTTGAGACGTGACCGTTATGTCTTGTTCAGGCTAGTACTGTGGGTTTTCTACCTCGCTTCGTATCTTACTTTTTAGTTTTCTGCAGGAAACCACTTCCTTTCTAGAGGTTGAAGTCCGTAATGTTTTCTTCTGAGAAATACTCGACCTTCGACAAGTTTTGCAGTGGTGAGGCCATTCTATCCTCGCCACCGTTGACTGCTACCCTATTTCTTTCCTTCTTTATAGTCGTCTACATTCCTCGTTTTGTCTGGTACTTAGGAACTTCGATAGGAATATTTTGTTCTCTTTCTTTCTCTTTTGGGTGCTGTTTTTTTCTACTAGAGTTTCCTTTCTGGTCCGTACTGTTGTTGTATTGGTTGGTCCGTTTTATATGACAAGAATCTTACCTATTTACTGATACGTTGCCGATAACGAGCTCGCCCCGCCACAATCTACTAAATCTAAGAAACAAAATAAATATTTACCATAGTGGATTTAGGCGCAATCAACAAGCCAACATCAATGATTAATCAAATACCACAGCTCATGAATAATTATCAAGCATTTATAGTTTCGAAACCAGTAAACTCAGTTATCCATCAATATAAAAAACTATATCACACAACCTACAATGAATCCTTATTCGAGTAATAACGGCGTTAAATAATCAACAAAAGTTTGCTCATTAATTTCGTAATATTTCTATAATATAAGTAAAGCACATGCATCATAAATAAGTAAAGCAATCATCACCTATAGTCAACAATAATATTTCCTCACGTAAGCTGTTAAGTGTTTTTGGTAACTGCAATGCACTCATCTCATCACAACTTAGCTTGCATACAACGGTAGCCAGAAGACATGTGTTGCAACGACATTAAGATTTCTGTATCATCGCCAAGTAAGCATTGGTTTAAAAAATCTAACAATGTGGGTTAATATGTGACAAGGAGGTCATAAGAGGTCATTGACACCATATTCCGTAAATAAAACTACCCCAAACTGCAAATTTAATTTTCCAATATTTAATTTCTACCCTGTATAATATTGCAATAAGCTTATTATTATTATAGTATTTCTTAGTACATAAGTAGAATCCGTGTCTATAGAAACAAGTTTTTAGTTGCATTCGTCCTCTCAAAGCAGTATCAAATGCTCTTTCTAAATGCTAAATAACATTCAATAATGCATTACGCACTATTTGAAAACCAATCCAATAATTCAGAAAACGCAGTACGTTAACTTAAACATTAGAATTTCTACTGAAAACATTTTTGAAAGTACTCGCAGATATCTTTTCATTAAGAGTATGTTGATGCAAAACGTGAATTAAACAAACTACTCAAACCTTTCTAAATTTCTTCAATTTCGGTATGTTCTTAGAAAAAAGCAACTTTAATTAATTAACAAATGTTCTAGATGCTTCCAGATCAGTCGGGTAGCATAAAAATCAGATTGTAAATGACCATAAATCACAAATAATAACAAGCAATATGAATGAACGGCACAATTAGTAGGGCGCAATAAGACTTTTAATAGGCTATAAATTATAATAAAGAGCGATAACCAGCTATTATAAATACATAGCCTACCATTAATTAGTGGAATTACACCAATTAAGTGACTATTTTTACGATCTCATAAATTACAATAACAGCTATAAAATGAATAAAATTACAGTTAATTATTACACCATCCCGATGAGTCATATCACCCAGAGAAGTGGAGAAATTCGAGAACCTGTGACGTATTGAAGATTTTACCATATATAACCCGGTAAATAGTTAGGATTCGTTCACGAGTAGTTGGTGAAGCGTTAAGAATTGCCTGCTCCAACAAAAGTTATAATTTAAATTGTGATGCAAGGCCACCTCGATATTTTAATGTTTAAAATAAAGAACTTTCTTAAACTGATGAAGTAAAACATCAACATACAAACATTCATTTAAAAATAGAATGGAACGGTGGATTTTCTGAAGCAGTCATTAATAGAATTATTCTAAATGAAAGTAATCTAGGGAAGGAGATTATAATTAAAAACCTGTTTTAACGGTGACATGAATATCTGCTGGATTTGATGTTGGAAACGCAAGCATTGCTTTAGTTCAAATCTTTTAAAAAACATTTCGGTATAATTAGTTAAGTAGACTAAGCTTGCCTAAGATATTTTATGTATAGGTATTTTTGTATAAATGGATACTGTAATGCTGTTTTGAGTACAAATTCAGATAAAATTTGACGATTAAAAGAGGTGCTTAAAAGTGATATCTGATGAGTTAGCGCTTTTTCCTAGATAAAAGTTTTCTTTTTGCAATAATCCATAACTAATTTTAATAAGCTGTATATAGTGTGGCATACATAAGAAGGTTTGAAGGAGATTTTATGCTAATCACTAGTATTTATTAAATTTTTCAGACTTAAGCTGTAAAATTGCATTGGTTAGCTTTAAGACGATATATAAACAATCTTTTTGAACAATCAGTGTTAAAGAAAGATGTTTGAGAATGCAGCGACTGTTATAATTTGAACGACTGTTTCTAAATATTTATAGATCATTAGAAAATCCACATCATTACATTTAACTTAGATTCACAGCAATATATATATATATATATATATATATATTGCTGTGAATCCACCAAAATCCGGGTACTCCGCTTTTCGAATCGAGCCCCACGTTGGGCGCCAAGAATGCTGTGAAACCACCAAAATCCGGGTACTCCGCTTTTCGAATCGAGCCTCACGAATTGGGCATCAAGAATGCTGTGATATGTACAAAAAGCCTCTCCATTAATCTTAAACTAAGGTTTTCAAAATCGAGTCCCACAGATTGGGCGCCAAGAATGCTGTGAAACCTTTTTAATTAGATTCGAGCCTCACGAATTGGGCGTCAAGAATGCTGTGAATCCTACAAAAAGCTATTCATTAACTCAACTGTTCCGTTGACTTTCTTCTGTTCGTCGCCTCGGCTGCTCCCCTAGATAAACCTTCATCCTCATTCATAAAAAAAAAAACAAACACATTCCTACCACAAACATCACCGTTAACTCTATTTACATCAATATTCACAATACATTAAAATTTCAAAATTAAAAATTCAGCATAAATTTCAGTATCAGAAAACTTCAAGATTTAAATTTGTTATCATTTTAATGTGCATCCAAAATTAAAGTCCTTGTAGGATGCCTCCTAATTAATATAACAATATATGCAGACCTGAGTCTGAGTACAAAGGGAGCATCTACCACCCCTTTACGTTAATTAACCAGGTTCGTCTAATTGAGCTCAAAGACATACCCAAATTTTCATCAAGAACATAAATACTAAATACTCCTTTCGACTTAAACAAGAAAATTTCACCTTAAAATTAAAAATTTGTTGTTAGTACAACTTCATTACTGTCCATTTTAAGTAAATAAATTATAAAGTTATTCAACACACACGAAAACATCAAAGTTCAAACAAAATAGTATAATTTACCTGAAGGTTACTGCACTCGTAGCTTCAATGTACCTCGTCCCTTTGTTAATCACACCATTCCACCTGGGTTATATTTAAGGCTTCTGATTCTCAACGCTTTTAAAATTTCTCCACCACCATTCATCTAAAGTTGTATCAGGGCTTTTCCGGAACTCATCTGTGTATATCTGACCCTTGTTTTGTGGATCCAGACACGTTTATGAACCATTTAATTATTAACACCCCCGAAAAATAGCAAAGAAATTCATGCTTCTTTCACCAATATACGCCAAAACTGCCTACTTTTGTGTATTCATTTGTCGTTGCAAATTTTGACTAATTAGTACAGTGATACTAACTTTATTACCTTGTATCTTCTTGTCTAAGTGCACTAAAGTACACTCATTGTAGCACGTAAAGAACAAACTGTTTTAAATCACCAAAATATACGAGCAAACTGTTTAAATTATTCTATCAAACTCGGAAAACTAAAAAGCACTGTTTAACGCATTGAATCAAGTCGAAAATCTAAGAGACCTTGTTCATATTAACCTGGGTATATATAGCGGTTAGCCCGTCTGTCGGTCTTGTCCCCAAAACGGACAATTCTTCAGAATTTCGCATGCTAGGTTCCCATTCCGCAGCCCGGCATGCGATTTTTACGAAATTTGCACTCGCATCAGTTAAATCTCAGAAATTTCGACACGGCTCGCAACGTCTGGAAAAATCTAATTAAATTTTATACAGAAATGTTATTTTTACCTCTCAAGTTTGCCTTTTACTTTCAACCAATCGCAACCCCGTGACGTTGCTCCACTCACGCCTTTTACTATATGTGTCTCGGTCTTGCGCATATTATCTGTCTCTATCTACCCTGTTCTTATTGGTGCAAATTGATATTCTTTATTATCGATTATTTCAGTCCATGTGGACTGTGAAATAACCCACCTTTAGCATTTCCAGTAACTATTAAGCTACGGTTTCTCCAAGATTCTCTATAACCATTTGTTATCTGCCACATTTACGCAGAATGAGCCTTTTAAAAATACGCAGGTGTTCAAACATAATACTTCTAAATAACACTTCTACGATTTGCATTTTATTGGGTTTTTACAAGTTTTTATAGATATTATATGTTACTAATGGTTCAATTAACTCCAATTAAAATAATACCCTTTAATTTTTAGTGACTCTAATCAAATATTAATTATTATCTGTACATTTTGTTTAATACCGGTTACTTAAAATTGAGTTAATTAATATAAATTTTGCACGTAATTTTCTATTTGTTTATTTACTAGGAATAATTAAACTACACGCAGAGCTTTTTAATACTGCTTCCTTTTTTTTTATAGCAAGCGTCTTGTACATAATTTAACTCCTTATTTTAATGAAACGAATGAATTTTTATGCTTCACGGTTTTTTAATAACGCGTACCTTTTCCCAAAGCTTCTACACGGTAATTAAAATTATTTGATGTGATTATTTAATTTTCTACCCTGATCTAAATATGAGTATTTTCCCCCTATTTGAATACAAATAATCCCACTTATTTGAATGCAAATATAAAGCATTTAGACTGCCAACAAAATTTACAAAAAAAATTGCCTATCTCTCTCTACCCTTATCTATCTAACTTACCTAACTTATATCCAATCCAAAAAAAATTATTTACACCTGTCCTATATCCCTATCCTATTCCTAACTCTCACCTAATTTTATAAACTGAAATTATCCCTAACTTCATCCTATCTACCTATCCTATTCTTAACTTTTAACTAATCTTCACTATACTTCACTTCCCCCTACCTAATCCTATATACCTATCCTATTCTTATTCTATTCCTAACTCCCCACTAATCTTATAAGAAATATCTACACTTAATCTATCTTATTTTCTTGCTACATTTAATTTTCCTTCGTATACTAAACACCTATTTCTAACTATCTCCCATATTTATCCTATACTTAGCTTTATTTTCTATACACACCTACTTCTACTCTTCTATATACACCTATTTCTACTCTCTATTCTTTATCTATACTAAAATTCACCTATCTCTATCCTTTGTTCATCAAGTTATTTAAATCTAACTCTCTTCTTAACCCTCCACGTCTTTCTTCTCACCAACCTAATACTCTTCATCCCTATTTCTCCCCCTTCTATATCTATACTTAACATCCCTGTTATCTCACATAAAATAAACTTATCATCCCTATTATCCTGACTCTTAAATATTACTTCTTCTTCGGTCCCTACACTTGTCTGTTTCTTATTTATTCTTATTTTCTTTTCTGCCGACAAACCAAACGATACTACTTTAAAATTCTCGATTTTTCCCTCTACGGAAAATCCTGTGTACCTTCTAGAATTCTTATGTAATGGAATCCGCCAGAATGAATTCCTTAAATCTACTTTATTAAAAATAAACTTGCCACTTAAGCTCGTCAAAAGTGTGTCCATGGATGTTGGACAATGGAATTGCGGTTTGGTCCGTTGATTAATTTTACGTGCATCTTTAATTAATTCTGTCTTCACCTGCTCCCGATATGCTGCTGTTGCTTCTACCCCCACTAATTCTGCATGTTTTTGTACTAAAGCTTGAACCTCTACTATCCTATCCTCTGGACATCTTATTGTGTTGATCTGTTTAACTTCATCATCCTCTACCTCTACTACATTAATACTAAACCCCGTGTCATCCTCTGTGACTTCATAACTGCCCTTCCATGGCACTACCCTATCATTAATCCTTATTACCTTCCTTTCCATATCTATAAAAACCCCTAACTTCATCATACAGTCAACACCTAAAATGCTCTGAAACTTCAGTCCAGGTACAATTACAAACTCCTGTTCACAGCTTAAACCTCCTATATCTATCCTAAGCACCACAACACTATTTACTACAGCAAACTTCTTTTTATTTGGAGCTACTAAATGGCTACGCTTTATAGGCATAATTCTATCACAAACCTTATCCCTAATTTTGCTGACGAATTCCTCCGATATTAAACTCGCCTCTGCCCCTGTATCAAGTAATACTTCTACATTATTCTCAAAAATTCCTATATTAATAATTGGCAAACATAATTTTTCCTCAGTTTCTGGCTCTACTTCCTCCTCAATTTTGAAAAATTCACGTGGATGTTCATATACATTTACACTGAAATCTAGTGGTCTGTCGCGTTCTAAAAATCCTGTCCAGGTCTATTTTCCCTACTTGCTCCAGGTCTAGCCGTCACCTCAGCGTATGTCCTAGGCGTTTCCACTCGTTCCGTGTCTGTATTAGCTGTCCCCCTCATGTCCGGTGAACTATTCCTTCTGGTAGGTTCCGGTCTCGGTGCAGGTCCCCTTCCTAAACTATTACTTCTAACGTATGGTCGTCTCTGTTCCCAATTCTGTCGCTGGTATCCGTAACTATTCCCCCTTCTAGCATAGTTGTCCCGTCTATTGTCAAACCTAACTGTGTTGATCTGTCTTTCCCTATTACCCCGAGGTCGTCCACTAGTTACGTCGTCGTACCTCTGCAGGTATTCTAAAAACATTTCTCTGTCCACTATGTTCTGTAGTGCTACGTGTTGTCTTACTTCTACCTCGAAGTGTCGTGATAAATACTTGATAATTTGTCGGTCCGTCAGTGGTGGGTTCAGTTGCTTTGCTATGCTATACTTGCGTATAGCATATTGCTCCTACTTCCTGAAAATTCTCCTTAAATTTCCCTGTGATTAAGTCGTCTCGTACCTGGTCTTGTCTGTGGTCACTCCAGTAGTGCTTTAAAATCTGTCTTCAAAGTCCGTGTAGGTGTCTATGTCCTGTCCTACTAAGTTGTACCATGCTTCCGCGTTGTCTTTCAATAAAGCCTTTATCGTATTCAGTTTAGTCTGTTCGTCAAATGAATTTCCCACTAGATTTCTTACACTATTAATAAAAATTTGTGGATTTACCCTGTTATCGCCATAAAACTTCATGTGTTGGTCCAATGATACTCCACCTGTAGAAAATCTGGGACCATCCCCCGTTAAACTTGACATGTTGTATTTGATACTACTAACTTCGCGTTCTACCCTGCCTAACTGATCCCTACATGAGTCCGTTACTTCAGTCATTTTACATTAATCTCTTCTTCACAAAAATGCGTACTTCGGACCTTAAATGTCCCATTTCCTGTCGAAGACCTGTAATATCACGCTCATTTTTATCAACCCTATTTTCAACTTCCCCCATTTTCACGGTAAGACTATTTTTAAACTCTGTAAATTCTTTAGTCGATTGCTCTATTTTATCCCTAATTCCTGATTTAATTGGTCAAATTTTCGGTTGGACTCCTCCTAGCTCTATTAGATTCATCGCTCATTCTCTCTAGCATTCTCATTATCATCTCGTTTCCTTGATCCCCTGATTCCGTCCTCGACTGATCTCTACTGCCTCCAGCTTCTTCCATTTTAGAATTTTTCTCACACAATGCACTATCGTCACTTCCAATTTCCACTCCTTGACTCCTTAACCACTCCTTTCTCTGCATACGTTCAAATCACTCACACACACTCTAACTACTCTTAAATTTATACACAAACAGAAACTCTCTCTCTCAGATCGCCAGTTTTCTGGAATAAAATCACAAAAATTTTATTTGGAACTCGAGCCCCACGTTGGGCGCCAAGAATGCTGTGAATCCACCAAAATCCGGGTACTCCGCTTTTCGAATCGAGCCCCACGTTGGGCGCCAAGAATGCTGTGAAACCACCAAAATCCGGGTACTCCGCTTTTCGAATCGAGCCTCACGAATTGGGCATCAAGAATGCTGTGATATGTACAAAAAGCCTCCATTAATGTTAAACTAAGGTTTTCAAAATCGAGTCCCACAGATTGGGCGCCAAGAATGCTGTGAAACCTTTTTAATTAGATTCGAGCCTCACGAATTGGGCGTCAAGAATGCTGTGAATCCTACAAAAAGCTATTCATTAACTCAACTGTTCCGTTGACTTTCTTCTGTTCGTCGCCTCGGCTGCTCCCCTAGATAAACCTTCATCCTCATTCATAAAAAAAAACAAACACATTCCTACCACAAACATCACCGTTAACTCTATTTACATCAATATTCACAATACATTAAAATTTCAAAATTAAAAATTCAGCATAAATTTCAGTATCAGAAAATTTCAAGATTTAAATTTGTTATCATTTTAATGTGCATCCAAAATTAAAGTCCTTGTAGGATGCCTCCTAATTAATATAACAATATATGCAGACCTGAGTCTGAGTACAAAGGGAGCATCTACCACCCTTTACGTTAATTAACCAGGTTCGTCTAATTGAGCTCAAAGACATACCCAAATTTTGATCAAGAACATAAATACTAAATACTCCTTTCGACTTAAACATGAAAATTTCACCTTAAAATTAAAAATTTGTTGTTAGTACAACTTCATTACTGTCCATTTTAAGTAAATAAATTATAAAGTTATTCAACACACACGAAAACATCAAAGTTCAAACAAAATAGTATAATTTACCTGAAGGTTACTGCACTCGTAGCTTCAATGTACCTCGTCCCTTTTGTTAATCACACCATTCCAACTGGGTTATATTTAAGGCTTCTGATTCTCAACGCTTTTAAAATTTCTCCACCACCATTCATCTAAATTTGTATCATGGCTTTTCCGGAACTCATCTGTGTATATCTGACCCTTGTTTTGTGGATCCAGACACGTTTATGAACCATTTAATTATTAACACCCCGAAAATAGCAAAGAAATTCATGCTTCTTTCACCAATATACGCCAAAACTGCCTACTTTTGTGTATTCATTTGTCGTTGCAAATTTTGACTAATTAGTACAGTGATACTAACTTTATTACCTTGTATCTTCTTGTCTAAGTGCACTAAAGTACACTCATTGTAGCACGTAAAGAACAAACTGTTTTAAATCACCAAAATATACGAGCAAACTGTTTAAATTATTCTATCAAACTCGGAAAACTAAAAAGCACTGTTTAACGCATTGAATCAAGTCGAAAATCTAAGAGACCTTGTTCATATTAACCTGGGTATATATAGCGGTTAGCCCGTCTTTCGGTCTTGTCCCCAAAACGGACAATTCTTCAGAATTTCGCATGCTAGGTTCCCATTCCGCAGCCCGGCATGCGATTTTTACGAAATTTGCACTCGCATCAGTTAAATCTCAGAAATTTCGACACGGCTCGCAACGTCTGGAAAAATCTAATTAAATTTTATACAGAAATGTTATTTTTACCTCTCAAGTTTGCCTTTTACTTTCAACCAATCGCAACCCCGTGACGTTGCTCCACTCACGCCTTTTACTATATGTGTCTCGGTCTTGCGCATATTATCTGTCTCTATCTACCCTGTTCTTATTGGTGCAAATTGATATTCTTTATTATCGATTATTTCAGTCCATGTGGACTGTGAAATAACCCACCTTTAGCATTTCCAGTAACTATTAAGCTACTGTTTCTCCAAGATTCTCTATAACCATTTGTTATCTGCCACATTTACGCAGAATGAGCCTTTTAAAAATACACAGGTGTTCAAACATAATACTTCTAAATAACACTTCTACGATTTGCATTTTATTGGGTTTTTACAAGTTTTTATAGATATTATATGTTACTAATGGTTCAATTAACTCCAATTAAAATAATACCCCTTAATTTTTAGTGACTCCTAATCAAATATTAATTATTATCTGTACATTTTGTTTAATACCGGTTACTTAAAATTGAGTTAATTAATATAAATTTTGCACGTAATTTTCTATTTGTTTCTTTACTAGGAATAATTAAACTACACGCAGAGCTTTTTAATACTGCTGCCTTTTTTTTTTTATAGCAAGCGTCTTGTACATAATTTAACTCGCTTATTTTTAATGAAACGAATGAATTTTTATGCTTCACGGTTTTTTAATAACACGTACCTTTTCCCAAAGCTTCTACACGGTAATTAAAATTATTTGATGTGATTATTTAATTTTCTACCCTGATCTAAATATGAGTATTTTATATGATATTTTTTTATTAGTATGTGTTGCGGGGTAGAAATATGTATAACCATGTGTCGTATTTTATTATATTTGAAAGACTGGTATTCTGATCGCATGTATATGTTGTGTATATATACATATATATATATATATATATATATATATATACAGGGTGAGTTTTAGTGTGGCAACGGTCGATAACTCCGTTATTATAAAGCTACGTAAACCAAATTTGGAGGCATATTAGGCATGCCTAAAGCGCACATTTTAAAAATATTTGGAAGCATACAGGGTGTTTCATAATTCCAGGGCATATTAAACTTATATTTTTTTTAATGAAACACCCTATATATTATTACATTTTTGAAAAACCCATAAAAAGAGCTTTAATTTGATATCAAATTGTATGTGTCTATTCCTTTTAGTTTTTGAGATATTCAACTGTTTTTAGAAAAAATGACCCTGAATAGATACATTGCCACTGCACTAATACACAACTTATGTTAATTTTCAAAATGCAGAAAATTTTACTATATACCATAGTATATTTGTAATTATCACTTTTTTGAAATTTCTTCACAGTATACAGGGTGTGTCAGGTTTCGCAAAATGCAATTTTTAAAATTTTTTTTAAATGGCACCCTACCAATTTTATTGCTACAATGGATAGTTCATTAGGTGTCCTTTCATTTTTGTTAAGCATTCCCTATACCTAAATCCATTACTTTCTGAGATATTTTGGATTTTCTTCAAATTTTAAGAATGATTTTAATTTACATAAATAAAAATATCTTACTATTGAAGAATATTATAAAACAATTAATACATTTTGATTAACAATTAACTACACATATCCAATAACAATTTTCACTAAAGTTATAACAACATACAACAATACGCTATCAACAGAATTCTGTCAGATCAACAATATGCATTTTATAGAAAATGTTCAAGCAAGAAATCAGGCAGGCTTTGAAAAAAATAACTATTACAATTAAAATGTCATTTAGGCTTATTAATTGTAGTGTTTTGTCATTTAACAGGATATCTCTCTTGGTATATTCTTGATGCAAGTAGGAAATTTCTTAAACTTGCTCCCAATACCCAAATCATATTTATTTGTTCTTCCACTGTAAAATTCATTTTGAAAACTCCTTCAAAGATTAAATTTAAAACAGAACTGATAATGTGTTAAATAGCAACACACTACAATTAATAAGCCTAAATGACATTTTAATTTTGATTGTAATTGTTATATTTTTCAAAACCTGCCTGATTTCCTCCTTGAACATTTTCTATAAAATGCATATTGTTGATCTTGCAGAATTCTGTTGATAGAGTATTGTTGTATGTTGTTATATCTTTAGTGAAAATTGTTATTGGATAAGTGTAGTTAATTGTTAATCAAAATGTATTGTTTTATAATATTCTCCTATAATAAGTTATTTTTAGTTATGTAAATTAAAAACATTCTTAAAATTTGAAGAAAATCAAAATATCTCAGAAAGCATTGTATAAATTAACAAAATGAAAGGACACCTAATGAACTATCCTTGTATAAATGGTGCCATTTAAATAAATTGCATTGAAACCTGTATACTGTGAAGAAATTTCAAAAAGTGATAATTACAAATATACTATGGTATATAGTAAAATTTTCTGCATTTTGAAAATTAACATGTTGTGTATTAGTGCAATGGCAATGTATCTAATCAGGGTCATTTTTTCTAAAAACAGTTGAATATCTCAAAACCTAAAAGGAATAGACAGATATAATTTGATATCAAATTAAAGCTCCTTTTATGGGCCTTTCAAGAATGTAATAATATATAGGGTGTTTCATTAAAAAATATAAGTTTAATATGCCCTGGAATTATGAAACACCCTGTATGCTTCCAAATATTTTAAAATGTGCGCTTTAGGCATGCCTAATATGCCTCAAATTTGGTTCACGTACTTTATAATAACGGAGGTATCGACCGTTGCCGCACTAAAACTCACCCTGTATATATATATATATATATATATATATATATATATCAAAGAATGAAATTTAATGGCAAGTGACTCAATATTAGCCACAAGGGCATCCTATCGACGCGTTTCGCCCTAATTGGGGCTCATCAGGACAGGAGTAGCAAAATGTAATATTTAACACGAACACATTATGGGAAGTACAGCATCACCTAGCTCACAATTTGTGCCATCGTGCTGTTTCACCTGACTTTGCAGGTTTTATCAACAGTCGGCATGGAGGAGATCCGGTTCAACTGCCTTTTTCTATAGCCAAAGATTATAATTATAAAGAATAAGTAAATTTAATGAGTCTTAAAATATATATTATTTTAAGACTCATTATATATATATATATATATATATACAAAGTAAAAAGAAATATATATATATATATATATATATATATATATATATATATTGCTGTGACAACGCCGCGCTTTGGAACGTCACTAAAAGAATGCTGGGACAACGCCGCACTTTGAGGCGTCACTAAAAGAGCGCTGTGACAACGTCTCGCTTCGATGCGCCGCTAAAAGATTGTTGTGATACAGATACAGCAACTTATAAGATTTGAAATTGTTGACTTACCTACCTTTCTAACTTTACTTTGCCTGGCTAGCTCAACGGAAATGTTAGAATTTATAAAATGAAATCAAACACAGCAATACCACAAAGCATTTATACAATATAAAATATTTTCTCTCATACATAAGCATATAGAACATTTACAACATCGTTTTTTTAACATAAACTTATTTACTTAAAAATGTGTCTTACCTTATGTTGCTTACAATTTACATAACTAAAATCTCTTATGGATAGTTTACCAGGTTTTGATTACCACGCTTGTAAGGTTTGTTTGGCCAAAAAATCTTGACAGATAATCTATTAAAAAGTCAGAGTGTTTCGAACTTCGATCATTACCTTCCTGGTAAATATCCTTACAAAAAAATATTATATGATTAAGACTTATTCTAGTTTGGATTTAAATGACAAATATTCAAATATCAGTTACAAACAACATTTTTTATAAAAAATTATACTTGCCAAAATCGACAAAGCACTTGTCTAATTTGTAATCAACAGTATAAATATATTCGGTTTATATTCTTTAATTGACGTCAAATCCCAATTAAAAATCACACATATTCGCTTAAATCTTCCTTTCAATTATTTAATAAAAGTAGCATTATATTGAAAACTTATTCTTCTTCATTGTATATAATTACATTTACTAATTTCCATTTTTATGAAGGTTAAGTTTAACTTTACTTCTTTATTCACTGTTCCATTTTATCATCTTGGTTATATTTGAATTATTAATTACGATATGCAATATGCATACTCAAAATATCATCTTCGCAAAGCAACATGCTCGCGATTTAATCAAAATAACATTTTGAGATCGAATTCATAAATGAATATTTTTAATAAAATTTCTCGTTTATATACAATTTATCTATATTAGTGGAAGGTTGCATGGACGGTGTTAAAAAGTATGTCGCACGTGTCAGCTGGAAATCGTAAAGCTCCAATGAGGCAATACAACGTGAGGAACCCCTTCGAAAGAGTGTCAATCGATATTAACGGAACGTTCCCTGAGACAAGACTCCGAGAATCTTGGTAGCCATGGATTAATGTACGAAGTGGACCGAAGCGTATGCCATACCAAACTAAGAAGCTGCATCCGTCCCTGACGTGATGGTAAAGGAACTGTTCTGTCGATTTGGGGTTTCCTATGGAGTTGCATGCTGACCAAGGTAGAAATTTTGAGTCAGCCTTGTTCCGAGGTTTATCGGTTTCTAGGGATGAAGAAGATCCGAAAAACACTATGGGACTCGCAATCATTTAGATGGGGGTCTCCCAACGCCAGAGAAACTTGTAACGGGCATTTTTACAGCTTAACCTTGTTACGCCTTTTTCCCAATTCGTAATTACATTTCTGCAACTACTAGTTCTATATTGTATGCAATTTAACTCGCGGGTATTACTCTTAAAAGATGGTTTAATTAAAGATTGGTTTTCATTAATAAATACATTGCAATGAATGAATTTTAAATAGAATTCTTCGTAAATTGTTTTCCAACTTAGTGAAAAATACAAACCGCTTGGAATTAATGATAAATTGCTATTCATATAAATGTTGTTCCTTATGTGGATATACGAGTCTAAATATAAACAGATAAGAAGTGTAGTTCTGATTACCTTTGAATGAGGTATGCTTTTGTATGTAACGTGTTGGATCGACAAGAAGTGCGGCGGTAATAACAACGAGTTGTTATGAACAGATGCGTGGTCGGTTTTTGTTCTTGGTTCCGGTGTATTGGGTACTTTGAGTGATACGCGTTGCTTTGCTGATTGTGTCTTTAGTTGTTTTTCTTGTAAAATAAAAGGTTTACGGAACTTTGACTTCGTGATTACGCGTTGCACGACAAATTGTTTTTGTTGCTTTTCTGTTAGAAATAAAAGTCGTAGAACTTGGAAAACCCGACCGCACGTGGTTGTTTCTACAGAAGATTGACTTAGTGATACCGTCGCTTTACTAATTGTGTTTTTTTGTGGATTTGTCTTGCTATATTTGAACTGTGTGCGATCTAGTTTTCGTGGCCTCCTTTTCTTATCGGAGTAGTGTATACTTTGGTTTATTCAAACACAGTTTTAAAACTTGAATGTTTCTAAAAATGGTGATACAGTTGTAGCAGGTTTAGTAGAAAAAAAAGAGGTTGCTTCTTATGAACAGGTATCTCATTCACTTGTAAAGACAGTTGGTACTGTAGTTCCTGAATTTTCTAACCCCAACGAATCTAAAATAGATCTTTGTTTGTGCGAATTTGGTTATGCAAAAGCATTAGCTTTTCCTTTGTTACCATAGGTAGCAAATAAAACGCTTCACGTTACTGTTAGTTTAATGCATTACGTCGTGCCTTGAAAGCCCGTGACTCTAAATTTTTATTACTATTTTTCTCTACAATTTGTGTTACAAAATCTTTCAAAATTATTGTCTCAGGAAATAGAATTAACAAGAGATTTATCGAGGTTACGTAGTTCCACCAGCATGATAATGTCTGCTGCTAACACCAGTGAAATACGTAGACGTGATTAGTGTAAAGTGTGAGAAATCCCATCCACACCCTCACAGTCAAGGGTGCAGTACTTCGTTAGTGCAGGACATCGGGAATCCCACATTCAATTGCGAGGAAGCGTTGCTGAAGGGCTGTTTGTAAGTTGAACTATTTCCTACTTGTTTTTACTTTAAATACCGTTGCTTTGCCATACCTTTGGCGTTCAGATAGATACCTTTTACCATAGACTTGCATGCTATTTTAAATAAAAGAAAAAAAAAGAGAAAAATCAATACTACTTGACTACTCAGATTAATTGTGTTTACCTATTTATATTTTGTTAAAATTTTATCTGCTTTATGTCTAATTGGTGTGTGAGGAAACGTTTCTGCTACTCCCCAATATTACCTCACTTTGTACTAAAGATTTGTTATATTGCTTTTAACGTTGTTATATTATACAGATTATCCCAACAGTTTTTTTTATTCTACAAAGTACTGAACAATTTATACTTGATCCGTATGCTATGCTTTTTCTTTGTTTCAGGTTTGCAGGACTAAGTTGTTCTTTTCCAGGTTTACTATTCTAATTTTTCTATTGCAGGTACTGTTACTGATTCCTTACAGCCGCGTACCTTATATGTTGGTCTGCTTTCTACAACCCCCCCTACTCTCCGATTGAGCCCGGTCCTTTCTTTGTTTTTTCTTTGTGTTACGTACGGCCACGAGCCAACGTAGCATAAATTTTGACGAACCAACGCGGCTGCTCCGACAATAACGTCACAAACTGCGATCAATATTTACATCTATTTTTGTTGACCTATCGGTCTTCGGTTCATGAAAGGACTGGATAGACACCTACATCTGTAATGCTGGGAAGCCAGATGTCTAACGTGTAATCTTCAGTTTGGATGTAAGCCGGGAGATGACATCGTAGGCGAGGGCCACATCGACAAGCTCAAACACAAGATGCACGACATCCATGGTGACGCGAGGAAAAACATCCAGATTACAAGCGAAGGAATGAAGACCAGACGTAATATCACGGCACGGGAGTCTGGTTTTAATAGGACGATCGCGTCTGGCTATACAACCCCAGATGGAAGCGTTACAATAACATCTGGATCGTCCGTACGAAGTCGTAAAAAGGATCAACGACGTGGATTCATAAGCTCCCGAAAGGAAAAACGACAGTCGTGCATAGCAATCGGTTAGTACTCCATGATAGTGATGGCGCCGGTAATGTCGAAGAACGGCAAGCAGTAAGGCAAAACAAGTAGTGATAATGAGTGAAAGTCCAGATCCAGCTATAATTGGTTCATGTCTCTATACAGCGGCACAGGCAAAGCGAGATTTTGACTAACGGAAGATATTCAATGTGATCTATTCGATGTGTCATCAGAATACTCCCTAGCACATTGCATAGCGGCAGACCTTGATATGTCCAAGGACTTCCTCGGATGTTTAAGAATAAAATTGGTGTTGTTGAACAACTTCGCCAACAACAACAGAGGTTGAAAAGACTATACGGTTAAAAGACCAAAATCGTGACATCTACTATTTGATGACTACGCAATAGTCCTCAGGTAAACCGATTTATCAAAATCTGTGGAAGGCGTCAGTGGATCGCAAGAGTCAGATGATTGAATTTGAAGACATGAAGTTGGCTATATCCAGGATCGGTTTTGGGCTCGATGGCTTGGACTGAAGGGTGCTGCGAAATATGCTAGAGGTATTGTTCCAGAAAACCGGGGTCCAGTTTTTGGTGTGTGGTTACAATCCTAATGGTCCGGTGACTGCTGTGAAAAATGTTGACTGCTACTTCTATCAACATGGGAACTGCAGGTATGATTTCGACTGTCATTACCGCCACAGGGACTTCCAAAGTTCAGGTCACAGTATTCTGGAACTGAACAGCTTTAATGGACGGGGTGGGCGACGTGGCGTCGCTTGGTCTACCTGACGACTAGAGTAATTGTGATATAACGCAAAGGACTTAAATACAAGAGATGAATGACGGCTCCCTGCTGCGTTACACCCTTTGGGATCTGTTGATTGACAGATACAAGACTTTGTGTTTAAAGATTACATTAAGAAATCTCGAAATCGTAATTTGCATAATTTCTGTAATGTTCGTGAAATAATTAGTACAATTTGACTATGCACAAATTAGCGTTAAGGAGTTCCGAAATAAGTTCAGTTCTAATTGCAGCTTCGATTAAAATAAATCACGATGTTAATTCTCATTGAAGTTGTGATATTGTCGGAAGCTTTCACGGCCGGAGTCATTATAATTATTTATGGTTCCGGGTTGGGACCGTGTCATTTTATAAAATAAGGTCGACGTTTCGCCCACTTTAGTAAGGGGCTTCATCAGGACAAGAAAATAAATAATAAAATAAAAATATAAAAATAATATTATTATTTATTTTCTTGTCCTGATGAAGCTTCTTACAAAAGTTGACGAAAAGTCGACCTTACTTTATAAAATGACACGGTCTCATTGAAGTTGTTCTAATGTAAAGCTTCTATTACGATATACTTTAGTTGAAAGCTTTAAAAGATGTGGCAAATTGCTGTGTACTGTTGATATAAATTAGTTTGTATACCGGGTTATCCAAAAGTCTCGCAACCCTAAAATATTTTTTATGGACCGCACTTTCTGGAAAAACTTTTCATACAAAATATTTAAGATTGTCCTCCAGCTATCTGGTTGTGGCCTTAAAGTTGACTTGACAATGACCTTGAAGGTCAAATCGTAGTCAAATTCACTTTTTCAAATAGACACCCCTATTTTTTATTGCGGATTCGGAAAGAGCACAAAATTTTATAAATAACCTTGACCCTGGTCATGACCTAGAGATGAGCTTGAAGACAATTGAGGTCAATTGAAAAAAAGTATTTCCAATATTTTAGGTTTTCTAGAGAATTTTTTTACAAATGCTCAAGATTGTGCTCCACCTAACTGTTTGTGACCTTGAAGTTGACCTTGACAGTGACCCTGAAAGTCAAATCGTTTCTAGGTCAATTTTTCAAACCCGTATCTTTTATTGCGAATTGGGAAACAGTACAAAATTTTATAAATGACCTGCACCTAGGCCTTGACCTTGTGATGACCTTGAACACTATTGAGGTCAATTAAAAAGTATTTCCAATATTTTACGTTGCCTGGAGAATTTTTTTACAAATGCTCTGGATTGTGCTCCACCTATCTGTTGATGACCCCGAAGTTGACCTTGACCGTGACCTTGAAGGTCAAATAGTTTTTTAGATCAATTTTTCAAATAGAACCCCCTATTTTTATTGAGGATTCGGAAAGAGCTCAAAATTTTCCAAATTACCATGACCTTGGTAATGACCTTGAAGAAAATGGAGGTTAATTTAAAAAATTTTCAGGCAAGGTGGTAAGTGTTCCTAGCCAGTTCAGGCAAGGTGGTAAGTGTGCCCAGCCAGTTAAAGCGAGGTGGTAAGTATTCCCAGCTAGTTAGGGCAAGACCTTGTGAGCATTCCGCTAGTTAAGGCAAGATGGTAAGTGTTCCCAGCCAGTGAAGGCAAGGTGGTAAGTGTTCTTAGCCAGTTAAGCTAAGTGGTAAGTGTTTCCAGCCAATTAATAATGGAAATATTGGAAAATAATAAATAATAATATTGGAAATACTTTTCAACGAACTTCGTTCGTTTATGAAATCGATTTGTCGTCCGTCTGTCCGTCCGTCCGAGGCCTTTCTAATGGTCGGACATCAATGTGTGATACATCAATCGATTCAGCTCGGTGTCCAGAGCTTAAGTTTTGATGTCAGTTAAAATCGGGCCACGGGGGCGCCGTGCCCCCGCGATATTCCGTCGGGAAAAAAAAAATTCAAATAGGTCCAAAATTAATGTGCGATACATATTTGGACTCCCCTAACATAGCTGAGTCGAAATATGGTACCCCCCACAAAATCTGACCACGGATACCCGACCCCCGGGAATTAATTTTATCAAAATTTCAAATAGGTCCAAAATTAATGTGCGATACATATTTGGACTCCCCTAACATAGTTGAGTCGAAATATGGTACCCCACAAAATCTGACCACGGATACCCGACCCCCGGGAAATTAATTTTATCAAAAATTTCAAATAGATCCAAAATTAATGTGCGATACATATTTGGAATCCCCTAACATAGCTGAGTCGAAATATGGTACCCCCACAAAATCTGACCACGGATACCCGACCCCCGAATTAATTTTATCAAAATTTCAAATAGGTCCAAAATTAATGTGCGATACATATTTGGACTCCCCTAACATAGCTGAGTCAAAATATGGTACCCCCACAAAATCTGACCACGGATACCCGACCCCCGGGGAATTAATTTTATCAAAAATTTCAAATAGGTCCAAAATTAATGTGCGATACATATTTGGACTCCCCTAACATAGCTGAGTCGAAATATGGTACCCCACAAAATCTGACCACGGATACCCGACCCCCGGGGAATTAATTTTATCAAAATTTCAAATAGGTCCAAAATTAATGTGCGATACATATTTGGACTCCCCTAACATAGCTGAGTCGAAATATGGTACCCCACAAAATCTGACCACGGATACCCGACCCCCGGAATTAATTTTTATCAAAAATTTCAAATAGGTCCAAAATTAATGTGCGATACATATTTAGACTCCCCTAACATAGCTGAGTCGAAATATGGTACCCCCACAAAATCTGACCACGGATACCCGACCCCCGGGAATTAATTTTTATCAAAATTTCAAATAGGTCCAAAATTAATGTGCGATACATATTTGGACTCCCTAACATAGCTGAGTCGAAATATGGTACCCCACAAAATCTGACCACGGATACCCGACCCCCGGAATTAATTTTTATCAAAATTTCAAATAGGTCCAAAATTAATGTGCGATACATAAATTGTTTTAAAGTAAGTCTACATTTGGAAGTTCGTTGCGACAATGCCTTGCATTTTCAACTTGTTTTAACTGACCTCAATTGTCTTCAAGATCATCTCAAGGTCAAGGCCTAGGTTCAGGTCATTTATAAAATTTTGTGCTCTTTACGAATCCGCAATAAAAGATACGGGTTTCTATTTGAAAAATTGACCTAAAAACGATTTGACCTTCAGGGTCACTGTCAATGTCACAAATAGTTAGGCGGAGCACAATCTTGAGCATTTGTAAAAAAAATCTCCAGAAAACCTAAAATATTAGTAATACTTTTTCTTAATTGACCTCAATTGTCTTCAAGGTCATCTCAATGTCATGGTCAAGGTCATTTATAAAATGTTGTGCTCTTTCCGAACCCGCAATAAAAATAGGGGTATCTATTCGAAAAAGTGAACTTCAAGGTCATTGTCAAGGTCAACTTTAAGGCCACAACCAGATAGCATAACCCGGTATAATTATTGTAGTGATAAATGATTAATTAGAGCTTCGTAAATATTAATTGTAGTACTTCGAGATTTAGCTCATTAAGAAGATAGAATGGTAGTTTAAGAAGGTTAAACTTGTACTGTTAGTTAAAGCTCTGAAAATAAATTATTGTGTGAGCTTTTCGAAATTTTATAATACTACAAGTTGCTGAAAAAGGTTTGTATAACCATATTGAAAATAAAGAACTGTTGTTATAGAAATAGATTCTTCTTTACAATATTAATAATGAAATGATTTTGTAGGATTCGTAATACACTTCATTCTAATGGCTTACACTAACATATAAGCAATCAAACTGAGTCCTTTAATTTTTTGGAAATTTTTCCTAATTCTTCAGGTCTATAACTGAAAGTCCGTGGTTAACCAAACATTTACTTTAACATCTCATATAAATATACATTCAGATTTCATTACGCTTTAAACTGGCTGCATAGATCCCCTCAACATTAGACCTCCAAACGTTTCTAAAAATATTTGTTTCTTTACCTAAGATACTATACATAAATTAAATTGATTACTAATGCGTTGTAACAGATGAAAGTAACAAACAGTTATAGAAAATCCATGATAATTAAGTCAAAAAGTCGTAAGCCACTTGTACTGACAGACAGCCTTATTTATGCTTCTTGTACAACACAGAACTTGCCGGTGCATTAAATTACCATAAAGCAGGAATTACCTATTTATATGCCAAACAACACGTGCGTACGAGACAGCTAATTTAGGAAAGTAAACGGAAACCATATATAACACGAAAAGTGTTTAATGGGGCAGCACGACAGCATACAGCAAGCAGTTTGCTTAGGAAGTAGATAAAGCACGATTTTCGAATATATATATAAGCGTAGTACCACTTAGAAATATAGCATACTCACAAAAGTTTAGAAAATAAAACTTATACATAAAACCATAGCACACTTCACAGAAATTTCACAGGTATTCAAAAATAACGATGCGATATCTCTTTCGTTCTTAATTAAACTGCTTAACCTTACAACTAAGTATGAGACCAATTAAGAAGGATGCCACATGAATGGGCAATTTCACTTGAGCATTCAAAGAAAGTCTTTCCGAGACTAACAGATGTATGAATTTGATTTTTACAGATATTACAGTAATTTATGGATTATTCAAATTGGAGATGTTTAGTTTGTCAAAAGTTGTAAATTAACACATAACATTTATTAAAACGTGAATATGTTCAAAATGTACCTCTAGTTAATAGGGTCAACGAACGTATCTTGAAATGTCTATCCAGAATTTCATTCTACAATTATTAGACGGACAAAATGTAATACCCATATATGCACATACGTCTAAAAAGCAACAACATTAAGACGACAGTTATAAATTAACTTACTGCTAGTTGTGTGCTTGTATGCATAAGAGTCAACCCCTGTGAAGTTGGCACGACATTCTTTAAATTTGAAAAACAATGATAGTTCTTGTAGCACTTTTCATAGTTCTAGAGTTCCTGATAGAAAACAGAAAAAGTTCCGCATTTTTAATACCAAAAAAATAGCAAATGAAAAATTGTCGTGCTAACTTCGCGAATCAAGCACGACCCTTCCTCCTCTAATCTATAAGAAACCGATAAATATCACAACTTTTAGCAAGAGTTCCCGTTAGTTCTAATCGAGTTCCGTCTCTCTATGTAATTAAAATAAAATTGCAATAATTAGGTTATTTGCAAAAACAACGTATATTGTACCCAGCACGGCACTCGACGAAAAAGTGTAGTGCTGATCATTTCTAGCGCATTTTTTATGTACATCGACAGTTCTACATGAGTTCTAACAACTACGATAACTTTTAGCCTGAGTTCCAGTGGCTAAACATTTTTAAATAATTTTTTAATTTTCGGTCTAGCACGACACTCTGAAAAAAAATGTCGTACCGATCATTTCTAGCGAATTTTTCGATATATATCGACAGTTGTACATGAGTTCTAACAACTACGATCACTTTTAGCCTGAGTTCCAGTGATTAACCATTTTTAAATAATTTTTTAATTTTCGGTCTAGCACGACACTCGGGAAAAAAACGTCGTGCTGATCATTTCTAGCACATTTTTTGATATATATCTACAGTTCTGCATGAGTTCTAACAACTAAAATCACTTTTAGCCTGAGTTTCAGTGGCTAACCATTTTTGGTCTAGCACGACACTCGGAAAAAAGTGTCATGCCGATCATTTCTAGCCGATTTTTCGATATATATATATATATATATATATATATACATATATATATATATATATATATATATCGTCAGTTCTACGTGAGTTCTCACGACTACGATCACTTTTAGTCTGAACTCCAGTGGCTAACCACTTTTAAATAATTTTTTAATTTTCGGTCTAGCACGACACTGAAAAAAAGTGTCGTGCGGATTATTTTTTGAAATATATCGACAGTTCTACATGAGTTCTAACAACTACGATCGCTTTTAGCCTGAATTCCAGTGGCTAACCATTTTTAAATAATTTTGTAAATTTCGGTCTAGCACGACACTCGTAAGAAAATTGTTGTGGTGATCATTTCTAGCACATTTTTCGATATATATCTACAGTTCTACACGAGTTCTAACAACTACGATCACTTTTAGCCTGAGTTTCAGTGGCTAACCATTTTTAAATATTTTTTTAATTTTCGGTATAGCACGACACTCGGAAAAAAGTGTCATGCTGATCATTTCCAGGGCATTTTTTGATATACAGTATTGCCCGAAATAAACAGTACTGAAATTGTAATTGTTTTGTATATTTAAAAAATACATATTATTGACACTTTATTATATGTTCTAAATGTGCACCTCCTCGTTCGAGACAGACTTCATAACGATGTTCTAAGTTTCTGGTCATGTTATTGAATAAGGGTTGTCTCAGGGCTGCGAAGAAGACTCTAACGGCATCCTTTAATTCATCGATGGTTTGTGGTGCCCGTTTGAAAACGGCATTTTTAGCCATGCCCCAAATGTATGCGTCGGGAGGTGTGAGGTCTGGAGAATGTGAAGGATAAGGGAAGTCAGTAAGTCGTGATATGAATTTGCTTGGAAAATGTTCTTGAAGAAATTGACGAATTGCGGCAGCAGTATGGCAAGTTGCCCCGTCCTGCTGAAAAAATTGGTTTCGAAATGCCAAGTTACGTGCACGACAGAATTTAAGTAGATCAGGGATAAATCGTGTTAAAATTTGTCTGTACCTCTGTTGATTAAGTGTGACTTGCCTACCATTCTCTTCGATAAAGTACGGACCAATGATTCCGTGTCCGGAAACAGCACACCAGACACTCACTTTTTCACTATGTAAAGAACCTCTTGAACCTCATCGGGTCTGGCAAAGCCCAGAAATCCATTTGTGCGACGATTCACATAGCCTGACAAGTGAAAATGTGCTTCGTCTGAAAACCAAACATTTTTCAAAAATTCAGGTTTTTCATACTGTAACGCGAGAATTCTGGCGCAATATTCCACTCTACTGCGATAATCCGAGGATGTAGTTGTTGATGTACCTGAATCACATACGAAAATGTACCCAGCTCCTTCAGGATTCTTTGAAAGGAAGTTCTTTTAAATCAAGTTGTAACGCTGTCCTTGCCTGGCTGACTTTCGGATTTTCTAAGATTTGCTCAAAAACACGTTCATGGTTATTGTTGTTGTTAACTGTCCTGGGACGCCCCGAGTTTCTTTTTCGTTGGCACAATACACTACCTGTATTTCTAAACTTTTCAATAACCTTCAAAATTACAGCATTACTTGGAGAACGTTTATTAAACCTTTGTGTGAATTGATCAGACACGTATAGCAAACTTGCACCATTATGTCGGCCGATTCCGTATGAACGAAAATAATGCTCTACCAGAAACACTTTCTCCTCTGTACTTAACACCATTTTTAACAATTAGGCCCTACTAATTACTTGTTTGAGGTTTACTTGACAGGTCTATACTAGCTAACTTGAGTGTGACAGCGCACGCATAAAAACACCGCCAACTTAGTTTCAGTACTGTTTATTTCGGGCAATACTGTATATCGACAGTTCTACATGAGTTCTAACAACTACAATCACTTTTAGCCTGAATTCCAATGGCTAACCATTTTTAAATAATGTTTTAATTTTCGATCTAGCACGACACTCGGAAAAAGTGTCGTGCTGATTATTTTTTGAAATATATCGACAGTTCTACATGAGTTTTTACAACTACGATCACTTTTAGCCTGCGTTCCAGTGGCTAACCATTTTTAAATAATTTTTAATTTTCGGTCTAGCACGACATTCGGAAAAAAAGTGTCGTGCTGAACATTTCCAGCGTATTTTTCGATATATATCGACAGTTCTACATGAATTCTAACAACTACGATCACTTTTAGCCTGAATTCCAGTGGCCAACCATTCTTAAATAATTTTTTAATTTTTGGTCCAGCACGACAGTCGGAAAAGAGTGTTAACCACTGGAACTCAGGCTAAAAGTGGTCGTAGTTGTTAGAACTCATGTAAACTGTCGATATATTTCGAAAAATTCGCTAGCAATGATCAGCACGACACTTTTTTCCGAGTGTCGTGCTAGACCAAAAATTAAAAATTTATTTAAAAGTGGTTAGCCACTGTAACTCACGTTAAAAGTGATCTGAGTTGTTTAGAACTCACGTAGAACTATCGATATATATATATATATATATATATATATATATATATATAGAAAATGCACTAGAAATGATCAGCACGACACTTTTACCAAGTGTCGTGCTAGAACGAAAATTAAAAATTATTTAAAAATGGTTAGCCACTGGAACTCAGGTTAAAAGTGATCGTAGTTGTTAGAACCCATGTAGAACTGTCGATATATATCGAAAAATGCGCTAGAAATGATCAGCACGACACTTTTTTCCAAGTGTCGTGCAAGACCGAAAATTAAAAAATTATTTAAAAATGTTTAGCCACCTGGAACTCAGGTTAAAAGTGATCGTAGTTGTTTAGAACTCACGTAGAACTGTCGATATATATATATATATATATATATATATATATATATCGAAAAATGCGCTAGAAATGATCAGCACGACACTTTACTGAGTGTCGTGCTAGAACGAAAATTAAAAAATTATTTAAAAATGGTTAGCCACTGGAACTCAGGCTAAAAGTGATCGTAGTTGTTAGAACTCATGTAGAACTGTCGATATATATCGAAAAATGGGCTAGAAATGATCAGCACGACACTTTTTTCCAAGTGTCGTGGAAGACCGAAAATTAAAAAATTATTTAAAAATGGTTAGCCACTGGAACTCAGGTTAAAAGTGATCGTAGTTGTTAGAACCCATGGAGAAGATAAAATCCAGTTAAGTTTCTGGAGGGAATTGATAGCAATATTAATAAGACAGCCCAACGTCGGAGGAGATATATATATATATATATATATATATATATATATATATATATATATATATATATATTACTATGCTATGCTATGCTACTGGAACTATCTCCTCCGACGTTGGGCTGTCTTATTAATATTGCTATCAATTCCCTCCAGAAACTTAACTGGATTTTATCTTGAACCAACCTTGTCTAGCAATAACAAAATTTGATACGTTACCGCCTTCCTCGTTATCAATTTCCTATTCAAGTTGTAGCTCCTCCTTGAACTATTTAAATTATCAAATTACTCTCCTTAACTTTATCTTATGACCTCGACTAGCATTTATTTGGAATTATAAAATTCAGGTAATTCGATTTTATATAATGAAACCAATATTATGTACAGCTTTTGTAAATTATTTGAAATACACTTTTCAATTAATTAATGTTGTAAATTTCATTTATTAAACATCATATACTATTTACTCAAAACCCAAAGTCACCAAAAAACCTATTATCTTTACAAACGAAGTGTAGAACGTTCTAAACCTGTTTTCATATCACGCACTTTATACGTATTCAAATCCTTTGTTGACTTTTTCACATTCATTTATATTAAGCAAATTCAATATTCAAAATAAAAAAATATATAGAAAAATAAAATGTCTTATAACTAAAAATCTGACCTGGTCTATGTTCTTCACATCGACGCTTCCATTTGAATAAAAATTATCTTCCCCCAAATTCAGGATTAATACATGCTCATTCGAAATATTATCTATCCACACGCTTGAACCATTGCATTTAAATTATTGCCATTACCCTCTGGACTACCATTAACTTGTACTTATTGCACCCCAATTTATTGTCGTCTCATTTCAGACTTATTACTTCTTATTCTCGTCAAATTCCCCAAACTTAGAATTGTATTATCATCATTTATTTTCCCTATTGCATTTATTCTTCACGTACTCGAATATCGTAGTTTATTTTCTCCCCTTACTCAAAATCGTAGTCTGTTTCCCCGTACTTAGAAATCGTAGTCTATTTTTCCCCGGACTTAGAAATCGTAGTTTGTTTTCTCCCCTTACTCAAAGCCCTATCATTAATATGTTTTAGTTTAAAATAAAATTCCACATAATCTACTTACGTTTAATCGGCAATTATAATTTTCATATTAGCACTTTTACAATTTTTCACTTTGAATTATTTTTATTACGTATCACTTTATTTCATAGTGGCGTACTTCGGCCTTTGTTGAGTTGTAAACTGACTTCGTTATCACTGTACCTGCTAATATATTATTCAGTTCCCACTCCGTCAGTGGGTATGTCTACAAACTCGTCGCTCATTTTTAACTAATCAAATAATTACATTCAAAGTAGTTTCTGATGTAATTTTCTATGCTTCCCAATAATTGTAACCTGCTTGCAGCTGTCTTCGTTACCGGCGGCTCCGTGGCGTAGTGGTATGTGTGTGACTACTACGCCCAAGGTCCTGGGTTCGAATCCCGACACGGTCCGCTTGAAAAATGGTAGGCGAGCATTTTTCACAAAAATACACCCTCGTTCGGATGAGAGGTAAAATGGAGGTCCCGTGTGTGAGTGTTGTCACGCACGTTAAAAATCCCTACCTTGCTTGGAACAGCAAGGGTTCGGCAAAATTCAAAATTTTCCAGGTAGCAAAAACTCGCTTCCTGGCCAGTGTAGTACCTTCGGGTGGAGCATTGGAAAATCACATGTAATGTCTTCGTCACCAACATGCGGTGTTTTGATAAATCTAATTGCTTTTCCATAAACAACTGATGCAATTCGACTTTTAATTTTCATATCTGCCTGTTGTTCACGCAATTTTTAATCTTCTTTCTTATCAAGAATAGTTAACTATTTTGTACGCATTTACCTATGCTACCTGAAGCTCTATTTCTATCTCCGTATTAATCTGATTGCTTGGAGCTCTTTTGAATGCGTGTCTAATTACACTTTATTATGTTTACATATAAATATACGCGTGCTTCCACTGAAAAATATTATTATCTGCCTTACCTAAATTAACTAAAACTTTATCTACAGGGTATTAAATATTTACTATTTACCTAATGCATGTGTTCCTGGTTTCTACGCTAACTATGCGTCTTCCTATGTTTATCTGCGTCGCTTAAAACTATTTATACTTTATATACAGGGTGTTGACTGCTTACTATTTACAAACTATCTCCATTTCTTAATTCTTTCCTAAATAAATGCAGTTTTCTGCTGCCTATGGTAATTACTCATTTCTAAATGACCTTTACTATAAAGTACACCCTTAAACAACCCCTTATCACAGCATAATATATATATATATATATATATATATATATATATATCGAAAAATGCGCTAGAAATGATCAGCACGACAGTTTTTCGCAGAGTGCCGTGCTGGGTACAATATACGTTGTTTATGCAAATAACCTAATTATTGCAATTTTTTATTTTAATTACATATAGAGATGGAACTCGATTAGAACTAACGGGAACTCTTGTTAAAAGTTGTGATATTTATTGGTTTCTTATAGGTTAGGGGAGTAAGTGTCGTGCTAGATTCGCGAAGTTAGCACGACAATTTTTCATTTGCTATTTTTTGGTATTAAAAGTGCGGAACTTTTTTTATTTTCTATCAGGAACTGTAGAACTATAAAAAGTGCTACTAGAACTATCATTGTTACTTTAAAATTTAGAGAATGTCGCGCCAACTTCACAGGGGTTAAGAGTCATACGTCGTTAAAGCTAGTGGCTTCACGTATGTATTGCGAAACCCGTATATGCAAACAAAGGTGTATTAACAAACTCTCAGTTTTCGTATTAAGATAGACAAAATAAAATAAAAATAGGGCTAGCAGTCACTTGACGTATATCCCCACAACGGTTAATTCTTTTATTTCTGGGCGGAGTTTACAAATATACAGTGTATGTATTGAATAACAGCGACTTTTACATAAACTTAGAAAAAATAAAAGTATAAGAAGCGGCTAGAGTGCCCCGAATATCGATGCTAATCCTTATGAAGATAATAGCGAAGAATTTTGAACCGAAATAGATAACTTACCTCGGTGGTAAGTCTTAAGGTTTGTAAGACAATTTAACTTTTTTACTTGGTGAAGAAATACAGGTTTGTTAATAACTTTAAACTTTATTTCTTATGAACCATTGTTTCTTAAGTAGGCACGTGCTCGACGTCTCAACTCCATTGTATTAATTCCCACTTGAAATTCCTCTTTATTTGTGTAAAGTCGACATCTATTTTTTCAATTAAATGCTCCCATGTCATAATTTCTTCATTACAAACCAACTCTTTGGCCCGACTGCAGATATGAAAGTCTTACGGAATCAAACATTTGGATCTAGCAGGTCACGATATTGGTCCACTTCTGACAATCCACTTATCAGGAAAAGTATCATTCAAATAATCTCTGACAGCATTCCAGTAGTGAGCTAGACAACCTTCATTTTGGAAAATAATTGGGCGGCCACAATTACAACGTTGGTAAATCATTCTAGGGAATCCACGAAAGTACTACCATGAAGTCAGACCAACAGTAAATTTTATGAAAGGTAAGGTTAGACTCAAAGGTTTTGAGAACAAAGATTAATAATTTGGATGCCAATGCGGCGGCCAACAATTCAAGCTGGGGCAAAGAGATTGTATAAAGAGGAGTGACCTTAGACTTGGCGCACACTAAGCAAACCTCAACGGCGAAAGGGGTAACAAAGCGAAAATAAACAACAGCACAGTAACCACGTTCGGAAGCGTCAGCAAAGCAGTGAGCTTCGCACGTGGTAAACTGTGGCGGGGTAAAGCAAAATCCGAAAGAAGCGGTAACTCATGCAAGTATCTTTCTCACAAACGGAGGAAGTCAGGAGGAAAAGGACTATCCCATTCTAATTTTAACGACTATAAACGTTGAATTAAGTGTTTTACAAGGAAAGTAAGAGGCGATAAAAGTCCCATGTGGTCGAAAATATGGGCTAATTTAGAAAGTAGGTTGCACTTGGTATAGGAGGTAACTTAGTGACTGAACTAGAAAACAAAAAATATCCTGGGTGGGGTTCCATTGAAGACCTAGAACTTTTAGGGCTTGAGTGTCAGGTTCCTCAAAAGATCGGGGTTGCGCGAATTGTTGCATAGCTGAAAGATGTTTTAATAATTCGAGATGATTACTTGACCACTTATGAAGTTCAAAACCACCAAGTTTTAGAGCAATTAGTTGATTACGTAGATCAAGGATTGATTCAATAGAATCTCCACCAGCAGCGATGTTATCAATGTAAGTATGGTGCGAAGAGCGAAAGCGGCTAACGGATAAGAATTCCCTTCGTCTACGGCCAACTGCAGAAGCGTGCGTATGGCAAGAAAGGGAGCACAATTGATTCCACACGTAACGGTATTTAAATGAAAATCCTGAATGGGCTCCTCAGGGGAGAAGCGCTAAACAATTCGTTGATAGTGACACTGAGCGGGATTTATAAGAATTTGTCAGTACATCTGACAAATATCGGCAGGATATAAACGAAATTGTAACAAAATTGCGGTAATATCCGGTTGCAGCTTCGGCCCAACAAACAACTGATCGTTTAAGCATGATTGAGATAGAGTTTTAGCGGAAGCATTGAAAACAACTAGTAACTTCGTACTTTTGTTTTCGGGTTTCACAACCCAATGATGCGGGATGTAATTAGAAAAGTCCGAATGAGACCTACTAACAATAAGTTGCAAATGTTGAGAATCCAGATATTCACGCATGAACGAAACGTACTGTTCGTAAACACGAGGTTGCTTGAGTAGACGATTTTTTAAATAAACAAATCGTTGTAAGGCAAGATCACGACTACCTGGAAAAAATGGTTCTTGATCCCTAAAAGACAGTGAGACGACACATCGACCTTGTTCATTGCGGCGAAACGTATCAACAAAATGTTTTTCAACAAGAGTTTCTTCAGGGGTGAAGGGTTGAGAGGCGGGGACAGCTTCGACTTCCCAAAATTTAGCGACAGTATCTTCCAATAGGGATGTAGAATCTGTCATACAAAACAAGCTATTTACTTCAGAAGCGGGCGAGGAAGGTATGCTTCCCATTAAAGCATATCCAAAAATAGTATTAATAGCAACAGTTTGATCGCTAGCACCCTGGATGCGACCATCAAATAACACTTGGGGGAAAATATCCGCGCCAAGTAAGAAATCAATGGGCCCTGATTGAGCAAGGAGCGGATCAGATAGCTTGAGGTTAGCCAGGTGATTGAAATGTTGCAAAGAAATAATAGAAATAGGTAAATTTTCACAAATTTTGGGAAGTACTACATTACATGTGATTTTCCAATGCTCCACCCGAAGGTACTACATTGGCCAGGAAGCGAGTTTTTTTTTACCTGTAAAATTTTGAATTTTGCCGAATCCTTGCTGTTCCAAGCAAGGTAGGGATCTTTAACGTGCGTGACAACACTCACACACGGGACCTCCATTTTACCTCTCATCCGAACGAGGGTGTATTTTTGCGAAAAATGCTCGCCTAACATTTTTCAAGCGGATCGTGTCGGGATTCGAACCCGGGACCTAGGGCGTAGTAGTCACACACATACCACTACGCCACGGAGCCGCCTGGGAAGTACTACAGCTTGAAAATTAATAATCGGTAAAGAAACATATATTGGTTTGAGCGGGACGGCGACAGCGCGATGCAGAGCTACAGAGCGCATGGAGCCTAAGCCACTAAGGGTAAGGGAATGTGGAGTGATACAAAAACCTAAACGATTCAGACTATTTTGCGAAATAAAAAAAGTCATGCTGCCCGAATCGAGTAAACCGCGAAATCTTTGGAAAGAACCAGAGCAATCTGCAATTTCCACTTTAAAGGTGGAAAGTAAAACGACGGAAGTTTTAGCTAAGGGTTTAAATAAAACGACATTCGAAGTTGACGAACCACTACAGCTAAACGAAGCCGATGATTGCTCAGAGGCAAGAGGAGCGGAAGGCTTGTAGCGGTCTTGAATAGCGGTCACAGCAAAAGCTGGTTTAGACGAAACGCGATCGAAGTGCAATAAGGAATGATGACGTTGATTGCATTGGCGGCATGAAAAAGTAGACTTGTATTTATTTAAAATGTAAGAATTGCTAAGACAATCAATGCAAAGATGTTGGTTTTTTGCAAAGTTGCAGCGATTTTGTGAAGAAAGTTTGACGAAATCATTATAGCGATCAAGATTGTGATCTGGTTTGCAAAGCGGACATTTATCAACATTAAACTTCGTCTGCACTAACATGGAAACGGCAGAACGAGACTTCGACAGGTCGCTGGAATGAATAACTTTGTTTAAATCGGTTCTATGATTTACCGACAAATTCGATAAAGATTTACACGTTTTTTCCAGATAAGCAATTAACTCTGCATAGGATGGGATAGAAAAAGGATCCTGATGCAACTCAAAATTGCGGACAGTGTGCACATCCAGGCGATTTAGGATCATTTGCACCAGGATAAAGTCCCATTCTTCTACCGGCAAATCAAACTTCTTAAGGGCTTGCAAGTTATCAGTAAAAGTGTCTACTAATTCTTGCAAACCTGATGGTCAGAACTCAATTTTGAGGATTTAACAAAGAGCAGAAGTGATGCGGCGAATATTGCGATATTTTTCGCAAATTTTATTATATGCCAAGAAGTAATTTGAGACGGTTAGATCAAAATTTTTAATGGTAAGTAATGCGAAATTTTTCAAAGCGGACTGGAGGTAGCAAAATTTATCGACGTCGGAGAGGTCGTCATTATAGTGAACCAGACTATCAAATCGATCAATAAAGGTTTCGAACGTACTGATATCACCGCCAAATGAAGGGAGAAAAAACGGCGGTAGGATCACTTTGGATTTTGCACTGTGTGAAGGTGCGGATCCACCTTCCACAGGGGAGGCAAGATTGATAGGAAATAACTTAAAATAAAGGGCGTTAACAAGAAAAAAGTATTGTCGAAGTGCTTCCTGATTGAATCCTCTATTTCAAACTAATTATCTGCGTTTTGAGCCGAAGCGATTTCACCAATAATGAAACTATGTTGCTCAAAAAAGTTTTCTTTAATCGTGTCGATGTGTATTAAGCCCGAAAAAGTTTTACAACACAGTCTTGTGAGCGATTTCAAAGATCTCCTGAAGAGAGTTAATTTGCGTGTTTCTTATAAAATACGCATTTTTTAGTCTGATTGCCATGATTAGAAATTACCAAAGCGAAACGAAGAAATACAAGCAGAAAAAATATGCAAAAGCAAAAGGAAACTTTTAATGTATGCACTAATATAAAGCAGGCAATTAGTATTGATTACCGCGCTTTATGTGAAAATTCAGATTAAACACTACTAATAATTTAAAGACCAAATTTAAATATTAATCAACCAAGTATGTAACTATAAAATAATAACTACCAAGATACATAAATGCTAGACCTTGATAAGCGGTATCTAACAACGTAAAGAAATAAAAATTTAGAGCTTGCAGGTGACATTAAGATCCGGCTCAAAGGCCATATATGTTAATGCGGCGGTTAACTTCGATAACCACAGATGGTAAGATAAGTGGACATGTATACGAAAACAATAAGAATAGCGAAAACCTGAGTTATTAGACTTAGCGGTGTTCGAAGAACTAGTAGTAAAAACGTCGACTTTTTTACAGGAGGTCATATCTGTCTAACAAAAAACGATTGCGACGCACAGCATCCTTTTAACTAAGTTTTAGCGGTACATCAATAACACAGAGTAACTTGAAGGCTGAATCGCCACAAATCTAATGACGTTTAATGTTCACAAGGCGAATGCGAGTTTACCTGCAAGCTAACATTGTACTAAGTTATAAATTGAGATTATTGAAACACGTAACAAAATCAATTATCATAGGTTAGATAAGGTTATTGCAAAGCACATTGTGCATTTTTATCAATTATTCATATGCTAATGATGTTATTTAAAATATGCAATTTTAATAAATTAATTTAACTATAAATGCAAACGGAACACATGGATTGTCATCATTATTCGCCCAATAATGGAAATTAGGGAAATTTACAATACCTGCTATAGAGAAATTTGAATCATCCGTCCATAAAATTGATCTTAAAAACCATTCACAACCTAGGTCATTATGGCGCATACGAGAGAACTGGATTCGCAATGCAAAATCTCCTTCATCAATCCCTTGTACGGGTGTGTAGTGGAATGATCGTTTCCCCTTTGCTTTCATGACAGACCACACTTTCCTTTTAGACACAATTAGGTCTTGAACAAAAATTATCTCGTCTACCAACTCCATAAGGTCCCATTTAAAATTTAATGCCATCTTGCAAATGTAGCTTCAGCGGTCCATAACATTCTGCATAAAAACTTGAATCTTCTAAGTTCTACATAGTAACCAGGAACAAAACCTCCACATTGACCATAATCTTGAGGTTGTAATGCCTGGTTGGCGGCTCCGTGGCGTAGTTGGTATGTGTGTGACTACTACGCCCAAGGTCCCGGGTTCGAATCCCGACACGGTCCGCTTGAAAAAATGTTAAACGAGCATTTTTCTCAAAAATACACCCTCGTTTGGATGAGAGGTAAAATGGAGGTCCCGTGTGTGAGTGTTGTCATGCACGTTAAAGATCCCTACCTTGCTTGGAACAGAAAGGGTTCGGCAAAATTTCAAATTTTCCAGGTAAAAAAAAACTCGCTTCCTGGCCTATGTAGTACCTTCGGGTGGTTGTAATGCCTGAATTCGTTGAATGTGACAAAGATGCAATTCATCGCAATGTGGTGTTCTCCGCACAAAGTCTATGATTGTAAAATTATTCAGAACCGCATAAATTACATTTCTTTCAAGGTTGAGATTACCGTCTGCTGTGTGCTTACCAGCATATTAACAGCGGTTGTGTCAGTCCCGCGGAGTCTGAAAAGTGCGCCCAAAAACTCGATGAGAATATTGTCGATTTGAATATATGCGGGGATGTTCCCTAGATGCACGACGAGCGTTACCATTACAGTGACGATACACAAAAACAATATCACCTTATTCAGTTGCACAAAAATTGACATTTTGTATAAAAAAAATCGTATTTTATTACTTTATTCTTTTACAGAAAATAACCTCAAACTATGTGAACAAAATAAGTAATTAACATTTTCATTAGTGACTAGATGCGAATGTACTATTACACTTTTAAAACTTTGATCTCTCATGATTCTGTTGCGAGGTGAAATAGGACCTAAATTTATATAACAATTTCTAATTAGAATAACCTGGGGAAGCTCGATATACAGGGTGGTCCGATTTTCATTAGCCAGCGTATATCTTCTGAACTTTGCAAGATATAGATAAATTTCATTGGAAAAAGGTTTTTGAATGTGTTTGCTCTATAAATATAAGGCATTATGTATTTTTCATGGCCAACTATATTTGAGCAATAATATGTCACTTTAGTTTTTTAAATAGAACACCCTGTATATTTTTCTGAAAAAATATTCTATTTGAAATTGTCTTTACGGCAATATGCCACAATCAATGATTTCTATTCAAAGTGCGGTAAATAACCTAAATAATAGAATTTTAATAGCAAGTCTTATTGTTTCTGTTAACATTGCCATTGCAGTATTTCAGTTGTTTATTCACAATTATCTGTCACATTAATAAGTAAAAGTATTATTGTGTTCTTAATAGTTGTTTCACGCAAAATAATAGAAATGAATTATTCAAACAATGAAAAAGTTGATAAGTTATGCTGTTTTCATAGGTCATACAACAATAAACGTGAAGCTGTAGTTTTATATCGAAACTTATATCCTGACCGTAGACAGCCAAATATAAATACATTTAAGAATTTAGAAAATTCTTTAAGGTCCAATGGTAGGTTTTCAACTACCATACCAGAAATCAAGTACAACATAATGAAGATCGTGAATTGGTTATTTTAGCCTACTTCAGAGCTTATCCTAAAGTCTCTACGAGACAAACTGCAGCTCAATTAAAGAAGACAGATTTTTAATGTTTTAAGGCGTCGTTCAATGAAAGCATTTAAGGTGCGTTTGGTTCAAAATTACATTCCAATGATCCCAATAGCCGAGTTGGTTTTTATATATGAATATTGAATGTGGGAAAAGAATTTCTGTAACAGTATAATTTGGACTGATGAATCTATCTTTTATAAAAATGGTATTTTTAACAGAAAAAATACACATTACGATTTGCAGTGAATGTGTGGATACGTGTAGTAGGTAACCGCATATTGGGTCCGTATTTCTTTAATGGTAGTTTAACCCAAAATAGATATTTGATGTTTTAGCAAACTTCGTTTCAAGATTTCTTAGATGATATTTCCCTACGTATCAGGCGAAACTTATGGTTTCAACACGATGGTGCTCCATCACATAATGGAATCAGTGTTACAACTTATTTAAATAATGAGTTCGATCAGAACTGGATCTGTAATAGGGGACCGATTTTGTGGCGTCCCCGATTGGCCACTCTGTGACGTAGTGGTATGTGTGTGACTACTACGCCCAAGGTCACGGGTTCAAATCCGACACGGTCCGCTTGAAAAATGTTAGACGAGCATTTTTCACAAAAATACACCCTCGTTCGGATGAGAGGTAAAATGGAGGTCCCGTGTGCGAGTGTTGTCACTTTACGTTAAAGATCCCTACCTTGCTTGGAACAACAAGGATTCGGCAAAATTCAAAATTTTCCAGCTAAAAAAAACTCACTTCCTGGCCAATGTAGTACCTTCGGGTGGAGCATTGGAAAAATCACATGTATGGCCTCTCCGATCACCTGATTTGTCAGTTCTCGACTTCTTTGTTTGGGGTTGTTAAAAAGAACGAGTGTATTCTAACTCTACCCCTTTTCAAAATCTTGAAGAATTAATTGCAAAAATAAGAGCAACTTTCTTGCTAATTACCCCGGTCATGTTGCAAAATGCTAGAAAAAATTTAATTATTCGAGTTAATAAATGTTTAGAGTGTAATGGTGAACAATTTGAACATTTATTAAGATAATCAGTTTTCTTGTTAGCTATTATTTTCAGATGTAGGTATAAAAAAATTTCTAATTCATTAGTTTATACAGTAAATAAACAACAATCGGAGTTTCTTATTGGAATTCTATTATTTGAGTTATTTAGCGCATTTTGACAAGAAATCATTAATTGTAGTATATTGCCATAAGAACAATTGCAAGTAGAGTATTTTTTCACAAAAATATACAGGGTGTTCTATTTAGAAAACCAAAGTGACATATTATTGCTCAAATATAGTAGGCCATGAAGAATACTTTATGACTTATATTTGTAGAGAAAATAGATTCAAAAAACTTTTTCCTATGAAATTTTTTTATATCTTGCATAGTTCAGAAGATATACGCTGGCTAATGAAAACCGGACCACCCTGTATATCGGGAACTGACAACACTAGTGTTGCTAGGTGCGTTCTGACGTTTCTAACCTAAAGCTTGACATTTTTGATAGTATACATACTTATAACATTTTACCATATGAACAATATTTGTTTTATTTTGATTGAGGAGAAAATTTCGTCTTGGCCAAAGAATCGAATTAACTCGTGCGATGATTTTTTAAGATTTCCGACGTGGATTATATTGACAATAGTGCCAGAATCAACTTATTTCAACTTTTGGGGAAGAAGCTTCAACTAAAACCACTGTATATCGTTGGTATAGTGAATTCAATCGTGGTCGTAGTTCGCTAGCGGAAGAATTTAAAGAAGGTCGTCCAAAATCGGCTGTTGTGCCAGAAAACATCGATGCTGTACGCGAATTGATAATGCAAGATCGTCATGTGACTTATCGTAAGATATGACAAGTATACATTCAATATTACATGAACATTTAGCTGTGAAAAAGCTATGTGCGCGTTGGATCCCACATAATTTGACAATCGCTCAAAACAATACTCGTGTCGATTGGTGTAAAGAAATTCTCAAAAAATACGATTATTACTTATTCCCGATACACATATCCAGCACCCCTCGTACAACAAAATTCCTATTTTCTGCCCTAGTCAAAACAACAATAGCACACCAAGTAGAGTTTTGACTGATAGTAGATAGTTCAAAGACAACAAACAGTTCTCTCCATTAAGGGAGCATCCCTACCTCCCTTGTAATACAATTTATACACTAACTAATCTGCGGGGCTTCCAAGGTAAAAAATGTGATGAAAATGGTAGAAATAAATGAGTTACTTCAATGTACAGCTCGGGTCCCATCAATTTACTAAAAAGAATGTCAACTCTAACGGAAACAAAGAATTCTAATCACAAAAATAGTTGACAATTTAACATTTCTAAGATTCAGCGTTTTGAGAACTGTTAAACAAGGACTTCTAAAAGAATATGAGTGTATTAATGGTTTTGTACTTTACAATCTTTATTTTCTAAAAAAAAACCATATGATGAATAATTTACCGAAACATTAGCTTATCAAACGGGTTCAGTACCAATTAAATATAAGGAATATGTAGATTTGGAGAAAGTATTACAGCATATCAGATGTATGCAATAAATTTTATAATGAAATTCTTCAGAGGATATGGATTAATCAAGATGACACTGATGATTGTTACAAAGTTGATTATTTATATTTTAAGCAACAGTGTCAACAATTTACCAAGTTTCATTTTTGTGATAGCTTCAAACAGTACTGATGCTGTAGATGGTAAAAGTTGACATATGCTGTACACCGCGTTGTTTTTCCTTTCTTGTTGATTTGAATTACTAAATTACATAGTTAGTACGTGTACGTTAGTTTCGCGATTACAAATAAAATTATACACTTTTCAAAAAATTTTATTCAATACACAGGTTTTTAATAAATTACAAAAGTGAAAAGAAGCAGCAGTTTGTTTAGCCTTCCGAAATCCAGCTTTCGTTGTTATGGTTAGTTATGGAAGGCAATAATATTAGTCCAAGGCAAATAGGAAAAATCTCGAAAAAATTGAGGAACGTAGTTTGAATGCATATTTTGTTAGTGTAAGCCGTTAGAATGAAGTGTACGATCCAACCAAATTCATTTCATTATTCATATTTTTAAACTATCGTCAAAAGTGTGAAAAATGTATCTCGATAGTGGGCGAAGGCTATAATATTTGGAGAAAACATTTTAAATGAAAAGTGTAGCCATTCAAGAGACCTACCAAATGATTTGTCATAGTTTAAATATGTTAATTTGTTTACTTGCAAATGAATTTAAAGTGCCTACAACCTGTTATTGTTTAAACAATAATTGAGATATTGTGCTGAAACCACTTTGAAAATATACCTCTAAAACCTCTTAAGCAGTGAAAGTTTAATTAATCGACGAAATTTACTTAGAAATGGTCAAACCATAACATACTGTTACGGGAAAAAGTAAATTTTACAAGTTGAAAAAATACGTCTCTAAAGTGAGGGCAATCGCTATAAACAACTGGGCGCGCCTTTTGTAATATTTATTCTATTTAATGGGGACAAAAGCCATTCGAAAGCTGCTTTTTCTGAGTCTTTCTAAAAAAACTAAATTTCATCTAAATCTCACAAACTAATAAACGTTTCTTTTTTTCTTGCTCAGCAAAATTTGACATTTAAAGGTGATTTTGAACATGTTGGGGACGGAAATGCAGAGGGTGGTAACTTATTATCTGTAATCAAACTTTTGGCATTGTATGATCCTATTCTAAAAGAGCTTATATACAAGCCCGAAGGCGAAATTAAATACTTAAGTCATGTTAATCAAAATGAACTCATTCATTTAATTTCTGATCGTGTTAAAAACATATTATTAGATGAACTTATAGAGGCTCCGTTTTTTCACTGATTTTGGACACAACGCCAGATATTTCCAAAATTGATCAGTTGAGTATTGTTTTTCGTTATATACAAGTTTAATCATCAGAGTGGAGCACCTAGAGATCTGGTGGTAAAACAAACATTTGTTGGATTCTTTCCCGTGTTTAATCATTCAGCAATTGGATTAAAAGATAGCATTTTCTGTTTTTTTTAGAAAAACATGGTATATACTTAAACAAATGCAGGGTCTAAGCTTATGATGGTGCACGTGTTGTGTCAGGTGTTTAAACGGGCTTCAAGCTCAGATTGTGAATTTAGATAAAAAATGCAAAAATTGTTCATTGTGCAGTTCACATCTTAATCTAGTTGTGAATAATGCTGTAAAAGGTATTTCTGTGGTGACTGTATTTTTGATATCATAGAACATCTTTATAGGGTTTTTCATGCCAGTGTAAAAAGATAGGAAACGTTACATAAAAATGGTATTCTCTCGCAAATTCTTAAGCGTTTATGCCCGACAAGATGGACGTCACGAGATGCAGTCTTGACAACGGTTCGATTTCGCTAAAAGAAATGGTTAACTCGTTAACTGAAATTATTTTAAAATAAAGTGCTAGTGAGGAACAAGCAGAAGCAAAAGGACTTAAAACTCAAATTGAAAGCTTTAATTTTATATTGTTAGTAGTAACGTGGTGTTAGTTATTTTCTTTAATTGACCGTCTTAGTAAATATCTTCAATCAAAAACTATTGATATGAAAGACGCCGAAACGTACTTTATTAACGTATATGTCGAATTAAGGCAATTTAGGGATTCGTTCAAAGAAATTAAGAAGACAAGCGGAAACTTGCTCTTTCCTGCAAAATAGAACCACACTTTCAGAAGAAGATATTTCGGTGTGTAAAAATGCACTTTGATGAAATATGTCAAGACGAAAGCATACGAGATAACGAACGAAAATTTAAAATAGAAGTATATCTTAAACTATTTGACATTCTAATTTCGCAAATGAAAAAACGCTTCGAGTCAAAAACTTTAAACACCGTTAATGACGATGAACTTTATCATTTGTCAAAATCTATTAGCGATGAATACGATAAAGGTTTAATAGATTCCTTTGCTCAACAAATGCTTAGCTTTCGTTCAATTATGAAAAAAGCAATTTCAAATTTTGAAAATATTAGACAGCTAGCAATGCATAATCTATGTAAAAACTACTTTTTCCGCTAGCTATCCTGACGGTTGTACAGCATACATATCATTTGCAGCATTGTCGGTGACAATTGCATCGATCGAGAGATCTTTTTCTAAATTCAAGCAAATTAAGAACTATCTTAGAAGCTCTATGTCACAGAATCGGATTTCAGGACTTTCCAATTTAGGAATAGAAAATGATACTGCTCGAAATATAAATTCTGATACCATAATCGATGCATTTGCTACTTCCAAGTCCCGATCAAAAAAAGCACGTGATTTTTTCAAATAAATTTTTAACTCATTTGTACTTGCAGAACACAACGTAAAAAATTACAACAGACCACTCTAAAATACATATAATTATATTTTGCATACACTTTGAGTTTGAATCATGACAAATTCTATAACGCACCTAAGTTTGACAGTAGTAAATTTTTACTTTCTTTAGAGTATTATGTAAAGGGGTCTGATGTTCTGAATTGGCGGGGGGCGCAATAGTAACAAATTCCGCCACTGGTAACTACACCGATTGGTGAAAGGTACTGTAGTTTCTGAAATCCTCATAAATGTATCACCAAAATGGTCCGTAGTACATACAAAATCAAGAATGTTGAGGTGAAACGACTGGAATCAAATAAAAAGTTCAAATAAACTAATCAGTATTTATTTGGTTATCTAAACAATTGCAAAAATTATAAAAACTAGATAAACTTGAATTGAAAGATAACCCTTTTAATCCACTGGTCTGTGGTTCAAGCTTTACTATTTCGTATATCTTAATATAAATTATTACGTCAAAAATAGTAAGATAATATTAGTAGAAATCACTTAAACGGGTCACAGCTTTTCACAGATCAGTGAAAAAGATGTCATTAAGTTATCTATACTCAACGCAAGCAGATATAATAAAGTAGTCAAAAGTATAACTGACCTTCAAATTATAGTGATTTTGCTAGAATAATTTGTACATTTAAAGTGATAGTTTTTACTTTAAGTGCTAATTATTAAGGGAAAGCTAAATGAATAGGAATTATCTATTCGAGTATTTCAAATATTAGAAAAATTATTTAAATACCAACATAAAACAAAGAAATGCAAATCATTATTGTTTGATATATTTTGATATTTCGCTATGTAATATCGAGGTCTGCAAGTAACAAAAGATTGAAACCACAAGGATAGAAAATATTATATTACAAAAATATGTAAGAAACTCATATTTGAATAACGATAAGTAGAAGAGAAACTGTAGATACGTTAAAAATATTCAGAAACCTATAAGCTCCAATAATCTATAAAAAATATCAACAACGAAAAATAGCAAACAATGTTTAAAGCTAGTCATCAAAACAGAAAAATAAAATCTATTACTGGAAGGAAGTAATTACTAAGAGGTTTCTCAACGTCTACCCTTGTATTAAATAAATATTTATAATTTTACTACATTTCTTTAAGATAAAAGCTCGCTGGTTTGCTGTCGCGAAGCAACCTGGTTTTCAAATTATTTAAACATCACTTCCTGCAAACATAATTCTTAATAATTGTAAGATATCGATAATAAAAATATCGTTTGCCATATATTTCCAAAGCAAACGATCTCACGTTGAACTACTAGTAAGCGATTGCGCTTAGAAGCAATAAAAGTTAAAACAATTTTAATTGTAAGCAGTAAAATTTGAAAGCGAGATAAAATGGATTTAGTTATTATCAATTTATTTCCAAGTTTGGTCAATGTCTGCGTTGTACGTATAAACGTGTGTTACTGTACAAAAATATATTGCGTGAAGAAACTTCATTGAAAATATTTGCAACACATTAGCGTAGTAAAAAAATGCCGCCCGAGCAGGGACTTGAACCCTGGACCCTTGGATTAAAAGTCCAATGCTCTACCGACTGAGCTACCCGGGCTTGAAATATGGAAGCAAATAAAGCACGTGTACACACACTATTTTAAAATAACTATACTAATCTTCCAACGGGACACTTGCCTATTTTAAAAATAAATACAATTTACATATATTTAGCGCTAATATACGCACTACAAAATCCGAAAACAAAAGGCATTTATTTCTGAAATTAGTCATCCGCCAATACCGTACTGATAGGGTAAGCTGATAATTTACTTGTTTAACGATTTTCTAACTGAATTGGTTATTACAAGTAATTATAAAATAATTTAATAGAAGCGTGCGAAGTGTGGCATTCAATAGAATTTAATTTGGGTGAAGCCACTGAAGGCATTCCAATTTCAATAAAATGTTAGTACGCACGTATATTCGCAAATGCAGAAAAGCTAAAGAACAAAGGATTGATGAGCAAAGAGGTACAAACTAAGATGGAAATAGGAAAGACACACACGAAGCATACAAACTAATAAGAATGAATTTTAGGGATATAAGATCATATAGCAAAAATATAAGGGACGCGGAAAGAAACGTCATTATAGAAAATGTACAGAAAGTGGATAGATGGCACGAGTATATAGGGAATTTATATGCACGAGAGGAACTAACAGCATTAGAACAGGAATCAGACATTGAAAATGATGACTTGGGATAGTTTGAATTAGCATTATAAGGGTCTAAAAAATGGTAAGGCGACGGGTACAGAAAAGGTGCAAGCAGAAACTTTAAAAGCCGCCGGGCAAGCAATAACAGAACGTTTCTTCCAACTTGTAAGCTATATATAGGAAACAGACGAGATATCCAGGGATTTCAAACTTAACATCATAGTAATTATATCCAAAAATTGAGTCGCGGATAGATGTGAAAATTTTCGAACAATAAGTTTGACAGAACACGTGTCAAAAATATTAACTAGAATTGTACACCGGCGAATGGAAAAACGAACTGAAGAAATACTAGGAGAAGATCAATTTGGGAGGGGAACACAGGAGGCTATTTTAGCTCTGAGGGCGATACTGGAAAAAACAATACAACAAAAGGAAAGCGTGTATATAGGGTTTGTAGATCTGGAAAAAGCATTGGACAATGTAACATGGAAAAAAATGTTTGAAATACTCAAAAAAGGGTCGAATGAGTTTTAGGAATAGACTGATAGTACATAGCTTCATCATCATCATTAGGTCTTCAGTTCTAGAACTGGTTGGACGCGTTCCCTCATTGTTTCCTAGTCTAAACCAACCTACACATTTCCCTGAAATTTGCACAGTCTGCATCTATCACCATGTGTGTGCGAAAGTCTGATCTCGGTCTACCTCTACCTCTCTTTTCCTATCACTGCTTGTAATATATCCCCTACTATTCCCCAGAAATGCCTTAGAACGTATCCTGTCCTTTAATTTCTCCTATTTTTTTCGTTTTCCAAAGATATCTTTATTCCTCTACTATTTCTACAACCTATTTGTTATTAATTTTGTCTGTCCATGCTACCATCCTCATACATCTGAAGCACAACATTCCAGTAGGCTTCTATCTCTTTCTGTCTGCTTTTTCTACTAACCCTTTTGCATAGATGTACTGTGCTGTGCTCCACTCTATGCTTTGAACAGTGGTACATAGCTTATATAAAGAATAAACAGTGGTTATAGAATTAGATCAGGAACGTGGAGAAGTAAATATTAGGAAAGGGGTGAGACAGGGATGTGACCTATCCCCATTAATTTTTAACTTGTAAATTAAAGAGGCAATTAATACTGTCAAATGCAGGAAGACATTTGGAATTACTATGCAGGGACAAAAGATTAATATGCTTAGATTTGTAGATAATATGGCGGTATTAGGATCTAGAAAAGAAGAGTTTGTCACGTTACGTAATTCGTGGCAGTCCCTGTTCGGGCGCCAAAGTTATGCTACGTTGGCTCGTAGTCATGTGTAACACAAACAAAATCAAAGAAATGACCGGGCTCAATCGGAGATTAGGGGGGGTTGTAGAAAGCAGACCAGCATACCATGTACGCGGCTGTAAGGAGTTAGTGATAATACCTGCAAGAAAAATAGTCAAGCAAACCTGAAAAAAAAGGAAAAAGCATAGCAGCAATGATAAGTCTAAATTATTCAGTACTTTGTAGAATGAATAAAAACTGTTTGTATAATATATATACTATAATCACGATAAAAACATTATAAAATTTTTTATTACAAAGTGAGGTAATATTGGGGAGTAGCAGAAACGTTTCCTCACACACCAATTAAACATAAATCAGACAAAATGTTAACAAAAGATAAATAGGTAAGACACAATAGATATGAGTAATTCAGTAGGATTGATTTCTTTTTTTTTCTTTCTTTTTTTTCTTTCTTAATAGCAGGCAAGTCTATTGTAAAAGGTATCAGAACGACAAAGATATGGTAAAGCAACTGATAGATATTTAAAGTAATAACAAGTAGAAAATAGTTCAACTTACAAAAAGTCCTTCAGTAACGCTTCCTTGCAGTTGAAGTGTGGGATTCATGATGTCCTGCACTAACGAAGCACTTCACCCTTGACTGTGAGGGTGTTGATGGAATTTCTACACTTTACACTAATCACACCTACGTATTTCACTGGTGTTAGCAGCAGACATTATCATGCTGATGGAACTATGTAGCATTGATAAATTCTTGTTAATTCTATTTCCTGAGACAAAAATTTCGAAATCTTTTGTAACACAAATCGTAAAAAAAAATGGTAATAAAAATTTAGAATCACGCTTTCAAGGCACGATGTAATGCATTAAACTAACAGTAACGCGAGGTGTTTTATTTGCTACCTATGGTAACAAAGAAAAATCTAATGCTTTTAAATAACGAAAATTTGCGCAAACAACGATCTATTTTAGATTCGTTGGGGTTAGAAAATTCAGAAACTACAGTATCAACTGTCTTTACAAGTGAATGAGATACCTGTTTATAAGAAGCAACCTTTTTCTACTAAACCTGCTACAACTGTATCATCATTTGTTTTGAAGCACTCAAGCTTAAAACTGTATTTGGATAATCCAAAGTATGCACTACTCTGATAACAAAAGGACCACGAAAACTAGATCGCACACACAGTTCAAATATAAAAAGACAAATCAACTAAAAAAACACAATTAGTAAAGCAACGCGTATCACTAAGTCAATGTTCCGTAAAACGCACGACAAGTTCTATCACTTTTATTTACAACAGAAAAGCAACAAAAAAACCAATTAGTAATGCAACGCGTATCAATAAAACCGTCCGTCTCTGACCTTACCACAACACTTGTGGTCAATCAAACACGTTACATATAAAGCATACTTCCTTCAAAAAGGAATTAGAACTACACACTGCTACAGTTAATATACGACTTTTATTTCACAAGAAAAACAACTAAAATCGTGCCGCGCTTGTTCAGGAACAATTCGAAATTGATACCGCATTAATTATCACTCTTGTCAAAGCAAAAAGAAACAGTCTTTTCCACGTAATTAATATATAGGAACCAAGAACGAACTACGACTGCTCATCTGTTTATATCAACTCGTTGTTACCATGAACTCTTGTCGACTCTTATCTCGACTTTGTTAATAACATAAGGCACCTCCAATAAGTGAATGCACCATCATATCTAATAACTAATTACAGTTGTTTATCATTTTCGATACGTTGGAAAGTACTTTACGAAGAATCCTATTTAAAACTCGTTCCTTGCAATTTATTTATTAATGAAAATCAATCTTCAATTAAACTACTTTTAAAATTAATACACGCGAGTTAAATTGCATACAAATCTGAGAACTATTCGACAGTATTTACTTTATACAAACAGCAATCCAAAAACGATGTAATTTTACGAATTGGGAAATAGCGTAAAATGTTAAGCTATTAAAAATGCCCGTTACAAGTTAGAAGCTGCTCTTAATGAAATGGATACAGTTCTAACAGAGACATACGGTATGAAAATTAACAAAAATAAAACTAAAGTACTAGTATGCAAAGAAGGGGAAATAAATCAAAAACAAGAATACAAATAGGTAACCAGAACTTACAAAAGGTTGAGGATTTCTGCTGCCTAGAAAAATAACGCGAGATAGGAACAGCGCAAAAGATATAAAACAAAGATTAGCACAAGGTCGTGCTACATTTGACAAGAAAAAGCAACAACTGTGTTCAAAGACAACAAACATAGAAACAAGGAAAATATTGCTTAAAACATACGTGTGGAGCACAGCACTGTACAGCTGTGAAGCCTGGACAGTAGGTGAAGCTGACAAAAAAAAGGTAGAAAGCCTTTGAAATGTGGTGCTACAGACGTATGATGAAGATATCATGGACAGACAAAGTTAAGAACAAAGAGGTACTAGAACTGGTGGGGAAAGAAAAAATATCTGGAAAACAGTATAAAATAGAAGAGATAGGACGATAGACCACATACTAAGGCATTGTGAGGTAGTGCGAAATATATTAAAAGTAGATATAGGAAAAAAGATAAGTAGAGGTAGACCTAGGTTAAACTATTACATACAAATACTGAAAGATGTAGGCAGTGGGAATTTCAGGGAAATGTGTAGGCTAGCTCAGAATATAAATCATTGGAGGTACGCATCCAACCAGTCCCAAGATAGAAAAAACTAACGACGAAAAAAAAACTTTAGTTAAACATGATGATTATTATTAGCAACTACAAGTATTGGTTGTGCAATATTATCGAATAATGTTAATTGTGCGAAAGGATTTACTGGAAAAATAGTAATTCGGCAAATGTCTAAGTGTTGGGGATCTTGGCAGTCACGGGCTGCTTTACCCCCTCACACACCTTACATTTGATTTTCCAATGCTATACTCGAAGCTACTACATTGGCCACGAAACGAGTTTTTTTTACCTGAAAAATTTTGAATTTTGCCGAACGCTTGCTGTTCCAAGCAAGGTAGGGATCTTTAACGTGCGTGACAACACTCACACACGGGACCTCCATTTTACCTCTCATGCGAACGAGGGCGTATTTTTGTGAAAAATGCTCGCCTGACATTTTTCAAGCGGACCGTGTCGGGATTTGAACCTGAAACCTAGGGCATAAAAGTCACACGCATACCAACTACGCCACGGAGCCGCCTCCTCCTTCACATACCCCTGAATCTCTGTAAAATAGGACATATCATTAGAAAACAAATAGGTTATAGAAATAGTAGAGGAAAAAAGATATCTGTGAAAAACAACAAAAATAAGAGAATCAAAAGGGAAGGATACGTTCTGAAGCATTTTTGGGAAATAGTACGGGATATATTACAAGCAGAGATAAGAAAAAAAAGGTAGAGGTAGACCTGGATCAGACTATCGCAGGCAGATAATGACAGATGCAGACTGTGCAAATTTCAAGGAAATGTGTTGGTTAGTTCAGAATAGGAAACAATGAGGGTACGCATCTAACCAGTTCCAGGACTGAAGACCTAATGATGATGACACACGTATATTAATTATGATAGCATTCACAGAATTTTTTTATTTCTTAAAAAGGATCTTTCATTAAGAGTGATACTTTTTAAAATTGTAATACCCAGTTTCTAGTATATTTTTTGTGTGCTTCGATGTGTAAAAATATCCAGTACAATGTGTAGTTACATCATGCCGCGACTCACGATTCCTGAATGTTTAGAAATCATTAAAAATTTTTACCAAAGTGACAGCTAGGTTGTGGGTCTCGTCGTTTGTTCACCAGAGAATTTGTGGCCATCACCGTTTCTCATTTAGACTAGACGCCGCACTGTAAACAAACTCGGGCGGGATTTTACTCTACACGAGCAGAAGCTTCCAAGAAGAACGCGTAAAGTGCGAAGTGAGCAAAATATCGCAGTAGTAGGGGTCAGTATTGAGGAAAAATCGAATATAACAGTTTCAAAACAATATCTACGATTGCAACTATTTAAGACATTAACTTGGCGAATCTTGCTAAAAAATTTAGCCCCGTATCCATACAAAGTTGAATCGACTCGAGAGTTGTAAGCAAACGATCACAGACTGCGCCGTGAGATCGCTGATCGGACCGTACAGCAGTCAAAAGCTTATCCGAATTTCAGTGAAAAAAATTATCTCAGATGAGACGCATTTTTGTCTTAGTGACTTCATTAATAAGCAAAATTGTCGTTATTGGAACGAGAAGAACCCACAAATGTTTCGTGAGGTGCCATTGCATTCAGAAAGCTCATTGTGTGGTGCGATTTTTGGCGCGGCGGCGTATTGGACATTATTTCTGTCGAGATGATGAGAGAAGAACCTTTACCACCAGAGGCAACCGCTACAGATCCATGTTACGCAAATTTTTCTGGCCAGAATTTGATACCATAGATATCGAAAACATGTTATTTCAGCAGGATGGTGATACATCAAAGTCCAATTCTATGCTGGCAACCAACAAACTTTGGAATATTAGGGGACGAATATTCGTCAGAGGCTATCACAGACATAACGCAAGCAATGTTGTACGGAGTGATTAACAATTGGAGTCATCGTATGAGTCAGTGGTTCAGAACATAGGATAAACATGGTGGTCGGCAACAACCATGCCTACGTTGGAAAAAGTAAATATTCGCAGTTGCAAAGAGAACATTTCTATTTCTTGTGTTTTCATTCTAGAGTTTTCGCTCCTTATCCCCCCCATTTCCTTTATTTGTGACCCAAAAATTCTATTGCATTTTTTTGTATTTTGTGCAACATAAGGGAAGACACTGTCGCTTCCTTTATACCGCCTTGATTATAGTGGTGTGAATATACCGTATATATCTTTCTGTTATCTATTTTTGATGTCTTTGGATTGAGTATATCTACTTTTGAAAATAGCAGAGCCGTGGTTTGGTTTTTGTTTCATTTGCTAAGCAAGGGAGGTCCTTCAGACTTTCTGTTCCTTTCATTTGGGGACATTTCTCCCTCTCCCTCTTCTATAGGACGCTTGTCCGAAAACTTAACTTTTTCACATCCCGCAATCTCTTTTTCCGCCCTCTTTTTCGTCCGACGGGCCTGTCTAAAGTCCCAAAGGCCACCATCTGTAACAAAAGAGTGGTGCTTCCCAACTTCGGGTTACTGACACCATTTTGGCAAGTTTAATAGCGTTTTTCTATTCACCTCGTTCACCATCTTTTGTTCAATGCGAGACTTTCTTCTTCTCTTTTCGCCTTGGAAGCTACTACGGTATCCAACTGAATCTAATTTCTTCTTTTAATAGTTTCTCCTATATCTAATCTACCTTTTCTTTACTATTAGTCGCAGTATGGTCTGGGGACTAGGCAAGTCACGGCACTGGGCCATATTATGCAGACCTCGTTTTCAGCAATGCGTTTCCACTGTTCTTGCCTTTAGCGATGGCAGTGTTTTCGTTGTTAATTTCTTTGACGATGGAATATTTTGTCGACTCCACGGGCGATCTTGTACCCGCGGTAAACCCGTTCTATGCGTGTTCAACAGAACGAGTATCGCGTTTCGAACCTTTATTTTAGACACAAGAAAATTCCCTTTAACGGTCCTACGAAACCACTCTTTGGATGTAGTTTTAAATATACCGATGTCTTTGTTTTAGGTTTTTACCTTTATCTTAGAGTTATCGTTAGGAATTGTCTTGAAGGTACTAGGTACTAGGTACTACAAAATTTATTTGGTAACTGATTAGCCGTTACAAAAAAAAATCAGTGGACTCCAGAATAACATAAAATTATTAACATTTTCCATAATTATCCCCCTTAATATTTCTAAGGTATACAAAAAATTTGCAACACATTAGCGTAGTAAAAAAATGACGCCCGAGCAGGGACTTGAACCCTGGACCCTTGGATTAAAAGTCCAATGCTCTACCGACTGAGCTACCCGGGCTTGAAAACTGTTGATGAGGGCAAATAAAGCAGATAGATGTACACACGCTGTTTCTAAATACCTACACTAAGCTTACAACGAAACACTTACATTTTTTTAAGCATAAATATGATTTACTTAAATGTATTTAGCCTTAACGTACGCAGTACAAAATCCAAAAAATGGAAGACATTTATTTCTGAAATTAGTGAACCACCAATATCGTACTGATATGCAAGCGGATAATTGGCTTGTTTAACAACTTTGTAACTGAATTTGTAACTTGTTATTTCTAGTTATTATAAAATAATTTAACAGAAGCATGAAAACTGTGACACTCATCGTAATCATCATTAAGTCTTCGGTCCTAGAACTGTTAGACGCGTACCTCTTATTCTGAGCTAACCTACACATTTCCCTGAAATTCCCAGTTTGCATCTTTCACTATCTGCGTGCACTAGGCTACTATGATCCCCCACACTTGGAACATTTACCGAATAGTTTTCCAATAAATCATTTCGCACAATCAAGGTTAGTGGAAAATATTGCAAAACCAACACCCGTATTTGTTTCTAGTACTCATCAGATTTAAGTGCAATTAGTTTTTGTCATTAGGTTTTCCGTCTTGGAACAGGTGGGACACCACTGATTTCTATTCTGAGCTACCCAACATAGTTCCCTGACATTCCTACAGTCTACATACAGCTCGGTGATCCTTCTATTGTTTTCTAAATATATGTCTTTTTCACCAATATTCAGTGGTATGTGGGGGGGATCTGATAACTGGGCACAACGCCCTGAAAGCGTATTTGCAAAGACTCGATTTAACCGACAACGACCGCTGCGAATGCGGTGAGAGCGCAGAAAGCGCAGAGCACGTGCTCTTCGACTGCCCGCTTGAGGTGGCAAGTCGAGAGTTAGGTGATAGAAAATTAGTTGTCGTAGGGCTAGCATGGCCAAAGAGCCTAGAGGAAGTCGGGGAAGTGGCTGACCAGAAGGCGTTCTGGACAGCCTTTAAAGAATTTGCGGGAAGGGTCGCGAGATTAGATGGCGATAACCGCGGGTAAATCGGTGGAGGGGAGAATTGAAAAACTTTGGATTATGACTTGGCATGAAAATGATATATGAGCAAGTACTCCTATATTAAAAAATTAAAAATTATAAAAAAATTATAAAAAAAATTTAAAAACCCAAAAAGAAATAACCATATGTCTTAATATGCACGACAAACCCCTACACCAATCACTATCTCACCTTATACGCACGGAAAATCGGAATTGGAAATTAACAAAAAACAAATAAATAATAACCAAATAAATCTTAAATTAAATTAATAAAATAAACAAAGAAATAAAAAAAATGAAACCGCGCATCCCCCAGGACTTAAGTGTAGTGATCGTGACCTTCCGAACGTTTAGTGCATAACCACCAGGATTTAGCAGTGCATATTATCCATCTACCCTAACAGTAAATTACAAATAGATGTAGGCAGACGACCAGATCTTCGGATGATGGAAAACTTTTTATCGGGGTAAGAATAAAATTGTGGCGGCTGTACTCGCATAGGCATTGATTTATATTAACAAGCAGACTTTGCAATAATCTTGAACTAGCACGTTTCTAGTGTAATGGCGCTAGCCGACATAATGTTTATGCGTGTGGATCTGATAATTTGGGTGTTGCTATTTGATGCACTGGTATATGCTTAATGCTTATTTAGATATCTATTTATATTTATTTTATATTTATATTTTACATTTATTTTATATTTATTTATTTTTGCATGTACTTTATTATATTGTGGCTTGATTTGTTTTGTTTAAGGTTCTGCCGCCTATTCTTGGTTGCAGTATCTATAAGAAGAAATATTGTTATTATAATATAAATCAGTTAAGGAACGATAGGGAACGTTAGGGACTAATATAGTATAGACTTAAAATAAAATACTTAGAGCAGGGAGCACGAATTTGTAAATTTATAGAGCATGCAAAATAGCTGGATTCACTATTTAAATATCTGGCGAATGCTTAGAAATTTGAATCCATTTTTAGATTAGTTAGCAGAGCTGGCAACTGCTATGCGGTATTACGGGTCCCTCCCCTTTTCAATTTTGCTTGTGTCTTGTTGACCGGACACACTCCAAAATCAACGCTAGGGATACCATTATTTATACCCTATTTTTAGTGTTAGTTTCAGGTTGTAGATTTTTATTTATGATCAATTAATTTTAAGTTAGATTTAACTTGAAGAACGTTTATTTCGCGTTTAAACCAAATGTGGTACCTTCGGGTAGAGCATTGGGGACGTGATCGCAAGCATAGCGGCCCTTATTCACATTATAAGGTATGTGAAGGGGATTAAGCAACCTAACAATTACCAAGATCCCCCCCTACGCATTGTGTTATTCAATACAATTTAATCCGGGTGTAGTCACTGAAGGCATTCCAATTTCAATAAAATATTAGCACGCACGTGTATCATTTATGATAGCATACACAGAAATATTTTTATTTCTTATAAATGGACTTTCTTTAAGACTGATACTTTTAAAAATTGTAATTTCCAGTTTCTAATATATCTTGTGTGTGCTTCCAGGTGTAAAAGATCCAGTTTCATTATATCACGACTCACGATTCCAGAACGTTTAGAAATCATTAAAAAATGTATACCAAAATGGCAGCTCAGTTGTGGGTGACTCGTTTGTTCACCAGAGAATTGAGTCGCCATCACCGTTTCTCTATTCAGGCTATACGCCGCACTGTGACCAAGTTTGGGCGAGATTTCATTCTACACGATCAGAAACCACCAAGAAAACAACGTGAAGTGCAAAGTGGGGAAATTAAGGTGGCAGTAGCGACCAGTATTAGGGAAGAATCGTATAAGCCAGTTTCAAGAGAATCTCAACGGTTGAAGCTATTTGAGACATTAACTTGGCGAAACTTGCTAAGGGATTTAGCGCTGCATCCATACAAAGTTGTATCGACTCAGGAATTGCAACCAAACAATCACAGCACTGCGTCGTGAATTCACTGATTGGGGCGTACAGCAGTTAGAAGCCGATCCTGATTTCAGTGAAATAATCATCTCAGACAAGATGCATTTTTGTCTTATTGGTTTCGTCAATACGCAAAATTGTCGTTATTGTAGTGAAAAGAACCCACAAATGTTCCATGAGATGCCATTGCATTCGGAAAAAGCGCAGTGTGAAGTGCCGTTTATGGCGTGCCGTGTCCTTGGATCTTATTTATGTCGAGATGATGAGAGAAGAACATTTACCACCAATGACAACCCCTACAGATACATGATACCCGCATTTCTCTGACCAGAACTTGAGACTACAGATATCGAAAACATGTGATTCCAGCAGGATGGCGGTACGTATCACACAGCTGGTGCTACGCTCGGTTTGTTGAGGGAGAAGTTTGGCGACCGGATTATCTCAAGATGTGGATTTGTGAATTGGCCGTTGCGGTCGTGTGATTTAACACCTGTAGATTTTTTGTTTGAGGCTACCTCAAATTACAGGTCTATGCTTGCAAGCAACAAATTTTGAAACATTTGAAGGCGAATATTCATCAGGCTTTTGCAGACATAACGCAAGTAATGTTGGACAGTGTAATTAACAATTGGAGCCATTGTGAGTGTGTGTGTGTGTGTGTGTGTTCAAAGCCGTGGAGGATATTTAAACGATATCTTGTTCAGAACATAACTGCAACGTCTAGCTTCAAAATAAAGCACAATTTACTTTGATACGTTGGTTTTTTCATCAAATTTTCAAAATATCACTTAATGAAAGACCCTATACATATCTGGGATATGAAACTTTAAATCCTTAATTCATTTTCGGGCGAAAACAAATATTTCAAGAAAATACATCGGTCTTGGAAACATTAAACAAAAAAATTCAGACACTGCAATTGCGTAATTTATTTATTTCGCTGCACGTCGCTACGGCAAATTTTCAATTTTATGTTACTTGGGGTTCACCCATAGTCTCCATGTACAATGATGTTAGATATAAACCCGTCCACGCCACTGATGTGTCGTGTAGTTATGTATGCGGTACACCCGAACCACCCTTTTAGTCAGTTGAGTGCTAGACGCGTTACCGTGATGTTGGTTACTCGTTTTCGCTGTGAACGCGACGGTTATTAATTATGTAATAACGAATGTATCGTTTATTATATGTATATATAATTAGCCTGTGTCGGCTCCTACGTTATTTACACGATTCAGTTTATTTGTATTAATGTTTAGTACAACAATAAAGTTGTTTACTGCGTGTGCTAATTCTTCTGTGTTTAGAAATGCTTTGCTACGTTTAAGACCGGACATGCGTCCTTGTCTAACCTATGCGGTCTATCAGGTTATGCGGCCAGACCCTCAGGCAACGCAGGAAACAGATGTGTAAATACATCGTCGTTTAAGCTTATTTTGTATCGACTGTACATAAGTTGGAAATATTTTGTTAAGAACTTTTCAACATGAATCTAGCGAATGTTTCGCGGTTTGAAATGCTCAACAAACACAATTATGATACTTGGAAGATTCAAATGGAAGCTTTATTAACTAAAAATGACGCGTGGGGTTTTGTGACCGGAAGCAACCGTAAACCAGTCCCTATAGAGGATGATGCTGATTCCAAGAAGGAACTTGAAACTTGGTTAAGAGGTGACGCGAAAGCTAAATCGGAAATTATTCTTTCGATCTGTCCCTCTGAGTTAAAGCAGATTAAAGGTTGTAGTACGTCTAGAGATGTGTGGTTGAAACTTGAAGCTATTTATCAATCTAAAGGTCCCGCAAGGAAAGCAAATTTACTTAAACAACTCACATTACAACGAATGAACGAAGGCTCTGATATCAGAGAACATATTGATAAGTTTTTTGATGCAATCGATAAATTGTCAGAAATGGATGTAACAATAAATAACGATTTACTTGCAATCATGTTATTGTACAGTTTACCGGCTAGTTTTGAAAATTTTAGATGTGCAATTGAGTCGAGGGATGAATTACCCAACCCTGAAGTATTACGGATAAAAATACTCGAAGAAAGTGATGCTAGGAGGAGCAGTGACACACAAAATGCATTATATGTCAACAAAGAATTCAACCAGAGGCGTAACCGGAATGAAGTACGACCGGATAATAATAAACCTACTGGGAATAGTGCGTCTTCGAATGAAAGCACGAATAAGAAAAATTCTTTCAAGTTTCGTTGTCATAAGTGTAGAAAGATTGGTCACAAAGCTTCTCAGTGCCACAATAACAAGAAACAGGCAAACTATTCTGAAGGTACCGAGCAGCATGTGAATTTGTTAGTTTCTGAAGTGAATCAAATAAGTGCTTCAAACAACTACATGAAGTGGTGCTTAGATAGTGGTGCTACGTCGCATTTATGCAAAGAAATTGGTGATTTCAAGGACCTGGAATGTACACAGGGTGTCCTAAAATTGGCCAATGATGCGTCCACAAGTATAGCAGCCAGAGGTAGAGTAATGTTTACCACCGAAGTACAAGGTGAGTCTAAAATATTATTCTAAATGACACGTTACACGTCCCCGATTTACGCACTAATTTGTTGTCAGTCAGCAAAATTACAAACGCTGGATATGATGTACTTTTTAAGCGCGATGGTGCGACAATCTTTGGAAAAGATGGAACTATAACCCTAATTGCTGAGCGAATCGGTGATTTGTATTACGCTTGCGAATCGGAAAACGCGATGAATTTAGCAACGAATGACGTAATAGAACAATCAACTGATAGTCTATTGTTATGGCATAAACGATTGGGTCATTTAAACTTTAAGGACCTCATTGATTCTGCTAATAAAGGGATCGTGACGGGAATTAACCTAAAGTTCAATATCGGAAATGACTATCCAAAATGCGAAATATGCACAAAATGCAAGATGACTAGGGCTCCGTTTCCAAAGAAATCAGAGAGAAAAACCGAAATGTTAGAGCTTATACATACGGACGTTTGTGGTCCAATGCGTGTCAAATCGAACGGGAATTCAAAATACTTTGTTGTATTTATTGATGATTATTCACGCTGGTGTGAAGTTCGTTTTGTAACCGCAAAATCGGATGTTATAAAAGTAACTGAAGAATATATACGTTTTGTAGAGAAACAAAAAGGTCGACGCGTAAAGTGCATTCAATCGGACAATGGTACAGAATTCGTCAATAAGGAATTTGATTGCATGCTCAAACAACGTGGTATAGCTAGGCGATTAACGGCTCCATACAATCCAGAGCAAAACGGAATTGCAGAACGAAAAAATCGGACTTTGCTCGACACAGCTCGTTGTATGATTACCGAATCGGGTCTACCAAGCTCTTTTTGGGCCGAGGCCGTGAATACAGCCAACTATATACGAAATCGCGTACCGTCTAAAAGCCTGAACGGCAGTTCCCCATACGAATTATGGATGAACAAACGACCGAACGTGAAACATTTTAAAGAATTTGGTTGTAAGGTATTTAGTTTGAACAGGAATCCTAATAAAGGTAAATTCGAGAAGAGAGCGCGAGAAGGAAAATTTATTGGATACTCTGAAGAATCAAAGGCCTACAAGGTGTGGCTTATTCAAGAAGGAAAGATTGAAATCAGTCGCGACGTTAATTTCTTTGAAGGCAAATATACAAAAATCTTAGATGAACCATCGGACATTCTCTTAGAAACTGAAATTATCAATCGTGAAATTTCTAACGATGATGATTATGAAAGTACATCAAGTGATATTGAGAATCATCTTGATGAGGAAGTAGAGGATCCAGGTCTAGTTAGAGGACCGGGCAGACCGAAAATAATTCGATCTGGTCTCAGGGGTCGTCCTAGAAAAGTATACAGTATGATGCCCGAAGGAAATGCTTCTTCTGAAGCGTTGGAATGTTGTTTTAATTCTGAAGTGCCGATGAGAGATGCTTTAAACTCTAAAGACGCCGTTGAGTGGTATAAGGCGATGGAGGAAGAAGTTTCGTCCATAATTAAAAACGGTACTTGGAACTTAGTTGATCGACCACGTGATGGAACTGTAATTGGAAGTCGAATGGTTCTCCGAAACAAGTTGGATGGCGACGGAAATCTTGTTAGAAGGAAAGCGCGACTAGTGGCACAAGGCTTTAGTCAGGAACCCGGTGTTCACTTCAACCAGACGTTTGCGCCTGTAGCTCGTTTAAGCTCAGTGAGACTTCTTTCGGCAATAGCTTCACATTATGGAATGAATATGCATCAACTTGATATTACGTGTGCGTTCCTGAATGGAGAACTAGAGGAGACTATTTATATGCAACCTCCGAAACAATTAGCAAAAGTTCTCGAGATGATTATAATGGACAATAAGCCAAATTTAGCAAACATTGCACGTGATATGCTAAAAGAATTACAAATTGGCGACAAAGTATGCTTGTTAAATAAGTCTCTATATGGACTGAAACAAGCAGGTAGGAGCTGGTATGCGAAGTTAACTAAAGTATTACAAGAAAGTGGAATAAAACCCACCAATGCGGATCCATGCTTATATCGTGTTGGTCAAGGGGAAGAGCTACTATTAGTTTTATTTTACGTTGACGATATTATTATAGCTTCGAAAGATATAAAGTCTATTAATAATCTGAAACAAAAGTTATCAAATAAGTTTGAAGTTAAAGATCTAGGTGAAATAGGAAACTGTTTAGGTATTGAGTTTTCTAGAAATAAGGATAGAATCACTTTAAACCAGAAAGGTTACATCAGAGAATTGCTTGAAAGATTTGGCATGATGGATGCTAAACCCGTTGGTACACCTTTGGATCCAAATGTTAAATTATCTAAACCAACCGAGCCCGCATCTGAAGATGAGGTGGGGTTACCATATAGGGAATTGATTGGTGCTCTTAACTATTTATCTGTGGCTACAAGGCCGGATATAAGTTTTGCTGTGAGTTACCTCAGCCAATTCAATAACTGTTTTAGAAGAGTTCATTGGGTGGCAGCAAAACGAGTTCTTCGTTACCTGAAAGGAAGTGCAGAATTAGGGCTAACATACTTACCTACCAGTGAAACGCTGAAAGGATACGTTGATGCCGACTGGGGTAGTTGTCCTATCGACAGGAGATCGTTTACTGGTTACACGTTTATGTTGTCAGGATGTCCTGTTACTTGGGAATCGAAGAAACAGCGGACTGTGGCATTATCCTCCACAGAGGCTGAATACATGGGTATGACGGAAATTGCTAAGGAAGCCATTCATATTCGTAGATTTCTAAATGAACTTGGCTTGGAAAGTCTTGCTAAATTGACAGTATTTAACGACAGCATGAGCGCGTTAAAGTTAGCCAGTAATCCCGTATATCATGCAAGAAGCAAGCACATAGACGTGCGATATCACTTTATTCGTGAGGCCTTAAGCGAAAATCAATTTGACTTGAAGTACATTTCTACCGTTATGATGCCCGCGGATATGCTTACAAAATCGTTAACCAAGAAGAAGTTTGAAGATTGTCTCTCGTTGATGGGTTTGAAGAAAACTTCAAGTGTTGATTTAGTGTCGGTCGCGTGTGTCGCAAGGGGGAAGTGTTAGATATAAACCCGTCCACGCCACTGATGTGTCGTGTAGTTATGTATGCGGTACACCCGAACCACCCTTTTAGTCAGTTGAGTGCTAGACGCGTTACCGTGATGTTGGTTACTCGTTTTCGCTGTGAACGCGACGGTTATTAATTATGTAATAACGAATGTATCGTTTATTATATGTATATATAATTAGCCTGTGTCGGCTCCTACGTTATTTACACGATTCAGTTTATTTGTATTAATGTTTAGTACAACAATAAAGTTGTTTACTGCGTGTGCTAATTCTTCTGTGTTTAGAAATGCTTTGCTACGTTTAAGACCGGACATGCGTCCTTGTCTAACCTATGCGGTCTATCAAATGAACACCACTCCGTGTATTTTCATTCAATATCCTATACAATTTCTTCACAAAAAGACTATTCAAATTCTAGGTCAAAGTAACGTTTATCCATTATAAATTGATGTGATTTCACGTGACCAGCGGGGTTGATATCTACTCTCCTTGCAGTGGTTTTCCATTGCATATTAGAAGTGGTGCCATAATTTCGAGCACTCACATCCATCGTACGTACTTGTTTACTTCAATTATGTCACATATTTTATAATTTTATCAAAATGATCGTATTTAATATCAATTTATTTTTGTTTGGGTGAAAGGTGAATTAACAGAAATAACCAAAGTTTTTGATAGATAAAGCTCGAGTACATGCTAAAGATTCGTGAAATGGACGCATCTTTGTAATTAGAGTTTATTCTATTTATCGTCCGACATAGTTGGGACGGATACAATGATTATGTACTCGGATACCGAGTAACGGATACTTAAAATGTATTCGAATACTTCTTAAAAAAGTCCGGATACTTTACCCTAAAAATGTACTCGAATACAAGTATTCGAGTACTTTTTTGGGATACTGAGTACGGATACTAGTCGCAAAATATCTTAAAATAATCAGGAAATGTAATTTTCTCGTATCTAGGCAGGTTCTTTTTGAAGTGTTAATTAACGTTTGAGCTTTTAATAAAGTTAATGATTTAAAATTGTGATTTCTTGCGAATACCTTGGCGTAATCTATGTCTGTTTGACGGTTATGCCTTAAAATTTTAAACCTAATAACGTTTTCAAATATCGCGTTTAGTACTTAATATATAAATAATTTATTTTCGTGATTAGTCTTGTACAGATTAACTTATTTTAAAATACCATGAGATTTGTTAAAATTTTTTTAATAAATGACTTCCAGTCATCTGTAAACTGTCTTTACCGAATACATTTTTTTTACAATAAAGTTTATTCATCGTTTATGTAAATTTCCTTAGAATAATTACTCGCAATTTTAATGACTTTAAAATATTTTTCTTACAGTGATTTTTACATATTCATTTAAGATTTGGATGTTTCATAATAATTTTTTTTCGTTTTAATAGTAAATTTTTATTTAGATAAACTTTTGTAAAACTTTCTATTTGCATATTTTGTTTACTTACTTATTAACTTAACCTATCATTTGATAATTTTTATTCGCCGAGTTACTAATAAAACTTGGACTCTTTCTAGAGATTTTTTCGAAAATTAAATTAAAAATTTTAACATAAGTTGCCTACATTTAAAAACGAAAAAAGTTTGTTTTGAGCTTACTCCACGCAATATTTTGCTGACAAAAACAGAAAATGGACGTCGTAGATTGCAACTTTAAACGATTCTTACTCAGGAAGAGGAAGATACACCAATTCCTACTACCATAAGTTTGGATTTTGATAAAAACGTTGATGAACTTTGATTCTTTAGATGATGTTATGGATATCGTGTATTCTATCGATCCTCGCTTACAAAAATTGAATTGTTGCGAGTTCGTTCGCGTTTGATTCACCTAATACCATCTGCCTCCACCATTCATGAACCTTTTTAAATATATCTTGTATTATAAAATGTTTTATACCTCATAAGATCTGTTGTCGTTTTCCTTTACTTATCTGTTCTCCATATTAAACGTTGAAAACCTATTCTACCTTTGATATTTAAATAGGTACCTTTAATTTACCTAAATTTCTTTATTCTTTCGATAATTTGCTTTCATTTTTCGTTGCTTAAACGTTGATTTTTTATCTGTACAATATATCTTTAATTTTTTATTTTTTTAGCTTCTTAGATATTCAAAGTATCTTCACTCGTATCTTGTAACAATTTTTTTATAAAAGAAAAAATGAAAAAAATCGCCAAATTACTTATTTGCAATCCTAAATAGGTTTTCATATTCATAGCAAATTTTTAATTCCAGATGGAGAAGAATAAACAATTCATTATTTCTTATTACTTCTATTGCAAGGAAGTTAAAAAGTAGAAAAACCACTCATTTAAATTTTAGCTAATTGATTTTGTGAATGTAACTGATATGCCAGATCTGACATGTCATACACGAGTTGACAAATTTGTAAATGCGTAAACTAAGTATTTAAATATTCTGTTGGAGTATTTATTTAAAACCAAAAGTCTGTGATATTATTTGATAATGTTAATGAATACAGATTTTATAGTGTTGTTATGATAAAAATATATCTTTCTCAAAAATGAAGTAGACGAATTATTATGTCTGTAAATTTTGTGTCTTGTAATTTAAAAGTGCATATGTTAAAATACTTTTCTGATGCGAAATGCATCTAACTAGTCGAGACAAGATCTACCCTATATGTTGTCATACTATATTTTCCAAAGAATTCTGATTAATAAACACGAAAGGATTTTTGTATCTGCCCTTCAAAATTAATTAATACGAGTTAGATATAGTGGAGTCCAGTTTAAAAATGCATCTTCTTTTATTCAACTAAGCAAATTCAACCACGACCCACCTCTAATTCTCTCTTAGAGTAATAGACAAGTTAACCCAAGGCATACGGTTTTTCAGATTCTATATCTTCTAAATATATAACTCCAGCTATGTATGAGGTCACAATTGGTTTCATTAGTACGCTTTGTAAAAACTGTAACAATCTCTAATACTTTTTCCGTTACAATTTCGTTTACACCTCCCCCTTCCTACATTTCTGATTGTTATATCTTTGGCATGAATGATGCAATAAATATTTAGGACTTGTCGAAGTTGATGCTTTTCACATAGAGTAAAATACGGTAGTCGACAACCATTCCTATGTTGAAAAACTCATAGACAGAAAAATTGTATTACATGTATGTGTTTTCGCTGATTATTCTATTCGGAACCCCTCCCCCTGCTTTATTTGTAATCTAAAAATTTCATTGCATTTTTTCTTTGTCTAGCGTAAGGGTAAAACGCTGGCGCTTCCTTTATATCGCTCTTAATTTGGTGTTGTGAAGTTACAATATATACCTTTCTCTTATATATTTTTGATGTCTTTGGATTGACTATGTCTACTTTCAAAAACAGACAGCATGGTTTGATTTTTGCTTCATTTGCTAGTACTTCAGACTTCTGTTCCTTTTATTTGGGGACATTTCTCCCTCTCTCTTCTATAGGACGCTTGTCCAAAAACTTAATCTTTTGACATCTCGCTATCTTCCTTTCTGCCTTATTTTTACTCCGACAGACCTATCTTAAGTCCCCTGTTACATAAAGGTGGTGTTCCCCCACTCAAGGCCACTGACTCTGTTTTTGCCACTGCAGTAGCGCATCTTTATCCAGCTCGTCTACTATCTTTTGCTCAATACGAGCATTTCTCCTCTCTTCACCTTAGAAGCTACTATGGCATACAACCGATTCCAACCTTCTTCTTTTAATATCTTTCCCTATATCTATCTACCTTTTCTTTTCTGTTAGTTCCCGTATGGTCTGGGGACTAGGCAATCCACAGCACTGGGCCATGTTTTGCGGACTTCGTCTTCAGCCATGGGTCGCACTGTCCTTGCCTTTAGCGATGGCAGTGTTTCCGTTGTCAGTTTGTTTGCCGATAGCATATTTTGTCGACCCCATATCTGAGGCATTGTTAATCCACGGTAAACCGGTTCCCTGTGCGTTCAACAGAACTGATATCGCTTCTCAAACCCGTATTATAGGCACAAGAAAATCCGGTATTAACGGTTGGAAATTGCGGCAAAGAATAACTGTGCACGCAAAACTGAGGTAGTCTATTAATTAGTGGCTACTTCCTTTCCGTTTCCTGATTTAGTACGGTTCGTTTTAAGAAAAATTAAATGGCGCCTCGAAAATTGTATTTAGTCATTAAGGCCTTTAGGTTATAGGAATGCTCGGACTTGGGTGAATAAGAAAATTTTTTTCACTTTTTTTGTAGTTTTGTCGCTGTTGTTAAATGCTAAGTGAATTAACTCGTAACCTGCCCTTTCATTTATTGGATATCGAAGGTTCCATTTCTTATATTTATTAAATCTATTGTATTTTGTATAAAAGTAAAGAAAGCTCTTTTGTTTCTTAAATCCGACCCGGGTTATTTCATAAATTATTGTTTACATTGTACGAATAAAATGGTTTATACACGCATAAATATGATAAGGCCTCGGGGATTTTTATCGCTCTCGGGATGACGTGAAGCGCGCTATTGAAGTGATGGCATCTCTATTCTAATAGGATGTAAGACATCAGCCGATTTTAAATAACCGAATCCGTGAGGGACGAAATAAGTTCTGTGACAATGGGATAATTACATAAAAGCTTCAATAACGGATTTCACGGGAGCGACTGTTTGAACGGAAGTACCATTACCGTGTTTCACTGTAGTGTCAAATTTATCGTTCCAACCTTTGTTACGTTTTCCTTATAGAACAATACAGCTATTATTGGCAGACAACAATGTTATATAATCTGCAGAAAACCCAACCACCAAAACCCTGAGATGTCGTCGCCAGGGGCCATGGAACTGTAAGTGATAATAACATTATAACTTGTATATAGGAATTTGCACGATTGAACCTTAATAATAATTAAGTAAGAGTGCTGTGGTGAATGGTAACACAATATAGATACATTTTCAAAGATATCCGCATGCGCTTATTTGTTATTACGATAATCCCGATTACAAAGTGTTTGAAAAAAGACATAGTTTAAGTACTATTCAACCCGAGATCCTATGCAACTCAAAAGGATCACGCATAATTTGTGTTCTCCAAGAACAAATTCTATTAAGTGTTGATAATGCATCATAAAATATACAACTAATAGGACTATCGTAACATATAATGTTGAGGATATATTCAATGAGTAATCTTCATTAATTTGATTATATGAAAGAGTTATGCAAAAGAAATCCCTCGAGCAGGGACTTGTATCTTGGATCCTTGGATTAAAAGTCCAATGCTCTACCGAATGAGCTATCCGGACTTAAATTTAAAAAAAATGCGTAGCCTTTGTACAAAGTACACAAATGAAATAATATTTAAACACGTGATGTAATGAGTAGGAATAACCATAACCGTTTTCAGTAAATTTTTGTTGCATTACTTATAAAAAAATTAATTTAAGATCGATTTTATGTTCAAATAATAAGATTTTCTTGTGCATCGGTTACATTCCACGGCTCATATACAAGATGATCATAAATCAATAAAAAAAAAGTTACGGATAGTGCAGTTGAATACATTTCGTACAGCTATGTTTCAGCCGCAAATTTGCACAGCAAAATAAAAAGTAACCATTTACGTACCATAAATTTATTTGGTAATTGATTAGCCGTTACAAAAAAAATCATTAGACTCCAGTATAATATAAAATCATTAAAATTTTCCATAATACTCTATATCCACCTTAAGTTTCTAAGCTAGACGAAAAAAAGCCGCCCGAGCAGGGACTTGAACCCTGGACCCTTGGATTAAAAGTCCAATGCTCTACCGACTGAGCTACCCGGGCTTATATGAATAAAATGTACACAAATGAAATATTGTTTAACACATACAGTAATAATTAGAAATAAACCACCAACAAATTTTTGTTGCATCTTTTATAAAAAATTATCTGTATGTTCAAGTAATAAGAATTCCTTGTGCATCGGTTACACTCCACGGCTCAAATACAGGATGATCATAAATCAATAAAAAAAGTTAACGATAGTGCAGTTGAATACATTTTGTACAGCCGTGTTTCAGCTGCATTTTTGCACATCAAAACAAAAAGTAACCATCAATGTATCACACAACTTATTTGATAATTGATTAGCCGTTACAAAAAAAATCATTAGACACCAGTGTAACATAAAATCATTAGCATTTTCCCTTATATTTTATATCCATCTTAGTATTTCTAAGGTATACGAAAAAAGATCGCCCGAGCAGGGACTTGAACCCTGGACCCTTGGATTAAAAGTCCAATGCTCTACCGACTGAGCTACCCGGGCTTACAAAGTCAATTATGAAGATTCATAACTAACGTAAACTAATATTATGTTTAAACAAACCTTTTCTCCCAATTCGGCGGTAAGACGTTTGCTTCGTTCATAGAACGTAATAATTAAAATCAAATGAAATTCAGCGATAACTCTTTCAATGTGAACCCTTGTATAAATAATTTATTTGCGACCCTATACTCTTTTGAACAATCGTGATTCTGATTCCATTTGATTCATGTGAAAGATGAACAGTGCTCAAAATGAAGTAAGTAAAAATAGATGATCTTTTAGGAATAGATAATGATTTTGAACATCGCTGTTTTCGCCAAGTGTCCGGTTGCCTACATGTATTATTATTTTAATATCTAAAATCGTTCTCATTCCGTTAATAGCTTGTTCTTTTACAAGTAGTCATATTGGCCAGTAAAAACGTAAAATATAAACGGAAATTTCACAACCGGTTGATATGAATCTAAGCACTGGGGGAAACGTAATCGCCACAACCTATAAAAAATCACTTAGATAAAGTTATTACAGCAAAAATTATGCACAAAGTTACAGACTCTTCGACATAGAAAAATTATTTTCACTGACCTATGTAATTAACTTTGATAAAAGTTTCACAGATAATTAAAAACGACTTCAGTCGTTCATCTGTTTATTTCAAGGTAAACTGAAGTTTATTTATTATATTAATTATTAAATTTATATGATGCTTATTTTATAATTTTGTATTAAATAAAAGGAAAAAACTCGCCCGAGCAGGGACTTGAACCCTGGACCCTTGGATTAAAAGTCCAATACCAATACCAATACCAATACATTTATTTACAATTTATCTACAATTATACAGGTACATATTTACATTTGTAAAAACATTTACATGTATATCTCTTCCTCTTTTGTGTTGTGTTCAGCGTTCCCGTGTCCTTAACTTACGCTACTTTCTTGATGCTCTTGGGCTGTTCGTCTTCGGTTTATTTTGTATCAACAGTAGTTGGTTTTTCGTGTTTGTTTCTAGTGTGTTTTGTCTTATTTTTTCAGGAAAAGCGGTATACGCTAAAAAACCTGCTAGCTGTATTTTTGCTCTGGGCCCGGTAGTTTATTTATTGGTCTTCGTTAAATATTCTTAGGGTTTGATAGGGTAGTTTATGTTTGAGTTTCATGTCTGAATTGTTTCGTCGTATGTTTGTGATATTGGTAAGTGTAGGATTGTCATTTAATTTCGTTTCGTAAAAGTTATTGGCTATTCTTGTTATGTATTCTTGGATATATTCTATGCCTGTTTCTGCATGGAGGTCTTGGATTCTTGTATATCTATCTCGCCCGGTGATTAGACGCAAACATTTGTTCTGAAACTTTTGTATCGGGTCTAGTGCTGTTTTACTAATACTGCACCATGCTGGGGCAGCGTATGTTAGCAAGGGTCTGATAATTACTTTATATATAAGTTTTTTGTTGTTTTGCGTGAGGTTATGTTCTTTGGACATTAGGGGATATAATAGTCTCATCAACTGATAGGCTTTGTTAACAAGTTGTTTAATGTTGTCTTTAAAGTTTAATCTTTGGTCTAAATGAATACCTAAATATTTGACCTTCGGTTTTAAGGAGATTGGAGTTTTGTTGTAGAGTAGTGGTTTAAAAATTTTTGTATCTTTGAACTTTCTTCTGATTATGATGGCTTCTGTTTTTGTCGGATTTACTGTAATCTTCCAGTCTTTATAATATTTTTCGAGTAGATTTAAGTGGAACTGAATTTGTTGGGTGGAAACTATTGCAGAGAATGAATGGGCGTAGATGGCTGTGTCGTCCGCGTACAGTGAAGTGGAAGTTTTAGGAAAGGTTGGTAAGTCGCTTATGTAAATCGTGAATAATTTTGGTCCGAGAATGGAGCCTTGAGGGACGCCGGATTTGATGTCTTTTGTTTTAGAAACACTGTTATTAATTTTGACTAAAAATTTTCGTTCTGTTAAGTAGGAATAAATTAGTTTTGTGAGGTAGCTGGGTAGATTGAGTTTGATGAGCTTGTATATTAACCCCTTAATCCAAACCTTATCAAACGCCTTCTGAATGTCGAGTAATAGCATTGTGGTCACCTTATTTTTATTAAAGTTAATACTAATGTCATTTATAATACGTACTGCTTGTTGTATGGTACTATGACCTTTTTTAAATCCGAATTGACACGCTTGCGATAGTGCAATTGTTTTTTCTACTTTACTAATGCGGATCAGAATGACTCGTTCGGTTATTTTAGCAAGACTCGATAGTAAGCTAATTGGTCGATAGCTTGTAATTTCCGCACGATTTTTTCCAGGTTTTGGTATCGGTACAATTTCCGCTTTCTTCCAGAGTTTTGGAAAGTGCTGATATTTTAGTATGTGGTTGATAATGTAAACAAGTTGAACTATTGCTTTTCTTGATAAATTTTTTAGGATTAAGTTGTCGATTTTGTCAACGCCTGGTGCCTTGTTGTTCCGTAGGCTTTTTATAATTGTCTGCAATTCGTGTGGGTGTGTAATTAAGTTTTTGTGTTCCTTAGTTGTCAATTCTGTCTTTTTATTTAAGAAAGTATCGACGTTCTGAGTGATTTTATCTTGTATGTGTGTATTGTTGTCATCTAAAACGTGTATCTGTTCGAAATAGTTTGCGATAGCTTCTGCTTTTTCGTGGTCCCTAACTATAAAATCATTGTTATGTTTTAGGGGAGGCATGATTTCTTTAGTCTTCTTAAGCATTTTCGTCATGGTCCATAACGTATTGTCGTTTGGTTTTAGTGTAGCTAATTTGTCAGTCCATTGTTTGTTTCTAAAGTCTTTCATCTTAGTTTTTACCAAATTGTTTTGTTGCAGTAGTTGTATTTTTAAGTGTGGGTCCTGTGTTTGTTGCCATCTCCTTCTGAGTCTATTACGCTCCGTGATTGTTTGAATTACGTCATTGGGTAGGTCGTCTTTTTGTGTATTAATTTTTTTTGTTTGGCTGTTGGCGTGTATGGTTTTATTAAAATATCTGTGAATACTTTAACTGCCTTTTCGAGTTCCTCGGCGTATTGATTTTGGTGTTATAGTTATTTTGGCGTCAAGTTCGCGTCTAAATTTTTCCAGTCTGTGTTTATAAATGTTCTGATGCGTTTTTCTATGTTTTCTGGGGGGTGGTTTTTAATTTTAAATAGTACAGGGTTGTGGTCTGATGGGAGTTCTGATAGGGAAATTGGTGTGTTTACCTGTTTGACATTGCGGACGAGCACTAGATCGATGGTTGTAGGGGTTGATTGATTCCACGGATAGTGCGTGTGGGTTTCTGGATATTTTATGATAATGCCATTGTTGTCAGCGTATTTACGTAACGTGTTTCCATTTTTGTTGTTGCGGTGACAATTCCAAGTTTGATGTCTTGCATTCAGGTCTCCTGCAACTATGACTTTCGTACTAATATTTAATAGTGTTCGCAGGTCTTGGTTATTGAAGTTATACCGTGGTGAGTTGTATGCTGTGATGATATGTATGCCATTAGTTAATTTTATGCAGCCGCTTCTATATTTGTGGTTGGGATTTCTTTCGTGTGGTATGGAATGTCATTCCTAATTATAATTGCAACTCCTCCGTGTCCTGTGTTGTTTTTATTGTCGTATCTGATAGTTGTGTACCCTTGTATTTTTAGCCTTTGGCCGGTTTTAATTTGGTTTCGTTGACTAGCAGCACAGCGACTTTGTGTATTTTTAAAAATGTATAACTTGGCCTACTTTGTTTAGAAGGCCATCAGCGTTCCAAGTGACTATTACGTTTTATAATCCATAACTGTGTAATTGTTGCGTAAATTTGTGGAAAACTTGAAACTTGTCCAGTGGCGTTTTGCATTCTGTCAGTAGTTTATTAAGGTCTGTGACTGCCTTTAGCATTCCATCTACATTTACTAGCGAGTTTAATTTTTCAAATTCGGTTGTTAGCTTATGAAAAGTTTGTGATGTGTTGCTGTTTTGTGGTTGTTTTGTATATGGTTCTGCTGCTGCATTGATTCTGGTATTAGGGTTGTCGGTTGCTGCGTGGTTTTGGCTCCAGTTGTAGGTAGCGTAATTTCTGGAAGGTCCTGGTTTTGAGATCAATGGAAATTCTTTTCTGTTGTTAATATTAGGCGCCGGTCGTTTATTGTCGGATTTTTCGTTCTGCTTGCTGGTGATATTTTCAATGCGTTTAATGTAGATAGGGCATTCTATATTATTTGCAGGATGTGCCCCTTTGCAATTTATACAAGTTGCTGGGGTGCTTTTGTCTTTCTGGCATGTGTATGTCCAGTGTGCACCGGCACATTTAAGACAATTAATTTGCCCCCGGCAGTTACTTGTTGCATGGCCCCATTCTTGACAACGGTGGCATTGTATTATAGTCTTGTTGTTTACGTATCTCTCCCAAGTGATCTTTGTGTACAGTAATGTCTTGATGTTCTGGTTTAGATGTTTTATTGTGGTGTTGCTATCGGTGATGACTAAATAGAGTGGGGTTATTTTAGTTTTCATTTTAAAAACTTGTACTACTGGGATTTTTTCCTGTTGGAGCTCTTGTAGTAGTTCTTCCGTGTCAGTGTCGCCGTTTAAACCTCGTAATACAAATGCGTGCCGCTTTTCGCCTTTGTCGGTGTATGTGTGAAATGAATGTTTTCATTTTCCATAATTTCTATAAATTTTTTTCGATCTTCGCGATCTTCGAAGTATATATTGGTTTTGGGGCCCATGTATTTAACAGTTGCGGTTTTGGTTGAAGATTCCTTTATTTGGTCTATTAAAGCTTTATGATCTTTTACTGTATAGTGAAGCACAAGAGGGGGCGGTGGTTTAACCGCTTTGACTCGTCTAGAATTTTGTTCGTTTATATTGCAATTTTCTTGTTCTTGTTCAGTGTCCATATGCTCATTATTTTCATCCTCGCTTAATACCTCAAAGGTATTTTTAGTAGACAAACTATTCAAGCTTTCGTTAGAAGCTCTTAATGCACGTTTTGACGATTTCTTAGGCTTTTGAAACCCATCGTCTACCTGATGCTTTAATTTCGAAGGGGCCATTAGAATGCTTTTCAGGGTGGTCGAGTTCGTAGAATTGTTTGTGCTTATACTAACGTTACCTGCAGGAGGGTTTCTTAGCCCTGAGGCGCTCTGCATTGTTAACACGGGTTCATGACTTGCAGTGTAATTTATAGAATCCAGCACTAATCTGTCTTTTAAATTCACCAAATCGCGTAATTTGGTTATTTGTAGTTTACTAGCTGCGCTAGTAATTTTATTTTGTTTATAACTTTGAGTTTCACAATCACTTTTACGTAGTCTAGTCTTAGCTTTCATAAATTTATGAGTCTCTTGTCTCCTTAAAAACTAATTTCACTAATAACTAATTGAACACTACCAATTATTTACATTATTGTTTGTAATATCTTAAACTTAGTAGATTTGATTAAAATAGTAGCACGGAAGCTACAATACCGGTTGTAATTTGATAGCAAGTAGTAAATACGACTACTTGCAGAGCTTTAAATATCACGTCCGTCCGCTATTAAGGCGCGCGAGTGACTGGGGATTAAAAGTCCAATGCTCTACCGACTGAGCTACCCGGGCTTACAAACACTAGCATTTCTCTAAAACTGCTCATTATGAGTAGACGTAACTATAACCAAGCGGAATATCAATCCTTTAATATTTTTTAAATAGAGTCTATGCTGAAAATCAATTACGCATATTTTTTATAGTTATTAATATTTTACGTAATCAACAAGCTCCAGAAAAAATATTTTTATCCAAGGAAACAATACATAAACCGAAAGAAAGCAATTTAATAGAAACAGAGATTCCACTAACGGTAATGAAAAAGTAGTAATTTACAGCACGATCCTCAAGCATGCATTGAAAAAATTTGTCACAGTCACAAGACGATTCAGGCCATACTTTAACGGAAAATGAAGTAGAGAAGGCGAATGAAGTAAAGCGGAAAATTGGCAAGCCAATAAGGAAACGAAAAAGAACGAGATTAGACATCGTAAAAATAAATACACTCGAACAAATTCTTGAATAAACATTATATAAGAAAAAGCTGCTAGCAGTTTATCCCATTACTGCTATGCCAAAAATATTTGATACTTAAAATTAGAAGTATCAATACACTTTAAATAATTTGTAGATTGTTGATGAGATATAACATTCATTCAGTCATAACAAAATTTGTATTTGGAAACATATTTTCCAAGCAATTAATATTGGGATCCACGTACCGTGTAAAGAAATTGCAAGCTCTGAATAAAATTTAAGACAGAAATCGCCACAAAAGAATAAACACTGAAGCAGAAGAAAAGTATTGAGTAAAAGGAGTCAGAGAAAAACAATAATTGAGAAATCAAAGGCGGTCAACTTTGATGATTTCAGTTACAATTTTGACATGCGAGGAGTTTAAAGTATACTTCAAAAGGAACCGGGCACGAGCATTTTCTATTACGACAAATATATTGGAACAACATAAAGAACTATAATTATTATTATTTTAATATGCGAATTATCTTAAAACTGTATATGCGATTGGAATTAAAAATGTTACAGTGGTATCCGACGAAAAAAGAACAGAGTATCGATGAAATATCATCAATATTATACTGATATCTCGCCAAGCTGCAGAACAACATCAAATTTCGTGAAGAGGCTATATACTCGTGCATCGGCGAAATAAAAAAAAACAGTTTTGTGGCAACCATAGTTTTATTCCAAACTTAACAAATATTCAAATAATAAAACCGCTGCTTGTTATGTTCAATAGTTATTCGTTAAAACAAATAAACCCTCTTCCTTGAAATACGTGCTAGTTAGTTTATTATCTCAAAGAGTCATTTGTCCAAAGATTAAAGCTTCGTTATATTTGCTTAAAACTATTTCTAAATAGGTTCTTTGGAAAGATTAATTGTTTAAATGTGTTTGTTATTTATTCGTGTTCCCTGAAATTCTATTTTGTTATATCTGCACGTGTTAGTTACTCCAGTTTTATGGTTAGTGAAGTTCCTCCTCATTAAGTTATTCCGGAAATATTTGTAGCGTAGATCGATAATCATACAAACCTCTATTATTTTCTAAAAAGTCAAGCCACGTTATATGCTTGACAGTATTTCTAATTGCATAACTTGAAGGAATATTTTAAAAGGAAGCCTACTTCCCCCTGCGAACAACGAAATTCAATGGAATTAATTATCGTACTTTGTTTTCTTAATTCTAGGAAGGTTTTGCCGTTGTATGTATGTTCGTTTGTCTTTTCAGAATATTCTATTCCAATATAGGTGGGAATGATTTTATGTTTTCCTTCCATGGTTTTCAAAGCTGTATAAATACAACTCCAACTTTGAAAAAAGCCCTCTTATTGATTCGACTCCTCTCTTTTACTGATTCGGCTGCACTTTAGTATTCGAGTGCGTTCTACTGCAGTTATACAACGTCCTTTGAGCATTGTAAGGTCGCGCTTTTAAAATACGTGTGTGCTAGTACAGTTAGGTTATTTCAGCCCCAGCTGCATTTCCTGAGATAATATCACAAAAAAGATAGCTCTAGGTACAATGTATTTTTCTGCTTGCTTTATTTTGTGCTGCTGTTTTGGCAAATAGACATTCTGTTGAATAATTTTACAGTACATTGCAGACCGACGTTACGTGAACAATTATGTATAAATTACTGTTTAAAATCTTTATTGCGTTTAGAGTGCTTTTCTACTGGTTGCTGTTTACTGTATAAATTAATGTGAACATCAACAAGAGACTGTTTAAAATTTTAATGTTACGAGATGCATTTCCTACAACAACTTTTTACTTACTATATTATTATTTCGATATTTATTGTACATATTTAGGGTTGGAACATAGTGTAAGTATGCATATATTTAGATAGTATAATTTTATGCATGATATTTTAAGCTTTAGGTTATATTGTATTATATGTAAATTGACACTTTATGTATATCACGTTGTAACGAACGATTACGCAAATATGTATTTTCGACGTTAGAAAATATTCTTTTGGGACTGCATGTTTTTCTACATCTGCATAATATAAATTTCTTTGTTACTGAGGTTTCCAGTTCTTTTCTTTCTAGGTCACCCACCGCACTCTCTCACGTTTTTGAGCTAGCCTGAACTCTGACTCTTTTGGAGTTCAATTCGGTCCGTGTTTTGTTGAGGTATTCGGGGTAGGCAATTTTCTACTACTCACCGTGCTGCGTTCATTCTTGTCCACGCAGAATACCGTAACACGTAATAACGCATTAACAAAAAAGAGTCGAGAAAAATACAATAATTGAGAAATCAAAAGCGGTCAACTCTGACGATTTTATTTGTTACAATTTTGACATGCGAAGAGTTTAAAGCATACTTCAAAAGGAACCACACACGAGCATTTTCAATTACGACAAATATATTGGAGCAACATGAAGAACTATAATTATTATTATTTTAACATGCGAATTACCCTACAACTGTATATGCGATTGGAATAAAAAATGGTACAGCGGTATCATAAATACTATACTGATATCTCGCCAAGCTGCAAAACGACATCTACTCGTGCATGGGCGAAATAAAAAACCGCAGTTTTGTGGCAGTCATAGCTTTCTTTCTATCCAAGGCAATAAAGAACGTCTACACAACAACTATTTTATCTTAGTACCTCAACATACATGAATACTAGCTAGCTAAATGACACTATTATGCTAATTTGAAATCCAAGCAAATGGCCCACAGTTCTAGGAGATACAGGAGCGGGTGCAAAACTTACAAAACGTGCTTTGAAGTATAACTGTATTATTATTTACAAATCTGTTCAAAATAAAATATGTCTAAACCATTGACTGGATAGAAAAGGATACCGATGGGGGACTTGTTCTCTACTTTAAATTAGACAAAGGCCGATGAAGAGTTTAAGCGTAGTAGAGAGCTATCATAAATAAAGGCATAGTTTGAGTTAATATATAATTTTAAGAAGTTACGCTAACAATAAGAAATAAATTAATTGTTTCTAATTGCTTTAATAACGAGATCTTATAACTGTATGAATAAAAAACAAACTACTGATATAAGTATCAAACCAAAATTATTACAATTTAGCTAATAATTCTCAAAAAAAAACTCAACGTAAACTTAAATGATTAACTTTAAAAAAAATATACCTGCAAACCAAAATAGGTTCGGTTCAATGTTATTACAAAAGTTAATACCAATTATTTTACGCAATTACGAAAATTTCGTTTAAAAAGAGGATAGGCAGCAGACGTCTGGAAATGAAGGAGTACAGTAATTCGAAAGAAAAGCGTGTGATTAAACATCGGAAATCAAGAAGTTAAAGTTGATGTTGAAGTTGCAGAAGTTAAATATTGATTCAAATTTAATTTGAACTGGAAATGTTGAGCCGTATTTTATGGACAGATGAAACTCATTTCTGTCTTGACGGTTAATAGTTCGAAGTCTAAATTATGATCAACACGAAATCGATGTGAAAGTGTTTGGGAAGGCTCTTCATAATAAAGAAAGCCACTGTTTAATACGGTTTCAAAACTAGCTTCATCACTGGTCCGTATTTTTTCAAGAAATTATAGAATAAGAAGTATCATCTGTAACTGCTATTGTCACTCGGGTAGCGTGTTCAGTTGGCTTGTACATTTGTTATAGTTGGTTCAGATTTCGACCTACGAGGTAGATGGCGTCGTCGGCGTATTGTCGGCATTCAACGTTTCGTGTAGTAGGAATACAGTAGCGTTAAAAAGAGCGGGCGAAAAGCATTCGCGCTACGGTACCCCATCTGTCACGGTCACGGTCTCGAATATCTTCTAACGTTGACCTGTAGCTGTCGATCCCTGAGGTAACTTTTCAGCAGCTATTCGTAGGATGTTGGAACGTGTTGGAAGGTATCTAGTTTTTATAAAAGTCCTCTGTGCCACATCTTGTCGAAAGCGTACTCGATGTTTAGCGAAGCAGCAACGGCAACCAAAATCTTGTTGAAGTTTTCTGCTACCTGGTGAATTTCTCGTATTATTTGTAGAGTCGTCGTGTCGTTTAGGTGGTCCTGTAGTCGTTGCAGTAGTTTTTTTTTCCAGAAATTTTTGACAGACAGATAAGGAGAGCTAGTGGTCGGTAGTGATTGGGATTGCGGTTCCGTAGCGTAGTTGGTATGCGTGTGACTAATATGCCGAAGGTCCCGTGTTCGAATCTCGACATGGTCCGCTATAAAAATGTTAGGCGAGCATTATTCACAAAAATACGCCCACGTTCGGATGAGAGGTGAAATGTAGGTCACGTGCGAGTGTCGTGACGCACGTTAAAGATCCTTGCCTTTCTTCGAACAGCAATTGTTTGGCAAAATTCAAAAATTACCATGTAACAAAAATTCTCTTCGCGCCAATAAAATACTTTCATATGGAGCATTGGAAAATTCAAATTTAGTGGTTCCGTACCTCTGTTGGTATGCGCGCAAATTGGGTTCTGTGTTCTTTTATTTCGTCTTTAGTCCCCAATCTCCGACTGCGTTAGCGTGGCATTCATTTTCTTTCTTTCCCTTTTTTTGTTACCGCAATTCGGGCGAGTTCGTTCCTTTTTGTTAATTGTTCGTTTCTTCCTGACCCGCTCGTCTTACAAGAACAGTTCTTTCTAAATACCTTTTTTAATTACAAAAAGGTAAATATTCGAAACGTATGTAGTCTTCAATAACCGGTACTGTAGATGACTTTCTACAAAAGCACTACCCAACAGTCGTGTTGAAGGCTCTAGTAGTTTTCTAAACCAAAAGTATCGCTGCTTTTGCAGTTCCTCCGATTGATCTATTTTCCCTTCACCTTCTAACCAAGTAAAAGAATTTTCTAATTAATAAGTACATATTCCGAGTTTGGACCGTATCGTATTAAAAACTAATGAAATCGACATTTCGTCCACTTTTGTATGGATCACCATCAGCCTAGGATGTGGATCTTGCGTCAGAACGTGCAGATTCACACGCCAATTAAGCTGGATTAGTGTCTGTCGCAAAGTGGTGACGAAAAATCACTTCTAGACAAAGTTATTAAAGTTAATAGACGTGTGCTTAAAGTAACTCATTAGTTCTTGTGTTAAAAAGGTGGTGTTGAGGAAAATTACTTATAGACAAAAATATTCATTCCTCTTTTCAAGTTAAGGGGAATTCTGGGAAGTAACAAAGTTTCTTCGCTAAACAGGCAGCTTATAGTTTAATAGAGCGCGTGAGTCTTGTCTGAAAGTAATTTTTCTCGACACCACTACTGCGCGACAAAGATTAATCCGGCTTAATCGGACCTATGAGTCGGCACGTTCTGAAATAGTGATCTACGTCGTAATGATATTCCACACAAAAGACGGCGAAACGTCAACTTCATTAGTTTTCAATGTGACCCGGTGGTCTAACCTAAAACACATTAATCATGACTTACCAAAAAACCCCAACACCATTAAAATAATTTTTTGTCTAAACCAAGTTACTATTATTTAGATCGACTAATTCCTTTAATTCTTTTATTTTGACTAAATCACTTTGTTACCTCTTACAGATTTTTGTGCTTCAGTTTGTTCAAAGAAGTACTACTTGTTTCAATCAACGAAATATTTGTTATATAGGATGTCCAGGACTGCTATCCTGTTTTTAAAGTAGACTGATATGCCAAATGTGTGTTATAGCACCACAATTCATGTTCTTCGGTTATTGAAAGGTTACAGATTATTTAGTAATAATGGCTAGGTGGAGTGAAGATCGTATGTTCTTCATCGGGTTGTATTTCTAAAATCAAGAATCGTACGATACAGCACTCCGCAGTTTTTGTCATCAATTGAATATTCGCGGTGTCGAAGATGCCCAAGTCGAAACTTAGCGAAATCATGGGTAAATAAAATCAGAGAAACAGATTCTATAGGAAACGAGAAGCCGCAAGATCTGTCGGTCTGTACACACTAGCGAATGTTACTACTGTTCGTGTTTCAAACACTCAATATATAAGAAAACATACACAAGCGCTAGGTTATTTAAAAACATATGTGCGTCGATTGCTCTCCATACAAAATTCAGATAGTGCACGCATTAAATCCATAAGACTGTAACATACGTAGTACTTTTGTAACAAACGATAATTGACGATTTTTTTAACAACTCGATAGATAACATCCTTTTCAGCCACAAGACACATTTCCATTTGAATGGCGCGTTAAAAAAGCAAACTTGCCGTTACTGGAACTCATAACGCAAATGCGATAATTAAGCATACATTTGTTTATAGACAAGCATTAATTATTTTAAGTTAGTTAAAATGAGCTTTAGCAAGAGAATACCCGTTAATCGTAAACATTCTCACGCATTGTACAGCCACTGAAATCATTGTAAATCACTCAAATAGACATAAACCCATAAATCGTCATAAAATTTAGAGTGTACGGGTCAACGAATGGAGCAGCTGTATTAGATGGGCAGTGTGAAAATGCCAATAATTATTCCCATGCACCTAAACATCGTTGACCGCGACCTTAAAACAGTTCAAATCGCATACACCCTGTGAACCGAAAATCGCTTAAGCCCCCGGTAACATTTTGACTTATAAATACCGTCAAATCATAATACAGGGCATCAAAATCGGTGCCGATCATTCGTGCAGTTTAAGTGGTTATAATTCAATTGGCATGTAACTAGCGCCAAGCGAGTACCAGGTTTAAATAATTCAAAGTGACGATAATTTTACAAATTCGGACAAGCTACTGAAACAAGCTCCCAAACGCGAACGTGACCGCGGAATTAAATAAATTCCCGTTATTAGTAAAAGTGGTCCGGTAGTGGATGCTATCTTCAACACCTGTTGGATTCAAAGGAATACTGACAACCTAGTTTTTAGTTTTGCACAAGATCGCTCGAACTTTGTATAAACAGCTGTAAGTCGTTGACTTTTTCTATCCGCTACATATTTTAAACTCTTTATTTTACATTTGAATGCATACAACAATTTGTTATTACAAGGACTTGTGCACTGCACGCTTGTTGAAAAGCGACTTGTGACTAGGAAAAGCATCACAATTGTAATTACATAAACCTATAAACACACATTTAGTTTGGTTGGATACTAATAATTAATAAATTTGCTCATTTATCGTACATCTGTTTCCGACATATTCGTGTTTTAATATACAGTTCGGAGTTTTATTATTATTTGTGTATATTTTAAGTTAGCAGATGAGGAAAAAATATACACAAAGCTACCCCTACATTTGATTTTCCGTTGTTCTACCCGTAGGTACTACATTGGCCAGGAAGCAAATTTTGTTTGCCTGGAAATTTTGAATGTTAGTTAGTCTAACATTTTTCAAGCGGTCCGTGTCGGGAATCGAACTCGGGAACTTAGGCTTAGTAGTTACACGCGAACCAACTAAGCCACGGAGCTGCCTACACAATGTTCCACCAACCTGTAGGACAGAAACTTAAGAACCATTTAAAATCATCTTTTAGATGACCCATCGCCTAGTGAGACTGAAAAATCCATGTAGGTTGGCATCTTGGCGCTCAACAAAATTGTATTAGACAGAAGGTTCATAGACCTTTCCAGGTCGTCGCAAGTGTTAAAGCTAGGAAACCCCTAACAGATTTGCATTTGTTTTCAGAGAATTCGCCAATCGCCACTGCAAACTAGCCGGTGAATTATTACTGCTTCGTCTCCGTGGTAGAGTAACTTTCAATCAGGTCATTAGCGTCGATTTAAAACATAACACTATAAATCCACGTAAAAAGATATGAAAATCGCTTACATTATCCCAGGGTCGCCGCGTGGTGTGCAATGCCGTCACGCGGAATTTTAATGGTCCATACTTTTTCGAGAACGACGAGGAATAAACCATTCACAGTAAACAGCGATCGTTATATTCACACATTGAATGAGGTTTTTGCAAGCAAAACTGATGGACTGAGTGATTCAATGCTTACACCTGGTTTCAAATAAGATAGAGCCACAGTCCACACCGCTAGATTATCTTTGAGCAAGATCACCTTGCCCCCTCCCAACACCAAATTATTTTAGTTTCTATATAACATCTGATTGCACAAACATTGCACCACATAGCGCCTCAAGACTGGTAGCTAGCACCCAAAAACTATGACATTTATGACAGTTCAAAGTTGGAGGGCTAAGGTGATGGCATTAACATAGCACCACCATGGTCACAGCTAGCACGTACAAATTAGCGTGGAAATAGCAATTTAAAGTTTAGGGTCCTAGGCTACGTCAGTCCCCCACTACATTTTTTTCAAATTTTTCCTCTTGCACCTGTTAGAACTAACATAGCACTACATAGCACCACCAGTCCCATAGCTAGCACTCAAAAAATTACGTAGATATAGCAGCTTAAAGTTTATGCCCTTGGGCGATGTCAGTCCCCCTCCCATTCTACTTTTTTTAAATTTTTTTCTTGCACCTGCTAGTACTAGCATAGCACCGCATAGCACCTTCAATCGTATAGCTGGAACCCAAAAAAAATGGGGTAGATATAACAGTTTAGACTTTTTTTCTTGCACCTGCTAGTATGTCAGCCTCCCCCACACACTGTTTTGAAATTTTTCCTCTTGCAGCTGTTAGAACTAATATAGCACTACATAGCATCACCGGTTCCATAGCTAGCACACAAAAAATGACGTAGATATAGCAGCTTAAAGTTTATAGCCCCCCCCACTCTACTTTTTTAATTTTCTTTTCTTGCACCTGCTAGTACTAATATAGCACCGCATAGCACCACAGATCGTATAGCTGCCTGTGCTTTAGCAACACTATATTTAATTCAGGTCTATAAGTGTACTTTTGGTATGTCACATACAAGTTGCATATCTAGTATATGATCTTTCAATCACTACGTGCGTCTGCCATTATAAAAACACCAAATTGCACATTAAGAATTCGTGCTGCAAATCTTCCAATAAAGCAGGTATAGCAGTGTTCCAGAAATAATTTTATATAGCGCCACCACTGTTTTCATAAGATTAAGTAATACAACAAATTTTAAGGTGATTTATTGTATGAAACTTTAAAACAGTAATTGATACTATTTAAAAGATTCAATTAAATGCGAAAGTTTTGGGTTGTAGGCATATCTTAGTTGCTGCAAGCTTCGAACTATCTAAACTCCAGGATTTTACGGGTTGGCAATCTAATTGTAAGAAAACAAAAAATAAGATAATACGTTTTGCCATTCACTTAATGGAAAAAAATTCTGAAAGATGTTTGGAATTTGATAGAACTAGGTCTAGCCCACGCAACTTTAAACCGCTGTAGTTACAATAAGCGTTTTAGGCTGCAGTGCGGCGGAGCCGTTTAGCAGACGCAACCGCCAGGGGGAGTGGTTTTAGTGGGTATGCCGATAGGAAAGTCCCACACTTTGACAATAAAAGCTTTCCACTCCACCAGGTTCGGATAACTATAAAAAAAAAACCCTGTAGCTTTAACATCTTTCCCAACCTAGCTACCTATACAATTTTTACTGCTGTGAGAAGGCATAATGTCAATAGCAAAGTTCCAGCGGGTCGGGTGGGGGTGGGGGGCTGTAAGGCTGGCATCACTTTCAACTGTTATATTTCACCGATTTGGTTTAAAGTTAAGCAATAGGTGGTGTTACGCAGTGCTATGTTAGTGTTTATAGGTGCACAAAAATATTAAAATAAAGTGCATAAATCTTATATGACCCCAAACTTCGAATCGTTATATTTTGGATGTTAGGTATGCGACTGGTGGTGCAACGCGGTACTTTGTTAATATTAGCAAGAGCGAGAAAAATTAGAAAAATTTTTTGTCGAGGCTCACGCTATTTTAGCCTTCCACAAAGTTTGTACCGATATATCTTCGCCATTTTTTAGGTACTAGCTGTGCGACTGTTGGTGCTATGCGGTGCTATATTAGTTATCCCGACACGGTCCGCTTGAAAAATGTTAGGCGAGCATTTTTCACAAAAATACGCCCTCGTTCGGATGAGAGGCAAAATGGAGGTCCCGTGTGTGAGTGTTGTCACGCACGTTAAAAATTCCTACCTTGCTTGGAAAAGCAAGGGTTCGGCAAAATTCAAAATTTTTCAGGTAAAAAAACTCGCTTCCTGGACAATGTAGTACCTTCGGGTGGAGCATTGGAAAAATCAAATGTAAGGTGCTATATTAGTTCTAACAGGAAAAGGAAAAAATTTCAAAAAAGTGTGTATGTGGGGGAGCTCTAAACTGTTATATCTGTACCATTTTTTGGGTTCCAGTTATACGATTGGTGGTGCTATGCGGTACTATGTTAGTACTAGCAGGTGAAAGAAAAAAATTAAAAAGTGGAATGGGGGGGGGGAGAGCTGACATCCCCTAAAGGCATAAACTTTAACCTGCTATATCTACGTAATTTTTTGAGTGCTAGCTATGGGACTGGTGGTGCTATATAGTGCTATGTTAGTTCTAACAGGTGCAAGAGGAAAAATTTGAAAACAATGTAGAGGAGGGCTGACGTAGCCTAGGACCCTAAACTTTAAATTGCTATTTCTACGCCAATTTGTGGGTGCTAGCTGTGACAATGGTGGTGCTATGTGATGCCATGTTAATGCCATCAGCTGCAAACAAAAATTTTGAAAAATGGGGGGAGCTGGCATCACCTTAACCACCCCCACCCCTCCCACCAACTTTGTACTGTAATAACTGGCATAGTTTTTGGGTGCTAGCTACCAGTCTTGTGGTGCTATGTGGTGCAATGTTGGTGCAATCAGATGTTATACAGAAAATAAAATAATTTTGTGTTGGGGGGGGGGGAGAGCAAGGTAATCTTGCCTATCTTTGGCGGTAATCAACGAAATGTTTCCAGGAGAGGTCATCTCTAAGCGGGGACACATACAGTGACCCACCAAGCAGTCGTGATCTGACTCCGTTCGATTTCTTTGTGTGGGGTTACCTCATGTCAATGGTATTTAAGACGGCACCGCGCACTTTGAGAGCTTTAAAATTGAGATTAAAGGTCGAAATTGAAGCTATTCGAAACCGCATAAGTCACAGTTTTTGACAATTTAAGGTCTCGTCTGCAAGTGTGCGTAGAACGTGAGGGCAGACATCTCGACAACATTGTTTTTAAGAAATAAAAATCTACATCCCTTGTGCACAATTTCGTGTAAACACATTTAATTTTGACTCGCAGATTATTAGCGTTTAATATAGGTAAAACTTTTTGTGACATTGAGTATTTGCTTAAAAAATTCCAATTTGAAACTAAACAAGTGCTTAATTTTTGATGTATTTAATAGATTTTAACAAAAATACAAAGCTTTAAGAGAATTCGCCTAATATATCACTTCTGGTTAATGATGTCTAGTTGCTATGACTACCAATTTTTGAAATATCTACCCTGAAAGTTGCCTCCAAAAAACATTGCTTCTAACTGCGGATAACCGTGAAGCTTGAAATGTGTTACCGTTTACAAACTATTTCGTTTAACACGTCTCATCTGTTCTAAACGCCTTCACAAAAATTTAAGCAATGGAATATTTTGAATTTTTGCCAAACTAAAAAAGTCTTCACTTGCGCCATAAAATTAGTAAGTAAAATATAGTACAGCACTTAAAAATTTTGAACTTGACAGCGCAAGGTCATTACAGATTATTTTATCATGATATTTTCTAAAAAACATAGAAATTCCTGCATAAAATTAGATAGGAAAATTAATGTTACTACATCGATCTAACACTTACTCCCACGACCTATTCAAGATTAAAATTTCTAATTTATAAATAACTAAATAACTAACCTTCCTCGCAAAAATTTCAGATGATAGGTCACAGGAATACAAACATCAGTAGAAGTCACAACAACCATACTTCGTCTTCGCACAACATTGCATAAATTTCAAGTAGTCCATCCGACAAGAAATCACTATTTGAAATTTCAGGGTCACTTTGATTAATTAAGAAGCACTATAATTATATAATTCATTTCCGGTAAAGTTACTGACATTGCAGTGTTAAAAGAAAACGAAGACGGTTCAATGTTACGATAAAAGAATCTGTTTACTAGCAGCAGTAGATCGTACACCTCGGAAATAATGTGCTCGGATACCGTAACTTAGCTGCGGTCGCATAATCAATTGCACACATGTCTATATGCTTTGAACGCACTAAACAGGAAAATTTAAATAAAGAAAGCTTTAATGTGTAGTAGACTATTAAGTTAATTATGCTAGTTACAACAAGAAACATAAAATTAAAAAAATATCACGAATTCTGTAGGTATTTATTTGTAAGTCTAACATGCCTTCTTTCTCCGAGCGAGGTCGAACTTGGTGGTGGAAATGAGAAAAGTTATTGAAAAGGATGCGTTGTAATATTAAGCTGCTAGCGCACGGGTAAGTTCTCTAAACTAGCGAGTTAGAGATTATATACGTTAATTACAGTTTCCACGCTATACAGGTCTTTGAGAATATGAGCATTCAAAATTGTACTACATAATGACCTGAAATAAAACACGAATGTTATAAGGAAAAATTGTGAAAAAACTGGTTACAATATCCCTAAGATGTGTTTTATACAGGGTGTTTCAAAAAACCTGGCATAAATGATACGGCCAATAGAACTTTAAAAAATAGGTAGAGTTTGCTTAATAAACATATGCCCCGCGACCTTTCATTTTTGTTCTACAGGGTGTTAAAAATTAAAAATTAAAAATTATTATTTTCCATAACTTTAAAAGTAGTACGCATTTTGACTGATATAAACTACACACATAACTGCAAACAAATCACTCTATGCACTTTCGCCAGTGGCGTACAGCAGCCGTATGAGACCCATTAACTATCCCCATTTCGCACGGCACTGCTTAAATTCCAATGTTGGTTAAATTTTTGAATTTGGCAATGCTTTTTACGTGAATAATGTATTCTTGTTTCGCTTCTTTAAAATTGATATTGACCGGGATATTAGTATTATAAAGAATGTGGTTTATTCATATTAAGAATTGAACTTTTAAATTTCCGATAATTTGAGGAATCTAGTAAAAATTTAATTGAAAATAACGAAACTAAAAACTCACCGTCTACATAAACAAAATTACAAACTGAATGCAAAACAGGCATCTTTTTATTAATATGCAAGCAGCATCAAATATTTAAAAACAGGAATATGTGGAACCAAGTTAGCTATGGACAACTGACAGTCCTGCAAACAAAGATATTCGTGATTTTGTAATTTGATGTCATCAGTTTTGCTGTTAGTGAATGTTAATAAACTTGTTAGTTAATCTTCAATAATAATGGACACTTATACTAGTAGACGGAGAGTTCTGGTGCCTCCTCCAACACCCTCCTCCACCGCCCCGGCCTCCACCACCCTCCACACACCGCCACCACTCTCCACATCTCTCCAACATCCCTCCACCACCATCCACACACCACCACAACTCCTACACATCCCACCATCCTCCTCCGCACGCGGTTAATTATTATTTAAAAGCTAATTAGTTTTAAATAAAGAAATCGAATACTTGACTAGATTCAATGAATCAAATAGGTAAAATCACCATAGCGCCGCGCTTTCGACTACCTATTTTCAGCTACTTTTCCAAGGTCGTGGTGACGTCATATAGGTAAAATCACCATTTCGCTATGCTCTCGGTTACCTTACCTAGTTTCGGCTACTTTTCCAAGATCGTGGTGACGTGGTGACATAACAAAATTTAAAAATATTTAATGCCAAGCATGGAGTCATTTAAACTTAATTTTAATACAAAGTCCTTTCAGTGCGGGTACCACTTGCCGAAATGTGGAGTAAGCTATCGGACAAGCTACATAATAGCTACTGTTTAGTGTATAATCACCTACTACAGTACGTGTATTGGGGAATAGCAATACAAATAAATTGACTAACTTGCAAATTAAGTTGTCCGAAAAACCAGAGAAATGGGAAAAATTGATAAAGTATGTGCTTTCGGCTTTTAGTTTCAACTATTTACCTGTAAATTATTTGGAGATAATACAGGAGGAAGACAGCCAAGATAAAATAAAAATCTTACACAAGTGCTACATTAAAGCAGGTAGTACATATTTTACACAATCTGCAACACCATATTCTACAATTCAAAACAAATAGTCATTTCGGAATTGGTGTTGATAAATACGCCTATCATTCTCCCAGAGAAAAAGATAGCTGGAATTAGAGGAAATGGGTGCAAAAAAGCGAAAGTTGGCCTACATGGAAAACTGCGACAATACGCGAACAACACAAAGATGTGTTAGACAAAGAACATCTTATTAGAGAAAATGAGGAAGAATTAAAAGATTATTTTATGTGCCGATGGACTGACTTAAATACATTCGGGTTATACAAGCTATATGCATTTGCGGTTAGTAAAAAAGACTCTTTTAGTTATGTAAGCATTCTTGCGGAAAAGGATGGTACTAAATCCGTATACTTTTTAAAAGATTATTCTAAAAACGTATTCATCAAAATGGGAGATAACAAAGACGAACTAAGGAATGCGGGTTTCGTAACCTTGGTGTACACCACACACAAAGGGGTTCCGCTAAACATTGTATATTTGTCTAGTATAGAACCTTTCGGATCATTTAAAACAGAGGGTCCTACACTTATAACGATCATATATTCCCAAAAGTGGTGGACATGCAACTAGGCGACAGTGAGTGGGAGAATAAGGATTCCCTCTAATACCGACAAGAAGAAGTCGATCAAGCTAACAAGATACGTATGCAGAATATAGTGGGAGAGCCGCGATTAAAAGATTGTCACAAGCTGCAAGAATTACACGAAGGAATGGATCTGGTTGTCGGTGGAATCAAAGACTTTGTATATAGAGACAAACTTCGGTACATTTTACAATTCGAAAACCTAGACGGTCTCTATGTATCAAACTATTGGTTAGAAAAGCAGATAGAGGACTTGGGTGTCGATTTGAATTTTAAGCTGCGAATAAAATTAGATAAAATTAAAACCACTACAAACAAATATAAAGAAAGGACTGTTTTCTGTGTATAACTTTGTATTAAAATTAAGTTTAAATGACTCCATGCTTGGTATTAAATATTTTTAAATTTTGTTATGTATAATGTCAGAATAAAAATTTTAGAATAGTGTTACATTGCTCTTTATTTATAAAAGGCTATGACGTCACACGACCTTGGAAAAGTAGCCGAAACTAAGAAACCGAGAGCATAGCGAAGTGGCGATTCTACCTATATGATGTCACCACGACCTTGGAAAGGTAGTTAAAAATAGGTAGCCGAAAGCATGGCGTTGTGGTGATTTTACCTATATGATTGGTGAACTACACACACCAATTACAGAACCATTTTGTGACAATATAATATTTGTTAAAGTTTGCGACCTTTCGGACGCCGAGCAAACGTCTGCAAACAAAAGGATGTTTATCTTAAAAAAAAGAAATTTGTGGTGCATTTAACAGCTATCTACGAGGAAAGTTCGACCGATTTGTTTCCGCTAAGCATGATGTTAAAGCTAAACTTCCGTTTTCTTTGGAAAGCACCAATAAGATGGGTAGTAAAAAGGAGTAAAAGAAATTATCGGAAAAAAAGACCTCGAAAGCATTAATAAAAAATTCCAAAATCCTATATGTATTCCGTACAAAGTGGAAGTAGCAGATGTTAAGTTGGAACCTTTATTGGAAGAACTACCAGATATATTAGACGGGCTCAAAACAGATTATTACTATCTTTTTGACATGGATATAACCCAAGATTTTGCTGGCATATTTAGCAAGATGGAGATGTGTAATAATTTAACTACAAACTATAACTTTTGCTACAAGAGCGGATACGAAGAAAACTGCAATATTATAGTTGACAACGATAAAACTGTGGGAATCGATTGTTTAACATGGCTAACAACCAATGCAAGAATTAAGATATACAACAAATTTGTGTGTCAGATAACAAGTCCTACTGTTAATAAACAGCTTGGAAATCATATACTACATTTTTTACGTTATCCAGATACACGTTTAAGAGAAACATTCGAGTCTACTTTGGCCAAAGATGGTATTACGCGATTGGAAGTGATAACATACAACTGTACAATTGGAAACTATGTCAGTGTGGAACAGGGGTATAATCCCTTAAAAGACTGTTTAGCCTTATTGGAAGATAGTAAGTTATACTTCCTAAAGGCGCCAATGCACTCCGTACCACTTGCCGAAATGTGGAGTAAGCTATCGGACAAGCTGCAAAATAGCTACTGTTTAGTGTATAATAACCTTCTACAGTACGTGTATTGGGAGAATAGCAATACAAAGAAATCGACTGGCTTGCACACTAAGTTGTCCGAAAACCAGAGAAAAAGGAAAACTTGATAAAGTATGTGCTTTCGGCTTTTAGTTTTAACTATTTACCTGTAAATTATTTGGCAATAGTAGAGGAGGAAGACAGCCAAGATAAAATAAAAATCGTACACAAGTGCTACATTAAAGCAGGTAGTACATATTTTACGCAATCTGCAACACCATATTCTACAATTCCAAAACAAATAATCATTTCAGAATTGGGGTTGATAAATACGCCTATCATTCGCCCAGAGGTTGTACGACAACACGTAAATATTGGTAGTAAACTCTATCCGTTTACGCTAAAGGAAATTGCCCATTATGCACGCCATACGCTGCAAGTGGGAGAAAAAGATAGCTGGAATTAGAGGAAATGGGTGCAGAAAGGCGAAAGTTGGACTACATGGAAAACACTGCGACAATATGCGAACAACACAAAGATGTGTGAGACAAAGAACATCTTATTAGAGAAAATGAGGAAGAATTAAAAGATTATTGTGCCGATAAACTGACTTAGATACATCCGAGTTCTACAAACTGTATGCATTTGTGGTTAGTAAGAAAACCTCTTTTAGTTATGTAGGCGCCTTTGCAGAAAAAGATGGTACTAAATCCGTATGATTTTTAAAAAGTTATTTTAAAAACGTATTTATCAAAATGGCAGAAAACATAGACGAACTAAGGATGCGGGTTTTGTAACCTTGGTGTACACCACACGCAAAGGGGTTCCGCTAAACATTGTATATTTGTCTAGTATAAAACCTTTCGGATCATTTAAAACAGAGGGTCCTACACCTATAACCATCATATATTTCCAAAAGTGGTGGACATGCAATTACGCAATAGTGAGTGGGAGAATAAAGATTCCCTCCAATATCAACAAGAAGAAGTCGATCAAGCTAACAAGATACGTATGCAGAATATAGTGGGAGAGCCGCGATTAAAAGATTGTCACAAGCTGCAAGAATTACACGAAGGAATGGATCTGGTTGTCGGTGGAATCAAAGACTTTATATATAGAGACAAACTTCGGTACATTTTACAATTCGAAAACCTAGACGGTCTCTATGTATCAAACTATTGGCTAGCAAAGGAGATAGAGGACTTAGGTGTCGATTTAAATTTTAAGCTGCGAATAAAATTAGATAAAATTAAAACCACTCCGAACAAATATAAAGAAAGAACTGTTTTCTGTGTATAACTTTGTATTAAAATTAAGTTTAAATGACTCCATGCTTGGCATTAAATATTTTTAAATTTTGTTATGTATAATGTCAGAATAAAAATTTTAGAATAGTATTACATTGCTCTTTATTTATAAAAGGCTATGACTATGACGTCATCACGACCTTGGAAAAGTAACCGAAACTAAGTAACCGACAGGATAGCGAAGTGGCGATTTTACCTATATGACGTCACCACGACCTTGGAAAGGTAGTTGAAAATAGGTAGTCAAAAGCACCGCGCTGTGGTGATTTTACCTATATGATTCATTGAATCTAGTCAAGTATTCGATTTCTTTATTTAAAACAAATTAGATTTTAAATAATAATTATCCGTGTGTGGTGGTGGATGTTGGGATGTGGTGGGATGTGGAGGGGTGTGGAGGGTTGTGAAAAAATGTGTTGGGATGTGGAGGGTGGTGGAGGGAAGTTAAGGGATGTGGAGAAATGTGGAGGGATGTGGAGCGCGGTGGAGGGTAGTGGAGGAGGCACCAGAACCGATGTTCTCCGTCTACTTATACTAATAATGAATACACTGATATGTTACTAACTTTAGAAGAATTTTTATAGGCAGTTGCCAGATAGTGAAACATTTTTAGTTGTGGAAATGCTATGTCGAGAAACTGGCTTGTAAAACCTGTTATCCCTTAAATCCACCACGTTTAGAGTAAAATAAAGTAATAATTGCCACACATATAAACTCAAATTTACTCCGGGGTTAAATTCCCCGAGGCGACAATGTGGTTAGTTATTAGGGTAATCACTCACTCGCGGTATTTTACTCCTGTTGCGATGATTTCCATGGTTCACAGGGGTGGTTTCGTGGTGACTTCCTGTTAGTCCGGTATTTGCCTCAAGGCCTCATCGACGCCGTGCCGATACGATACGGCATAGCTACATGAGGTGGAAATCACTGTTCGATAAGTCGAAGCACTACTCACACGTCAGCAATCGAAGGAAGTAATAGCGAAAATCCTTGTTTCGATACGTTCGCTTCGACAAAATGTCTATCCCCTCCAAAAGAGGTTAAAACTCTATGACGCACATTGGCGGTTGCAATGCCATACAAAGCGTGAGAAATGCTGACGTAGCATATTGTTAGACCACAAAAATAAGCCATGTCCGGACTTTCCGTGCGAACCACAATTTTGTGTGGTTTTCACGTACGCCTACATTAAAATGTTTATATGCTGGAAATTTCCCAATGCAGGGTTTTAAAAGTCTCCTAAAGCTAATTAATACAATAAATGTTAAAGCTATATAAAAAAAACGTAACAATCACCTTAAAATTCAAAAAGTAAAATCAAAAAAAGTATCTGTACAAGAGCTTACACATTCACGGAAAACTCAAGTTATATTTGTAGACGCCATCTGGATTTTTAAATTGTAGCAAAACTTGCGATGCCCGGAAACAGAAACGTGCTGCCATTCGATTTTAAGGCTTGCTCAAACTCAACGCGCACAGGTCTTGTTTGCCGCAGCACCGACCACACAAACTTCATCGGAAGCATGAGACTCACATACTTATTATTACACTTAAACATCACTAAATACAAAAGTTATTTTCACATTCACTTATGAATGCGTAGAAATTAGCATCCGTCTCTTTAAGGACATTCCCTAAAGTTAGACAAATTTTTACTGGCTTTAACAGAATAAGGTAAAATATGATGCAGCAGCGAAAACGTTAAGTTAAAAAATTAACCAGTGCTACTGCATTTACGATACATGGTTCCTTACCCCTACCCTATCAAATACAAGGCTAAGGTGTAAGTTTGCTTTTACACCTTACAATGGTAAATCCTACCTTTTATAAAAACCAAGAGTTCGGAACAATAAATCGATAAGATAGTCTTTTAAGGCAATTGATTACGAGAAAGATATAGGTAATTTATTGACTTACCCGTAGAGGCAAGATAAAGATAACATCTCAGAAATAAATGCAGAGGGAAAGATAAATACCTAACGATCTATAGGTTAGAGTACTTTCGGAAAAAAGATAATTAACCAGTTATGGTCACATATTTATTAGGTAAAAATAAAATCCTTAAAGACAATTTTAAAGAAAAAAGATAGGCACTAAACATTTATAATTTAACCTAAAAATTAAGATTAAATAATATATTACGACGAAATTTTTTTTAAAAAGAGAACGTAAAACCTAATTTTAGTTCAGAGGCCTTATACTCAAAGCACACCGCGCCTCATATAAATGTAATAACAAAAACATGGAGACTCCCGAGCAAGTAGAGTGATCCCGTAAGAACGTAAAATGGGATATATGACACATGCCCTCTGAAGAGAGAACTTCCCTGAAATAGCACTCGTTCACATGAACGACATGAGACCAGTTCGCAAGGGGAATGCAATTCCTGCACCTCGGCATCGATTAAGAGGATTGGCACAGCCAAATAGATAACAACGTTCACTATCAACGTACATCCGCAGAAGACAGTGGCGATGTACAGCTAGACGGAGGCTCCCCACGCCCACAGCCCAGTGTCGCGAAGTAAGAATCCTCTTACTATGCAGCGACTTCGAAAATAAAAGAAAAAAGAGAAATAAAAAAAAGATAAATGAGGGATATACGAGATTAGGAGTTATATAGCAACCCAAGTAGAAGAGTTAAAGGAAAATGCACGCATTGAGCAATAGTAATAGAAAAAAACTGTGGATAGCGGAGCACCACTCGACCAACCAAAGTGTAGTCAGTAACTCGGAGTGGGGAAACACCACTCTAATGTGATGGACGGTTATCTCGGGACTTAAGACAGGTCTACCAGAGGAAAAATTAGGGTTTAAGGTGGATATAACGGGATAAGAAAAAAGTAGAGTTTTAGGATAGGGATCGTAACGAAGAAGTAGAGAGTAGAGAATGTCCCCGTTAAGACAGATTGGTCTAAAGGACCACCTGCGATATTAACGAAAAGGCAAAACTTATATCACCACGTAGATACTCAAAAACAACTAGGTTTCAAATGAGACCCAGACAAATCATCTTCCGACCGATCACATCCGCTGCGATAAGAAAATCAAACAAAAGTAACGTAAACAACTTAAATATCCCCACACTATAATTTCAAAGACATGCTTGCCATAGAGACACTACATTTAATTTTCCAATGCTCCACCGGAGAGTACTACATTGGTCAGGAAGCGGGTTTTATTACCTAGAAAATTTGAAATGTTGTCGAACCCTTGCTGTTCCAAGCAAGGTAGGGATATTTAACCTGCGTGGCAACACTCACACACGGGACCACCTCTCATTCGAACTAGGGCGTACTTTTGTGAAAAATGCTCGCTTAACATTTTTCAAGCGAGTCGTGTCGGGATTTGAACCCGAGACCTTGGGCGTAGTAGTCGCTGTCATGGGCACAACAGTAATTGTAGGATAGACTGTTAATTAAAGATAAAAATGGGGAATTTCGATGCAGCAACAATATAAAGAATAATATTTGAAACAAGGTCATAACTAACCTCTCACCAACACGTTCAGGAAAAACAAAAAGGTGCATCAGCATTCTTACAATACAAAATGATTGATAGCGGAAATAATAAAAAGTGATTGAAATATATACCTAAGAAAACACACCGAATAGAAATTCCTTGTATTCGCAACTGAAGAAACTGACTTTTTTACTACAGAGGCATAGGAGCGAGCCTATGGGTATGTTAAAGAGTTAAAAGTCATTTAGATATAGGAGGGTTGGACAATTAGATAATGTTTCAGGAAAATTATTTTCCATGGATACTAAAGAAAGCAAGGCATATTTACAGAATTAAAATAAAATAACAGGTAAAAATTTAATCACGAAGATCGAATTTACAGTTAAAATCATTTAATTTCAGAGTTAATGAAGGTATCATCAGATGGAATAATACATAAGATATCATTAGAACTGCTAATTGTGTCAGACAAATAATTTGATTTCATTTTCAGTTTGTTAAGTAATTGTTAAGGTGATGTTAATTTATCAAGTGGAAGGAAATTAAATATATTCTCTTCAGTTTTTAAACGAAAATTTTTATATATAAATAATTATACAAAACGATATTATATAGAGGAAAGCGATACATACCTGATTAAAAAAACAAAGTAAGGTTTTGAGCAAGTCACTAAATAAAAATTGCGACTTGCATAATCAAAATATAAAACTAACTTGATATCTCAAATACACCAACAGGAAAAGTAATTTGTACTAAGGTTACAGATCAATTCATGTAAACAGGTCGTGCAAATTAATTAAAGACATTTTGCACTTCATATTAATACGCATAGGATCAACGTATATTTGCACTTAACATGGATAAGGAATAAATTAAAGATATTCCCGTAATTTATTCACCACCTTAGATAAGCAAAATTTGTAGTTAATGAGTTGGCATTTTTAAGATATTTAGTTAGTTTAATTAGAGTAACTAAAGATATTTTAAATAAAAGGATTAGTTCCAATAAAAGGCAAAACAGATAACTTAAAATGATTTTACAATGCCAGAATGTTATTATTTCAACACCCGGATTTACGTATATTTTAAGAAGTTAAGATTTTTAAAAATTTTATTTAAAAGTTTTTCAAAAAGATAGAAATTTAAGAATATACGGAACGGGGATAAACAAACAATAGTAATGTTTCTTAATCTTTATTGAGAATTAAACCACTCAGAGTTTTTAAAATCGTCTTTATTTGCGTTTCGATCCATGACCTAGATAATTTTGACAACAATCCTAGATCATGGATCGAAACGAAAATGCTTTTTGTGATTTGTTTTGTATTTTTCTTAATCTTCTTTGAGAATTAGACCACTCAGACTTTTTAAATCGTCTTTATTTACGTTTCGATTCATGACCTAGGATCGAAACGTAAATAAAGACGATTTTACAAACTCTGAGTGATTTAATTCTCAAAGAAGATTAAAAAAATACAAAACAAACCACAACAAACATATAAACAATAGTAAGTTACGCTTATCTTAGATATTAGCGAATTAAACGGAAATTAAGTTTTTAGGTAATTTCAGACTTTTCATATATCATGACAAACTAATACGTCACAAACTATTAAACACTTTTTTGTAAAATAGATTATTTAAACTTACACAAACACTGGCAAGACAAGCTTTTCGAATTTTTAAGCGCACCATTCTTAAATTTGCACAATGGAAAATGATACGTCAACCATATTGAATATTTAATTTTTTACGGTTTACCAATCCGAAAAGTTCTCAAAATATTACTAGGGAAGATTATTGAAGATTTATTTATCAAATTTTAGAATGTTTTTAGGTTGAAATATAGAACATGTCCAATATTTTTTAAACAGATATTAGCAAATATTAGACACGCGTGCCTGAAAAACTTTTAGATAAAAATACGTTATATAGCGTGTGTTAAATAGCAAACATTTTCTTTTTACAAACAGAACATTTATAACAAGAGTTCCATATTACTGGGCGTCAAATTGTTAACCCTTAAAAACCAACGCAGTTAGAGTTAAATACAATAGTGTGTAACGCGCATATAACTTCAAATTTACCCGGGGTTAAATTCTCTGAGGGGACACAATGTGTTACTGGTTATTAGGGTTATTATTTACCCGCGGTACTTTGTTCCTATTGCAATGATTCCCTTAATTCGCGGGAGGGGTCGTGAGACTTCCTGTTGTTCCGGTGTTTGCCTCGCTGTAGTCCTCGTTAACGACGTGCCGATACGATACGGGAAAGGAACGGGAGGAGAGAATCACTGGTTGATAAGTCAAAGCAATACTCACATGTCAGGACCCGAAAGAAGCCGGTAGTCAAGTCCCTTGTTTCGATACGTTTGCTCTCACGAAAATGTCTATCTCCTTCCAGAAGAGGTCAAAGTTATCAGAAGCACATTGGCGAGTACAACGCCGTACAAGACGCGAGAAATGCCGACGTAGCATGTTTCTCAGGCCGCAAGGATAAGCCAATATCAGGACTTCCCGTGCGAACCATAAGTTTGTGTGGTTTTCACATACGTTAAAATGTTTATTTGCTGGGAATTTCCCAATGCATAGTTTTATAAGGTCCCTTAAACCTAATTAATACAATATATGTTAAAGTTTTATAAAAAAAAAGTATAACAAACCAAGAAAAATTGATTCAGATTGACATAGATCAGCCAGAACTGTTCAAAAAGAGCACGAAATTTTAAATATAGTCGCCCAAGATACGACCAGGGATGTTTAACTCTCACAACATTCATTACTGGGATGAAGAAAATCCTAAGGTAACACGAACTACACATTACTAACACACATCATCATCATTTTGTTATCGACCTTACTTAAGGTCGGTTTGATGCAGCTCTAACTTCTTTTCTATTCTGTGCTAATCTAAAAAGCTCTACATACCCTTCACAACCTAAATTTCTAATAATTTGACTAATATAGTTTGATCTAGATCTTCCTATATCCTTCTATCTTTTTCCTATACAGCTGGCTCTACATAGATATTAGCAACCTGATGGTTGTTAAAGAACTCTAACATGTTTACATGATTACCATTTATAAGAAAATGAAATATAACCTGGTTATCCGCTTCAAAAAGGAAAAGTGTTAAATTATATGTTATGGTAAGGCTTAAGCACCGAATCGCTGCCAACATGCCAGACCGCTACCTAATTGTGAGTTATGCCATGGTGACGTTTATTAAATTATATGTTATGGTAAGGCTTAAGCAACGAAACGCTACCAACATGCCAGACCGCTACCTAATTGTGAGTTATGTCATGGTGACGTTTATTAAATTATGTTATGGTAAGGCTTAAGCAACGAAACGCTATCAACATGCCAGACCGCTACCCAACCGTGAGCCATGTCATTGTGACGTTTATTAAATTATATGTTATGGTAAGGCTTAAGCAACGAAACGCTACCAACATGCCAGACCGCTATCCAATTGTGAGACATGTCCTGGTGACATTTAGTTAACTGATTTTTATTTTTCTTTTTGTTTTGTTTTCGAACTTACTTAAAGTCGGTTTGACGCAGCTCTAAATTCTTTTCTATTCTGAGCTAGTCTAAAAAGGTCTACATACCCTTCACAACCTACATCTCTAATAATTTGACTAATATAGCTTTGTCTAGGCCTTCCTACTCTATTTTTATTTGGTAGTCTATAATCTAAGACTTTACTAAATAGTCCCTCATGTCTTAACTGATGCCCTATCATTCCATCTCTCCTGACCTTCAATTGTTTCCATATACAGGGATCCTCACCTATCCTTCTATAAACTTCCTCGTTTGTTACTCTATCTGTCCAACTAATCTTTAACATTCTCCTATAACACCAAGTTTCAAAAGCTTCTATCTTTTTCTTATCTACCTCTTTAATTGTCCAAGTCTCACTACCGTATAGTAGAACGCTCCATACGTACGACTTTAAGAAACTTTTTCTATTATCTAAACTAATACTATTAGCTATTAGTAAGTTTTTCTTTTTTAAAAACATTTTTCTAGCTTGAGCTATTCTAGCTACTATATCCCTTCTGCTACGTCCCTCTTTTGTAATTATACTACCTAAATAGCAAAATTCATCCACCTCCTCTAACTCGGTATTACCTATTTTTAATTTTGGTTTAGAACTAGGCTGTAACTCACTTGTCATTATCTTTGTCTTTACTGAGTTAATTCTCATACTATAGTTACTCCGTAGTATCTCATCTAAAATATTTAAAAACTCTCCTAACTCTTTTCTAGACTCTGCTATAATGGCTATATCATCTGCAAAACGTAACATGTCTATTTTCTGTCCCTGTACACTAATACCTATCTCTTTTCTCTCTCTAGCTAAGTTTAAAGCTTCCTCAATATAAACATTAAAAATCAAGGGAGACAGTATACAACCCTGTCTAACACCATTTCTAATCTTAGCTTCCTTTTCTATTTCATCAAATCTAATTACTACGCTTTGGTTTTTATATAGACTGTAAATAATTTTTCTATCCCTATGAGAGATTCCTATTTTTTGCAAAACCCTGAACATAACAATCCAATTAACCCTATCAAATGCTTTTCTAAATCTACAAACGCAAAATGAGTCTTTTATTTTTTGTAACCTTTTTTCGATAATTACCCTAATCATTAGTATCGGTTCTCTAGTCCCTCTGTCTTTACGAAAACCATATTGGTCTTCGCCTAAATTCAGTCAAACCTTCTACTCTATTTTTAGTTATTATTGTTAGTATTTTGGAAGCATGAGAAGTTAAACTAACCGTTCTAAAATTCTCACACCTATCAGCTCCTGACTTTTTTGGGATTGGGATAATAATATTTTTTTCGAAATCTATTGAAACCACACACATTTAAAGTTAATGTTTGGGCGGCAACGTTGCGTAACCGATTCATCGGATATTTCTTTTTACTACAAATTTAAATGGAGAATTATAATACCTCGATTTTCTGAAGAATTATTTATTGAAAGTTTTAGGAGATTTATCCTTGGCTGAACGTAGGTCTCCGTATTTCATGCACGACGGATCACCATAATATTTTAATGCACGGCTTCGAGGGCGGCTTAATGGCCATTATTCCAATAGATGAATAGGTCAAGGTGGATATGCTCCTATTCATTGGCCTCGTCGATCGCCCGATTTAAATCCCATTTGGAATTATTTAAAAGAAAAAGTGTACTCATCTGAAGTAAATACAGTTCAAGAATTAAGGGATCGAATTGAACAGTGGTGCAACACCCTAATGAATAACCCCCTACCATATCAAAGACTTATGTTTTCCTGAGAAAAACAAATCCGGTTCTGCGTAGAGCTAAATAGAGGTCATTTTAAACATTTGTTATTCGTTTTTCTGATTATTTTTACATTAGTAGTTGTTGTTTTTATGTTATTTTGTTACCATATTAACAAAACTATTCTGATTATTTAACTTTACACAGGTATCAGTGTTTAAATTCATTAATTGATCTCGAACTATCAATTAACCACATTCTTTGTAATACTTATAATCTCGGTAAATATTAATTTTAAAGAAATGAAATAAGAATACATTATTTACGTAAAAAGCATTGTCAAAATTCAAAAATTCAACCAAAATTGAAATTTAAGTAGTGCCGTGCAAAATAAGAAATTAAGGGGTACCATGCTAATGCTGTACGCCACTGGCAAAAGTGTATACAGTGATTTGCAGCTACGTGTATTTTATATCGGTTAAACTGTCTGCTAAGTTTAGTAAAAAAAATCGTACCACTTTCAAAGTTATGGGAAATAATAATTTTTTAATTTTTAACTTTAACGCCCTGTAACACAAAAATAGAGGGTCGAAGGTCTCATGTTTATTAAGCGAATTCTACTTATTTTTTAGAGTTCTATCGGCCGTATCATTTATGCGAGGTTTTTTGAAACACCCTGTATAAGATCTTCGTTTCGATAACAATTCAACATGTTTAACTAAGTAATATCAGTCTAGTATATTTCGGGTGGGGGCAGAGGGAGCGCTGGCCCCCAAATGTGGGGCCCCTAACGTTCGTCTAACGTTAGCGTTTGTAATCAAAATTGCAAATAACATATTGATTATATTCTGAATCCGTTCTCAAAGTCCAACAAACGAATTTAACGCGGTATCTATATCAACATCAACATCAACTCCTTTCAAATCAAATGCAATTAAAAACAAGACTAAAAAGTGCCATTATTATTTTAGAATACTAATATTAAGTTTGAAATTTATTAAATTTAATGGCTAGTTAATTAAATATGATTAACATCGATTATAAAAACAAAAATTACTGAAGACGTCAGTAGCGTGTTTATAGTGGGTCTGACGCACCATATCCACCACCATCTAATATACTTGGAGTCAATCTCGCACATTTAATTATCTATTTTATCGGCGTATGTCGTCCATGTTGTACGGAGGAATAAGAATATCTAACGTTTCAAGTCTAATTATTCAGCCCTTTCTAATTACTAATTATATCACGTTACATCATCGCAGTGATTCTCCAATTGTAATAATCGCACATGTATATCCCACAACATAAACTGGGGCTTCTGACGCATAATTACCTCATCCCACCAGTTTTTTTTCCCATAAGGGCCCGTGTAAATAGGCTCCCAGTCCGCCTTCCCTCATAAGCGCGCTGAAGAAATTTCTGAATATCTCCTTCTGCTACTTTAACCTATAGAGCCCGCCCTCATAGATCACACTCTTCCGAACAGTCAATTGTACTGCAGGTATATCTTAGTGTATCGTTATACGGGGATCCACTCGGAATCGCGAACATCTCTAGTCTAATTATTCGCCGCTTCTATCAATGCTATTTAAAATTATTCACACAATTGTAGTAGACGAAAGACGTAAGCTAGTTCGGGGATTTGAACACAGAACCTCGAGAATGGTAACCTTGAACTTTAACTTTGCGCTATTGAGCGCATATAAAAATATCAAGTACATATTTGCCATTTAAAATATAAAATGCAACTTATCGAATCGTATCAAATTTATTTAGAAAAAAAGCTTTCGGGTGGTTCAGTGAAAATAGTTTAATTTAAATTATTTAGAGTAAAATTTATTAGCATCTAACATTAACCTATAGATATTGATGTCTGAAATCGCTATTAATTATGAGTTATTTCGGATGGTTCAATGAAAACAATTTTAAATTTTACTGTCTTGAGACAAATATATATAAAGCGTTAAAATATTTAAAAAGCATTCAGTTCTAATGTCACTGAAATACAAAAAAACAAATGCAGGTGATGATCAACGTAACAAAAGCGATACCTGCAACCATTCAAGTTCATAATTTACAAAATATTTGAGCTGCAAAAATTCCTTTCTGTTATTAGAAACAAATTCAATCCGCACAGCAGGTGTTCCTTATAAAGCTCTTTATTATGGAAGTTGTACATTTCGTTCATGATGATTGCATAGACGCAAAATTGATAGTTATTAATTCGAAAATAATGCAATTCAAATAAGCAAAAATTAACAGCTTTGTAAAATATTTAGATATAATAAAGGATATCTCTGCTTGGTCGGAGATGATCGATAATGTATCAATTAAATATATATATGTGTATATATATATATATATATATATATATATATATATATTGCTGTAACAATGTCTCGCGTTGGGCGTCGCTAAAATATTGCTATGAGAACGGCCGGCTTTGGGGGTCGCTAATTTAGTCTGTAATACAGATCAGCAAATTGTAAAATTTGAAATTGTTGACTTACCTTCCTTTCTAACTCTTCTTTGCCTGGCTAGCTCAACGAATTAATGGAGTTTTCAAAATGAAATCAAACTCAGCAATATCATAAAGCATTTATACAGTCTAAAATCAGTCACAAAATCATATAAAACATTTACAGCGTAGTTTCTTTCAAACATTAAATTATTTCTAACAAGTACCTATTTACTTAATTATCAAAATGTCTCTTACCTTATTTAGGTATAAATTGACAGAACTAAATCTCTTCTCTTATATGGATAGTTTACCTAGTTTTGATTCCCACGTTTGTAAAATTTGTTTGGCCAAAAAATCCTTGACAGATAATCTATTAAAAGGTTCGACTATTTCGAACTCTGATCATAAACTTCCTGGTAGATATTCTTACAAAAAAAAATTATTATATAATTAAGACAGATCTTTAAATTTAAATGACAAATACTCAAATGTCAGTACAAACAATGTTTTAAAAGTAATACTTGCAAAAAACCACACAGCGCTTTTCCAATTTGTAGTAACAGTATTAAATATCTTCGGCTTTTTGGCTTTATTTTAAATTGACGTTCAAATCTCAATTTACAAAATCATGCATATTCACTTAAATCTTCCTTCCAATTATTTAATTAAATTTTTTAAGTAGCTTTTTCCCTCTTAATTGTATATTACTAATTCAAATAACTATACTTTTAAGAATGACGCCTATCTGACGTAATTTTCTGAGAATTCCTCATTAACGTTCAAAATTGCCTCGTTAGTGTTGATTTATGTGCGCTGTCCGTCTTTCTCTATCTCCCAAGATTATTGTATCACATCGCATCTCTCCTACACTGATTGCGAAAGCTAATAACTAATTCTTATCAATTTTATCGGTTTTCAACGTTCCGGCCGCTTCTTGGAATAAATGTGGCTTTATTAATTAAGTCATACGAAATTGACGTATTTCTTCTCAATTCCTTTCGAAATTTCGAAAACATGTTTTATTTAAAATGTTTTTATGCTGTACACAGGATAGTTAATTTAAGCTTTAATTGTTTTATCCACAGGTTTTGCACATGCAAAAAACCCACATCTTCATAATTGAAATAAAAAGATTGGTTTTCACAGCAAAACGTGTTTTAATACACATAATTAATATTAAAGCGATATTTTTCAACAAGATTGATTCAGTTCTTACGCTAAATAGAACGAATGTTTTATATGCAACGGGGAATGTATTTTTGTATGATAATTAATAGCTATGTATTTACGCTTGAAATTGATTAATTTTCATAAAGCATAAGGTCGGCATTTAATGCATTTTTACATTATTTCTTAACAATTAATTATTTTTACTTACACTGCTTACATTACTTGCTATGTATTTACAATACGCCTAAATTATACAGGGTAATTATTTACATGCATGCAATTGGGTTTCCGCTTGGCAAAACGCAAGCGTGTATTATACAGGATGTAACCATTAATTTACGGAAATTTCTATTTTCTTCCTGATTCTTTTATATTATGGTGGGATTTATTTATAGAATGCAGCGTGGGAATTTAGCTACAAAATGGCAGTTCAGTAGCTGTTAACCTAGCCCACCTGCAATCTAGCATTGTGCTAATAATGCCAAGCATTATATCTAGTGCAATCTAGCACACCCCTTACAAAAGCTAGCGTATCAAAATTATTGTATTTATGTGGTTAAATCAGATGGGGGGAGGGGGTGGCGCTAACAACATGAGAGCAAAAAGTTTGCAAATTGTAATAAAGAATGTTTGATCATGAAACAAAATGGTAAAAACCCACAATATTTAATGAACAGAATTCATGTACATGTATAAGAAAGTACACAGAACATGTAAATATTGAGATGAGAAAATGATTACTTGAATAATTTTGAACTATTGGCATTTTTGAGGAATGATGTGCAATGCTTGGTAGGTGTGTTAAGAAAATAACAAAAAAAAAGGTGTTATACAAAAAGCATAGTTTCCAGGAGGAGCAATTGAAGGATGTATTACATAAATGACATCAAAGTATGTAAGGTCTTGTTTTTAAAATCCCTTCAAATCAACGACAGTCGAATTCAAGTGGCTTTGAAACAATTACAAAGTGATACTATACTCGATCACAAAGGACAAAAGAGTGGCAGACGAAATGCCATTGATGATGCAAAAAATTCAAGTAATCTAGCAACACATATCTTCATTTTCCAAGTATGCATCGCACTACTGTCGCAACAAGGTAGACTCAATGTTTTTAAATCCAGAACTAAATTTGATTAAAATGTACGTATTATATAAAGGAGACACAGATCGGCCAGTCAGTCTTACAAAGTACATACAGGCATTCTACTCGAACCTTAATTTAAGGTTTAAAAACCCCATAAAGATACTTACCGCTGGTACGATACATATGCTGCTAAGATGCGCACACAACACAGTAAAAGAGCAATCCTGGAAACATCATACACAACATCTTGAGATTGCAGAAGAACTAAGACAGCACATGAACAATGACTTAAAAGCTGTGCAAGACGATCACACATTGAGACCTTGACATTTCACTTACAAAAAACTCACCCTATGCCAAAATTGCTTCCTGGAATTGTATATTATATGAGATAGCTAAATGCGTTCAATCTTGGTATCAATATTGGTAGTACACAAAGAGGCACTTTTAACATCTGGTTAAAGTAAGAAGCTGGTAGAAGCACACGAGAGGTTGGTTCTTGCTTATGTAAATATATTAACAAAAATGTGCATGCCCCGTTAAAACACTATTTTATTGTGTGATTCCTGTGGAAGTCAGAACAGAAGTATTAAGCTTATTATTTGTATTCATATATTACAAAATCATACCATCCTTGAAAGAATTTTTGTTTTCTGTACACAGTGTTGTCCAACTCACATTTGCCTAATATTCTCTGAAAACACTGCAAAGATCATATACACATGGTGACTACATAGCTATAATAAAATTATGTCAAAGAAAACAGAATATTGTCAAATAGTTTACGTTCAACGCTTTCATTATTTGCAGAAATAATCTATCTCTGCACAATCAATTATAATGACTTTCCTAATTTTGCAACAATGGTTTAACCCAGTTTTCAGTTCTTTTATTACCAAATTAAAGGGCATTTTTGCTAAGTCAGATATTTTCCATTTACTTGTATAAATACGAAGCAAAAAAAACTATTTAAAAAAATTTACCGGAAAGTGTATTTTCTATGGTAACATAATACAAAATTCTAATTATCTTTAAACAACATGTCGGTGTTAAACCATTGTTGCAGAACACTGTTAAATTTTATGGCCAATCTATCATAAACTCTATCCATGTGGAACCTCCATTGCAAGTCAAGCATCAACCCTGTATCTATTGCTAGTGATCATAAAATTGGAGGTACCTGAATTCATAGGCTATATTTTATTACACATTTTTCATTGTACTTACACTTAAATCCAATTTTACTTACTGCCACATTATTTTTGTGATTTATAGACAGCATTTAATCAATGGTTTGTAATAATATTCCCTATTTATGAGATAATTCACCATGAAGTTATAAAATATTAAGATAATGTCAGATGCACCTTTAGAGCATCTAAAAGAGCTAAAAATAAACACTAAACATTTTCCTAATTTATACCAGAACTCGAAACAGATCTCTTTATTAATAAATTAAAGTAAACAACACAATCCTTAATTCCTAGGAAACAAATTTACTAATCGATCCCATTAAATTAATGTGGGAATAAAGCTTATGCTTTATAAAGATAAAACAGTATTGCACTAGCTGCTGGTGTTCAAAACAGAGGGTCATTATTTTCAGGATGATTTGTCTGCTGAATATAATATTCATACATGTAAAGCAGTTTTTAAAAATTTTAAACATAAAGAGAATCAAACTTTAAAATATATACATAACAACATGTTTTACAATATAATTTTATTAAATTCTACTAGAGTAGTAAATAAAAACTCTAGCATGGTTAAAATTAAATATAATAAAAATCCCTCACTCACAAATACTTTTTGAAGCACTAAATGATCTCATCAGTAACAAAGCTTTAAAAAACAAAGAAGTTGTTCAGAAACCCTTCTGATAGTATTCTTCTCATCACGCATGCTAGAGTGAAGCTTTCCAACAAACAACTAACTAGTGTTGCTTTGAACCCCTGAGGAGATTCTCCTCAACGTGTAGGCTGACAACCTCTACAGCACAAAGTAAATTCACTTTGTCAAGTTAAAGAGAACTCTTTTCAAATGTTAAACAAGCTATTGAAAACAATAAGGAGGGTAACTCTAAACCAAAACAATTCAACTGATGTATCTGAATCTGAAGATAACAACGCACTTCTCATTGATATGAGAAAGCTTAACTGTCATGTACAACAATAGTTAACTACTGATTCACGATATCAAAACTGAATCCTTTAACGATGATGATATTATTCAAACAGTTATTAGTAAAGGCATTAACAAAAATGAAGAAGAAAAATGAATGCATAATTGATGATTACCACAGCACAAGTAATTTCTTAGGCATCTACAGATATAGTTGCAAACAAAAAATAAAGCAGAAGCTGATATCAATGAGCCAATGAACAAAATTAGCCAGCCATAGAGACAGTAGCACTTATTTCGTAGATCGACTAAACAGGAAAAATCTATAGCAATTGAAAAAAATACTTAGAAATAATGTGATTTGTGCTTTTAAAAAAAGAATACATATAATTCACAACAGTAATTAATGATTTCATCCATAATAAGGTATATAAGCACTTATTGCGCAGATTCTTTGAAAATTCACTCCTATTTATATTTTCTTAGACACATTGAATATATACATTTTTTAAAAATATGCATTTATTTGCTTTTATTTAATTAAAAAAATGATGAATTAACCGGCCACCTCATTATCTGACTTCGTGTCCTTTCCCGTTCAGTTTGTGTCGACTGCATACACATCCAAACCTGACTTAAAATTTTTGTCAAAATTGCCACAAAGCCAAAATATAACAATAACAATGACAACAACACCAATCACGGTATTTCCTTTCCGGGTAACCAAACCTAGCACCTCTTTCTGCGGGGATATGCACGGTATAACTCTAGACTACTACATTACTTTTACTCCCAGCACAATTCACAATCTTTCTCGACGTCCTTCGGCCCCTACACGCTACCTTTGCCTCTGTAACATTCATACATTGCTTTTGGTATGCTCTTTGTTACTAAGATCTACAAATGCTGCATACATTTTCTTTCTGGCATGCATACATTTTTCAACAATTTGTTGCATTGCAAACATATGATCCACACATTCTCTTCCAGGCATAGAACCACATTGAAATCCCATATCTTGCTCTGCATTCTCTTACGAACTCCTTAGACCACAATTTTTCCACACACTTTACTGGTACTCTTACCAGACTTACCCCATGATAATTTTTTGCATTCATACTTGCTGCCATTCTCTCTGTGCAAAGGGATAATGATCGCACTCTTTCAATCTTCAGGCACCGTCGCTTGTTCTATACACAACTCTATCGGTATGCATAAATGTTCAATCAGCACCCCAGATCCATAAGCATTTCAATTGTTATTTCATCTACACCGGCCACTTTGCCATTTTTCAGAGTTCTCACCGCCTTCCATACCTCATTTTCACTCCAGTCAAACTTTATACTATTATTTACGTTTTCGACCAGTATACTGCTGCTCTCTCCATCATCCATACAGTCATTTGTATCCTTCTTGCCACCATACAGCATCTTAAAATACTCTTTCCAACAGTTTCCCTCACTTGCTTCGTCCCAAACATTTCATTTCTACTGTTAACAAAGCCATTCACATGCTTATTACCACCCTTTCTTGTCTTCCTTACCCGTTTCCAAAACAAGTTTTTATTTCCTTTAGAATCACTCTGCATCTTTTCACCATCCCTCTCCCTCAGTTACTCTTTGCTTACCTTCACTACTTCTTTCACATATCACCTTTTCTCCTTATATACTTCCTGAAGTTGCTCTCTTAACTCAACACCTTTTTCTGTAATCATTCTCTTATATGCCACTTTCTTTTCCTCGACAACCTTTTTAACCTCATCATTCCACCATGCATTTTTATTACATGTATTAATCTTTGTCGTTCCACATACTTCCAAAGCACATTTCAATACACTGTTCTTCAAACAATCCCATGCTTTCTCCACATCTTCAAACTTCAAAGCATTATCCCATTCCTGTTTGCAGTCATACAATTTTCTCTCTAACATAATAGCGTACTCTCTTTGAGTCGACTCTTCCAACAAGCGTTCTACTTTCACTCTTGATTGTCTCACATTCTGCATTCCTCTCCACACCGACTTTTGGCTAAAATCAATTCTGGACAAAACTAAAAAATGATCGGTTCCAAACTCACATCCTCCCATTATTCTTGTGCCTTTTACCAGTTCTCTTAAACTTTCATCAAACACAACCAAATCAATTACACTTCTCGCACTTCCCCTTTGTCCTTATGTATATACCATGTGTCGGATACAAACAGTTCTCTTTTCATACATATACTCACTAACATATCTCTATTTTCATTCGTTCTTGGATCGCCAAACGAACCTACCACATGCTCAGTCAACATTTTCTCTGTGTTTACCCCGACCCAACTATTCATATCACCTAATAGAACCACATGGTCTTTCCTTTTGCATTTGTCTAATACATATTCTAACTCCTGCCAAAACTACTCACACTCCCTATCGTCATTCATTGGATCATAGCATGCTACTACAAAGATCTTTCTAAAGCACACTTTCATTCTAACCCACAAGTTGCGATACCAATTCAAATTGTTTCATACATGCTTTTGCTTGATCATTCAAAATTAACCAACACCTTTCACCCCAAACTCATTGCTCTCTACTCCAAACCATAAATCCAACGTACTATTATCTAATTCAGCAGCATCTTTCCCCTTCCGCTTCGTTTCACTAAAACATGCGTCTTTCTTTCATTTCATTCATGATTTCATACTCTACCGTACACTCCCCTGACATTCCAAGTACCAAATCTATATTCCTGATTCATGCGGTCGTTATTTGATGGGCCAGATATTTTCCATTTCAGTTGCCCACCATGACTTTGACGTTCCAAGGCTTTTGCAAAGGTTCTGTTAGTAGTGTTAATTAAGTTGAACCAGGGTGCCGTTGTAATTTTCCCTATTAACGGTAACTACACCGTGCCATTCAGTGTTGGCAAGTTCAGTCTCCCGGCCACAAATGTGCCCACGATTCCCAGTCCTGCAGGTGTGCCTAATGTCTTTCAATACAAGCTAAAACTTTCTTTCCAAGGGAGATTGCCTTGTAAGTCAGGAGAAAGTTGTTTGCGCTATGATCACTAGGAGGTACATGCTGTGCACTGACACACATCGAGCGCGCCAAAATATAAGCTCTTGAAATACAACATTTTAAACAGTTCCTTGATAAACATTAACAGATATTGATATAATTCTAAAGTATGAATACAGCATCCTAATATTCACAGCTTATCATCAATATATCTTCACTCCTAGAACTGGTTGGATGCACCCCCATTGTGTTCTATTCTGAGCTAATCTATACCTTACCCTGAAATTCCCGCAGCCTAGTCCATCTTTCACTATCTGTGAGCAATAGTCTAATCTAGGTCTACCTCTACCTCTCTTATTTGTTTTCTATTCTTCTAATATATGCCGTGCCATTCCCCATTTTCCACATATTTTTTTCTTCCCTTACCATTTCTACAACCACTTTGTTCTTAACTTTGGCTGTCTATGATATCTTTATCATATGTCTGTAGCACCACATCTCAAATGCTTCTATCTTTTTCCTGTCCGCTTCTACTGTTCATGTTTCACAGACATACAGTGCTGTGCAAACCCATGCTTTTAGCAATTTTTTCATTGTTTCTATGTTTGTTGGGTTTAGGCAAAACAGCGGAACACGGGAGGCTATCTTAGCTCTGAGGGTGATAATGGAGAAAACAATAGAAAAAGGGGAAAGCGTGTATATAGGGTTTGTTGATCTGGAAAAAGCATTTAACAATGTAAAATGGAAAAAAATGTTCGAAATACTGAAAAAGATTGAAATGAGTTATACGGATGGGATAGACGGATAGTACATAGCTTATACAAAGAGCAAACAGGAGTAATAGAATTAGAGCAGGAACGTAGAGAAGTAAACATCAGGAAAGGGGTGAGACAGGGATGTTCCCTATCCCCATTAATTTTTAACTTGTACATTTTGAAGAGGCAATGAATACTGTCAAATGCAGGAAGACATTTAGAATTACTATGCAGGGACAAAAAATTGATATGCTTAGATTTGCAGATGATATAGCGGTATTAGCATCTAGCAGGAAGAGTTAGAAGCTGCTCTCAATGAAATGGAAACGGTTCTAACAGAGAGATACGGTGTAAAATTAACAAAAGTAAAACTAAAGTACTAGTATGCAAAGGAGGCAAAAATAAATCAAAAACAAGACTACAAATATGTAACACGAACTTACAAGAGGTTAAGGATTTCTGCTACCTAGGAAGCCAAATAACGCAAAATGGGAAAAGCACAAAAGATATAAAGCAAAGATTAGTACAAAGTCGTGCTACATTTAACAAGAAAAAACAACTACTGTGTTCAAAGACAACAAACATAGAAACAAGGAAAAGATTGCTTAAAACATATGTATGGGGCACAGCACTGTACGGCTGTGAAGCCAGGACAGTAGGAGAAGCAGACAAGAAAAAGGTAGAAGCCTTTGAAATGTGGTGCTACAGACGATTGATGAAGATACCATGGACAGACAAAGTTAAGAACGAAGAGGTACTAAAAATGGTAGGGGAAAAAGAAATATGGGAAAATGGTAAAAAATAGGAGAGATAGGATGATAGGCCACATACTACGGCATGAGAGAATAGTGCGGAATATACTAGAAGCACAGATAGGAAAAAAGAGAAGAGGTAGACCTAGGTTAGACTACTGCACACAGATAGTGAAAGATGTAGGCTGTAGGAGTTTCAGGGAAATGTGAGAAAGTGTTTCATGTTTTTTATTTTCAACCATAAAAAGTTACGGGCAGAAAAAAAAAATCGATACTTTTGATTTTTTACATTAAAAATGAATCATCCTATCTGGAATTTTTTTTTAGATTCCAGAACGGCATAAAATTTAGCAGTTGTGCCAAATTTAAACCTATATTCTATCTCTTATAGTAAGAGAAATCTCTGTAGTGCGTCGAAATTAAATCACCCTGTACATAAGGATGTGCATTATCACAAAAATATATAAACCGCTTGCTTACAACCTAATCATATACTTTCCTTAAAATTACTAACTTTGATATGTAAATATATAAAATAGGTATAAATGAAAATGAGTAATCCGGTAAAAGATTGAAATGAAGAGAAATAACTTAAAACTATCGTTTTTCAATTGCATCGATAAAAATATGCAAGACAATTTGTGATATATTACTCATTTGAATTTTCTAGTACAACAGACTTGGGTGGATTCTTGTGAATATGATCCAGATATCTAGATGTTTGCATAGTTGTTATTCATAATATCTGATTTAATTCGTTGCTACTTAGATCGATGTGCTAAAGCGCGATATCCATTGGTCTATGAAAACTCTGACCACTAATTCTGCTTCTGTTTTGTACTTGTATTGCCACTGACCACTTTGATACATACCTGTATTGGTAATCACCTCATATAGGTAGTGGACCTACTTGCCAATTTGCACATGTTCGAACCACTCAGATAGTGATCTAAAGCTTCTCGAGAATGTGACCAGGTGTCTAAAGTACGTATACTTTACATTGCATAGAACTTTTTCGTCCAGCTACAATAGTTTTCTTTTATTCTTGGTCACACGTATCTTTGTATTACCAATTTTGTTGTTGCCTTTTTCCTAAATACACCAAGTTGTGCATACTTACGAAGACTTCGTTTTATAAACTTTTTGTTAGATATGGATGTGCTGTGTTTGTAGAGATGCCACAGTAAATAGGTTTGTCACAGTTTGGAATATGTATCTGTCTGAAGGTTAAACCAGTGTCTTTGTTTTCTTTTAATTCTTCAACGTTTTGTTGAAAGAGACTTAGTCAACGATATTCTACACTCTCCAGTCTTGGCAATGTGTCTGGGGCAATATTTTCCTAGTCAAAGGTATGTTTATCATTTCTTGAGTATGCTGTCCAGAAATTTAAACTACCCAGGAGTTCGTTTTTCCATTTGTTGTTGAAAAGTTAAGACAGTAGATTTGTGATCAGTGAAGATCTAAAGTGTAATTCCTCCAATGTGTTTGAACTACCTGATAGTTAGATGTAAGCAGAATATTTGAATTGGGCACTGGACTGCTTTTTGGAAGAAGAAAGCTAAAGGTTATCAATTTTCATTGATTCGTTGTGAAATAGCATGCCCCATAGCAAAAATCTGTCACTGTACATAGTTTTATTTCTGGGTGTAGGTGAAAGGTAGGACATCATGCTAACTGGTTTCTACAATTTTTGAATGCTGCTTTTGCTTCACTTATCCAATTCATTGGCATGTTGCTTCTTTCTTGCTCTTTAAATCGTTGTGTTACATTTGTAGACGTGAAGTGAATCACCTGTACTAGTTTGGCATACACAGTATTTGCCCGATTTCCTTGGTTGGCTTAGTCTTTGCAAAATTCTGGATTGTCCTGTAATGTCGTAAGTTCTCTTCTCTGTTCTATTGAAGGCTATTCTTCTATTTGTGTAGTGGCCGATTACTTTACTACATTTCTTCTTTTCTTTCCTTTGCACAAGGCCAACCCTGCTGAACTCGCCAACCATGTTCTCAAAACCATGGTTGGCTTCCTATATCCGTGACAACTAACGTCACTAAGATGTTAATCTTCCTAAAATTTGTTATGCCATCCATGCCTGCAAACATGAAGTCAATGCTTGTATTCTCTTCTTTGCATTATTTCGTTGAGAACACATCCTTAATGGCGATTATTTCAGACAACTGTTCGAGATAAAGGACATATATTTTTCTGATCCTGAACATCGTGCCCTTGATCCCGGCGATTTCAAAAATAACATCATTCCCTTGATACCGACCATTTCAAACATATTTTAAAGAAACTTTCTGTTGTGTATAGTAAAATTACTAACCGTTATAATCTCCGCTGGCATCCTGTTTCCTACCGCTTGGGCAATTCTGATTGGTGGTGTAATTTTGCCGTCTGATGCATCATATTATTTTAATGCCAAACTCGCTCCAAAACTTCTAGGTCCTTTTCCTATTACAAAAGTTGATTGTCCCCAGAGGTATGGACTGATCAATCTGTTAAATAGTAACTTGCTGATAGAGAGAACTCTTCTGTTTGACTCAAGTAACTTGATACTTTCATTTCCCTGCGTTAAAACTTCCCTGCGTTCTTCTAATTAAACAATCCATTTTCATCAATATTCGCTTTCACTCTTGGGAATATTAATAAATCATGCCACTCGCCTATAATACTTTTTACATTCAATATTTATTATAGTTAATGAACTTCGTTTAAATCGTAATTAGATAAAGCCACGTGTTAATTCGAATTATGCTTGCATTTTATTTAAATTTATTATGATAGGTTTTCTGAAAATACTGATATAAAGTGAATGTTATCAAATGGTCACTGAATATCTATCTCTCCTAAGCTCTCATCCTATCTGTCCTATTTTTTACTGTTTTCCACATACTTCTTTCTTCCCCTACCATTTCTAGTACGTCTTTGTTCTTAACTTTGGTTGTCCATGATATCTTCATCATACGTCTGTAGCACCACATTTCAAAGGCTTCTACCTTTTTCTTATCTGCTTCTCCTACTGTCCAGGCTTCATAGCCATACAGCGCTGTGCTCCACACATATGTTTTACGCAATCTTTTCCTTGTTTCTATGTTTGTGGTCTTTGAGCACAGTAGTTGCTTTTTCTTGTTAAATGTAGCATAACCTTGTGCTAATCTTTGTTTTATATCTTTTGTGCTTTTCCCATCTTGCATTATTTGACTTCCTAGGTAGCAGAAATCCTTAACCTCTTGTAAATTCTCGTTACCTATTTGTATTCTTGTTTTCGATTTATTTTTCCCTCTTTTACATACTAGAACTTTAGTTGTATTTTTGTTAATTTTCATACCGAACCTCATTGTTAGAACCGTTTCCATTTCATTAAGAGCAGCTTCTAACCCTTCCTTGCTAGATGCTAATAGCGCTATATCATCTGCAAATCTAAGCATATCAATCTTTTGTCCCTGCATATTAATTCCAAAAGTCTTCCTGCATTTGACAGTATTCATTGCCTCTTCTATGTACAAGATCAAAATTAATGGGGATAAAGCACATCCCTCTCTCATCCCTTTCCTAATATTTACTTCTCTACTTTCTTGCTCTAATTGTATTACCGCCGTTTGCTCTTTGTATAAGCTTACTATCCGTCTGTCCTTAAAACTCATTCCAATCTTTTTGAGTATTTCAACATTTTTTCCATTTTACATTGTCGAATGCTTTTTCCAGATCTACAAACCCTATATATACACTTTCCCCCTTCTCTATTGTTTTCTCCATTATCACCCTCAGAGCTAAAATAGCCTCCTGTGTTCCCCTGTTGCGCCTAAACCCAAATCGATCTTCTCCCAGTATTTCTTCAGCTCGTTTTTCCATTCGTCTTTGTACAATTCTAGTTAATATTTTTGAAACGTGTGATGTCAAACTTATTGTTCGAAAATTTTCACATCTATCCACGCCTCTTTTTTTTGTATAGTTACTATGATGTTACGTTTGAAATCTTTGGGTATCTCGCCTGTCTCATACATATTGCTTACAAGTCAGAAGAGACGTTCTGTTACTACTTGTTGTAGTAGGCCCGCCTAATTTTCCTAGTATTAGAATATTTAATTTTAAATGATTCGTCGATTTTCGTGGTCGTTCGAATATACGGTGGTGGGATGATGAACATTTTTAACAGGAAGCGGCACTTGACGTTTAGAAAGTGAATGATAAACATTAATAACAATGGTAGTTTAACCTATAGTGAAAGGTCATATTGTTTGTGGTGTTTAAATCTCGTTTTAGGAGATAGGAGGAAGTATAACCGACACCGTGTGTATCACGGCCATTCTAAAGGCAGCCAGAAAATACGTAAACAACAGGGCGCTTAGTCATGTACGGCACCACATTGTAATTCCAGCCGGCTATTACACAGTTACCGGTTATAAAGGTAACAAAACAAACTTCGTTCAGCATTTGAATGGACGCTTGTAACCTGCAGGTTCTTCAACATATTCAAGTAAGTGTTATTATTAAAATTATGTTGGTTTATGAACTATTGTTCCGTAATTAACTTTGATGTGTCACCGGAAGTGTCTCTCGTAGAGAATTCATAGGATTTCAAGTACTTTTCACGCAGCGTGTTCGGAAACTGGGGTTCAGAATTACGCGGCACGGGAGTAATTTAGTTATTAGCAATAAATTGTCTGATATAGTTGGAATAACATAAGTAATGTGCATTTATATTTAAGGTTTGTTGTTAGTTTTGCAAACTAAAAATAGAGTTATTTTTAAATGTTCCGACCTGCGTCTTATTTGTCAATCCACCCCTGTGCTGAAATTAATAAAAAATAAGAGTCTCACTGGCCTGACCATCATTGGCCGTCTTCAATTGGTGCCCAAAGCGCGGGACAAATAAGTACGAGGGTTGAGAATATCGCATAATTTAATTAATAGTTAGGTTAGGGTGTAAGAACATTCATATTCATTTACACATTTAAATTATAGTAAGATGAGTGATAGTGAAAAATGTGATGGGGATAAATCCCTTAAGAAATTTATGAAAGAAGTTAATAGCAATTTATCCAGTGTTGTAGGGCATTGTTTAGATGATGCATTTAGGAATTTAAATGTAAATTTAAATCAAGGGTTTTTAAAATTGTCTTCAGTTGTAGCAGATAAAAAGGGACATTTTGAAAAAGCAGAAGTAGGAGATAGAGGGAATTCTAGTACCTCGGAATATGCAGAACCTGTGTTTTCTGATAATAATAGAGGATATATTTCAGCTTGGAAGGATGTGGGGGGTACCAACCTACATTTCTCTCCTAATGGGATATTGCACCCTATAGTATTCATAAAGAAATTAGAGGGTATGTTTGAAGAAGCGGGAGTACCCCAGGGGAAAAGGTTATTCCTAGCAGTTAATTGTCTCAGGGGATCTGCACAAGATTGGGCAGAAATTAAAGAGTTTGCATCTTTTGAGGTATTTAAAACCCAATTTTTAGCACGTTATTGGAATGGAGACCAGGAAAGGAAACTTTTGTAGGGTAAAGTACGGAGTATCTGAAAGCGGTTCTCGTCGGATTATTTTTACGTACCGTTAAGGAGGCAAAATATCTAACACAGCCGTTGACCGATAAAGAGATTATCGATATGGTTATAGGACATTTTGATCTTGAAACCAAACGGGGAATTTTAAATTCGGGGTTTTGCACGGTCGAAGATGTAGAGGCCCACTTAAGGCGAATTGATTCGACATACGTTGAACGATCGAGTAATTTAGGTCAGGGCAGGGAAAATAGTCACAATAATAGGAATTTTAGGTCACCAGGAAACCGTGGAATGCAGGTCGGTAGAAATGTGAGTCAAGTTCAGGATCACCGAGGTGAACGCTTGAGGGACGATTGGAGGCAGGAAAATCGTAGCGAACCTGTTCGTATCGAAGGTAGTCAATCTGATTCAAGAGAAGTAGCCACGATTTTTAATTCAAGTTGGAATTCCGATGAAGGAGAAATTGAAAATGTTAGTTTGAAATCGGTGGTAGTTGTGCCCACTATCAGGGTAGTTTTGTGTGGTTCAATTAATGTAGGAGCATTGGTGGACTCTGGGTCCCAAATTACGGGAATATCAGATAGGTTGTGGAAAAGGTTGGTTGAGCTTGATGTGAAAATTCCTAGTATACCCGGTAGGAATGTTGTGCTTATACGCGCCTGGGGAAATAAGAGTGTAGTGGTTAATAAGCAGGTCTATCTAACAATAAGGATAGGAGATGTGGAAGTTGATTGCCCGTTCTTAATTGTCCCGAATTTAGTACGGGATATGGTTTTGGGTTGCGATTGGATGCGAGACCACGCAGTGGTTGTCGACTTTCTGTCTAGAACTCTTGGAGGGTCTTTTGATGGGGTGCTTCAACAATTTAGTTTTGCAGGAGAAAGTAACGGGGATGCAAGTATTACAATAACGAAATAATGGAGGAAGAGTGGGACATAACCCGTTCAAAGCCTATACCAGTGGAGTATTCTAAACAGGAGATAGCTGAAGCGGCGAATAAAGCTGAGTCTTTTACGAGCTCCGAGAGGGAATTGTTAAATAATTTATTAATTCGGTATCGGGATATTTTTTCTAATCAGCCGGGTTTGATGAAGGATTATTGTCATGAGATACATTTGAAGGATGAAACACCCTTTTATCGCAAGCAATATCCGATCCCTTATGTGTTTCGCGAGGAGGCCAGACGACAAATAAAAGAGATGTTAGATTGGGGGGTCATTGAGATGTGCCAGACGGAGTACGTTAGCCCCTTAGTTACAGTGAAGAAAAAAGATGGGTCGGTGAGGGTTTGTCTTGATGCTTCGCATTTGAATAAAAGGATGGAAAAGGATAGGGTTACACCACCCAATCCGGGTGAATTGTTGTTTGAATTTTCGCCAGGTCAGTGTTTGAGCACTATTGACCTGACAGCGAGTTATTGGCAAGTCCCGATAAGGGCCAGTGATCAGAAGTATACAGGTTTTGCTTTCGAAGGGCATACTTATGTGTTTCGGGTACTTCCTTTTGGACTTTCCACATCGGTAGGAAGTTTTATCCGGGCACTTCATATGGTCTTAGGCTCAGAAGTAGGCGAGTGGGTAATTCCCTATGTAGACGACTTGTTGGTTTACTCACCTGATACCAACACTCACCTAGAACATCTTGAAAAATCTTTCATAAATTCAGAGTGGCGGGATTACAGTCAAGTTAAAGAAGTGCTGTTTTGCTAGAAATTCGGTGCGATTTCTGGGTCACTTTATATCGCCAGAAGGAGTTTCAGTGGACCCAGAACGGGTGGAGGCGATACTCAAGTTTCCGGAACCTAGAAATGTCAAGCACTTGAAATCCTTTTTGGGTGTGGTAAATTTCAACCGGCGGTTTTGTCCTAAGTTTGCGGAATTATCAGTGCCGCTTCTAAAATTGCTAAAGAAAGGTCAGCCATGGGTTTGGGGTGAGCAGGAAGCTGCTGCCGTCAGGAATATGAAAAGGGCGTTTGTGGATGCCACGTTTCTCAGGCATCCTGATATGGAAAAAGCATTCTACGTACAGACGGATGCTTCAGGGTATGCTTTGGGTGCATGTTTGTTTCAGAGGATTCTGAGGAGTCCCGGTATAATAGCGTTTGCAGTAGGTCCCTGCATGGGCCGGAGTTACGTTATGCAGTGACAGAAAAGGAGGCCCTTGCTGTAGTATTTGCTCTGCAAAAATGGCGGGTGTTTATTTTGGGAAGACGAGTGATTGTGATCAGCGATCATAAATCTCTGGCTTTTATAAGAGCGTGTAGGCTCCTGAATGCGCGTCTTACGCGCTGGGCCTTATTAAGTCAGGAATACGATGTTAAATTTGAATATTGTCGCGGTTCGGAGAATGTGATAGCGGACGCGTTGTCTAGATACCCACTTAAAGACGATAAAGAGGAGATTGAAATTCCGGAGCAGACGTATTTAGAGGTAGCGGCTGTGGTTAAACGATCTGAGTTGTATAAGAAGGTGTTAGATAATTTCAAAGACATAAGACTGTCTCAACAAGGTGATGAGGCCTGCCAAACCATTAGGCGTCAGTTAGAGCAAGTGATTGGGGCTGAAGTGGGGAAGTGGTATATGCTATTAGATGGAATTGTGTATCGTAAAGGTAGTCAGCATTATCTGGGATCTAAAGTTTATATCCCTTTAAGAGATATCGTGTCATTGGTTCAGCAGGAACACGAAGAAAATGGTCATTTTGGAGCGGAAAAAGTATACCGGTCCTTAAGGGATTTTTACTATTTTCCACGAATGCGACGTCGAGTCCGTATAATTGTTGCCGGTTGTGGCTTGTGCCAACAGGCCAAAGCGTCTCCTCGGTTGGTTGGAGAAATGAATAGCGTTTTGCCTAAGGATATCAACCAAATTGTCTGTCTCGACTTAATGGGTCCTTTACCTAGTTCTAGATTCGGGAGTCAATACCTGTTGGTATTTATTGATGAGTTCAGCAAGTTAGTTACCATGTTTCCGCTTAAGAGGGCTACAGCGGCAATAATTTTAAGAAAATTAAAGGTGTATATGGAAAATATAGGCAAACCTGAAGCGGTATTAACCGACAACGGCAGTCAATTTACGAGCCAGTTATGGTTATCAACGTTAAAGAATTGGGGGGTTAAAGTTCTACATACGTCAGTGTACTACCCTCAGGGTAACATGACTGAACGTATAAACAGAGAGATAGGGCGCCTTTTAAGGACTATGTGTTATAGTAAACATTCACGATGGGCTTATCATATTGAAAAAATTCGAATATGGTTAAATGAAGTTTATCACGGGGTACCAATTTTACGCCTAATATGCTTCATTTTGAACTACCCGAAGGACGAGTTTCCTAGAATGAGTAGGGAATATAGGGTATTTCTAGCACGGGACTGTCTGTTAACGAAAGCAGAAAAACGTAAAATTAGGCATGAGGGTAGGAAGAAGCCAGTAGTCAATTTTGAGGTTGGAGAGAAGGTGTGGGTCCGTACTCATCCGCAATCGGAGTTAGAGTCAAAGGAAATAAAAAAGTTTTTTCTGCTTTTTCGAGGTCCCTGCACAATAGTAACTAAGAAGGGAGCAAATTCTTACGAAGTGGAAGTTGATGAAGGAGGCGATAAGTTAGGGGTACAGAACGTGTATAATTTAAAAAGGTATCAAATCAAATCAAATCAAATCACTTTATTGGTTTTATACCAAAAGGGATAGAATTCAGCACTGCTGATTTTAGATTCCACCCTTAAATATAAAATACAAAATATACGATTATATACATAATACAATAAACATCTAGGATAGTCTAAGACAGTCGCTGCTCCTTATTAATACATCATAAAATTTTAGCCTAAATATATTTTTATTATTAGTCTCGTCAAATAGTGTTCTATATTTGTTTATTAAAACAGGTGCTACATAAGCATAACATGATTTAAATTTCTTTGTTGAGTGTCCGGAATACTGAAATCATTTGTATTTCGTAGGTTAATACTATGCTGAGTAGCTCTGATTTGTATAGCTTCAAACAGGTAGTTTGGTCTACATTTGGCTAATATAGCATATATGTACACAGCGAAAAGGAGTTCTGCACGTTTATCATATTTAAGTATACTCTTAGAATTATAGTATGGTGTTATATGTTGCTTACGTTCGATATTATATGAATATCTAAAACATACATTCTGAAGTACTTGTATTCTTTGCCTTAAGTAGCCTGCTAAAATTTATAGTAAACTACACTACAGTAATCTATATGACACAACACAACACTATTACATAAGTTCCATTTAATGTTTGAGCTTAACAGAAATTTGTATCTGTAAAGGGTCCGCATTTTACTATAACACAAACCTATTCTTTTGTTGATATGTTTTTCAAACGTAAGATGCTTGTCGAGAGAAAGGCCTAAATATTTAACACAGTCAGCAAATGTCACTACCTTATTGTTTATTTTGATATCTAGAGATCTTTGCACTTCAGATTTAACATGGTTTACCTGTGAACCAACGAGTAATGCAAGTGTTTTGTTAGCATTAAGGATAAGACCATTGTCGTGTACCCATTTATCCACTAAAACAAGATTTTCATTCAGTTTTACTATTGCATCATCGACAAGTGAAACATTACTAGAAACATAAAGTAGGATATCATCTGCATACATATGATATTTGCATTCTGGTGATAGTATTTCTGGAAAATCTGACGTAAAAATAGCAAAGAGTAGGGGCCCAAGATACTACCCTGTGGAACACCTCATGAAACACAGCGGAACTGGGACTGTTGTCCATGTAGTTTAACTGATTGCTGTCTGTTACTCAAATAGTCTTTAAACCAATCTGTTGCAATATTATCGCACCCATAGAAACGAAGCTTAGCAACAAGCAGGTTGTGATTGATTAAGTCAAACGCCTTACTGAAGTCTAGAAATAATAGATAAACAATATTTGATGCATCAATTGAGCATGTAAGATCATTAACAACCTTACTTAGTGCAGTTGCTGTGCTATAGCCAGTGCGAAATCCAGATTGGAATGTGGGTAATAAGTTCCATTTTGATATGTGTTCAATTAGTTGTGTGTAAACTATGTGTTCCATAACCTTTGACATTATAGGAAATATACTAATTGGGCGTAAATCAGCATATGTAGTAGCCAGAGGTTTTTTAGCAATTGGAGTGATAGTCGAATATTTCCAAGCTATAGGGAATTTGCCTGATTCTAATGATACATTTATAATATGCGTTAAAACATTAATAATGAATGGCATTACCAACACTAATATTTTCTTATTTATGCCATCAAATCCTTGAGCATTAGACCTGATCTTCATGATCGATTTCTACCACATTTACATTTACTGGTTGTAGAATGAATGGCCCATTTATAGCTTTGTGAATGTTTTGATTGTAAAAGTTCATTTGATGACTTGGTATTGATCGATCTGGGATGGATTCAATAAAGAATTCGTTGACTTCATCAGAATTTTGAATTTCATTTGAAATTTGGGTTTTCGTTTTTGAATGTATTTGACATCTATCAAAAATATTCCATAGCTGCTTAGGATTGTTAATATTATTCCTACATTGATATTCAAGATATGCTTTTTTTTCATTCCTTACTGCTGTTGTGATAATGTTTTTTAGGTCTTTATAAAATCGAAGCTTAGTATTGTTCTTAGTCTTAATATACTTGCTATATTCCAAATGCCGTAGACGTATCATCAGTCTGATGGTGGGCGTTATATATGGTGGCGTTTTCTTTTTTATATAAGCTGTACGTATTGGAGCATGTTCATTAAATAATAATGTTATTGCATTATTAAGATAATTCACTTTATCATTGAGGTCTGGTAATGATCTTATTAAATCCCATTGAATGTGACTAGTATCATAATTAAAGTTATTCATATTAAAGTTCTTAAAACATCTGTATGTGAAGCTGTATGGCTCATGTTTGCGTACATTTACATCAAATGTACAAAGTACTGCTCTGTGATCAGTCATGTGATAGAGATCGATAGTTTCACATGATATCATATTGATTTGAGGACTGGCACATACTATATCGATTAATGTTGATGTAGTTTCAGTAATTCGTGTTGGATCCTTCACATGTTGTGTAAGATTGAAAATGTTCAACAGTGAACTTAATTTTTTACACCTTGTGTCATGTTGAATGAAGTCAAGATTTACATCCCCAATAAGAATGATATCATCATATGTTGTACAAACATGTGAAAGAACCAGTTCAAGATCATTTAAACATTCCAATGTTGTACTCGGTGGTCTATAAATAAGTCCTGCTGCAATGTTATGTTTGTTGGTTTTAATGCTAATCCATAATTGTTCTAACAGAGGATGTTCAACATAATTTATATCCAATATTTTATGCGCCAGACTGCTGGCAATATACCAGCATAATCCCCACCTATAGTTGGGCGATCATTTCTTATCAAATTGTAACCTGCAATGCTAATCAATGCAGATGGAAAGTTACTTGAGAGCCATGTTTCTGCAACCCCAATAAGATCACAATCATTTAATGAAATAAAAGATACAAAATCATCAAAACAGGAATTGATGGAACGAATATTTATAAGACATAACCGCAATGGCTGGATTATTTGCTGATTTTTTAGGTCATGTGAGATATTATAAACAGTTTTTTGATGTAGTTGCTATATAGGAGAATAGTATTCTATCTTTGCAGCTTCTCTTTTGTATGCTTGTATATAACAGGGACATTCTTTGTGTACAGCAGGATGCCTGTTATCAATATCCATGTTCAACTTTTCCTTTGCATATGTACAGTTTGAGCATTTGTTAACATCAGCGCTGCAGTTTTTATAGTTGTGTTTTCCAGCACACAACGAACATGTTATTTCCGACTTACAATCATGAGCATGATGATTGAACTTAAGGCAATTGAAGCACTGAGTTACGTTGATATGATTGTATATGATACCCATTGACCAACCAATTGCAGCTGTTTTCATATTTATTAGATGGTTATGTGTTTTTCGATCAGCTTCCAAAATGATTGTTGACTTTCTCATCTTTTTATTTTCAATGACTTTTAAAACTTTAATATGGAAGCTGTTTTCTTCGGAATGTATTTTATTTTGTTTGATTATTTTTTCTAGGATTTGAGTGAGATCCATTCCATCTACATCGTCACGTTTAACGTTAACTATTCGTACTTTTGGTTTTTTTAGATTAGGGGCTTCTACATTATATCTTTTACCTAGCTTTTCTGCAATCTTATTTTGTAACATATCACGATCCATTTCAGTTCTGCACCCAATGACAACCTTGCCTTTTGATGCTTGAATACTTTAGATACATTAATCCCCATTTCAACAGGGTTGATTGCATCTTTAATTTCAGATTTAGTATCCTTACTTTGCTGAATGTTTACTGGTTTTACCACAAGTATTGGATCAGATTTTGTTATGCTAGCATACGTTTTCATGGGTTCATTGGTCATATTAAATTGATTGGTAGTGAGTCTTTTGGAAGCCATCTCCATGAATTCAGTTTTAAAACTTTCAAACATTGTACTGAGATTTTCAATATTTCTTGATTGCTTAATTGGATAATGTTTTGTATGTAATTGTCATCATTACTAACACTAGACAAGCATTCTTTGCAGTGGAATAGAAGCACCCTCTTTTTGAGTTCAAGGCATCGAACTTCAGAAGAGGTAATATTACTGCATACATCACAAAATAGCTTTTTACATTTATCACAGGTAAAAACTTTATTACTTACTTTACACAAAGTACAGCTCAACATTTTCAATCTCCCTGTACATTCCAGTTGTAAGTCTGACTTTGTGAGGGGTAGTGGGGAGTTATAAGTTGAAGGGATAGTGATAGGAATTATTATACCTAGTATCAATATTGAATTTATTTCCATTGTTAATTAATTCAATAGGGGGGTAATGTAGTAGGCCCGCCTAATTTTCCTAGTATTAGAATATTTAATTTTAAATGATTCGTCGATTTTCGTGGTCGTTCGAATATACGGTGGTGGGATGATGAACATTTTTAACAGGAAGCGGCACTTGACGTTTAGAAAGTGAATGATAAACATTAATAACAATGGTAGTTTAACCTATAGTGAAAGGTCATATTGTTTGTGGTGTTTAAATCTTGTTTTAGGAGATAGGAGGAAGTATAACCGACACCGTGTGTATCACGGCCATTCTAAAGGCAGCCAGAAAATACGTAAACAACAGGGCGCTTAGTCATGTACGGCACCACATTGTAATTCCAGCCGGCTATTACACAGTTACCGGTTATAAAGGTAACAAAAACAAACTTCGTTCAGCATTTGAATGGACGCTTGTAACCTGCAGGTTCTTCAACATATTCAAGTAAGTGTTATTATTAAAATTATGTTGGTTTATGAACTATTGTTCCGTAATTAACTTTGATGTGTCACCGGAAGTGTCTCTCATAGAGAATTCATAGGATTTCAAGTACTTTTCACGCAGCGTGTTCGGAAACTGGGGTTCGGAATTACGCGGCACGGGAGTAATTTAGTTATTAGCAATAAATTGTCTGATATAGTTCGAATAACATAAGTAATGTGCGTTTATATTTAAGGTTTGTTGTTAGTTTTGCAAACTAAAAATAGAGTTATTTTTAAATGTTCCGACCTGCGTCTTATTTGTCAATCCACCCCTGTGCTGAAATTAATAAAAAATAAGAGTCTCACTGGCCTGACCATCATTGGCCGTCTTCAATGTCCAGCGGCTTTTAGAGTTTCTGCTTGTACCTTATCTGTGCCCGGCGCCTTACCATTTTCAGACCCTTTAATGCTAATTCAAACTCATCTCTAAATATAGGACTTCCCAGGTCATCATTTTCAATGTCTGATTCCTCTTCTAATGCTGTTAGTTCCTCTCCTGCATATAAATTCCCTATATATTCCTGCCATCTAGCTACTTTCGCTACATTTTCTATAATGACGTTTCCTTCCACATCCCTTATATTATTGCTATATGGTTTTATATCCTTAAAATTCATTTTAATTAGTTTGTATGCTTCGTTTGTCTTTCCTATTTTCATCTTAGTTTGTACCGCGTCGCACTTTTCATCAATCCATTGTTCTTTAGCTTTCCTGCAATTGCGAATAATTTCCCATTTTATGGCTTTGTATCTCTGTTTTCCTGTTTCGTCTGATCTATTTTTGTATTTTCGTCTTCTATTAAATTTAGAATATCCTTTGTTATCCTTCGTTTCTTATTTTCTTTTTGTGTATACCCCAGAATATCTTTGGCCGCCATGTCTAGGCTGCATTTAATGTTATTCCACTCTGTTTCTACTTCCTTACTATCAGAAATTTTTCCGATATCTTTCAGCAATTTATTTGACTTTTTTTCAAATCTTTCATGGATATCTTTATCTTTTAGTCAAAGTGCCTTTTTCCGTTCCTTTTTTTCAGATTTTTAAATTTAAGTGTGGCCTTCATAATTACGATGTTATGGTCAATGTCTATATCTGCTTCCGGGTAGCTTCTACATTCTTTTACTTGATTTCTAAACCGTTATCTAACAATAATGTAATCTATTTGATATCTTTCTGTATCTCCTGGCATCTTCCACGTGTATCGTCTTCTAGCATGATGTTGAAATAATGTATTTGTGATGATTAAGTTGTTTTTGTCGCAAAATTCTACTAGCCTATTTCCTCTGTCATTTCTTGTGCCTAAACCAAATAAACCTACTATCGGTCCTTCCCCACTCTCCCCTACCACTGCATTAAAATCCCCCGTAATTATTAAATTTTCATGTCCTTTTACGTATCTTAGTATGTCTTCGATATCTTTTAGATCGCCTCTACCTCTTCCTCGCTGTAGCTTGAGGTGGGCATGTATACTTGTATTATTACTGTATTTACTGGTATAGATTCAAATCTAACCATGAGTACTCTTACGTTCTTTTGTAGGTAGTTTTCTACACGTTGTCCTATCTTTCTTCGCATAACTATCCGCACACCCAAATTTCCTTCCTCTGATCCTGTATGAATTACCCTAAAGTCTCCACTGCAAAAATCCCCCGCCTCTGGCCAGCGGACTTCGCTGATTCCTGCTATGGCTAGTGCTAACCTATCCATTTTGAGTTCAGGTTCTCTAGCTTACCTACTTGTTTCATACTTCTGACATTCCACGCTCCGACTAGCAGAATGTTTACGGATCTTTTTCTATACTTTCGGATAACATCCCCCGAAGTAGTCCCCTCCCGGAGATCCGAATGGGGGACTATTTTACCTCCGGAATTTTTTACCCCAGAGGATGCCATCATGTTTACTAATAATTTCTGTACGCAGTGCTAATTTTGATAAAAGACTCCTTTGTTAGCTTACTTTATGGTTGGCTTACTGGTATTATGTAACTATTAGAATCATGATTTGAGGGTATGCTTTGAACACTGTTGATTTAAAAGGATGAACACTGAGCTGGCAGTATGCCTCCGATATAATAGTTACGTTAGGCGAGTTGATCCCCTGTACTGTAGTGTTAGTAAATAGATTAGGTAAGGCTATCCTAGATATGTATGTGGATAAATATCATCATCATTAGGTCTTCAGTCCTAGAACTGGTTAGATGTGTACCCTCATTGTTTCCTATTCTGAACTAACCTACACATTTCCCTGAAATTTACACAGTCTCCATTTATCACTATCTGATCTAGGTCTACATCTACCTCCTTTTCCCTACTCTGCTTGTAATATAACCCATACTATTCCTCAAAAATGCCTTAGAACGTATCCTGCCTGTCTATTTCTCCTATATACCTATTTCTCAGATATCTTTATTCCCTTATTATTTCTATAAACTATTTGTTATTAACTTTGCCTGTCCATGCTATCATCCTCATGCATCTGAAGCACAACATTCCAAAAAGCTGCTACCGTTTTTCTGTCTGCTTTTCCTATTGCCAGTATTTCATGGACATACTTGTTGTGCTCCACACATATACTTTCAACAATTTACTTCTTGTTTCTATGTTTGTTGTCTTTGATCATAGGCGCTGTTCTTTCTTGTTAAATGCAGTTCGGTCCCCTTCTATTGTTGTGCAATTATATACCCTATTTCTCCTAAATTATAATTTTTATTATTTGTACCTTGTTTATATATTATTGTTTGTTTCTTTTTTTTTGTATTTCTAAACTTTACTGTCTAGGGTGTAAGTTCATCGGTTTCGTTTCGATTGATCCCCCAATTTTCGACTGTGTTAGTATGACCTCTTTTCATTCGTTTTCTCTTCTATTACAGTAATTGTGGCGAATTATTCCTAACTGACTTTCGTAATTTTCTTTTTGGCCCACTTGTTTGACTGTAACAAATTTACAACCACATCAGTTTTATTACCACCAGGTGACTTCACAATCGATGAATTAAACAGAACTCCCTAAACTAGTATTGTATGATTTACTTCACTTGCAGTTTTGAGTTTACATACCTAAACTATTGTATGCGATTATAGCTGCAAACCTAGCAGAGCACTACCAGATCCACTTTCCCGATTCCTTGCTCTGGGAACATATTTTCCAGCTGAACTGAACTCAACTAGTCGAAATTACATTTGCGTTTAACAAAAATACCAACTTAGGAAGGTATTCTCCGACAATAGTTTTTAGCCCTATTCGAGCACTTATCCTCCTCTCCACAACCTGGACCTCGTTCTTTACAATTGAAATAACCATTATACGAATATAGGATTTTGGACAAGGTACGTCATCAACTCCTTTTTGAAGTATCTACTTGATTTTCTGGATGGAAACTGTATATGTAACAAGCCAATTAATGATGATAAACAGACAACTAAAACAAATGAATTGGTACTTGAGCGAATTTCACTAAAAAAAAGAATCCTTGTAAATAAAAGGTAGTTCTTTAATTTTTTCTCAATATTCTTTAGATTTAACTAGAAAATTAAAAGCATATAAATAAAATAAAAAAATCAAGTCAACTACTGTTTTTTTTTAATTCTGTTTTAGTCACAAAATGTAATGCAATTAATTATGGTTATGCATATGGTATTTCCATTCTGAACAGACCTGCACTTTGACGACGTCCTAAAATACTAGAACAGGTAGAATGGTGTGTATGTTTCAATGAGCTAAAGAGCCTAACTATAGGTTTAACCAAATTAGTGGGGTCTTTAGCGAGGAACCAGACTAAGACAGGTCCCCGAAAGAGGGCAGCAGCTTTTTCGGTACTTAGAATGGCAGAGCATAGGGGTCGGTATGACATTTTAAGAGACACTACTGCTATGTGGAAGGCAACAGAAAACCACCACATTACCTCCCAAGTACACTGCGTACAGAAATTATTAGTAAACATGATGGCATCCTCTGGGGTAAAAAATTCCAGAGGTAAAATAGTCCCCAATTCGGATCTCCGGGAGGTGACTACTTTGGGGGATGTGATTCAAAAGTATAGAAAAGATCCGTGAACATTCTGTGAATAGGAGCGTGGAATGTCAGAAGTATGAAACAAGTAGGTAAGCTAGAGAACCTGAAACTCGAAATGAATAGGTATAGCACTAGACATAGTAGGGATCAGCAAAGTCCGCTGGCCAGAGGCGGGGTATTTTTGGAGTGGAGACTTCAGGGTAATTCATACAGGATCAGAGGAAGGAAATTCGGGTGTGGCGATAGTTATGCGAAAAAAGATAGGACAAAGTGTAGAAAACTACTTACAAAAGAACGAAAGAATACTCATGGTTAGATTTGAATCTAAACCAGTAAATACAGTAATAATACAAGTATACATGTCCACCTCTAGCAACAGTGAGGAAAAGGTAGAGGCGATCTACAAAGATATCGAAGACATACTAAGATATGTAAAAGGACATGAAAATTTAATAATTACGGGGGATTTTAATGCATTGGTAGGTGGGGGTAGGGAAGAAGCGATAGTAGGTTTATTTGGTTTAGGCGCGAGAAATAACAGGAAAAATAAGTTGGTAGAATTTTACGACAAGAACAACTTAACCATCACAAATACATTGATTCAACATCATGTTAGAAGACGATACACATGGAAGATGCCAGGAGATATAGGAAGATATCAAATAGATTACATTATTGTTAGAAAATGGTTTAAAAATCAAGTAAAAGACTGTAGAAGCTGCCCGGAGGCAGATATAGACACGGACCACAACATCGTAATTATGAAAGCCGCACTTAAATTTAAAAATCTGAAACAAAGGAACGGAAAAAGGCACTTTGACTTTGAGAAGCTGAAAGATAAAGATATTCACGAAAGATTTGAAAAAAAGTCAAATGAATTGCTGAAAGATATCGGGAAAATTTCTTATACTAAGGAAGTAGAAACAGAATGGAATAACATTAAATCCAGCTTAGACATGGCGGTCGAAGATATTTTGGGGTATACACAAAAGAAAACAATAAACCATGGATAACAAAGGATATCCTGAATTTAATAGAAGAAAGACAAAAATACAAAAATAGATCAGACGAAACAGGAAAACAGAGATACAAAACCATAAAATGGGAAATTATTCGCAAATGCAGGAAAGCTAAAGAACAGTGAATTGATGAACAGTGCAACAAGGTACAAACTAAGATGGAAATAGGAAAGACAGACGAAACATACAAATTAATTAGAAGGAATTTTAGGGATATAAAACCATATAGCAAAAATATAAGGGATGCGTGAGGAAACATTATAGAAAATGTGGAGAAAGTAACTAGATGGCAGGAATATATAGGGAATTTATATTCAGGAGAGGAATTAACAGCATTAGAACGGGAATCTGACATTGAAAATGATGACCTGGGATATCCTATACTTAGAGAAGAGTTTTAATTAGCACTAAAGAGTCTAAAAAATGGCAAGGCGCCGGGTACAGATAAGGTGCAAACAGAGACTCTAAAAACCGCTGAACAAGCAGTAACAGAACGTCTCTTCCAACTTGTGAGCAATATGTATGAGACAGGCAAGATACCCAAAGATTTCAAACGTAACATCATAGTAACTAAACGAGCTGAAGAAATACTGGGAGAAGATCAATTTGGGTTTAGGCGAAACAGAGGAACACAGGAGGCCATTTTAGCTCTGAGGGTGATAATGGAGAAAACAATAGAGATGGGGGAAAGCGTATATATATATATATATAATAACAGAACGGTTATTTGCAGTCCGCAATAAGAAATTGTGTAAAACAAGTTTGTTTACAGATACATATATATATATATAGGGTTTGTAGATGTGGAAAAAGCATTCGACAATGGAAAATGGAAAAAAATGTTTGAAATACTCAAAAAGATTGGAATGAGTTTTAGGGATAGGCGGATAGTTCATTGCTTATACAAAGAGCAACCAGCGGTAATAGAATTAGAGCAAGAAAGTAGAGAAGTAAATATTAGGAAAGGGGTGAGACAGGGATGTGGCTCATCCTCATTAATTTTTAACTTGTACATAGAAGAGGCAATGAATACTGTTAAATGCAGGGAGATATTTGGAATTAATATGCAGGGACAAAAGATTGATATGCTTAGATTTGCAGATGATATAGCAGTATTAGCATCTAGCAAGGAAGAGTTAGAAGCTGCTCTTAACGAAATGGAAACAGTTCTAAGGGAGGGATATGATATGAAAATTAACAAAAATAAAACTAAAGTTCTAGTATACAAAAAAGGGGAAAATAAATCAAAAACAAGAATACAAATAGGTAACGAGAACTTACAAGAGGTTAAGGATTTCTGCTACCTGGGAAGCCAAATAACGCAAGATGGGAAAAGCACAAAAGATATAAAATAAAGATTAGCACAAGGTCGTGCTACGTTTAACAAGAAAAAGCAACTACTGTGCTGAAAGATCACAAACATAGAAACAAGGAAAAGATTGCTTAAAACATATGTGTGGAGCACAGCACTGTATGGCTGTGAAGCCTGGACAGTAGGAGAAGCAGACAAGAAAAAGGTAGAAGCCTTTGAAATGTGGTGTTATAGACGTATGATGATATCATGGACAGACAAAGTTAAGAATAAAGAGATACTAGAAATGATATGGGAAGAAAGAAATATGTGGAAAACATTATAAAATAGGAGAGATAGGATGATAGGCCACATACTAAGACATGAGGGAATAGTGCGGAGTATATTAGAAGCAGAAATAGGAAAAAAGAGAAGTAGAGGTAGACCTAGGTTAGACTACTGCATACAGATAGTGAAAGATGTAGGCTGTAAGAATTTCAAAGAAATGTGTAGGCTAACTCAGAATAGAAATCAATGGAAGTACGCTTCCAGCCAGTCGCAAGATGGAAAAACTAATGACAATAATAATAACTGTACTTATTATAAACAACTACAGATATTGGTTTTGCAATACTCTCAACTAATGTTAATGGTACGAAAGGATTTACTGAAAACTATTAATACGGGAATTGTGTAAGTGTTGGGGGATGTTTGGCAGCCATAGGCTGCTTAACCCCTTCACATACCACTGAATCTCGGTAAAATAGGGCATATAATTAGAAAACAGTAGAAGGGAATCAAGTTGTATATAGGCTGTTGGGAGATTTGCACGGAACTGTGTAGGCTAGCTCAGAACATAAATAAGCTGAGGTACAAGTCCAACCAGTTTCAAGACGTAAAACCCAATGACGAAAAATAAGTGCTCATAAATCTGATGATTATTATACACAACTACAGGTGTTGTTTGTGAAATATTTTCAACTAATGTTGATTGTGCGAAAAGATAAATTTAAAAACTATTAATTCGACAAAGGTTCAAGTGCTGGGGAACTTATCAGCCAAAGGCTCCTTATCCCCCTTCACATACAACTGAATATCGAGGAAGTAGGATATATAACTGTAAAACAATAGAAGGTGACCGAACTGCATCAAACAAGAAAGAACAGCAGCTATGTTCAAAGACAACGAACATAGATACAAAAAGAAAACTGTTCAAAGCATAGCGTGGAGCACAGCACAGTACATCTATGAAATAGGGGCAGTAGGAAAAGCAGACAGAAAGAGATAGGAGCCCTATGGAATGTTGTGCTTCAGATGTATGAGGATGGTAGCATGGACAGACAAAGTTAATAACAAATAGGTTGTTGAAATAGTAGAGGAATAAAGATATCTGTGGAAAACAAAAAAATAGAAGAAATAGAAGGACAGGATACGTTCTATGGCATTTCTGGGGAATAGCATGGGATATATTACAGGCAGAGATAGGAAAAGATAGGTAGAGGTAGACCGAGATCAGACTTTCTCACACAAATAGTGATAAATGCAGACTGTGCAAATTTCAGGGAAATGTGTAGGTTGATTTAGACTAGGAAACAATGAAGATACGCGTCCAACCAGTTCTGGGACTGAAGACTTAATGATGATGATGATATAGTGCTTTACAATTCAACCTCAACATATTCATACTTATACGTCTATTTCGCCATAGCGAATTATTTAAATCATGCACTGAAATGTATTAAATCTACGAATTAGGATATGCATCTTAACAGGCGCATATTCCACCAATTGGTTTAGCTGATATTTTCAGCCAAGTATACACTAATGCATATATTTCGTTTAAATGAATTTATAATATACAAGTGTGGTACATGTTTTGTACAAAATTGGTAGATGCAATTGCAACCTTTTAATAATAATACTTTTAATTTATTGTATTTTACAGCAAACCGCATACATAATAGCATTCTCCAATTTGATAAACCAATATTCTGCCTAAAATATAATTGCATATGCAATAAATCAGAATTAAAACAAACAAAATCACACACTTGTGCCCTATTTATGATTTTGCCATATATGGGCATGTTTATATAAATGGTGAGATTCATATTTCAATACTAGAGGTGATTCATTTCTTATTAAAGACATTATTACTATAATCAACAGATAGCATTTATACTTTGAGTAATCATGTGTGATGTACAAATTTAAAACACTAGTCAAAACATATAAATATTATAGGTAAAAATAGTACTAAAGTTTTCAATAGATGTTCTAAAAATAATGACTGTAATGCAAAATAATCTACCCTAACAAGTTAGTTATAAACTACATCAATCAATCACACGCAGAAAAAAGAGTTGCTTCATATTACACAAATAATTTCAATCTCAAAAAACACAAGCAGATAAAGTTAAATGTTTATAGGTCATAAACAGCAGTGTAAAACACTTTTCCAGCAGTATTTTAGGGGCAATGACTTCCATTTACTTATATATTTTAATTATTAATAATAAAAATACTTACCAATCACAAGGAGGAAGCAAATCACAGTTTGAATGTTAGTAAAATTATCTATGTTTATGTAAACACAATACAAAATCCGTCACCGCACTTTTGAATCCTTTCATAACGAATATAAAATATAAACAGTTTAACGCACAACTTTTAAGTAGCTATTACTAAGTCAACGAATTTATTTACAAAAGCAACAAAAACATCAAATAATACAGCAATATACCTAGTTCAAAGTTGGAAAATTAATTACCTGCGATTTATGATTTTAGTGAGGTTATGTACTGTAATTTTTAACTGTCAAAAATTAGTTGGGTGCTTCTTGTCCTTAGACTAAAACGACCAAATGTAAGAATTTAAGTGTGATCATATAGTCAGTTTAAAATACAAATCATTTTGTGTCATCAATTATTGGTAAATTGTGTTTAAGTAATAAAATACATAATAAAACGTTCTGTACATAGATATAAAAATCGCAGTAAAAAAAGCCAAGGGGTATATAGGCCAATATTGTTCTATTGATTTAAGACGGCAACTTGTTATATTCCGGTAACACAGTAATTGTTTTCACGTCGCAACCATATTCTGCCAAAGTAACCAAATATCACTTCTTTCTTCGTGTTGGATTTATAAAAGGATAGTTTGTACAGCTACATTAATAAAATCAGTGTCTAATTAAAGTTGCTTTTTATTAGGATAGTTTAAAATGGGAGCACTAGGTTTAACATTCCTTTCTTTAATTATGATATTCTCCCTTTTGGCGGCTGCACAATCAAACAGTAACGGGAGCGGAAACCAGAACAGAAACTGAAAACGTGTTCAGCTTTACAATAAACTTCCAGCACTTTGGTTAAGGGTTTCGGAAGAATTTTGGACCAGATGGAACTTCTTAAATACGTTAGGAGTAATTGATGGAAAACATGTGCAACTCCCGTGTCCTATAAATTTGGGATTCCAATATTATAATTTCAAAAAAATGTTCAGTATTGTTTTGCTTGCTTGTTGTGACACTGATTATAAATTTCATTGGGTGGACATTACAGCATATGGTGCTGAAAATGATGTTAGTGTTTTCAGAAAATCACAAATAAGTCGTGATGTATTGGTAGGTGCAATTGTAGTACCAGGAGACAAAGATCTACCTGAAAGTAAATACGGATGGGCCATTACTTTGTTGTCGATGAGGCATTTTTGTTGAAAAGCAACATAATGACACCATACGCTAGACATCATTAGGGGAAGAAAAATCTATATTTGATTTCCGCCTGTCTCGTGCGAAGCGCATTATTGAAAACTTATTTGGCATACTGGGAAGTTGATGAAGAATCTATCGTGTTCCAATGTTATCTTCATTTGAAACTTGCAAGGCAATGGTAAAAGCAACCATATGCTTACATAATTTTCTTAGAACCGAAATAGGTACGTGCTATATGCCTAATTCACTAGTATATAAAAAACTACCAAATGGGACTATCGCGTTTGGAAATGGAGACAACAAACAGCTAGTGATGCTAATTTTTTTTTCTAGGGATAGGAGAAGCTGTTTTAACCTACCCCCGGCTGACTCAAAAGCATCAATTGTCAGGAGAGTGTGGGACTCGCCTAGTTAGCAGGGATACCCACTAAACTTCTTTTCCCCTTCCCTCTTGTGACCAAAAACCCTGGGTCCATCGAAAGGTATTACTTCAGGGTGTTTGAGGGGCATAGATCTTAGTGCGAATATCCTCATGATCTGGTTTTTCAGATTCCTTTCTGCCGCTCTCTCTTTAATTTCTCCTTAGTAAATATTACATATGTAACGTATTTATCTATCTCCACTCAATTCTTTAGTGAATCGAGCATGAATTTCATCATGTTTCCCATCATTAGCTGCTCTCCCACATCGAGTTCGGCCATTGTCCTCCTCCTATACCATCTATTACATTCAAATAAAGTGTGCTCTACATCATCTTTTTCTCCACACACGATGCATTTCCCCAAATCTTTCAAGGTAGTTTGCAAAACAACCATGGCCACTCAAAACCTGAGTAAGGTGGTAACCAATCTCCCTGTGTTTCCTAGTGAACCACGGTTGTAACTCCGGTATCATCCTTTTTGTCCATCTGCCTTTTTTCAGAAGAGTTCCATCCTGCCTGCCAGGTCCTTAAAGTTATTTCTCTTGCTTCTGTTTTGCTTAGATTAAATAATCTCGTGTGCTTCCACTCTTTGACGCATAAATCAATTGGTATCCAGCAATTGCCAAGATCGCATCGGCAGACACCGTTTTATACGCACTGGCTATTTTTAAAGCCATGCGCCTCTGTACCCTCAGTATAATGCTCCTTTTGTTGTAGGCTTGCATGCTATCTGCCCAGATTGGAGCTCCATATAGTAATATGGAGTCCGCAACCAATGCAAGAACTCGTCTTTTGCTAGCTTTCGGACCCCCTATATTTGATAGCAAGCGGCTGATTCCGTTTGCAGCAGTTTGTGCCTTCTTGGCCTGGTTTTCCAAATGGGTCTTATAAGAAGGACCTTTGTCCAGGGTAACTCCCAAGTACCTAATGGAATCTCAAAGTTTTATTTCCACTCTGCCAACCTCTATTTGGAAAGACTTGACTTTTATTTTCCAGACATCAGTATAGCCTTAGTTTTGGTCGGTGTTAGGCATAGCCCATTTTTTGTCAACCACTTCTTTATCATTTCTATAGTCTTTTTTGTTATTCTTGTCAGTTCTATTTCATCGTTCGCTGCAGTGGCTAGTGCTATGTCGTCAGTGAAAGCAACTAATTTGGTACTTCCTGACAAGTCTAGCCTCAGGACGCCAACGTACATGATATTCCATAGAATGGGTTCCAGCACCGATCCCTGTGGCACACCAGCTGTGACCGACATCGTATAGATATGGAGATATACCAAGGCGTCTTACTGCGTTCATGATACTTCCCCACTTTGGGGTATTAAAGGCGTTTTTCACGTCTAACGCCACAATTAAGCACAACTGCCGGGTGCGCCAAGTATCCCTCATGGCGTGTTTGACGTACTCCACTACCTCTTCGAGTGCGTCCAAAGTTGGACGACCCTCTCTGAAACCGAACTGCATACCGGAAATGCCTCCTTTATCATCACCTTCCTTTTTTAACCGGTAGTTGATCAAGTGTTTCGCCAGTTTTGCCGCGGTATCTATTAGACATATGGGTCTGTAGGAAGAAAGGATCTCTCTGGGTTTCCCAGGCTTCCTTATGAGCACCACTTTTGCATATTTAGTTATCTGTGGAAAGTTACCATCTACCAGTATCTTGTTCATGGCTCCTAAAGCGATTTCTGGTACGGTTTCAACCATTACCCGGATGGCCACAACCGGTATGCCGTCCTTACTCGCTGCTTTCCTCGGTTTAAGCTTTTTTGCGGCTCTACATAACTCTTCTTTTGGGAATAGAGGGATGTCGCCAATCTCCAGCACCTCTATAACTCTCTGCCATTTTCTAACTCCCCTCCACACTGTGGGAATAGCGTTTCCCAGATATTTTTTGCCTCATCCCATGGGAGTATCTCGTTTGCCAATCGTTTAAGTTTCCGGGCTACAATTTTGTGGTCAAGGCTCCAAACGTCATTACTGACCTCTTTACAAAGTTCTTTTCAACATATCTTTTGACTTATCTTTATAACCATTTTTAACTCTTTCTTTTTGTTTTTGAAGGTTCGTAAGTCCTGCGCACAGTTATCGGGAGTTCTTTTCCTCTTTCCTTGATACAGTCTTCTGGCGGCGTTGACTTCAGACCTAAAATTAGAAATTTCAGCAGTCCACCAGTAGACTTGCTTACGTCCCCGTGGTAGAATCTTGTTCTTGGGCATTGTTCTATCACATACCCATTGCGTGGTTCCTTCAGCAACTCAGCTTTAAGTATCTCCTTGTTGAATTTCCCCAGGCACCGTCCTTGCGTTGGGATCACTTCTTGTTGTTGTTTGTACCCTAGCTAGTACGCGATGTATCGGTGGTCGCTCATCGTCTCACAGTCAACGACTCGCCAAAGTTAGATGGCGGGTGCGTGGTGTCGAGGCCATTGTCAGACCTAAGAAATATTCGGAATCTCCCCTAACAAAGGTAGGTTCGCTACCTCTGTACATTAGTGTAAGGTCGAGGCTGGCCATCCAGTCCAGGATGATCTCTCTACGTTTATCTGTCTGGGTAGAGCCCCACATGGTTGACTTTGCATTAAAGTCGTCCGCTACAATGGTTTGACCCTACCTGCATTTAATTTCCTCTCATAGTGCATCCAAAAACCCACATACTCATCTGCCGTTCTATTAAGCGAGCAATAGCAGCTAAAAACATTGACATTTGGGGATGCAAAACGCACCCATACATAGCCACTCACTTTGCCCGTTTCACTTATATCAAGCATCCTGTTTTTAATCCTTGTGGCTGCTAGTTGCTTGTCTTTTAACCAGGTCTTGCTTAGTCCTTTATTGGGCTCACTAGATATTATAATATCGACATCGTTTTCTTTCACGAATGCTTCTAGTAGTAAATTATGGGTAGCCTTTGATTTGTTGAGGTTTATCTGCAGAAACTTGATTACGCTAGCTGGAGCTCCAACTCTACTCATATCGTGGGTAATTACACTTCCGATAAGATTCCCTTTTGACGAACAACAAGTAAATAAATAAGTAAATAACTACGTGACATTCAGAACAAACAAATTGGTCTTAGTATAAATAAAACTTATAAATAAAAACTTATCACTAATACCTCAGAATTTATCATAGACTTGTTCTACGTATCACAGCTATCTCAGAGGCGCTTGCTTCGCCACCGCCAAGGCTTTCCTATGTGCTGGACATCTACCTTCTCCGGCAGAATGCCCATCGCGATCACACACTACGGAGTGCTCCGTCCCTTTGTACGTCCTAACAAGATGTGCTTCCTTTCCGCATCTGCGACGTGTATGGGATCAGGTCCAGTGAAGACTGACGCTAGGTGACCAAATGCCCAACATCGGTAGCACTTAGTGAGTTCAATACGTTTCTCAGCTACGCATGAAGCAAGACCAATGCGAAACGACCCTACTATTTTCGCGGACTCAAATATATTTATTACTAATGTAACTGCCAATGTGCCGTTTGAGTTAGGTCCTAGAGCTCCCAGTTTGAAGTTCTTATTTTCTAGACCAACAACCCTTTCTTTAATTGCCGCCAGAACTTCCTCTGGTTCTGTTGTTACTTCCATGCCTCTAATATGGATAGTCTCCGTAAGCTGCTGTAGGCCGGCTCCTCTGGCTTGAATATTACGATCCGAATTTACGATAGTACGTTGTATCTTGCTAATTGCTTCTTCGTTCTTTTCCACTGCAATCGACAAGTTTTCCTTCATTGGTTTTGATACTCGCTGTATTGCAGCAGCCGAAGGCTCGTTCTTAAGGTTTCACTTTATATCTTTAAACATTGTTTTAAAATCTACTCCTTCTTTCTCAACCACTAGGGCATAGGTATCTCTCTCCATTCTTGCCGATCTAGGTATTGACCGTTTGCGCAAAGTGGTGTATATCGCCACGGAAGGTTTATTTCCGTTGTATACCCATTTGTGGAAGGAGTCCAGACTGATGCCCTCAATATGGTGCATAGCCACCCAGTTGTCCGCTTTTGTTTCTTCATGTATACGAAGCGTGGTATCTAAGATACCAGCCTCCGTTCCAACGTGCGTGGCTTTTACAATCTTTTTATGACAATTCTTTGCCTTTCACTCTAGTGATACTCTCCATCACCTCTATATCGCTAGTGCATCGTGCCAGGTCTGGGTATCTGGCCTTAAACATACTTTGGATACTCTTAGTCATAGCTTGGTCTGTAGACTCTACCAGTTTAGATACATCGTACCTAGAGTCCAAGGGATTGCCAATTATGAAGTCGATGTTGGTATACAAACCCAGGACCCATCCCTTACATCCATTATTTTGCCATTTCTCGTGTGTTACTATTAGAGGCAATTCTTTGACTAGTAGTTCCTCCTCGTAGTTCCATGGGGTTTGTTTGTGTGGATGCTTCTTTTCCTACTTGTGTCATCGATACATCTTGCTTGTATATGTTCTATTTTTTAGGTTTTTGTCAAAGTGTACCGCTAGTGAATGGACATCATGTGATCATTTTTTATATCATCCTTGACGTTCACATTTTTTGTTAGCTCAGTCAACTCTTTCGTCTGGCTAGAAGCTTCTATAGGATCATTTGAATTGCCTCAGCTTGTTCCACATGTATCTTAGTAGAGCTTTCTTTGCGTTTTCTCTTCGCCTTTGATCGCATGTCTTCCTCACCAACATCAATTGGAATATCGGACTCTGATGTAGGTCCTCGTCCTTCCAATTATTTTCCTGTTTCAACATCCTCTTGTTATGTTCTACAGATGTCTCTGCCATGGTATTTAGTGTTCAGAAAAGGTCACCAAATATCTTATCCGTCTGCCTGTCTATGTCTCCGTCTTCTTTATATGGTGGTGTTCTGCTCAGAGATGATCTCCTGATTGTGGGATCATCAGTACTTTTCCAGACGTAGATGCTATGTGTCTTTTCTTCTGTATTATCTTGAGAGGCTGTCTTGCCACCAGTTAGATCTGTTTTCCTACCATATAGGGATGCAAACGATTCATTTTCTGGTACGCATCTCTCTCGGTAGCTTGAATTCTCCCGTTGCATGAGGGACTCCTTGAGGGGTACTAGCAGCCCTCTTATTGTCTTTTACCTGTGTCGTGCTACCCTCCGGTTTCACCACACTGGCCTACCCTTATCCGTAACCATACTCGAAGTCTTATCCATAGCCATAGATTTTTTTCAAAATTCCTCATCGCATTCCAATACCTGCCTTGGTGGGGCTCGCCGAGCCAGGTACACCTGCGAACCAAACGGTCGCTGGCAAGAACACTCGCCAAGTTTGGCTATGTCCCGTATGGAGAAGAAAACATCGTCCTGGGACTCAGGATCATACTCCCATGCCGGTAGCATGGTTTCGGGACTCCCACGCCTCCAACAACGTGGGCACTCCACCAAGTGCTTGCCAAAGCACGGAGCCACACGGACGCTTGGGGTCTTCCTCAAGGCACTTTTTCTTTTGTCCCCTCCAACCTTACACGCCGTGGCGCTAGCACATTCCAACTATTCCTAGGAACTTTAGGTTCCACCATCTCCAAATTCGAGTCCAAATCATAGCCTTTTTAAGATAAGGAAGAGTAAGAAATAGACGCTCTTGCCCTCGGATACCCTATGAGGAGCGTCTGAAGAACAAGAATCGGGGGATTAGAGCCCCCTGATAGAACAAATAAAGATGCTGAAAGATTTAGCTTGCATGATTGTTAGGTGTTAGGGCATGCACGTATGTGTGTAATAGTAAGAGTGTAGGTTGTGTTTGTGTGCATGCTTTGGGTGTGTATATATGTAAGTGATGTGCTGTCCTTGGCTTCCCCTTTGCTTGGATCTCAATGCATTGAGATCCTTCGCAAACGGTACTAGAACCCCCTCACCACTTCCGAGGGAGTAGTAATGTTAATCTAACAGCAATTCAAAGAACTGGTGCCAATGTTGCCACAAGAATCGTTTACAATATGCGTGATCGCTTGCTGGATTACCCCATATCAAATGCCAGTTCTGTTTCATGGCAGCTTCAATTTGTAAATAAGTGAAAATTATAAATTTTAAAACTACAGCTTCGTATAACTCCTCAATATTATGTTTATATATGACTGTAGTTTTAGATCTTAGTTCCATTTGACATATGTATTCAAATTAAATTTGTCACTGTAAAACTTTAATGTTGATGCAATAAATAAAAGATTGAAACATAAAGCAGCATACATCTATTAAAAACTTTATTTCGAATAATAAATAATTTTAATTAGCAAAATCGTGAAGCAATTCCATAGTTTTCAACTTAAATTCAATTTTCTTTTCAGGTTTTATTCGTTTCATGTCTTGTATCACACTTTTAGTAAATCACTCGTTTCCAGAATCACATTGTTGTAACGGGTTTTCACCAGTTTGGATTTTATGATTCACTAAACTAGTGAATGCTTCAACAGCAGCCTTCAAATCAGCACGAATGGTTTTGTTAATTTTTCTAGATCGCCTTGGTTGAAACTTTTCACAAACGTCACTGGTGTTGAGGAGGCAGAAAAACTATACACTATTGATGTTAACTCTGTTAATGCTCCAACGTTGATTGCCGCTTTGTGACTGTTTAAAAGATCACCAACTAATTAGTCGCTTCTAAACTTTATTTTTAAATTTCAAATACAGAAACACAACTACAATTGACATAAATCAAACAACTACTCTATATTTTTCCACGCCTACTTTTACAAATATAACGACCTAACTCAGCAAGTGTGTTGTTACAACACACGTGATGAATATCTCTACTCTCGTACTGCTGTTCCTCACCAGCACCAATACCTTCATCACAAACATTACTCCTTAAAAATTTCATCCTTGTTGATTTCAAAAGTGAATCTGTAATAAAATATTACAGGTATTATTTTGGTTTCAACTTGAACAAGAAATTTCCTGAAAAACTCACTAACAAACATTAACTTTACTTAAAATTTACATATGCACATATTCAATTTTGCCTACAACAAATACAATTTTCCAAACAACTCAAGCTTATGTTTCGCTAGATGAAGCACTTGTGGATAAAGACGGTTTTTCTGTTAACTTCCTTTTGTAAGATGATGTAGTCCTGCGTTAGAATATCTAAGAAAACTGTTTTGTTTATAGCTGCTTACTTACTTTTTCTTTCGAATAAATTCTGCCATCCACAGCATAGTTTTAAAATAGGGAAACGTGCTGAAATGTATTTTTGCTTCTGAACCAGATAATTGTTTTATGGAAGTACTTCGTAAGGCTCACACAAAACTAGTACACAGATTATCACACTTTTTCTTTACTTTAATAGCTGCAATAATGCAATGTTGACTACATTAACACACACTTCCTTAATATTACTAATAAACACCTACTTACCATAGCAATCTAGTGCTTTAGCCATTAATCTTCAGGAATTTTCCTTCATCCCTTAATCTTTATGTCGTGGAGCACCCTTTTTTATATAGATGAGGACACTTTTCGACCATTGCCTATGTTTATTTTGTCAACTGCATTCATTTTTAAAATTAGAAAACTAGAAAATATAAAATCAACACCAGAATTATTCAAGCTAGAATTAAATGGTGAAGACTCTTCTCTACCGCACCTGCACTAGCGGTAAAGTAAAATTTTAACGAGCATTCTCGTTCTGGATACCGTTCCTGTTTCAGTTTACGTTTCGGTAAATGTATTGTGCATTGTTCTATATAAGAACTTCTAGTTTATGGATTTTATACTGTGGGCTCCATATAGGGCTGCAGTATTCCAGCTTTGTTCTATTAGGCTAAAGTATAGCATTTTTAGCGCCATAATATTTTTGAATGATTTACAATTGTGATAGATAAATCCAAAATTTTAATCGAAGCAGTTGTAGATACAAAGATATAAAACAAAGATTAGCACAAGGTCGAGCTACATTTAACAAAAAAGCAACTACTGTGCTCAAAAACCACAAACATAGAAACAAGGAAAAGATTGCTTAAAACATATGTGTGGAGCACAGCACTGTATGGCTGTGAAGTCTGGACAGTAGGAGAAGCGGACAAGAAAAAGGTAGAAGCCTTTGAAATGTGGTGCTGCAGACGTATGATGAATATATCATGGACAGACAAAGCTAAGAACGAAGAGGTACTAAAAATGGTAGAGGAAGAAAGAAATATGTGGAAAACGGTAAAAAATAGAAGAGATAGTATGATAGGCCACATACTACAACATGAGGGAATAGTGCGGAATATATTGGAAGCAGAGATAGGAAAAAAGAGAAGAAGAGACAGACCTAGGTTAGACTACTGCACACAGATAGTAAAAGATGTAGGCTGTAGGGGTTTCAGGGAGATGTGTAGGCTAGCCCAGAATAGAAATCAATGGAGGTACGCATCCAACCACTCCCAAGATGGATAAACTAATGACGAAAAGATAACTGTGCTTAAACATGATGATTATTATAAGTAACTACAAGAATTGGTTGGGCAATATTCTCGAATAATGTTAAGTGTGTGAAAGGATTTACTGGAAAACCATTATTTCGGCAAATGTCTAAGTGTTGGGGGATCTTGGTAGCCACAGGTTGCTTAACCTCCTTCACTGAATCTCGGTAAAATAGGGCATAAAATTAGAAAACAATAGAAGGGAAACGAGCTGAATACACATGCTGTGTAAGAATTTCAGGGAACTATGTAGACTAGCTCAGAATATAAATAAGTGCAGGTACGTGTCCAACCAGTTTTGAGACGGAAAACCTAATGACGAAAAAATAAGCGCAGATAAATCTGATGATTAGTATAAACAACTAGTTGTTGGTTGCGAAATATCTCCAACTAATTTTGGCTGTGCGAAAAGATAAATTGGAAAATATATTAAATCGCTAAATGGTTAAGTGTTGGGGGAACTTGGCAGCCACAGGTTGCTTACCTCCCTTCACAACCACTGAAGGTCGGAGAAATAGGGTATATAATTGTAAAACAATAGAAGGTGATCGAACTGCATCTAACAAGAAAAAACAGCGCTTATGAGGAAAGGCAACAAACATAAAACAAGAAGAAAATTGTTGAAAGCATATGTGTGGAGCAAAGCACAGTATGCCTATGAAATACGTGCAGTCTGAAACGCAGACAGAAAAACGGTAGCAGCTTTTTCAAATGCTGTACTTCAGATGTATGAAGACGATAGCATGGACAGGCAAAGATAATAACAAATAAGTTATAGAAATAGTTGGGGAACAAGGATATCTGGGGAAAAAGAGAAATAGAAGGGCGGAATATGTTCTAAGGCATTTTGGGGAATAGTATGGGATATATTACAAGCAGAGATAGGAAAAAAGAGGTAGATGTAGACGTAGATGAGATAGTTATTGATGCAAACTGTGCAAATTTCAGGGAAATCTGTAGGTTAGTTCAGAATAGGAAACAATGATGGTACGCGTCTAACCAGTTCTAAGACTGAAGACCTAATGATGACAGTTGTAGTGTTTACAATATGATTGTTAAATGATAACTCTTCGTCCAATAGCACTCCTAAATCTTTAACTGTTGACACCCTGGCTAGTTTTATGTCTTTAATTGAGTAACTGTGAATAATTTGTGACCGCTTTCGACTATAAGACATAACCTTGCACTTTTTAATGTTTAACTGTAGATCATTATTATCGCACCAATTTTGTAAGATATTTAAGTGCACTTGTAGGCACACACAATCACTTATATCATAGACAGTAGCATACATTTTCAAATCGTCTGCAAAAAGCAGCAGTTTACAATTTAAAGTTTTAGCAACATCAGTTATGAACAACAAAAATAGCAGCGGCCTTAAGTTAGAATCTTGAGGTAGTTGCCATGAACCTCTTAGGCATGTGACTATTGTAGAAAACGTACATCCATCTATTGCAAAGGTATGATTTAAAAAACTAGCAGTACATCAGAAAAAGCGTAGCAATCTAGCCTACGTATAACAATTTCATGGCTAATTTGGTCAAACGCTTTGGCAAATTTGGTATAAATAACGTCCACCTGCTGTTGGTTGTAATCGATTCTGCAACCTCTTCGGTAAATTGCATCAGATTTGTACTAGTTGACCTCTTCTTCATGAATCCATGTTGATTTGGTGTAATAAAGTTTTTTATTGAGGGGTATATACCTTGGTAAAGAACTATTTCAAATATTTTATTAAAGTTTGAAATAATGCTAATTGGTCTATAGTTTGATTCTATACATGCGTCTTTGCTTTTAGTATGGGACAAACCTTAGCCATTTTAATCAGGAAAAACTAAGTGTTTCAACGATAAATTAAATAAAAATACGAGTGGTTTTGCTAGCACACTTGTACAATCACGAACTATAAATGAAGGAATCTGATCAAATCCAGCAGTCATCTTATTTTTACGTCTTCGGATCGACGAATCAACTTTATCCTCAGATATACATGTAATCGATATTGTCAAATTACTACATACATCAGTTTTTAAATCTGTAGGAGGGAAAGAGTCCTTATGAATATACACGCTGCTGAAGTAGTCTTTAAATGCATTTAATACTGATTGGGATGTATTAAACTCTATAGTATCATTCTTCACTGCCGCTGGAATCTTTGTCCTTCCTTTTTTTGTTTGCACCCCAAAACTGTTTAGAATCACAGATAAGATTTTGCGGAGTATTGTCCAAGTATTTCTTTGTAAACATTGGAGATTGCTGCTTTTGTAGATTAACACAGTTCTTTAAACTTTTAAAGGTCCTGTGCTCTTTTAAATTTATAATATCTATGCAAACGCTTACTTTTGAGCTTGATGCTGGAGATTATTTCCAAAGTAAACCAAGCAGGATATTTTCGTGCACGATTATGGCATTTATATTTTGGTACATGGCGATTTATTACATCATAGAGTTTTGCATAAAAAAGATTGAATGTCAAGTTGATTTTGCTACTTTTATGTAGTTGATTCCGGTCAATAGTACAAATAGAATTATACATGCCAACATAGTCGGCTTTTTTATAGTTATAGATTTTTAATGTGCCGTCAGTAGAAAAATTGTTACTCTTCATACCATTGTGTGAAAAATATAGAGATATGGAAGGATGATGCATATCCTCCGAAAGTAAAGGCATTGCTCGTTCCACTGTACAGTTTATATTACTAATTACTAAGTCTAGCAATCTGTTATTGCTATTGGCAACATCGTTAAATTGCATATTCTCACATATAATAAAGTTTGAAAGTTTATTGCGATATGCATCGTTTCTGGTAGGATCATTATAATTGGGACAATTAAAGTCGCCAAGAAGTAGAGCATGCGCCTCGTTCAAACAAAAATTTTCTTCCAAAATATCTAAAAAACTTGTGAACATTAATGAACTAATAGCGGGCTACAACAAACACATATAAATTACGATAATAATGGTGCACTTGCAACTACAAATGTCTATATTAATTAAGAATTTTGTAAAATCTAACAGATCCAAAGTTACATTGCTAATCAAGTTTTTAACTGCTTACAAACCCCCTCCACCCCATTACAGCCCAGTCGCCTCATATACTGTTCGTCGCACCTGAACACATAATTGTCAGGAAATATTTTACTATCACTAATAGAGTTCGATAATGCAGTTTCTGTAAGTGCCACAAAATCGTAATTATTGTAACAAATTGCTTTATAGAATGGATCCACTTTTGTTCTAAGACCACGAACGTTTTAGAACTATGCATTAACAAAGTTTGATGTAGTATTGTTGGTTTTGTTTAACAATATTGAGGAGTCTTTCATACGATCGTTAGGATTCTCTTCGAACCTATTTAAGTTTTTTGTACTATTTTAGAGTTACCATTAATATATTTAATTGTTAAGTTTCTTAAGATTTTTTTATTTAATGTTTGGCAAACATTTAATAGATATTGACGTTGCATTGGAATCAAGTCTGCCACAATTTTGTAATTGGAAACCTTCAATGTCTAATAAGAAGTTCATTTCTGTTTTCGAATGCATTGATATATCTATTCTAAAATTATGCAACAACGTTGTGTAAGGCTCTGAACTTAGACAACTTTGTATGAAAAGTAATGACATTATAGTGCACCATGTGGCTGCATGTAGAACTATTTTACATGAAGCACCAATTTTTTATTTATGTGGTAAAGCATAGTTTTTAATAATTTTAAAAAGTTACACACTGTGAAAGTAAATTCTTTTCATTTGATCCTACTATTTTTTCATCATTACTCATTCAGAAGGTTTGAGCTGCGAGCTTGTTAGGGCGAGCGGTGTAATCCAAATGAGTAATAGTCATAACTCGCGAGTAAAATACTATCATTTTCCCACGACTACACAAATCTTCAATATCAGACATTTTGTAAACGTTTTAACTAATGTCGCAAACATTGACAAGCAAAAATTTATTTGTCAAAGTGTAATAGCCTACTTCGCATGATACGAAAATTATACCTCGCAGTTTACGAAGAATGAAGGTTTGCACTGATTGGTCAGAGGTGTTGGATTATGATCATAATCCATGACCTGGACGTTCCCAAGTGGTTAAAGGTGTTGATTTATGAATTCATATACATCTACAGAATAATGAGTAGTATTATTAATCCATTCTTAAATGCATAAGAAATGCATTATTGGATAGCCATGAGAAAATTTCATTATTGGTTTCAATCTTCGACCTTTATAGTTTTTTTTATAAATAAGATTTGTTTTAATACGATAACTAATTCAATATTATTTTATACCTCTTGTCTGGTGTCTGTCCTGAAATTACATATAATTTTATACAACTTGATCATCATTTTAAATTTACACAATAATCCTTTGTTTCTCTTCTGTTAATTTCTCTTGGGCAGTCTGCTATCTGATGTTAGTTATTCATTGCGAAAAACCCTGCCAGTGTGAAGAGTCTTTTTCTTTTCTATTTCCTTATATCTTTTCCTTTAATTTTCTCTAAATTCGATTTGCAAACTATTAAGTATGGCTGGTTGTTTTGCTTTACTTGTCAAAAACTATTTCATAGTAACTATACCGTTCTGAACGGACCTGCTCCTTGAAGAAGTTATAGATTACTAGTACAGGTAGAATGGCGTGTGTGTTCCAGTGATCTAAAGACCCGAACTACAGGTTTAACCAAATTAGTGGGGTCTTTAGTGACCAACCAGACTAAGATGCTCCCCAAAAAAGGGCAGCAGCTCTATTAGTACTTAGAGTGGCAGAGACCGTAGGGGTTTGTATGACATCCTAAGACACACTACTGCGATGTGGTATGCAACGGGAAACTAGCATATTACCTCCCAAGTACATAAAGTACTACAGTCTTTTAAAAAAGGATAACATTTTCTGGTGTAAAAGATTCAGGAATTAAAATAGTTCCCCATTTGGATCTCTGGGAGGGTATTACTTTGAAGGATGTGATCGGCAAGTTCAATAAGAAAAAAAAAGGAGTTAGAAATATCTTGCAAGTTAGGGCATGGAATGTTACAAGCATGAAGTAAATAGGCAGGCTAGAGAATATGGAAATTGAAATGGATAGGGTAACATTAGATATAGTAGGAATTAGTGAAGTTCCATGGACAAAAGCGGGAGGTTTTTGGAGCGAAGGCTTTAGGGTTATTCATACAGGATCAGAGTAAGGAAATTTGGAGGAAATAAAGTGGAAAAAGTTATGACACTGTAGATAACTACTTACAAAAGAAAAAAGCGGAACCCATGGTTAGATTAGACTCTAAACTGGTAAATACAGTAATAATACACGTATATATGCCCACCTCTAGCTACAGTGAAGAAAAGGTAGAAGACATACCAAGATTCGTAAAAGGACACGAAAATTTAATCATTCTGGGAGATTTTATTGCAGTGGTAAGTGAGAGTAGGAAAGGAGTAACACTAGATTTATTTGGTTTAGGTTCAAGAACCTACAGGGGAAGTAGGCTGGTAGAATTTTACAACAAAAGCAATTTAATCATCAGTAGCACATCACTTCAACGTCGTGATAGAAGACGATAACGTGGAAGTCAAATAAATTAAATTCTTGTTTGACAACGGTTTAGGAATCAAGTAAAGGGATGTAGAAGCTACCTCGATGCAGAAATAAACACTGGCCACGACACAGTAATTATGAAAGCCACGCTCAAATTAAAAAATTTTGAAAAACATGAATGGAATGAGATACATTCACCTTAATAAACTAAAAGATAAAGATTTGAGAAAAAGTCAAACAAAATTTGAAAAGCATCTGGAAATTATCTAATACAAAGGAAGTAAAAACAATATGGAATAACATAAAGTATTCCTTAAACGTGACGGTAAGAGTTATTCTGGGGTATAAACAAAAAAAAAAGAGAAACCATTGGTAATAGAGGATATTCTGAATTTCATAAAAGAAAGGCGAAAATACAAAAATACATAAGGCAACGTAGGATAACAAAACTAAAAAGTCATACAATGAAAAATTATTCGCAAATGCAGAAAAGCTTAAGAATAATGGATTGATGAAAAGTGCAAAGAAGTACAAACTAAGGTGGAAATACGAAAAACAGATGAAGCATACAAACTAATTAGAATCAATTTTAGTGATGTAAAACCTTATTCGAAAAAGATAACGTGCAGGGGAGGAGACATTGATATAGAAGAAAGAGAGGAAATGATAATTGGGCAAGAATATACAGGAATATACAATGCATACTGTCAAATGCAGCAGGATATTTGGAATTATTATGCAGTGACAAATGCTTGGTATAGTTAGATTTGTAGATGATATGTATCAACATCTAGCAAGAAAGAGTTAGAAACAGCTCTTAGTGAAATGAAAACAGTATTAACAGAGAGATACAGTATGAAACTTAAAAATAAATCTAAAGTACGAGTATGTAAAGGACGAGAAAATAAGTAAAAACCAGAATACAAATAGGAAACAAGAATTTACAAGTGGTTAAGGTTTTCTGCTACTTAGAAAACCAAATAACACAAGATGGTAAATGTACAAAAGATATAAAACAAAGATTAGGACAAAGCCATGCTGCATTAACTAAGACAAAGTAGTTACTATGTTCGAAGTCAACAAACATGAAAACAATGAAAAGATTGCTGAATGCACATGAGTGGAACACCGCACTGTATGACTATGAAACGTGTACAGTAGGAGAATCAGTCAGGAAAAAGATAGAAGCCTTTGAAATATGCTGCTATAGATGTATGATAAAGATATTGTGGACAGACACAGTTAAAAACAAAAAGGTTTTGGAAATACTAGGGGTAGAAAGAAATATTTGGAAAAGAGTAAAAAATAGGAGAGATAGGATGATAGGACACATACTAAAGCATTAGGCAATAGTGCGGAATATATTAAAAGCAGAGAAAGGAAAAGGAAAGATAGAGGTAGACCTAGGTTAGATTATTGCACACAGATAGTGAAAGATGTAGGTTGTGGGAATTTTTAGAGAAATATGTAGGTTAATTTAGAATAGAAATCAATGGAGGTATGTATCCAACCAGTGTCATGACGGAAAACCTAAAGATGAAAAAGTAGTTGTATTTAAACCTGATGATTATCATAAACAGCGACAGATGTTGGTTTTGTAACAAATTTTGATGGTGTGGAACGAGTATTTAAAAAACTATTGATTTAGCAAATGTCTAAGTGGGGAAAGATCTTGGTTATCATCGGTTTGCTTAATACCCCCCTTGGTAAAATGGAACATATGTTTAGGAAACAATAGAAGCGGAAAAGTGCAAAAAATATTAAAAAAGAAGATTAGCACAAGGTCGTGCTGTATCTAACAAGAAAAAGCAGCTTCTATGTTTCAAAATAACGAACATAGAAACAAGGAAAAAATTATTGAAAGCATATATGTGGAGCATAGTACTGTACAGCTGTAAAACATGGACAGTAAGAAAAGCAGATAAAAAGAGATTAGAAACCTTTGAAATGTGGTGCTACAGATGTATGATGAAGATATCATGGACAGATAATGTTAAGAACAAAAAGGTTTTAGAAATAGTAAGGAAAGAAAGATATTTGTAGAAAACAATAAAAAAAAGACGACAAGGGATTATAGGACTCGTTCTGAGGAATGAAAGAATAGTGCAAGGTATGTTGGAAGCAGGAAAAGACAGGTAAATGTTGGTCTAGATTAGACTTTCACACACAGATAGTGAAACTAGCTTTGCAATAATTATAGCACAATCTCTCATAAAAATTACTTTGAAGTGAGAAAAAGGGTTTCTTAAGATCAGTGATCATATAATTAACAGCTGTTCTTCCAATCAATTTTTGATTACAACTGATCGATATGATGAAATAAACCTTACAATCAAAAACCTACAATTAGAAAACGATAACCTTCTAACTGATCGCAACGACTTGCCCAAACACAAAAACCGACCACTCACTCAAATAGATACGTAACTTAATGAAAGGCAGGATGTGGAAAACTTACTGTTAATGGCACGGCAGGATAACCGATTATTAAGATCACAAGGTAGCAAAGCAAAATTGGCACATTAAGACAAAAGCTGGCTCTGCTTCAAACACGGATTAATCCACAAACTATTACCACTCTTAATACGAATGCTATCGCTTGGCAGAAAAAGTCTCTGGACTCAACTAACAATTGCCCAATTATTGGGCTGAATAACTACAATAAGACTCCGGCCCAAAACTGCAGCAGCTGAACAACTGATCAGTACCAAATCGCCAATTCAGCTAATCAATATTACACCAAAAAATAAACTTCTTGATACATCCTCCAAGAATGATTGGACCACGACAGCTATCTCCAAGCCACAGCTCCTACTAATAACATATTAGAGATAGCTTTGAATACGCAGTGCTAAGTAAAACCTCTATTCTCCCAATACTTGGAAACAACATCATTAGTATTGTTGTGTTGAGTGCCAAAATTTATATCTTTGGTAATAACCATGTCAGGGGGGTTCGAATAATTACCTCACTACTTGATCATAATAAATTTTCCATTTATTTGATGCAAACCAAATGCATCTATGAAAGATGTAATCTCTAATATAGCACCGTGTATAGATAGGTCGCAACATACCTAGTGGCATTATACATGGCAGCAACTTGGATATTTATGATTCACCTTCTTTAACAAACGCAACCTTTTTTTATTTGGATATTAACCGAATCCTTCGTGCATCCTTTTTTACAATGCACGGACTGCATAAACTCTAAATGACAACAATAGCTAACACAACGCATTCTTTGAATCACGAATGTTTCTACAATTCCAGTATTAGAGCAACTAGGTAATACGAATGATAACCTTATTTATATAGTGACCTAGAAGACCCATAACCTTTTTATAAATGATGCTATCAGTACGGTAATACCTAGCAACACAGTTAGAGGTCGTGGAGCTGCCCCCAAGGATTCATCTTCTTCTTTTTTTTGAGTAATCGTCCAATTTGTCTCTCCCTGCTATTGTGTAATATGCAAACCCTACACAACAAAGTTTATGATCTGCGAATATTGTTAAACGAACTTATGTTTCCCCCCTTCTTGTTTGTTTGTTTGTGACACCAAACTTTGGCTACATAAAACTGAATATAAACATATGGATAATTATAAGTTTATAGCGGTCTCTTACCGTGAATGTCTACAGCATGGTGGTACAGCTATTTACTGTATGTCTCATGTTAATAACTTTATACATTGCTCTGATCTAAATTTTCTATCAGAAAATCTTCATTCTAAAATTTCTCCTATTTGTAGTACAAAATACAACCTGCATGTGTTTTGTTGGGCACGGTTCTACAGTGCATCTTGGACAAATGTAATTTAATCATTACTGGGGATTTTAATATAGACTTCAATAACAAAATTAAAAATAAAGTCAGTAAGCTTTTGCAAACCTTTAATACTTATACTATCACAATACAAGTTAATGATGACACTAGGATTATCTATAGCTTGAGTAAGAGGATTGGACAATTAAATAGAGACATGTTAGTTGGTGGTTAAAATCTAGTTTTTTAAAAGATCAAATGATCTGAAGCCATTTTATGTTGTGTCAAAGTAATTTGTTGATAGAAAGTCTAGTTAAGTTTAAATTACGCCTAAAAGGAAAAAAAATTGTAAGTTAGTTTCCACTACATTTATTCTAAAGTTATAAGTGATATTGGTTATACACAGGGATGAACAACTAAACGAAAAACCTTGAGTGTACCTGTATTCATACCGCAGTTATTCTTCTAATTGTTCACCCCTGCATATAACCATTATCACTTATAACTTTACAATAAATTTCAAAATCAATTTTTATTCAAAGTAAGCATGAATAAATTGTGCCCGAAGTGTTTGACCCCTTACCAAAATACAGATATGGTTAAATGTCCCATCTGTAAAAGGTGGTTCCATTATGAATGTGTAGATGTGGATAATGGTGTTGTAGAGATTGAAGATTGGAGTTGCCCATGTTGTAATACTTCGTCTGATGTTGCTAAAGCAAGCTCAAATATTGTTACATTCGGGAAATACAGAACAGCTAAGCAGAACCAAGTCAGTGTCGTTCAATGTGATGCACCAGCCACTCAGTCGAGTACACAGTCTACTAACACTAGTAAACGTCGTCGGCAATGTTTGGAAAGTTTACGGGAACAAAAGCAGTGAATTGAAGAACTGCAAAAATTGAACAAAATAAATTAAACATTTGTCAACAAATGTCATCACTCATGGAGGAGTCTGATGATGAAAGTCAAAATTAGATGACGGTCAAAATGGATAAGTTGGAATCATTGGTTGAATATGGGGTCATTGTACAAAATCTCTGCTCTCGTCTACAAGCTAGTGATGTAGCGGAATACTGCAACAACGCTATGCTCATGCACGAACTAATAAGTAAGCTGCTTGCTCAATTGAAGGTAAAGTGGGCGATGCATCGGGCTACACAAAGCTACGTGGGAATTTTACAATTTGGTCAATGTCTACATCAACTCGCTCTCAACATATGTACCGCTATTCCTACGTTTCCCTTTGGTGAAAATAAAGGGCCCAAAAACGAACACACCTATTTACACTACAGTCACGCTGCTGACAAGACTATAAGATGTAAGTTGTGCGATAGTAATTGCGATTCAGTGTTGAAATGCGCCGTATTTAAGAACGCTGGTGTAAATAAACGTTGGAGAATTGTGCAGGACTTACGGTTGTGTAGAATATGCCTGAAAATACATAGGTTTCCTTGCAAATCTCAATTGAAATGTGAGAAATGCAATCGCGTTCATCACACCACTTTACATAAAGAAACCGAATTCACGCCTAGTCAGGTAGCAGCAATGCCTAGTTTAGCTTCAGTTGCAACAAATGATCCAGCCTCGAGTGTAAATAAACATAAATTATCTATTCAAGGATCAAGATATTCGTTTCCGTTTCATACCGGTTAAGATTTTTAATGGACACCAAGAGATTGTTATTTACGCTTTTCCTGATGAAGGATCATCTACCACCATGATTGATGACAAAGTAGCCCATCAGTTGAATTTATCAGGTGAAGCACAACCATTATGCTTAAAGTGGACTGGGGACCAGCACAGAGTTAGGGATAACTCAAAAATGGTTCGGTTATCTATTGTGGGAACCTACGTTGGAGCTAAACTATTTCACAATCGTCTGGCACGTACAGTAAACAATTTAAGTTTGCCAACACAAACCCTTGATATAAACGTACTTTGCCGTCGATTTCCTTATTTGAAAAACTTACCTGTGGAATCTTATATATGCATGAAACCCGATATGTTGATCAGTTTAGATAATTGGGAATTAGCGGAGAGTTGAAGCTTGGCACTTAAGTGTCACCACATTTTAATGTATCATTTGAAAAAATACCCTATTTGTGCTAAAAAGTTAATAAAAGACCATATTCAAGATTTAATGGATAAAGGCTATGTGCGTAAACTACTTCCTGAAGAAATCATAGAACCACATGACAAAATTTGGTACTTGCCTCTATTAATTGCCGTTAATTCAACTAAACCGGACAAATTTAGGTTAGTATGGGACGCAGCCGCTACAGTAAAAGGAGTGTTCCTCAATTCCTTGTTGCTCAAGAGCCATGACCTACTTTCTGCTTTATTTTGTATACTTCTAAGTTTTCGTCAAAGAAGAGTGGCATACACTGGCGATATAAAAGAAATGTTTTTGCGCAACGGAATACGGATTGAGGATCAAAAGGCTTTACGTTTTCTTTGGCAGGATGATGAAAACAGTGAACATGCGGATGTGTGTGGTCACAGTATTAATTTTTGGCGCTACGTGCGCACCGAGTTATTCGCAGTACTTTAAAAACATAAATACACTTCGTTTCAATGACGAATTTTTTCGTCCGGTGTTAGCCATCATAGAAAATCATTACGTGGATGATTATTTGGACTCGGTGGACAGTGAGATAGAAGTAATCAACCTAGCCAAACAAGTTTCACAAATACATGGACACGCGAATTTCGAAATCCGCAATTGGAAATCCAACTCGGAACAATTTATGAGAGTAATGAAAGGTATGGTAGAAGATGCAGCAGTAAAGTTGAATTTAAGTCTTGAGCCGATATTAGAGAAGATTCTTGGTATGTGTTGGCACCTTAGTTCAGATTGTTTTACATATCCATTACGTTCTAACAAACAAAATACGGATATTCTGTGTGGATATAAAATACCTACAAAGAGGGAACTTCTCTGAAATATGGGGTGTTCTAGCTCATTTTATTGTGTATTTAAAAATCTTACTTCAAGAAGTTTGGAGAAGTAAATTGGCATGGGATGAACCGTTGAGGGACAAACTATACAGTAAATTTTATCATAGAAAGTATATTTACCAAATTTGAAAGTCTTGTAAATACCAGGCTACTTTCTTTAAGACTTCAATAGTTATAACAAGCTAGACGTTCAGTTGCATACGTTTGTAGACGCTAGCAAAAATGCTAGTGCCACTGTAGCTTATCTTCGTATTTTAGATGGAGAAACGATTGTTTGTAGCATAGTTGGTGCCAAAACAAAAGTGGCCCCACTAAAAGTTCAAAATATTCCTAGACTAGAACTCGATGCCTCTGTAATGGGTGAACGCTTCTCTAAGACGATTCGAGAAGCATTTAGTATTTGCTTAACAAAAATTACATTTGTCGGAACAAAGAATCAAGAGTTTCTCTTATTATAGAACGTGCTATTTTTGCAACTAGTCTTCTAACTGCAATAGGGCACATGCCACCATCTTTCTTTCCTAGCTCACATAATGAAGCACCGTACAAAAATTGAAGCTTTTCTTTAGGTACTATTCAGGATAACATCAAATTACAGATTGCAGTTAACGATGTTAATAGTTGTTGACTAGCATTATGTAAACCATAGGACGTTAGATTTTGTATATATGAGGGTCTAAGTGAATCAACTCCTACGGCTGAACCGTTTTTGAATGATTTAATTGCTATTAGTTCATTTTTAACTTGAAGAACATTTTTGCAAAAGAACAACTTTTCATATTTTATTACTTTTGTCATTTGTTGGATGTTTTTGCACTAATTCCAAAATGGTTTTTTCTCCATATTCTGATACAGTATTTATTTATTGAAATCAAGGTTCTACAGTAACAATGTTTCCAAATGACCCATACAAAATAATAATATTAATAATACGTGCCAATGTCAAAAATAAAATATAACAAATTATATCAATTTGTAACAAATAACCAAACCTAAATGCACTACTCTTCTTGGAGTTTTGCTATATATTTTTATGCCACCTCGAGTTATATTAAATAAGTCAATTTAATAATAAATTCACTTTATTGTAGGAAGAAATCCTAATTTTCAGTAATACAAATAAACAACATTTTTTATTACATATCATATACATTACTTTTTGTATTAATTAAATAATACTAAGATTAATTAAATAAGACTAAAACTATTGCTAGCCCGTATAACAATTTTGAAATTTAATGTAACATAATAACATTCTTTTGAATAAATGTATGTTATTGACATTTTTTAATTCACTCGGTAATTTATTATATTTATTTAATCCTTTAAAAAACAATGAGTTCATTCTACTCTTATAATTTGTTTTCTTTATATAAAAGTCTTCTCTTGATCTCGTATTGTAAGAGTGAATTTCATTGTTACTAATAACATATTTATTAAGGTATGTGGGATGTAAACCCTGTACTGTTTTAAAAATAAATATTATAGCTAAATAATAAAATTTATCTTTAACTGACAACCACTGCAGGATACTTAGCATGTGTGCAATTGATGTATATCGATTACATCTCAAAATAATCCTCATTGATCTATTTTGTAATTTTTGTAATTTATGTATTTGAGTTTGGTTAAAAAGAAAATTTATTGTTGCACAGTAATCAAAATGTGGTTTTATAATACTGTTATATACCAAAATTCTACTATATTTAGATAGTGATTTGGATATTCGTGAAAAAAGAACAATTTTCTTGATATCTTTTTAACCATGTAATCTAACTGTTTGCCAAATATTAGATGATTATCAATTGAAATGTCTTATTATAGTTGACTATCAGATGAGCAGAGTATTTTAACAGCAGTAGTTATATCACCATTTGCGGTTTTGGCTAAGATTCGTTTATGTAGTGACATTTTAATTTGTGGATGTTTTACTTTTGTAGAAATTTCAGTAATATTATATTGTATTAAAATTTGATATAGATATAGTAAAAGGTTTTTCCAATCATTTACAGTATTGTTTGTTATGCACTCATTCAAAATTTTTTAGGCGATTTGCTGACACCTCTAACCAATTTAGGGATTTTTTGTTAATTTTGCAGTCACTTTTGTATTCTGCAAGTAATATATAAAACGGTTTTTCGATTTCGTCCGGTACTGTCTTCTTAAAATTATTAGATATCGCAGTTTTCTTTTTGAGAGCATATACTTAAAATTTTTATTAGCTGGCATTTCCTAATGAGTATCTTTATTTCTCGTTTTTTGAATGTTTTATTACAGAAACTACATTCTACTTCATAGCTATAATTTTTAATTGTGTTTCACTAAATAAATTTTGATTTTTATGGCATGTTTATAAAATTCACTTAAACGTCAGACAAAACTGAGTCTTCACATTTGAGAATTCATGTTTAATGACCTTTTCAACAAATTAAGTCCTATGTAGCGTAACACAAACACTTGTGCAATTCTTCATATGCTTATTGATGAAAATAAAATAAAATCGAACAGCTAATATTTGTAGAAGAATTTAAAGTCAAAATTTTCGAACGGAAAATTATATTTTCAACATTATATAACTTTCGACATAACAATATTCTGTAAAGGTTTGCTGCACCTCCTATATGTACCGCTAGATACAATTCTTTTTACTTGGACGACATTAATGGGAAACGACATCTAGTAAACTCTCTACACAATTCCTAAATTCGTCTTGCTCTTCTGTTATCTTTTGCATTCATTTATGTTTTTCTTGTATATCTGTATTATATATTATTTTTTCTATATTGAATTTCTTACCATTTTCTTTGTGATATTTAACGTTTCGAAAATAAATTGCAGGTATATGTGAACTTCAACATCGTCTTTCATAAACAATAATGGTAAATCAATTTTTTTCTCGGTTCTTCTTTCAATGTCTTTTTATTTTAATCGGTATTATATTTACGTATCCATTATATTTTGATTTGATTTGGTTTATTTAAACCCATATATACATGGTAGTGGCAAAGACAAGCAATATAACAAACAATATAACATATAGTGTACGACATAGTGTTAAAAGTCTTAAAATAAATACAATAAAATATATTATACTCACAACCAATAAAAATTAACCAACAGTAATGATTAAAAAGGTACCTGTAATAATAGGTCTACTTGACAGACTCATCGTTCAAAAACTCTTCCACTGCGTAATAACACCAGTCATGCAGCAAGACTAGTAGTGACGATTTAAAATTGTGAATACTCTTAAAGTTTTTAATACTGTCAGGAAGTTGAGAGTTGGTGCCATATAAAGTATTGATTTATAAACCCGAGTTGAAGTATGTGTAATTTTGTAGATATCTCCTGAATTTCTTGTATTGTGTGAAGAATTAGTGTTGGCACTATTATAGTTAAGGATGTTTTTACGGAAGAGCAGCAACATATTCAAAATAAATAGGGAAGAATATGTGAGAACTTTCAGTCGTTTAAAGAGCAGCCTGCAGTTTTCATCTCATTCATGTCTTTTATTACTGGAAACCTTCAGATTCCAATATGCCATGAACAATTTTTTCCTTTCCTTTTTAGCGAATGACTTACATTGATTATTACAACTTTTTTCCCACACATCGATTTTCGAACAATTTCTTATTGTAATTTAGGTATGCTCTTTCAAACATCATCTCAAATGTACATGGTCATAAGCGACATGTAATATCAGTATTTTATAGTAGATTTAATTGAAATAATCCTGGAACCATAGGCTATGCTGAATATTCGAGGAATATTTTAGAATTATCAAAATGTCCACTTTTTGTACAATCAAGAAAAATTAGTGGGAATGTTCCTGTAATATGCTTTATAAATATTCCTGAAATTTGATTATGGCTGTATAATGCCTGTTAATTGTACAGCAATTACTAAGAGAATAGTTGCCCTAGTCCCAAATCTAATGTTAACATGATAGTACCATATGTGTCTATGAACGTCTCGTTTGCCGTAAACAATTGATAGTTCGGTCGTTAATCCGATAGTTCACAAATCTTGCTTTTTGGGTATACAAAGTCTGCACCAGTGTCGATTAAAAATTGTGAGATCCTTAAATGTACAATCGGTGTGAAATGGCATGCAAGGAACTATCCACCTCTAATTCCTGCATTCGGTGTTTTCATGGGCCGTGAAATTGCTAGGTTGTGTGCACTTATGTGCTGTGGTTCCAAATTTGTAGTGGAATCAGCATAAATCTGTGGATTGTTGCTGTCGTCATGGGCTTCGGCTACGTTGCCGTGTTCAAAACAATGGTTTAGAAGTACCTTGGCTGTGCGGTTTAGTTCTAGAGCTTTGTGTTTGCTGGAGCTGGCCTTTGAGTGCAGGTACTATTTTTGTAAGCTTTTCTAGGAGTGTAGATGCTGTTTCTGCAATTGTATTAGCGTGATGTGCGGATTGCGCTTTGTAGACGGCATTTGCTAAACGTGCTATATCCTCCAGAGATGCTTGTGATTGAGTAATTAGGATTGCATGCATTTGCATTGGCAAGTGGCTTAACCAGATTGATTTTAATAGGATATCTGGCACGATTGCTACACTGAGTTGTTTTAGTGCCCTCATGAGTTGTGAGGATTTTCTGTTGCCTAACGTTTTGTGCTCCAACAGCTTTCTAGTTTGGTGTAATTGTGTAGACCTTAGCCGTTTATTTTATTCTGCTCTGATTTTTGCAGATTTGTCTGTCTCGGTTGGTTTAATTATAATGTCCTGGACTTTTCTGCGACTTTAGCTTCAACGTTGGATATGATGTACATATTTTGTAGCGTTTAGTGTAATATCGCTTATTTCAAAGCTGTGTTTTAGTTAAGAAAATCATAATTCTTGATCCGCTACCCACGAAGGTGCACGGCAATTTTGATCACTTGTTCAGTCATTTTTAATGGTTTAAATTGTCTTTAAGCACCTAAATAAAGTGGGGTTAACTCTGTCGCATTAACCTTTTGGATGATCACGTTGGGGTCACCACTGTGGTGTTCTAGTTTGTCTGGGAACACCATGTTAATGCTTCATAACAACAGAGACAACATTTATTTACAAGTTAAAAATACGTGCTAATTATACATTAAAAGCATGACGCACAAAAAAATATTTACAAAAGTTTTTGTGTGCATGATTATTGTAAATGTTTTTAACACTGAAAGTACTTTAGTTTGAAAAGTTGCTGGACGCATTTCCATGTTGAAGAATTGAATGTTGCGGCTTGATGACGAAGACTTGGATCTGGTATTAGTTACATAGAGGATAGAATAGGATAGGATTTCCATGGTTTGGTACTCTGCAGCCTGTAGGCGGAGACGCTGGCATACGGATAACGTCCTTAGTTGGTCAAAATTGAAATGAGCTGTCGGCGTAATGTTCTCAATCTTAGCATACATGTTGGCATCACGTGCTCTATGAGCTAGTCCTGATGGTTTCGGTAGCGGATTGGATCCAGACTGTGTTATGGTGACCTCCTGCATCTGTAGTGTGGTTAAGAGAGTTACTTCCTTTTATCCAGTTATATTTTGTGGTGACAACAAAAAATTTGAAGAAAAACCCTTAGTGCAGACGAGGTTGGTGACTCCCGTCCTGCACTATTCGTAAGTTTTTTCCAAGAAGTTTGGCGACTACCTTAAAAAGAGAACAATTAAGTAGTAATTTGCTTTAGCATTTGGAGCTCTTTTTATATCCTGGGTTTGCTTGTATTGTATGTTCAGACGATTTTATTATATATATTTCAAGGGATGTCGGACGATGCTGCGTACTTATTGGTCATTAGTTAAAAGTATGGTTGGTTGCATACTCCTACACACATATCAGGAATTAACAGATAAGACCAAATGCTGTTTTATTATGTCAGTGTAAGAAGAACTATAAGATGATACAAAAAATTAGCTATGCCTTTCTTACCGATTATGTTGCTAAATAATTTTTGGCTATATTATAAGTTTACAGGTGAGAAAAAGTTGAACTATTATGATTTCCGCCATTGCATATTAAAAGTCCTTGTAAATTAAGGAAAAGCTCAACGAAATAGTACCAAAAGTGATAGAACGCAGCCGCATTTGTTAAAATCCCATCAAAGGGATCTTAATGGATAACAGATGAAAAAGAGGTGCAAGTTTTATTATTCCTAGAATGAACGTAAGGATGTGCTGTGTTCTTCTCGCAAGTATTTTCAAATAACCCAGCTTTTTGTCTAGAAAAATGTTTTTGAAATTACCATAAAAATAAAAACAAATCTTTATCTTGATCTATACAAAAGTCTTACTATGAGTGAATATATAAATTTATATTGACATTCGAGATTATATATTGCTGTGATATTACCCTGAAAGCCTTTGTTATTATTTTAAGCCCCACGATTTGGGCGTACATGAAATGCTGTGATATTTTATTATATTAGGCCCCAAGATTGGGCATGTTATAAAATGCTGTGATACTCTTCTTATAATCAACGAGCCCCTATGATGGGCGTCCTAAAATGCTGTGACATTTTTTTCAGCCCCACGATTAAGTGTAATAAATTGCTGTGATATTTTTATTTGCCCTTTGCTCAATCAACCACTTATGATGTGAAATGTTAAGTTATGGATTTTCTTTGTCCCAACTAGCTGATTCAATTAAATAAAGCAATTCTACAATACACAATATAATGATTAAATATTTACAACTTTTAATATCTTCCCCTTTTCAGAATATTTACATATACCAGATTTATGAAATTGAAGCCAGCAAAACTAGCCTTTTTGCTTATATTTAGAGACCTTTGAAACGTTTCAAGATGCAGATTACCTTTTCATAAATTGATCAATGAACTACTGGTTTTGTTGACTTCTACAGATACGAAGAATATTGAATTAAAACAGTTTTCAGTAATAAATTATATCCATATCGCTAACCTGGATTAGTTCTGTAGCTTTTCTGCATCCCCCAAGAGTTCTCGTGCCAAGTCTGAATATTTAGAGTCGAATTTGGAAGTCGACATCAAAACCAAAATACAACTCAAATCGTTATTAGAATCCAATTCAATAAATTAAAATACCCTTTCAATTTTTAGTGTTAAAGCCAGTTTCAACATGCCAGTAATAAATTAATCCAATTTAAGATTCAATTTGAATATCAGTAATAGAATATTTTCCATATCATTAATAGAAGTCAGTAATTAAAACATTTTCCATGTCAGTAATTAACAAAAGCCCTGTTTTATTTATGTTAGAAATGTATTTTTTATTAAGTCGTTATTTACTTACTTCTATAATAGATCGGCTCACCCGTTGCACAATTCGTACACTTTTCAAAATGACTTTACTTTAACTTTCGTCTCACTGGTTACGTAAAATAATTTAGCACTTCATAGTATCGTCGTAGCCTAGTTTAAAATGTATACTAAACTCGTCGCTCCATTCCTATCGTATTTAAATCCGTACCTCTCTTGCTTTTCATTCATTCATTCACGTGGGACGACACCTTTTGCCTTTATCTTTGTGTACTCCGAGAATTTCACCAATTGTTTAGTTCAAATATTTGGATGAATGCTCGACTTGTCACGTATTTGCACTCACATATCATGGTATTAATTGAGAAATCCCAAGAATTTCCGTTTATTAACTCACGTATTCATTGTTTGTCATTTATTCTAATCTAAACCGAAATAATCTGGTGCTTGTTTATTTCCTAGTTAATATTGGATTTTTGAACAAATGTGATTCTTCATGTCACGTGCGATTTTCAAATAATGCATAATTTAGATTGCGTAGACGATGATATTTTTAACGCACTTGTTAAATATTCATAAAGCCAATTCATATAGGTTTCCTGTTGATTTAATTTTGATGCATTTTGTTGCGTTTTCAAATCTTATCTTAACTTGTAACTACTCTTGGGAATTTCTATATTCTTATGCGTTTAACCTAATGTATTTTTATATACAGTGTGCTCTCAACTAACAATATGTATCGTGACCTATTTACTCTTAGAATATATGTAATTAGGTGCTTTTGTAAACTGGAAGTTTCTTTTATTTATTCTACAATCCCTGTGACTTAACCTACCCCTGAACTACCCTATAATTATAGCATTAAATATATATATATATATAATTCATTTAGTAAAAACGGACGAGTATTAACGTAATTTTATAATTAATAATTAGAATGTTAAAACCATACGGAGGAAGAAAGCTTCAAAGCAAATAGAAGGTTAAGGATACGCATAATTAACCATAATTTATTTTAATCAAACACATATAAGCACAAGGGAGCGTGCTTGAGTAAGAAAATCAATAATTCCAAGGCAAATGTATTCGTTTTAGAAGCCAACGTCAGTTTTATACAGATACCAAGAAGCATAAAGTCGAGGAATTGTTAGGTTCCAAACGGTCGATAATTAACAGAAACACCTGCTTGTTAAAGGTTACGTTTAAAGAAGTCGAGCGTATGTTACGATAAGATTTCATAGAAATTATGTTCAATCGCCAGTTTGGATAAACAGCTAGGGTAACAAATATCTTAAAGAGCGAGGCAAATGGACAATCGGTAATATGCAACAGATATAAAGCAAGCAAGGAATTGAAATGCACGTACAATATACACGTGGGTTGAGATAGGATGTCAACAATATCGATTTTCTGTAACTCAAGTGAGGTTTTGAAGGAGACATCAAACATGTATAGAACAGAGATGAATAGAACTTAGGTGGAGTTTGTGACGGCAGAGAATTTTGTCATTGTTTGAAAGAGAACAGTTTTCCAAACGAACGCACACGCGAAAGTAGAAGACGATTTCTCTGTAAGCAACAAATACGGCGGGAGAAATTTTCAGAATCAACCGACGGTTTGCTCAAAATTTTTAGAAACTGTTTTAGAAAATAAGCTTTTCTAATGAAACGCGTCCGATAGGGGGTTAGAAAAATGATATAAATACCGCAGTTTTAATATTCAAGCTCTCTTTCCTTTACGTCGATAAAATGCTGAATACCGATTCAGACAATATAATAAAGCTTTTGGTGAGTAGTTTGTGTGTATAATAAAGTTACATTTGATATCGTATTTAAAAGTATAAACTGTAGTAGCGGACTTCCTACTATTAACGAGATGCACGAGTTTGTCCGTGATTAAAATAAAGGTCCGGCTACTACCACAAAATTTATTAAATGGAAGCATGATATATGGGGGTAAGCAGAGCTGGTAATCTATTTTGTGTGCATGATATATGGGTATGGAAGGGTACTGTGAGGCGAAGCGAAATATCAGAAGGTAGAGGCCTGTGGATTCGACAAGCAGTATAGTTTATGGTAACCATCCCCGACGGCAATAGAGACTGAAGAATTCTCCAGGTATTTATTTGAAATTTCTGTTATTGTATAAACATTTGTGGAATTTTTGTGTTGTGGTTGACTTTTTGTGGCATATTTATGGTTTTAAAAACTTATTTGGAAAGATACATGTACAGGACAATTTACTAAATTTGAGTATTGAAAAAGGGTGTAGTTCGAATATATTAAAAATTTATTCACGATATAAATTGTGTTGTAAAGGGTAAACGGGTCTGTAAATTTTGTTTTAATTTATGCAAGGTTTAAAAGGCATATACAAACAAAACTGGGTTATATTGAGCTCACAATATTCCAGTGTGAAGTCACTTTAGGGTAACATGTGGGGCCCATCTACTCAGATCTAATTGAATTTGTTTTAAATCAAAAAAATTAAAATCAAGGACTTCAATAACATACCATAAATTGAGTTCTAAAATTTTTGTATCAAACTGTTTTAACACATGTGTAAATATAATTTATCTGTTAATAGGTGTAAATAAAAAGTTGTATGGTTGTTGTATTATTTGGTGATTTTATGAATGGTGTGCAAGTGTGAAAGAGGTATGTCTGTAAATTTAGGTATTCGAGAAAAGGCCCAGCTGAGCTAGCCAGAGATGCAGAGGAGTTTGAAGGCTTAATAAAAGGGTAAGGAATTTTTAAATTTTTGATATTTTTTTTCTGGAAAATTTTATATGGGCCCAGGTGAAGGTTCGGTGTTAAAAGCTTAGTTCCCGATATACCGACTTCCACGGCAATATATATATATATATATATATATATATATATATATATATATAAAGTAAAAAAGAATTATTGGCATATATCTTGTAATTTAATAATAAAAACAGGAAATGTGGAGTGATAGCATTGTTGATGGATTAGATTTAGTTTTTTTTCTCTTAGCAACTCCTGGTCAGAATTGAGGTTAAGAATTTGTATTTTATGGATAGCATTTTATGTAATTTTACATGAAATTATGTTTTGTTAATGCAGCTTAAGTTGAGGTTGAATTTTTATTTGAATTTATTTAAAAACATGGTACATAGATAAATTTGTAAAGAATATCCAGCTACCCCAGTGATGGAATTATATTTGGGAGAGGTCTTGACTGCGAGAATTTCGTTATTTATGACAAAAGTTTAAAGGCCTTTTTTATTGATATTTTAGAGAAATACGAGTATTTCGTTAATTATGCTAGAAATTTAAAGGTGTTTGTTACTGATATTTTAGAGAAAGGTAAATATATTGTAAAATATGACAGAATTTAGTATATCGAAGAAAAGGAGGTTTAAGCAGAATAAATCTTCCATGTAGAAAAGCATTTCAGAGTAAATGATCATGTAAGGTAGTTTTTTTTTTGTATTTCAGGCCTTTTATTTCTTTATTATTTTTATTTCAATTTTTTTAATTTTCTTTTATAATTGCTCCCATAAGAACCTACCCTGCAACACTACAGTCACCCAACGCAACTTTATATTGTTACAGGGTCCCCATCCCTTCAATGCAAATAAAAATTTATTAACTTCACACTAATTTTACCAGTAACAGTTAGCTGTATTGTTCACTGTTAATTCGAAATAACAATACAAAAAGCGAAATTTGTTCTGAAGAAAAGTTTTAATACAAAATAAACAAGAAAAGTTTATCTAACAAACACTACCTATAATGAATAAAGCAGCTTCTTCCAAGCAGATCTCACCAAAAAAATTTAATTTAAAAATTTAATTTAAAAAATTTAATGACATCGTACTGACCCAATTTTATTATTCAAATTGAACTTTTACACTAAGAATTAACAAAAATAATGAATACACAATCATAATATTGATCTCAAATAACATTAATTAAACTTTCACATGTAACGTAGATTTCAAAAATTCAACAATATAAGTAATATTTTTATTCACGTTGATATGTTACATTGACAATAATAATTATTTGCAAAGATTTAAATACACAACAACTTATGATCACAACGAATTATTGCAACTATTAATTATAATATAAACTTGCCAATATTATGTGCCACTGTGCTGATAAAAGGTGGAATGTTATTTTTTATGTATACATATATGTAAGATGTTAACATTACAGAAGCAAATAATATAAGAATCATTGGCACAATTTAAACAATTAACATACAAAACAATATAAAAATAGTTATTAATGTAACGGTTACATTCATTATATTATACATAAATTTAAACTCTAATAATACTTAAAAAACAAAGTTTATTTTCCTTATAAAGCAAAATAATTGAATGTAACCAATTGAAAATAAACGATAAACTATAATACATCACTACAAAGAAATATAAATAGTAAAACTAATGTATAGGAAGAATTTTTCACTGTAGTAATATCAAGTAGAACAACCTCTAGTTTTTGTTTCGTAAAAAAGTATTTTTAACCATTAGGAAGAAAAATTAATGTAGTATTTACAGAAAAAAACCTCACGTGAAATTCAATAGTTGAAGTTGAAAAATAGTGTACTTTGTGGTAACTAGAAAATATGAATACTTATTTTACATCAAACAGCAACAATATCACTGTTGTACCTCATTTATACTTTAGAATAACATTTGTTCATTCACACATCGTATAACAAGCAAATGTTTAGGCATTTTAGCTTAGCATTAAAAATACCTACACTATAGGCGATTCAATTGACTAGTAAATATATATAGTCTGTATATTTGTATAACACTATAAAGTATTTTAACATTGGTACCTATACATTGTCTTAATTATTGTGCTCTGTGTGAATAATTTAGAAAAATAAATATAAGCACAAAACAAGATAACTTAAAAGACAAAGAAATACAATTAAGCAAATGTTTGAACGTCGGAGCATCTGCTTTGAGATCAAAAGTTCATAACAATTAGGTTTATGTAAATTTCTTTAGATAGTTTTAACCAATCAGTAAATCATTACAACATTTATTCGGGCATAAGTATACACATATGCAAAAATACTTCTTCCTTCTAACTTCTGTATTTTATATTATTGTCAATGCTTTAATTTATTTCGTTACTGTTGATTGCGAGCATAAATTTCCCAAATAGCAGAAAAATTATTAACAAAAATTTGCACCGCATGTACGGCTCACAACCAAACTTACGAATATTCTATGATTAAATGTAGTTCACATTCACAATAAAAAATTGAATTTAAGTTAAAATTATATTTATTAACAAAAACGTTCGTTGGTTGTAAAATTTCCATTTTAAAGTCGAATAACTAGAAAAAGTAAATGAGATATCGAATAGTGTATAGCATAATCAGCGTAAAAAACTGAAAAAGATTCATATTATATATATATATATATATATATATATATATATATTGCTATTATTATAGGGTAGTTTATGGGTAGATTAAGTCATAGGGGTCGTAGGAAAAATATAAGCAACTTTAACTTTAAGAAAATCAAATAATTCCAGAAATTATAAGAGTAAATCGGTCATTCTACATAATGTCAATTAAGAGGACACTGTATATAAAATATACGGAATTAAATGCATGAGAACACAAATATGTCTAAGTATAGTTTACAAGTATAGATAAGATTTGAAAACGCAACAAATTGCATTAAAATTAAATTACCGGAAAACATAGATAAATTGGAATTGCAAATATTTAACAATTGCGTCAAAAACATCAACGTAAACGCATCTTAAATAATTTATTATTAGAAAATCGTTACGTGACTAGAGAAGAACACATTTGTTCAATTATATGATAAATTAACAAACATCGAATATGTGAGTTAATGAAAAGCCAAAAGTTGGAAATCATAGGACAATACGGCAATATGCTGAATGCGGACGTAGTAAACAGAGCATTCGTCGAAGATTTAAACTAGGTAATTTGTAAAAATTCCGAGTTCTGCCAGATAAGGCAAAAGTACCAGCCTAGATTGTAAACACGCCAATGAAAACAATTGGAGGAAGGGCTTATAAATACGATAGAAACTGAACAACATTTTAGTCTATATTTAACCGAGCACAACTACGTTCGAAGGTGTTAAAAACTCGCGCAATTAGTGAAATAAAAATTAAAACAAATGAGATTTAAAAGTGCGAGAATTTTGTGCAACGAAATATATGCCGATCTATAAATAGACGTAAGTTAAACAACTTATTTAAATTCATTTCTAATATTAACTAAATAGAGCTTCTAATTTTGGTGATATTTTAATCTGAACATATTCCGATTTAGGATGTTTAATTTGGTGATATTCTAATTTGGACACATTCCAATTTGGGATGTTAGATATTTTAATTTGGGACGTTTAATTTTGGATGTACTGTAATTTGGTACGATTTTAATTGGAAGCGATTTATGGGAGGCGATTCCTATATGGGGCCGGCATACCAATAAGCAAAGCGGACACAGCAAGGGGATGCAGATCATAGACTAGGATGGAACTCTAGAACCCATTCCAGGTTAGCAATTTTTAATACACTGTATTATTGAAAGACTGTTTTCAATTTAATATTTGCTATGCATTGTATATTTGTAAGAGTCATCAAAAAAGGTCACTTAAATAATATGAAAACAGAGGAAGGTACCTTGGAACGTTCAAAGGCCCCTGAATGTAATTAAAAGATATTTTTGCCGACTTTCAGAAAAGCATAAATCTAGTATATGTAAATATTTTGTACAAAAAGAAAAATTTTGAGTGTTGTAAATATTATCAATTATTATATTGTGTGTTCTAGAATTGCTTTATTTGATTCAATAAGATTTATTCAGTAAGCTAGTCGGAGTAAAACCTTAAAATTAATATTTCATAAAATAAAGGGAATAGCACAGCAATAAAATAGGGCATATCACAGCAATTTTATGGTACGCCCAATCGTGGGCGAATATCACAGCATATATATATATATATATATATATATATATATATATATATATATATATATATATATATATATATATATATATATAATAAAATCACGGAACTTTGCAACGCATGACGGTGGCGACGGCGGCAGACAGACATTGAGATCATATTAACCAAACTAAGTTTGGTTGATGATAAAAGAAGAAAATTGCAGTAGTTATTCATTTATACTCCAGATAATAGTGGGAGAGAGAGTTAAATGGTCCTTGAGGTTAATAGGTTCACTTAAATCTTTTGAAGTTAAATTGTTGACTATTCCGCTATAAGGCATACCTTGCACACATTTGATTGGTAGTACTATTTAACATCGTCATGGCTACTTAAACAAGTATCATATGTTTACTGCCAATAAAAGTGCATTTAATTAGATGAAAAGTTAATATTTGTAGTCCATACTTTTATAATTATATCATTTGTAAGATTAATAAAGTATTAATTGTTTATATCTGGGATGCTAACTCCGTGGGTGCTCGGGGTCTTCAGCGCCCACTGACAATAAATAGTGGGTGCTCTGCACCCACTATTTATTTTCGGTGGGTGCAAAAATGACTAATCAGAAATATGAATCTGAAAATGCACACAATATGTAAGCACAAAAATTATATATATTTATAAATTGTTTAACATTAAATAAACGTATCCATCGAACTGGTTACCTACTTACTATTTTTACAAATTTTTTATACAAAAGTTGCATATGTGTAGGTAAAGAGAAGAGCACCTGCTACATCATAGGTTTACTTTTACCTACTGTGCCTCTATTTCAACCGCCTAAGCGCTATTCGTGCCCGCTGTCTCGCCGAATGTCGCGTGCGCTGCTGGGTGCTGGCACTGGGTGAGCTTGGACGATCATTTTTGATTTTAATCTGGCCTCTAAAGCGTGTATGGTGTGACGTGTTTAGAGCTCTCTCTCTATTTTTATTGTTTTAATCGTATTCTATGAGTGTATTTCAAAAAAATTATCGATTTTGATGGATAAATATGTAGTTCGTAATTATAAGACGACCAAACCCGACAAACCCTCTACTAGCAACATTTCTCAGCTAAGTATAGGACAACTAGTTCATTCAAAAAATGCTATTTTTACAAATACGGCGTTTATTTCAATTTTGGAGAAGAAAGGGCGCAATTTTCAAAGTAAGTGGCAGGCAATATTTCCCTGGCTGTTTTACGACAATGTTGATAAACTGTTTTGCCAAGTTTGTAAAGAAATTACGTCGAGTGGCGGGTCTGTGCCGAAAAAATCAACTAGAGATACCGAGTCCAATAAGGCATTCATTCAAAATAGGTTTTCATCATTGTTGACAGTCAGGCGATCTATAACTAAATTTAACGCTGAGATTAGCGGGCCTTGCTTCGAGAACAAAAAGAACTATTGTCAAAATTAGGATACTTTTTGGTAAAAAAGTATTGGAAGAAAAGCAACATATAATAGTCAAGCAGCGTCTCAATTACGCTAGTTTATTGGTGACGTGAGTGGAAAAAACACTTGTAAACTTTAGCCTTAGGGTGAATTTAAAAAATAAAGTTAAAATACACCTGCTCAAAGTTTTATTACTCCACTTGCTGCGAAGACATCCTAAAGTTTACAATTAGCGACTGGAAGTCGCTTTTTATTACGATTGGCAAACTTGCACGTGATAATGGATTCACCCGAAAAGTCAAAAGGAGAATGCCTATACGAGACACAAGATGGATATAATTGTAATATGGAGAGCTGTATTCAGCCAAATAGCGCTGACACCACGGTACAATGTTCCAAGTGCTCTCATTGGTACCACTTCCAATGCGTCCAATGATTCTGTTCGTAGTATCGTATGGAATTGTAATAATTGTAAAAACTCTGCTGTATCCATTAGACCAAGCAGCAAAGTTAGTTCAAAAGCATCTAGTAGAAAGCGAACGACCGATCTGGAGCTAAAGCGTTTGGAAGAATTAGCACAGGTTCAGTCAGATTTAATTAATGCGAAATATAAAAAACTACTGGAGGACGAAGCACAACACGATAAAGCCATATCCTTAGTGGATAGTGAAGTAAACTCAGTTAAGCATCAAAGAATTGAAGATTGGGTCAACTCAAAGTCGAGTGTACATAACACAATTTCAAAAGTAGCCTTACAACCACAGCTTTTGAAAAAGAATCTAGTCATAGCAGGTCCAGACAAACTAGGTATGTCGAATTCTCGTGACATGCCTGGTTCGAGAACTATAGACCTAACGACTCCCAACATGGTAGCCCGTCAATTTCTACCAAAGGAATTGCCCTACTTTGATGGCTCAAAAAGGGAGCAGTGGCCCGTCTTTATTAGCAACTATCAGCAATCTACTCTACGGTGTGGGTTTTCTGATCAGGAAAACTTACTACGCTTGCAAAAGGCTATAGGCGGCGCTGCGTTAGAAAAGGTACGTGGTTCGTTAATCAGCTACAAATCTGTGTCCAATGCTATTGAGATTCTCGAAATGTTCTACGGTCAGCCTGAAACTCTCGTGATCGAACTGCTTAGGAAAATCAAAGCTACACCCGCCGTCAAAGCGGATCGACTAGATAAACTAATTGATTACGCCTTTGAAGTACAGAACTTTTGCGCAATGATAGATGCCTCCAATTTGGACAACTATGTTCAAGATTTATCCGTTTTACATGACTTGGTGGACAAACTGCCCACCGCCTTACGCCTAAGCCTTTTTCAAGAACACCAAAGTCCAATTGGACTAAGAACGTTTAACAGCTGGCTTATGAAATTGGCAAAGAGTGCCTGTAAAGCGACGTCTGGCAATACAGATATACATACACCCGAAACCAAGGGTAACCCTAGAGTTCAAGACAAGGTACACCATAACTATCACTTGCAGTTTAAAAAACCTACAGATGAACTACTCTATACAATCTTTACGGAGATAGAGAATATAGTAAACGAACGGCCGTTGACGTATATACCGTTGTCAGCTGAATGCGATGAAGCGCTTACACCCAATCATTTTCTTCTCGGTTCCTCCAGTGGTGTAAAATCGTCAGGTGACTTTGACAAAAGCTGCCTTGTGTCTCAAAAGAATTACCGCATTGCACAATACGTGGCTCAAACTTTCTGGAAACGATGGATAAGAGAATATTTACCCATGCTTACACGACGATCCAAGTGGCATCTCCCAGCTATACCTATCAAACCGGGAGACATTGTGATAATCTGCGATGAAAATAGTCATCGTAGTTTGTGGCCTATAGGGAGAGTTATAGATGCTACCTTAAGTAAAGATGGTCAAGTACGCTGCGCTGTAGTCCAAACTTCGTCTGGAGCAACTTATACTCGCCCGTCAGTCAAGCTGGCTGTGTTAGGCATAGCCGAAAATGAAAGTAAGCATGCTTACTAGGGGAGAGTGTTGACAGTCAGGCAATCTATAATTAAATTTAACGCTGAGATTAGCGGGCCTTGCTTCGAAAACAAAAAGAACTATTGTCAAAATTAGGATACTTTTTGGTAAAAAAGTATTGGAAGAAAAGCAACATATAATAGTCAAGCAGCGTCTCAATTACGCTAGTTTATTGGTGACGTGAGTGGAAAAAACACTTGTAAACTTTAGCCTTACGGTGAATTTAAAAAATAAAGTTAAAATACACCTGCTCAAAGTTTTATTACTCCACTTGCTGCGAAGACATCATGGAATAAAACTCTAGAAAGGTTTAAAATACTCAAAACCTCTGAAATGCACAGTTTTGGTGTCTTGCATAAAGCTAATTTAAACCATGGCTTGAATGTACATTCCATGTTATCAAAAAGTAAACTTGAAGATAAGAAATGCAGCCAGAACAGCTCTGTTAAAAATGATATCAACTTTTCGTTTTTTAATAATTGGAGGCCTTGCTATAAGGGGCCACAAGGACAAAGATTCAAATTACACTCGCTTGTTAGAGCTGAGATCACATGATATTCCAGAGTTATACACAAGGTTGCAACAAAGTAAATATATTCACACGATGTTATTAACAAACTGTGTACAATTTTGAGTCATGAAGTACTAAGTGAAATAATTAAATTGGTACAAAATGCCTGCTATTACTCAGTTATGGTTGACGAAACTAGTGATATTTCCAATTATGAACAAGTCACATTCTGCTTTCGTTATGTGGAATCAAAGCTCAATATACGTAAAAAATTTTCGGTCTATAAAACAACTTCAACAACATCTGAATCATTGTTTGAACTTTTCAATGACGTACTAAGAAGATTCGACTTAAATATTAATAAGTGTAGAGGTCCATGTTAGTGGAGCACTTACTAGCCTGCAATCACGAGTTAAAGCTATCAAACGGAGGTCAATTCATGTGCATTGTGTGGCTCATTCGTTAAACCTAGTTGTTCAAGATACAATGAAAAAAGTACCTGCTATAAGAGATTTCTTAGTACTAATAAGAGGGCTTATTGTCTTCGTACATGGATCACCAAAACGCCAAGCTTGTTTTGAATCACTACAGGCAGCTAACGATGCTGAAAACATTAGTCTGTGGCCATTTTGTCCAACAAGATGGTGTTGGCGTATATCTTCCTTAAAACCTATTCTAAAAAATTATAGTACTCTGTTATGTTTTTTGAACAAAATAGAACGAGAAAAAAATGATGCTGGTGCAAAAGCAAAAGAATTTTTGAAAAGTATTCTGTCTTTCGAATCTCTTTTTATTATTAAATTTCTGATAGAAATTCTTGAACGCATCGAAGCTCTTAATGCTACTTTATTTCTTTACATCTGCAAAAAGTTGTCGATAACATTTGTACCACCAAGGAAATTATTTCGTAACAAAGAATTGATGAAAATTTTCACAGCATTTGGAAATCTACTCCAGATTTGGCTCATATTTTGGAATTAAATAAACCTGAAACTCCAAAAATAAGCAGAAAGCCTAATAAATGAGACGATTCAATTTCAAGTAAACCGCACCAATTATCCTCACCAGCCGATTTTTATCGAAAAATGTATTTAGAAGTTTTAGGCAGAGTCGTATGCTGTATAGAACAGCACTTTAATAAAAATGTTTTAACACGCTTGACTAATGTAAAACTATTTCTTACTGAAGAAAAGAACATAAGCAACAGTCTGGCGTCTATGGAGACTTGATATTTGCAAACTATTTTATCAATTTTAATTTTAATTAAAATAAAAAATATGTACACTTAACTTTTAATAGTTAACACCGAGAGTTAAAATTTTTATCCGTGTATAATACACTATTTTTTTCTGTGACAGGCAAAACGATGATTTAATATTGAAAAAAATATTACAATATATTAAAGTCAAAAAATCAATCTATGTCAAATTTGAAGTTTCAAAACAAGTAATCAAATATCTGTCAATTTAATTCTGTAAGTGGTTTCAAAAATTGCTTACTTAAGTTGTTTATATCGGTTGTTTTGAACAAGACGAAGTTATGATATGATATTATGTTACACCTGAATGTTAGAAGTGTGGACCCCCTTTAAATTAAATATCTTCATGTTCTTACTTATTTGCATATACCCGGGAAACAAATACTTATTTTTTCTCGGGGAAAAAAGTAAATTCATAAAAAGTGACATTTTGTTACTTGTCAAGAAACATTAAACCTCAAATTTTTTTCCCGTCACAGAAAAAATAATTTTTTTGTATGCATAAATATCAATATGCGACTCTTTCTTAAGCATCAGTTAAGATATTTCTATGAAGTTGTGAATCATGTATAGTCCATAAAACAAGTCAATTAAAAAAAGAAAAATTGATGTTAGATGCTGCATTTTTAATAATAACCGGGTATTGCAATGATTAATACAAAAAAGACAAAGCTATTTCTGTTTCTAAACATCTATCTGAATGTAAGAAAATTAGGGAATTATATAACAATAATTACATTCCACAGGTAAACCAATAATTCATTATACGCAAGCCGATAATAAAAACGGATCAAAATGTAATCATTCGAGCGTATAACACAGCGGTAGGTCTGTGTGTAGTTGATCGGAAGTTAAGTTTTGAAAAGTACTTATAGCTTCGAAAGGGAAATTCAGAGAAATTAATTTATAATGTAAAAATGCATCAATACGAACCAAATGTTAAAAGTAAACGAACCACAGCTTCAAGAAGAAAAATTTGGTTGAATCTCCAAAGGGAAAATATGCGGCAAGCGACATGAAAGTAAAATACACCAGCAGGTGCAAGGTTCACACATGTGGGGACATGGAGATACTGTCGTGATGACTGCGGGTAAAAAGGGGTTAAGACCTAGAGAGTTCACCCCTCAATTGTGATGTATTGTGTTAAAGGAGTTGTGTTAAACAAAGTTGTATTAGCTGAAAAGACCCAAGATAAACATTATTGATGGTTTCTGTAACTGACGGTTTGGTATCCCTTAATTATGACAATAAAGTGCCTTTTAGGGTAAGTAATTTTGTAACATAATTTGTTTATACTTCAGTCGATTTATATATTATTCTACTGTCTTTTATAATTTTTTTCATAGGAACCCACTGCTGTATTACTGCAGTTAGCAAACGCACCTCTATATTGTTTTGGACTTCCTGCCCCTTCAAAACAAACTCATTTAAATTAAAACACTGATGTATTAGCATGTAAAATTTAATTACAAAATTTAATAAATAGCAAAGTGTTTGGTGTGAGCCATCTGCAGTGCATTTTCTACAAGGAATATAATATTGGACTAGATGTAACACATTTAAGGATAGATTAACTTACTTGTCAAATTTAATTAAAATTCCATAATTCAGGCAACTATTAACCATATCACATTGTAAAATTTACAAAATTGTGTAACAATCTACAATGTGATATTCTTTATAGTTGTCTGACATGGACTTTTAATTAAATTTGACAAGTAAGTTAGTATAATCTAAAATATGAAACATCTAGTCCAATATTATATTACTTGTAGAAAATGTACTGAGGATGGCTCATGTCGAAAGCGCTTTGCTATTTATTAAATTTCTAAATCAAATTTTATGGTTTAATACATAGTTTTTTAATTTTATTAATTAAAACTTTTATACAGTCAATAGGGATAATAGTACTCATTTTACCCGCAACAAATTCTTAAAGTGATGCATTCTACTATATCGGTTGCAACAAAAGTAGTTAATTTTATTTGTGAAAGAATTTTAACCTACTAGCAATTCATAGCATTCTTGAAAGAAACTGAAAGTGATGTTATTAATGTTATTTACCATACGGACATAAGAAAGCTTAGTATTGCAAAAGCGGTAAAACAATTTCATGATTTGTTGGATGAAATGCTAAAAATAAGCTGAATGAAATTTGTAACTAGTTCATGCCTTTTTCTTTTCTGATGACATGTTTTCGCATAAAAATTAATTAAATTTATTTATTGCAAGGAAAGAATTGCTTATTTTCGATATGTATACAAATGTCGCAACGCCTACGAGAAAACCCACGTGATTTTCGTAAAAAAATCCAAGATAAACAAAATTCATTTTCCAAACTTATAAAAATAAAAGAACTGGAATGTGCCGATTTTTAAAAAAATATGATGCTTAATAGGTGATTTACAGAACGAATTTCCAAACAGAGTCGATGAATTTCATTAAATTCTATCTATCTTGACTTACCATTTAATTTGAATGTTGATGATACATCATCTTCTATCTACTTGAAACTGATAAATTTGAACCAAATCAAATATTAAATATGAATTTTCAAACAAAAACTAACATACCTTGTAAAATTTAAAAACGTTTAAAAATATTCTGGATATCAAACATAAATATTGTTATTCCTTGGATCGTTTTGATTGTAAATTGGAGATGTATATTATTATTATAGTTAATTATTAAGACCATGATTAATTGAGAATGAACTGATTATGAAATTTTATTGTTCTGTGTGTCCTTGTTCACAGGAATACATTATATCACTGATATTTACATTGATGTATATAACTTTAAAATTGTTGTTTACAAGAACATGAAATAATGTTATCGTAAAAGAAATTTAGGTGACGTTGGTAGTTAAAATTTCTTGTTTTATTTAGGTGATATTTTACAAAAGGAACTCCATTTTACTAGGAAGGTAAAGTAATTAAAACACCCTAGAAGTACTCGTCGTCTAGGAAACTCTCGCTAAACTAGACTACACTAGACGAGTTGGTACGCATAATTTGATAGTGTTGAAAGTCTTTCAAGGTAAATGTTTATTGCTAATGTAGTATTGAAATTGCACCTACGAAATTGTTGTTTTATTCAATGTCTTTGATATTGTTTCTATAAGGCCTCACTCCCACAACACTGTAGTTAGCTGGTTTATTCTTATTTTTTTATGGGATCCCAGGCTCTTCGGGGCAATTCCAAGTTTAAGAGTTTAATACTTCATTACCCACAACATAGCTGCTGCTATGTTGTATTATTAACCTTGCTTCAGAACTGAAGTATTTCCAACAATTAGAAAAAGTTCTTAAATTTGTTCGATTCTAAAGACTGTGGATCTGAGCACCTTACAAATTACAGACATTCCCATTCTTCTAATTTTGCTAAAATTTTTGAAATAGACTTGTATGATCACATTATTCCTTTTATTTCACATCTTATTTTACCCAGTGAGCATGATATCTGTTGCTGTTTCTAACCTTCCACAAATAGCACAACTTATCTCGAATTTACTAGATAACGATGATCAAGTAAATGTTATTCGTATAGGTATTCATAGGCAAGTGATAAAGTTGTACATGCAATTTTGCTTCTTACATAACGTTACTGTAGTTTTAGAACCTTATGAATTTGATTATTCATTTATTTTGCAGATCGACTTCAAGTGGTTACGAGTTTTTTCTCAGCTCTATAATATGGAACTGCTGCTTTTATGATATACAATTTCTAATCGTATTATAAAACTTTAGGCTCAAACTCTTAAATTTCTATTATTTCATTGTAATGGTCTTGACCTGCAGTTTCACAATAGAGACTTGACTGAATAGAAAATCCTTGCAACCAATCGCTACATAAATATCGTGCACCCTATCTTATAAGTTAGACACAACTGGCGTGTTGACATGTGAACATAACTAGACCTGCAGCTTATAATTCTAACACTGCCATTTAAGCTGCAACCATTATAGTAAACGTTCTTGTTGGATATTTAAATTTTTAAGGAAAATGTTGTACCAAAACATTGAATACTGATTAATTCCGTTAAAGCGTACAAATATATCTGGTCAACTGATCCATTACATTTTAAATAACCTACCGAGTAACCTATTATAACGTGTAATCCACAAAATAGTTCTCCTCAATTAGCTAAATACAATAAAGGTAGTCTGGTTATAATTTAATTAAGATTTCAACAATTTGAAAAAATTTCTGCCACATTGATACAGTGAATTAAATGGCATAGCCTTTTAATTTAACAATGAACAAAAGCAATATCAGGTAGAGATGTATTTAAGCAATGGTAGAAAATGTCAAGCAAATGAATAGACTATAGGCAATTATATATATATATATATATATATATATATATATATATATTGTTATGGATTCAAGGGGTTAAATTTGGGGTAAGCAATGCAATTTATTTACGTGCAAAATTTATTTAATTTATTTAATATAAACGGACAAGTACTGACGTAATTTTATAGTTAATGATTGAAAGGTTAAAGGTACATAAAGAAAATCAGTTTTAAAAACAAGTAGAAACGCATAATTAATTTAATTTATTTTAATTCAACGTGTAATAGCATTAGAGAACACACCAGGGTATAGAAAATCGATAATCCCAAGGCGAAAGGTTTCTTGGTAACAAACAAGGACGTCAGTTTCATCGGATACCATGAAATATAGACTCCAAGAATTGTTGTTTTAAACGGTCTATAATTAAGAACACCTGCATGTTTAAAAGGTTATCTTCTTTGAAATTATCAGCATAATAAAGTGGGCTTCATAGAAAATAGTGTTCAACCGTCAGTGGCTTCAAATAACAAGCTAACAAAGTTTCTTAAAGAGTAGGTGAAAGGCACGATCAGTAATATGCTACAGATAGAGACGGATATAAAAGCATTGGTTTCAAAACGCACGTACTTAATCCACGTGGAGTGATGAGACGCGGTCAGCAATATCGATTTTCTACAACTCAAGTGGAGTTTGGAACACGACATCAAATATGCATAAGACAGAGATAAAAATATTACAGGCGGAGTTTCATGACAACACAGAACAGAATCATTGGTTGAAACGGATAGTTTACAAACGGTCGAATATGCGACAGGTGGAAGCGAGTTTCGGATTATACGACGTGTCCACGAGGTGAATTTCTTTAAGTCAGTTATATCAAAATTTGCAGAAGTGTTATTTTAAAATAAGTTTTTTGCGCGAAGTGTGGCCTAGAGGTGGCAGTGTAAGGATATAAATACTATGAGAGAATTGGAAGCTTTCTCTTTATATTCTCATTGCTTTTAACGATTTACAACGATAGACCGACGTTATAGTAGAGTTTTTTTTTGGTGAGAATTAAATATATTCATTATATCGTAAATGTACTGCTAGCACTTATAAATTGGTAGTTATGACCTTCTAGTTATTAACGTAAAGATACGAGTAGTGTAGTGAAAATCTAATTAACAGAGGTCCAATTACTACTATACTAGGCTAGTAAATCAATAGACGCATAATATACGTGAGTTTGAATGCTGTTATGGAATGGTATTTTAAAGCAATGCTTGGTGATATTGGGGTTTTCATCTATGAATATGTGGAGAAGCAGAGCGCATAATCACGAAGCCAAGGGGTTCTGGAAATCATCGTCTGAAGGGATAGAGGCTTGAAGCATTCTCCAGGCAACTTATTTGAATTTTCTGTTATCTGATAAACTTTTGGTATTATTTTGGTGACATGTGAGTGAATATTGGAGGTATTTATAGTTATTAACACAAGATACGTGTACAGGAAAATTATTGGGGTTTTTAAATTATTGAAAAAGGGTGTATTGTAAACTTATTGAATTTTGTTATGAATATAAATTGGATTGTTAGGGGTACATGAGTTCATTAGTTTTGTAGTAATTTTATGCAAGGTAAAAGGCATACATTAATAAGCTGGGTTATTATGAGCTCACCATATTCCAGTGTCAAATAAATATAAGGTATTATTTGGGGCCCATCTACTCTTTTGTATTAAATGTGTTTGCAAATAATGATTTAAAACAAGGACTTAAAAACATATCACTTATTGAGTTGTAATTAGTGTACCAAACTGTTTACACCTGAGAATAATTTTTTTGTAAATAGCGGTAAATAAAAGATTGTATGATTGTTGTATTATTTGGTTTTATTGAATGGTGTGCGAATGGAAGGAAGAATGATTGAGAATTTAGGTATCAGACAAGAGGCACAGCTGAGCTAGCCAGGGAAGCTGCTGAAGATATTTTGAAGCAGAAATCAGGGTAAGAAATTTTTTTTGTTAAATTTTTTTAAATTTTGAAAATTAGTGTTGACACTGGCGATGTTAAACCCATAAGGTCCACGATCCACAGCAATCTTATGACGGCCCAGCGTTGGGGCTTGAATAATTTTTAGGGAGTCTCAAACCTGTAAGACCCAGACCACAGCAATATATATATATATATATATATATACATATAATATATATATATATATATATATATATATATATATATATATTTCTAGGTCAAGTTATTCTATAGAAATAAACTAATTATTGTAGAGGGAAGTAATTGAAGAATATCCACATACGTCTGTAGAACATTATAGCAAAAATTATATATTTCTTATGGTACTTACTTGCAGACATACTCTTAAAGATTTAAACCTATATCTTCGTCATTTACAATAACATGTGAACTACTTACTATAGGTATGCCACGGGGAATAGAAATATTTCAAACATTTCTTAATTGATTTAATAACAACGATAATGATGTCGAGAATTCAGTTTGCTGATAACGCCTGGTTTCACTTTTCGGGTTATTTTAATTAGTAGAATCGAAGACGTAGAGCGATAGCCACCCATAATTTACATTGAGATTGTTATATCCCAGAAAATTGTTGCTGTTAGACGAAAAACGCTTATTCGCCCTCATTTTTGCAAAAAATTAGCCTGATAAATTTAATTTTTATATTTTTAGGAAAATTCAATTTTGACAGCAGCTGCTTAGAAATTCTAACCCCATTCTCATTTGTAAACATACTTCACAATTATGGAATATTTTGAAGATCACATTTAAAACTAAAATAAGGATACATTTTTTCCATATGGTCTTGCGAACTTGCAGTTTGTGTAGTGCTTTGGCATTACGTTAAATAAATACCATGTATAAAAAGAGGAAACATTAATCTCAAACAGACAAAATTATTATTGAAGCATCCTGTATAATTCTGCTTTCATGTATAATAGTGTTCAGTAAGAGTGATATTGCAATAAATACTATGTAAAAAACCAGATGCTGAGTGATAAATTTTACGGATATTAAATAGCAGATGATTTAATCATTCCAATACATTACAATGTATTCATTTACATTGCTGGACAGAAGAAAACACAAATGTTAATATAAGTAAATCACATGATTCCATAAATAGTTCCCCCTTATTCATTTCATAAACTCAATAGGAAAACTGTACCATAACAAAGCCGCCAACAACATAAGAAAGTAGAAGGGTAATTAAATGACAATAATTACATCCAACGAAGTTAATTAATTATCCACAAACCAGTAATAAAAACACATCAAAAACGTAGTTATATGAAAACGTAATAAGGTTGATGTGACTGTGTAGTTGGAAGTTAATAGGAGGTTAAGTTAGATGTATTGTAGAACGAAACCAGCTTCAAGATGTAACTTGGTTTTCTCCTAAGGGTAAAAATTTAAAATGGTGCAAAAGTTTTTTTATAAACTTTGCTTGCAGTTTTGGCAAGGAATGTTTATTCGTGCGTGGGAAAAACTCGCATGTGCTATAATAAAAAAAGTGCCTGCCCTAATAGCTCAAATAAGTAAATTGTTTTGAGTTAATAGAGTTGGTTAGCTGAAATTGAAACAGCGATGGTCTCTGGCCATTCTCAAATTTAAAGAACCGAAATAAAACTGTGAGCACTATCATAAGCTTGTTTATACTTCTTTATAATTTCTATGTGAAATTCAAATGTAAATTAGTTGATAATCATGAAGTAGGAAATGAAGTGCACATGAAAGTGATTATTTAGTTGAATAACAAATTATCGATATAATTAGTGTTTGTTAAAATTTAAGCACAATGTTATTGTACAAGGAAATTTGGAATATTTTAACACATAGGAACCATTTACGTATGGGAATTAAAATGTAACTTTTATTGGTAGAATTTATAGTTAGTAGAAGCATAAAAAATTAAAATTTGGAATGAGCAAGGAAAAGATATAACAAAAAAATGGGATTTAACCGTTTGCTATGTTTATTATTAAAGACATTTCCACTAATTGAGATTTATAAATGTGACGTAACTGAATATAGCAAATGAAAAATTTAAAGTGACGATAGGATTATTGATCGATTGGATTTAAGGTCTTTTAGAAATTTTTAGCAAACCCTGGCCAGAATTGATGTTAAGAAATTGTTTTTAAGGAAAAACTATTTGTAACTTTACTTGGAATTATTTTATGTCGATAGAGGTTGACTTTTATTTGAATTTATTTAAAAACTGGGTAAACCGACATATGTAAAAGATATCCAGATACCACAAGCTTGTTAAGCATTTTATTTTACAATTTTATTTAATTATGACAGAGGAATTAATAAGTGTTTTAAGGTGTTTTAGAGAAAGCTAGTATATAAAGTGATAAAATTTAGGAAAATATAGCAAATACGATTTATGCAGAATAACCGTCTTTAGTGTAGAAATAATATCAAAAGAATTACTGTGACAGACGGTTTGACGCCCCTCAATTATGACAAAGAAAAAGCCTTTCAGTGTAAGTGATAGTGAAACGTAGTTCTTTTTTTTGTATTTCAGCTCTTTTACTTATTATTTTTATTTCAAATTTCTTTATTTTCTTTTATAATTTTTCAATAGAAACCCACTTTCGCAACACTGCAGTTAGCCGACGTACCCTTATATTGTTACATGATCCCTGCCCCTTCATGACTAATCAAAATTTATTCACTTAATGTTTATTTTACCCATAACATTTCTGATTTATTTTTATGATCACATTTGAAGAACTTTGTTTTTAAATTAAATTCTAAAATTTAAAAGTAAGAATCACTAATAAGATTGAAGAAATAAATAACTAATCAGATATTCTTAAAATGTTATTGATAGTGTTAAAAGAAGAAGTAAATTTTTTAGAACAAAATAGTAGCCATAAAACATACTTTCTGCAAAAAATTTATTTTTCTATGTTTCAGTCTTTACTTCTAGTGTAATTATAAAAATTATATGGGCCAAGTACTCTTGATATGTAGGCCAAAATTCAAAATAGAAAGTAAATTTAACAGACTATGCTGGATTTATTTATTGGCCAACTGATAAAAATATTTTGTGGATCACACACTATATCATAAATATGAATGCAATGATTTCGTAAGAAAAACCTTAACTTTATCGAGTAACTAAATATTTTCTATGACCAGAATAGAAACACCATTAGCAATCAACAGCAAGGATATAGATTGTTATTTTATATACCAAGTTAAAAAAGTAGCTAATATTTTTCTGTAGTTTAAAGAAAAAACATTCTTGCTTGTTAGAAGTAAACTATTATGTTGTAATTAAGAATTAACAAATCGTATAGAACTTTGAGTACAATATAATAAAAGTTTAAGATTACCAAAAACTCAATAGCAGATGCTCTTTCAAAATAAAATTTTATTAATCAAAATGAAAAGTATAAGGATTATCACCCTGTGTACTATATACATAAATCTGTACTTGATCCCTCTATGACTAACCAGTCTTCTAACACTATGTAGGAGCGTATCCTAAATTCTTTCTTTGTAAAAACATATGTATTTCCCTAAAAGAAGGCCGTTCTACATCCTTCCGTCGCCAACACTCAATTAGAAGATCATAAATATCTTTATTAGCTATTACAGGGCGAGGCAAATAAATGAACTGATCGTTATCACAATGCAAATGAGTTAAATTTTCAATAATTTGTGGATCTGACAAACCATCATATGGCTGACACCTACAAAGAGTAAGTATTTCCCACAACAAGACAGCAAAAGCCCAGACATCACTTTTACTAGTAAACTTGCCTTGAAAAATACATTCCCAAGCCATCCATCTAACTGGAAGAGGAGTAGTACCATCTACTTTATAATAATCGTTTGCATATACTTCGTTGTACGTTCCGAAGTCACAAATTTTAATTTGATATGCTTTTCCTATTAGGCAGTTTCTCGTTGCTAAATCTCGATGAACAAAGTTTAGTGATTCTAAGTATCTCATACCAGAAGCAAGTTGAGCACCCATATATAAAAGGCAATTATAACTAAGCGTTTTTACACTATATGATACACTAGAGCTACTTTCAGCAGCTATATGAGTTTTTAAGAACTGACATAGATCTCCATGATCTAAATATTCCATTATCACACAAAGTTGCTCATCCTGGCTGCATATTCCTAGGACTCTTGCTATGTTGGGGTCTTCTAATGCTGCCAAAATTCTGACATCTCTGTTAAAGTCTTTCCTAAAACGATAAAAAATACTTATAGTAAAGCAATTTTTGATATGCATTTAGCATTTAGAAGAAAAATTTAAAAATCATTCTTTATATAAAATTCGAAGTTGGTCTCAAGTTTAGATAGCATTATATTTAAATATTGTTGTTAAAGGTTTTTCTTAATTTGGTAAATTTTGTTCAACTGTAGCTAGTATTAGAAACTAGTTTTATAATCTCGCCCCGCCCCTTGTTGCAAAGGTAGTACGTTTCAGAAGTTCAAGCATGTAACTTGGCTTCTAACGTGCGCTAAATGCCAAGATGCACAATTTTGTACTAAATTTGCTAGTTATGTACTTGAATTTTCTATACTAATTTCACTGTTGTACGTATTTCTATAAACACTGAAAAAATGAGCAACTGATTCTGCTATCGTGTATGCAAATGCCCGAAATGGGTTGTGTTGGTTTTGTATTCAAAACAGAAACAATGTTGCATTTTTACATCAATAAATCACGATAAATCCAATAGTCCTTCGAAGCCGCACGTGTTTAGTGAAAAACAATAGCTTGTTTATAAACTAAAATAATTATCCTGATAACTCTACGTAAAAAATCGATTTAAAAGTGCTTACAACTTCTGAGTTTACTGTTCACAACGTGCAAAATGTAATGCTTGAATTACAATAGCAATTCAGATTTTAATTTTTTTTTTATTATAATAATTTTTAGGTACAATAAATAATGTATAATAATTTGAGTAGGGTAAGGAATTTTGAATTATAATTATATTTGAAAAAGGGGTTTGTGGAAAATTCCAATGCATTTAGAGTTAGGTTATTCTGTTCCATTCTATGGAAAATTCCATTAGTGAAATACGTATTTGTGTAGAATGCAGTAACGCTCTCACTGATTGGTCAACAACTTTAAGGGACTTGTTAATCGCGCCAAAATAAGAAAGGTTATATATACCAGTAAAGGACGCCAACAGCACATTCTTGACTTTGACGCGTTCTTGGGCAGCTGCTTGCTACAGCTGAGCCCAAGTTGTTGAACAAAAGAACTAATTTGTAGATTGATGGGTGCTGATGCATCGACCTACATATAAAAATTAATAATAATTAAACAAGATTATATTGTGCGTTCGACTGTTTTGAAGTTAAGGAAGATTATTAAAATTTTATGATTTGTATATAATTGGTTCACGACGAACGTGTTGGTTCGTAAAAAGGGGGAAGGCATTTTGGAAGCGGAACCAAGGGATTGTTTACTGCTGTAATTTTCTTGATGAGAGTAAAATCAATTAAAAGTTAACGAAGATTATTACACTTCATCAAAGAGGGAGTTTATGGTTGGTTAATATCGCATTTGAGAATGCCTGCTTGATTAAATTGCTATGCAAGGAGACTTTACAGTTGTACAGTACTGTCAATGCAATTTGTGTCCAGAACCAGTTGAAGACTACATCAAAGAGAGCGCAGAACATTTTATGGAAATGTCTAACCTAATTAGATGTAAGTAGCTTCAGGATAGGGTAAGTTATTTTTAGTGTTGTAAATAGGTTGATATTTGGCCAAATTATCCTTTAGGTATCGACTTAATTTTTGTTTAGAGGAGAATTTGTTTTTTTTTTATTTTCCCCAATTACTATGGGCGATGATTGTTTTATAACGCTTATTGAATATACGTTTACTTTGTGAGTTTTGCAGCTTTTTGACTAGTGTAATATGTGTTGATAATATGTTACAGGGCAGGTGTACATCAGCTGTAGGAGCAACCTAGTATCAAAAGGTAATATTAGATAATCTAAAATTATCCCGTTTAAAGTAATTCAAAATTTCTTTCTTATTCAAAATTTGTGCTACCTGGAAGAGATTATACATGTTTTCCCGCTAGCCGTGGTCACTAATAAATAATATTAAATAATTATCATATAAATTATAACAAACTTGGATGAGAGTGTTAACGCTCGACATCCGTTGATAAAGGCCTAACCGTGAAATAAATTTATCGTGTTTTAAAAATATGAAATCTTATGAATTTGTAGCCCGGAGGATAACAAAAGGGAGAGGGTGATACAATTTGGCGCACCAACTAATAGGGCTCGAAGCACGACCCTGAGACAGGATTCCAGTGCATTTTGCTAATTTTTTTTAATCAGGAAAGTTTTAGGTTTTTATTTTTAGTAAAGTAAAAGGTTAACATGGAGCCGGGAGGTAAAATAAATAAAATTGTTTCGTTGAATGAGTGGGAAAAGGCCGAGCAAGTTATGCAAGTAGATCAGGAACAATCTGACAAGACTGATCTATTCAAATTTTTAAAGGATATGCAAATGACAATCACTGAGAGCGTTAAAATAGAGAATGTAAAGTTAAAGGAGGAAATGAATGAAAATAATAGGAAATTGAACGGAGAGATAAATATGAACATAAATAAAATCAGTAGAGCAGTAGAAAACCAAATTGAAGAATTAAAAGAATTAATGAAGTTAGGTTAGAGCAATTTAAAGGGAAATAGAGCAAGAAATTGATAATAAAATTAAACCGGTGGTGGAGAAGTTTTTAAAATAGAAAATAAAATAAGTGTGAGTAATATGCATTTGGAAAAGGAAGTCCAAATTCTGGACGATAATGTTAGGCGTCTGGAAAATAGAATTTTAGATTGTGAAACAGGATTAGGCAAAGTGAAAAGCAGGTAGACATAACGTTTGATGCATTAAATAAAGAAGTAAAAATTTGCATAAAAATTACAGGATAACGAAGGAATTTATTAGGAAACATAATACAGGTAAATACTCACAATACGAATAGTTTGGAGAAAATTAAATTTGATGAAAATCGTAGGTCGATGCATCCAGTTAGATTTATTCAGAATTTAGAGGGATATTTCGAGACTGTTAAAATTAATGAAATGAGGAAAATAAATGTAGCTCTTGGTTGTTTAGAAGGGGATACACTGATTTGGTCTTCACGTCTGCAATCAAATTGGACCACGTTTGAAAATTTTAAATTGAGTTTTTTGGGTACATATTGGTCACCGCGTAAACAAGAGGAAGTAAGACATCAGATCCATGAACCGAGGCAGTTCAATGCGCAACTAGGGAATATGAAACACCATGTGTGGCATTGGGTTGAAAAAATACAATTTCTTCAGCCACCTATGGATGAAAGTATTTTCGTGGAGGCGATTATCAAACATTTTCCTTTTGAATTAGAACGATTATTGTTGGCATCACAGATTGATAATGTTGATAGGTTGTTGAGGGTAATAGAAAGTTTAGATAAGCAAGCCAATAGGAATGATAGGGGCAATAATAGAAACGAATGGATACAGTCAGCAGGAAATACAAATAGGGGAATAGGGAATCAGCGGTATAGGACAGAGAGGACCAATTTTGTGTCGCATAGGGGGTTTGATAATAATCGTAGGTCATTTAGGTGTACCGGAATGGGATACAATAATGTGGGGAATAGAGAACGGGTAGAGTCGAGTAGAGAAGCGCCAACTTTAGTTAACGAGGTGACCCCAAATGAGTCGTAACTGAGCCACAAGCTCCGGTAGTTCAGTTACCCAAGCAATCATTGGAGCAACAGCAATATTTAAAATTTTTTGTTAATTTTTGGACAATGTTAAAATCAAAAAAACATTCTGTAATAAATAATCATGTTGAAAAAGTAGTGGAGTACGATAAGGTCGAAAAGAAGGTTGGTTATACACCGAAAATAAAATGTTATGTCAATGATGATCATTTTGAAGCTTTAGTAGATACGGGGAGCACTGTTAGTATCATTTCAGAAGATATTTTACACTCATTAGAGTCAAAAAATCATGACATTTTATTTCTGCCAGTAGTTGGTATGTCAATTCAGGGCATAACAGGCAAGATAATAAAAGTAAAAAGACAAGCATTAATCAAAGTTAAAATTGCTAATCAAGCAATACCTATAATTTTTCTAGTTGTGAGTAATATACATATTCCGGTAATTTTGGGGACTGATTGGGCTGCTAAATATGATGTAATATTAGATTTTGAAAGAAAAAATATTAACTTTAAAATTGATAGCGAAACCTTTTTAGAAAATTTTGTGGAAGATTACCAAAGTGAACAAATGCAATTTGTGCATGTTAATATTGAGGGAAATACTGATGTTGGCCTACAAAATATTAACAAGTTTTCAAGTATTAGGAATAATTTTAAAGATGGTATGGTCAATTCGAGTAAGGATGAAGTAGAGCCGGTTGATTCAACGGAAGAGGATAGTTTATTAAATATTTTATTAGATTTGCAACAAAGTGTGGATGATGAAAGTGAAAATGATATTCCATTGCAATTTCAATGTACACAGTGTCCAAGTGTCTTACCGAATAGAGAAGAAATAGTGAAGAGTCATTTGAGTAGGCATGATGACGTCAAATGTATGAGTGTTCAGGCTTTATCAGGGGACCAATTGATAGAACAGTTGAAACAAAAATATAAGTCAGTATTATCAGAGCGTGCCGGGCTATGTACAAAATTTGAGTGTTACTTACAAACCAAAGAACACACACCCTTTATTAAAAATCGTATCCAATTCCTTTTTCAAAAGGGACGCGGTGACAAAAGAAGTAAAATTTGGTATAATTGAAAGGTCAAGCTCACCGTATTCAAATCCTATAGTAGTGGTAACAAAAAAAGATGGATCGGTTAGGATATGCTTGGATGCACGTGAATTAAATAAAATTTTGATACCAGACAGGAGTCGCCTCAGACTATGGAAGAGTTACTACAAAAGTTTAATGGAACTAAATACTTAACGGCTATCGATTTTACCTGTGGGTATTGGCAGATTAAATTAAATAAATCCAGTCGCCCTCTAACTGCTTTTCTTGTCAATGGGTGCAGCTATCAATTTAAAGTACTACCGTTTGGGCTCAATGTTTCGGTGGCAGTCTTCAGTAAGTGCCTAGACACCGTATTGGGGCCTGAAGTTTTGAGTTTTGCGACCGTGTATGTCGACGATGTTTTGATTACTTCTTCTTCGATAACCGAACATATTAATCAATTGGATATTGTGTTATCAAAATACGCGATGCAGGAATGACCATTAAGGCAAGTAAGTCAGAATTTTTAAAAATGAACTCAAATTTCTTGGACATATAATCAATGCAGATGGGATCAAAGTCGATCCTGATAAAGTACAAGTGATTCAGGATTTTCCTGAACCACGTAATAAAAAGAACTACAATCATTTTAGGTTTCTGTAATTTTATAGAAAATTTGTACAAGAGCACTCAAACTTGACTTCAAATTTAATGCACTTACTAGAAAAGAATTCTAAATGGCATTGGGGTATAACTGAAAAGGAGGCTTTTATTGCAATAAAAATACATTTTAGAAACTGTCAATTAAAACATCCAAATTTTAATGAACCATTTTACTTGGAAACTGACGCGTCCACTAAAGCACTAGGTGCGCACCTTTTCCAAATTGATAACAAAGGAGGGGTCTGTAGTATAGCTTTTGCAAGTAGAAGTTTATTAAATACAGAACGTCACTATATGATAACTGAGCTGGAACTTTTAGGGATTGTTTTTGGGTGTAAAAAGTTTAGATCTTATATTTTGGGAGTTCAAACATACGTGTTAACAGATCATAGGGCACTTGAATTTCTTTTTACATGTAAAGCACTAAGTGCAAGGTTGATGCGATGGTGTTTGTATTTGCAGGAATTTAAGTTAGAAATTAAATATAGAAAGGGTAAGGATAATGTAGTAGCAGATTTTTTATCCCGCTATGGTTACGAAGGTGAAAAAAGAAATCAAGCTATTGTTATAGCTCCTACTAAAATTAAAATTCAAGATAATAGTAACTTAAAACGAATCTTAAAAAATCTAAAGGAGAGTCAAGGTCTTGATGCTCAGATAAATTGGATAAGGAATGAACTAATTTCTAATGCAAATGGTAAAAGGGGTGAACTAACAAAAAATTACACTGTTAATGATGAATTATTATTTCGGAAAAGTAAACCTCGAGAAGAATGGTGGCTTATATGTATACCAAATAATATAGCTAATAGGTTGATATGGGAGTACCACTTAATTTATGGACATTTTGGAGGCAAGAGGTGTGCTGGATTAATACGAGATACGTGTTATATACCAAATTTGCGATGCAAGGTAGATAAGGTGATCTCAGGCTGTGAATTGTGTCAAAAATCGAAGGTAGTAAATATTAAACAAGCAGCACTTATGAAGAATATAATAGTTAGTCGACCCTTGGAGTTGATATCAACTGATTTGTTTGGCCCCTTACCTACAGGTAGAGGAGGACTTAAATATATTTTTGTATCCCGTGATGTATTCTCAAAATTCATTAAACTATATCCCATTAAACGAGCAAATGCAAGGACATTACTTAATAAAATAACCAAGGATTTTATTCCTACTGTAGGCAAACCAATGTGTATATTATCAGATCATGGATCACAATTTACTAGTAGAGTGTGGCGTGAAACAATGGCCGAACTAGGTATTGAAGTTCGAAATTCAACTGTTTATCACCCACAATCAAACCCTGTAGAGCGAGGTATGAGGGAGTTGGGGCGTTTATTTCGTGCATACTGTAATAAAAAACACACCCTATGGCCAGAGTATACCCAAATTATAGAGGACTGGCTAAATTGTGTAGAAAATGAATCTACCGGCTTTGCGCCGATAGAATTGCTTAAAGGTGTTAGGCACGAACAATTCATTGAGAAATTAATTAGCTTTCCAAAAAGAGAAGATTTGACAGAGAATGTTAAGATCGAGCTCGCTCATAAGAATTTTATGACTAAAGCAAACAGGCGGAAGGAAAAACACGATAGAAATATCAAACCAATTGTCTATGAACCAGGGGATTTAGTGTTAGTAAAAACTCATTTTAAGTCATCTACCCTGGAAAAGGAAGTAAAAAAGTTCTTCCTGCTGTATGAAGGACCTTTTGAAATTTTCAAACGGATCCACGAAAATGCTTACGTCCTTAAATATTTAAATTCTGATCAAATAAAATACACCCAAAATATAATTAATTTAAAATTGTATAAGAAAAACCCATTAGTAGAGTGACGTATCCGTTTCGGGATACATTTTGTAACATGTTAAGTACTTAGGTATAGGAAGTTTATTAGTTTAAAATAACTAAAGTTAATGAATAGGTTTAAGTGTTATAATGAGTCGATATTGTAAATAAACCAATATCTCAAATTATAACAGGGAGTAATTGTAATGCTTGAATTACAATAGCAATTCAGATTTTAATTTTTTTTATTATAATAATTTTTAGGTACAATAAATAATGTATAATAATTTGAGTAGGGTAAGGAATTTTGAATTATAATTATATTTGAAAAAGGGGTTTGTGGAAAATTCCAATGCATTTAGAGTTAGGTTATTCTGTTCCATTCTATGGAAAATTCCATTAGTGAAATACGTATTTGTGTAGAATGCAGTAACGCTCTCACTGATTGGTCAACAACTTTAAGGGACTTGTTAATCGCGCCAAAATAAGAAAGGTTATATATACCAGTAAAGGACTTTGACGCGTTCTTGGGCAGCTGCTTGCTACAGCTGAGCCCAAGTTGTTGAACAAAAGAACTAATTTGTAGATTGATGGGTGCTGATGCATCGACCTACATATAAAAATTAATAATAATTAAACAAGATTATATTGTGCGTTCGACTGTTTTGAAGTTAAGGAAGATTATTAAAATTTTATGATTTGTATATAATTGGTTCACGACGAACGTGTTGGTTCGTAAAAAGGGGGAAGCCATTTTGGAAGCGGAACCAAGGGATTGTTTACTGCTGTAATTTTCTTGATGAGAGTAAAATCAATTAAAAGTTAACGAAGATTATTACACTTCATCAAAGAGGGAGTTTATGGTTGGTTAATATCGCATTTGAGAATGCCTGCTTGATTAAATTGCTATGCAAGGAGACTTTTACAGTTGTACAGTACTGTCAATGCAATTTGTGTCCAGAACCAGTTGAAGACTACATCAAAGAGAGCGCAGAACATTTTATGGAAATGTCTAACCTAATTAGATGTAAGTAGCTTCAGGATAGGGTAAGTTATTTTAGTGTTGTAAATAGGTTGATATTTGGCCAAATTATCCTTTAGGTATCGACTTAATTTTTGTTTAGAGGAGAATTTGTTTTTTTATTTTCCCCAATTACTATGGGCGATGATTGTTTTATAACGCTTATTGAATATACGTTTACTTTGTGAGTTTTGCAGCTTTTGACTAGTGTAATATGTGTTGATAATATGTTACAGGGCAGGTGTACATCAGCTGTAGGAGCAACCTAGTATCAAAAGGTAATATTAGATAATCTAAAATTATCCCGTTTAAAGTAATTCAAAATTTCTTTCTTATTCAAAATTTGTGCTACCTGGAAGAGATTATACATGTTTTCCGCTAGCCGTGGTCACTAATAAATAATATTAAATAATTATCATATAAATTATAACAAACTTGGATGAGAGTGTTAACGCTCGACATCCGTTGATAAAAGCCTAACCGTGAAATAAATTTATCGTGTTTTAAAAATATGAAATCTTATGAATTTGTAGCCGGAGGATAACAAAAGGAGAGGGTGATACAATTTGGCGCACCAACTAATAGGGCTCAAGCACGACCCTGAGACAGGATTCCAGTGCATTTTGCTAATTTTTTAATCAGGAAAGTTTTAGGTTTTTTATTTTTAGTAAAGTAAAGGTTAACATGGAGCCGGAGGTAAAATAAATAAAATTGTTTCGTTGAATGAGTGGGAAAAGGCCGAGCAAGTTATGCAAGTAGATCAGGAACAATCTGACAAGACTGATCTATTCAAATTTTTAAAGGATATGCAAATGACAATCACTGAGAGCGTTAAAATAGAGAATGTAAAGTTAAAGGAGGAAATGAATGAAAATAATAGGAAATTGAACGGAGAGATAAATATGAACATAAATAAAATCAGTAGAGCAGTAGAAAACCAAATTGAAGAATTAAAAAGAATTAATGAAGTTAGGTTAGAGCAATTTAAAGGGGAAATAGAGCAAGAAATTGATAATAAAATTAAACCGGTGGTGGAGAAGTTTTTTAAAATAGAAAATAAAATAAGTGTGAGTAATATGCATTTGGAAAAGGAAGTCCAAATTCTGGACGATAATGTTAGGCGTACGGAAAATAGAATTTTAGATTGTGAAACAGGATTAGGCAAAGTGAAAAAACAGGTAGACATAACGTTTGATGCATTAAATAAAGAAGTAAAAAATTTGCATAAAAATTACAGGATAACGAAGGAATTTATTAGGAAACATAATACAGGTAAATACTCACAATACGAATAGTTTGGAGAAAATTAAATTTGATGAAAATCGAGGTCGATGCATCCAGTTAGATTTATTCAGAATTTAGAGGATATTTCGAGACTGTTAAAATTAATGAAATGAGGAAAATAAATGTAGCTCTTGGTTGTTTAGAAGGGATACACTGATTTGGTCTTCACGTCTGCAATCAAATTGGACCACGTTTGAAAATTTTAAATTGAGTTTTTGGGTACATATTGGTCACCGCGTAAACAAGAGGAAGTAAGACATCAGATCCATGAACCGAGGCAGTTCAATGCGCAACTAGGAATATGAAACACCATGTGTGGCATTGGGTTGAAAAATACAATTTCTTCAGCCACCTATGGATGAAAGTATTTTCGTGGAGGCGATTATCAAACATTTTCCTTTTGAATTAGAACGATTATTGTTGGCATCACAGATTGATAATGTTGATAGGTTGTTGAGGGTAATAGAAAGTTTAGATAAGCAAGCCAATAGGAATGATAGGGGCAATAATAGAAACGAATGGATACAGTCAGCAGGAAATACAAATAGGGGAATAGGGAATCAGCGGTATAGGACAGAGAGGACCAATTTTGTGTCGCATAGGGGTTTGATAATAATCGTAGGTCATTTAGGTGTACCGGAATGGGATACAATAATGTGGGGAATAGAGAACGGGTAGAGTCGAGTAGAAGCGCCAACTTTAGTTAACGAGGTGACCCCAAACGAGTCGTAACTGAGCCACAAGCTCCGGTAGTTCAGTTACCCAAGCAATCATTGGAGCAACAGCAATATTTAAAATTTTTTGTTAATTTTTGGACAATGTTAAAATCAAAAAAACATTCTGTAATAAATAATCATGTTGAAAAAGTAGTGGAGTACGATAAGGTCGAAAAGAAGGTTGGTTATACACCGAAAATAAAATGTTATGTCAATGATGATCATTTTGAAGCTTTAGTAGATACGGGGAGCACTGTTAGTATCATTTCAGAAGATATTTTACACTCATTAGAGTCAAAAAATCATGACATTTTATTTCTGCCAGTAGTTGGTATGTCAATTCAGGGCATAACAGGCAAGATAATAAAAGTAAAAAGACAAGCATTAATCAAAGTTAAAATTGCTAATCAAGCAATACCTATAATTTTTCTAGTTGTGAGTAATATACATATTCCGGTAATTTTGGGGACTGATTGGGCTGCTAAATATGATGTAATATTAGATTTTGAAAGAAAAAATATTAACTTTAAAATTGATAGCGAAACCTTTTTAGAAAATTTTGTGGAAGATTACCAAAGTTAACAAATGAAATTTGTGCATGTTAATATTGAGGGAAATACTGATGTTGGCCTACAAAATATTAACAAGTTTTCAAGTATTAGGAATAATTTTAAAGATGGTATGGTCAATTCGAGTAAGGATGAAGTAGAGCCGGTTGATTCAACGGAAGAGGATAGTTTATTAAATATTTTATTAGATTTGCAACAAAGTGTGGATGATGAAAGTGAAAATGATATTCCATTGCAATTTCAATGTACACAGTGTCCAAGTGTCTTACCGAATAGAGAAGAAATAGTGAAGAGTCATTTGAGTAGGCATGATGACGTCAAATGTATGAGTGTTCAGGCTTTATCAGGGGACCAATTGATAGAACAGTTGAAACAAAAATATAAGTCAGTATTATCAGACGTGCCCGGGCTATGTACAAAATTTGAGTGTTACTTACAAACCAAAGAACACACACCCTTTATTAAAAAATCGTATCCAATTCCTTTTTCAAAAAGGGACGCGGTGACAAAAGAAGTAAAATTTGGTATAATTGAAAGGTCAAGCTCACCGTATTCAAATCCTATAGTAGTGGTAACAAAAAAAGATGGATCGGTTAGGATATGCTTGGATGCACGTGAATTAAATAAAATTTTGATACCAGACAGGGAGTCGCCTCAGACTATGGAAGAGTTACTACAAAAGTTTAATGGAACTAAATACTTAACGGCTATCGATTTTACCTGTGGGTATTGGCAGATTAAATTAAATAAATCCAGTCGCCCTCTAACTGCTTTTCTTGTCAATGGGTGCAGCTATCAATTTAAAGTACTACCGTTTGGGCTCAATGTTTCGGTGGCAGTCTTCAGTAAGTGCCTAGACACCGTATTGGGGCCTGAAGTTTTGAGTTTTGCGACCGTGTATGTCGACGATGTTTTGATTACTTCTTCTTCGATAACCGAACATATTAATCAATTGGATATTGTGTTATCAAAAATACGCGATGCAGGAATGACCATTAAGGCAAGTAAGTCAGAATTTTTAAAAAATGAACTCAAATTTCTTGGACATATAATCAATGCAGATGAGATCAAAGTCGATCCTGATAAAGTACAAGTGATTCAGGATTTTCCTGAACCACGTAATAAAAAGAACTACAATCATTTTAGGTTTCTGTAATTTTATAGAAAATTTGTACAAGAGCACTCAAAATTGACTTCAAATTTAATGCACTTACTAGAAAAGAATTCTAAATGGCATTGGGGTATAACTGAAAAGGAGGCTTTTATTGCAATAAAAATACATTTTAGAAACTGTCGAATTAAAACATCCAAATTTTAATGAACCATTTTACTTGGAAACTGACGCGTCCACTAAAGCACTAGGTGCGCACCTTTTCCAAATTGATAACAAAGGAGGGTCTGTAGTATAGCTTTTGCAAGTAGAAGTTTATTAAATACAGAACGTCACTATATGATAACTGAGCTGGAACTTTTAGGGATTGTTTTGGGTGTAAAAGTTTAGATCTTATATTTTGGGAGTTCAAACATACGTGTTAACAGATCATAGGGCACTTGAATTTCTTTTACATGTAAAGCACTAAGTGCAAGGTTGATGCGATGGTGTTTGTATTTGCAGGAATTTAAGTTAGAAATTAAATATAGAAAGGGTAAGGATAATGTAGTAGCAGATTTTTATCCCGCTATGGTTACGAAGGTGAAAAAGAAATCAAGCTATTGTTATAGCTCCTACTAAAATTAAAATTCAAGATAATAGTAACTTAAAACGAATCTTAAAAAATCTAAAGGAGAGTCAAGGTCTTGATGCTCAGATAAATTGGATAAGGAATGAACTAATTTCTAATGCAAATGGTAAAAGGGTGAACTAACAAAAATTACACTGTTAATGATGAATTATTATTTCGGAAAAGTAAACCTCGAGAAGAATGGTGGCTTATATGTATACCAAATAATATAGCTAATAGGTTGATATGGGAGTACCACTTAATTTATGGACATTTTGGAGGCAAGAGGTGTGCTGGATTAATACGAGATACGTGTTATATACCAAATTTGCGATGCAAGGTAGATAAGGTGATCTCAGGCTGTGAATTGTGTCAAAATCGAAGGTAGTAAATATTAAACAAGCAGCACTTATGAAGAATATAATAGTTAGTCGACCCTTGGAGTTGATATCAACTGATTTGTTTGGCCCCTTACCTACAGGTAGAGGAGGACTTAAATATATTTTTGTATCCCGTGATGTATTCTCAAAATTCATTAAACTATATCCCATTAAACGAGCAAATGCAAGGACATTACTTAATAAAATAACCAAGGATTTTATTCCTACTGTAGGCAAACCAATGTGTATATTATCAGATCATGGATCACAATTTACTAGTAGAGTGTGGCGTGAAACAATGGCCGAACTAGGTATTGAAGTTCGAAATTCAACTGTTTATCACCCACAATCAAACCCTGTAGAGCGAGGTATGAGGGAGTTGGGGCGTTTATTTCGTGCATACTGTAATAAAAAACACACCCTATGGCCAGAGTATACCCAAATTATAGAGGACTGGCTAAATTGTGTAGAAAATGAATCTACCGGCTTTGCGCCGATAGAATTGCTTAAAGGTGTTAGGCACGAACAATTCATTGAGAAATTAATTAGCTTTCCAAAAAGAGAAGATTTGACAGAGAATGTTAAGATTGAGCTCGCTGATAAGAATTTTATGACTAAAGCAAACAGGCGGAAGGAAAAACACGATAGAAATATCAAACCAATTGTCTATGAACCAGGGATTTAGTGTTAGTAAAACTCATTTTAAGTCATCTACCCTGGAAAAGGAAGTAAAAAGTTCTTCCTGCTGTATGAAGGACCTTTGAAATTTTCAAACGGATCCACGAAAATGCTTACGTCCTTAAATATTTAAATTCTGATCAAATAAAATACACCCAAAATATAATTAATTTAAAATTGTATAAGAAAAACCCATTAGTAGAGTGACGTATCCGTTTCGGGATACATTTTGTAACATGTTAAGTACTTAGGTATAGGAAGTTTATTAGTTTAAAATAACTAAAGTTAATGAATAGGTTTAAGTGTTATAATGAGTCGATATTGTAAATAAACCAATATCTCAAATTATAACAGGGAGTAATTGTAATGCTTGAATTACAATAGCAATTCAGATTTTAATTTTTTTATTATAATAATTTTTAGGTACAATAAATAATGTATAATAATTTGAGTAGGGTAAGGAATTTTGAATTATAATTATATTTGAAAAAGGGGTTTGTGGAAAATTCCAATGCATTTAGAGTTAGGTTATTCTGTTCCATTCTATGGAAAATTCCATTAGTGAAATACGTATTTGTGTAGAATGCAGTAACGCTCTCACTGATTGGTCAACAACTTTAAGGGACTTGTTAATCGCGCCAAAATAAGAAAGGTTATATATACCAGTAAAGGACTTTGACGCGTTCTTGGGCAGCTGCTTGCTACAGCTGAGCCCAAGTTGTTGAACAAAAGAACTAATTTGTAGATTGATGGGTGCTGATGCATCGACCTACATATAAAAATTAATAATAATTAAACAAGATTATATTGTGCGTTCGACTGTTTTGAAGTTAAGGAAGATTATTAAAATTTTATGATTTGTATATAATTGGTTCACGACGAACGTGTTGGTTCGTAAAAAGGGGGAAGCCATTTTGGAAGCGGAACCAAGGGATTGTTTACTGCTGTAATTTTCTTGATGAGAGTAAAATCAATTAAAAGTTAACGAAGATTATTACACTTCATCAAAGAGGGAGTTTATGGTTGGTTAATATCGCATTTGAGAATGCCTGCTTGATTAAATTGCTATGCAAGGAGACTTTTACAGTTGTACAGTACTGTCAATGCAATTTGTGTCCAGAACCAGTTGAAGACTACATCAAAGAGAGCGCAGAACATTTTATGGAAATGTCTAACCTAATTAGATGTAAGTAGCTTCAGGATAGGGTAAGTTATTTTTAGTGTTGTAAATAGGTTGATATTTGGCCAAATTATCCTTTAGGTATCGACTTAATTTTTGTTTAGAGGAGAATTTGTTTTTTTTTTTATTTTCCCCAATTACTATGGGCGATGATTGTTTTATAACGCTTATTGAATATACGTTTACTTTGTGAGTTTTGCAGCTTTTTGACTAGTGTAATATGTGTTGATAATATGTTACAGGGCAGGTGTACATCAGCTGTAGGAGCAACCTAGTATCAAAAGGTAATATTAGATAATCTAAAATTATCCCGTTTAAAGTAATTCAAAATTTCTTTCTTATTCAAAATTTGTGCTACCTGGAAGAGATTATACATGTTTTCCCGCTAGCCGTGGTCACTAATAAATAATATTAAATAATTATCATATAAATTATAACAAACTTGGATGAGAGTGTTAACGCTCGACATCCGTTGATAAAGGCCTAACCGTGAAATAAATTTATCGTGTTTTAAAAATATGAAATCTTATGAATTTGTAGCCCGGAGGATAACAAAAGGGAGAGGGTGATACAAAAAGTTGAAGCATGCTAAAACTACTGAAGGTCAACTGCTTCTATATTCTATGCCTGGCTGTGGAAATACTAGATTAAAAACGAAAAGGTTAGTTCCTTCTTAAAATAAAGCATTAACCCTAACATGTTTTCCTTTGTATTTAGCCTTACTTTAAAATTAAAATTTGACGTTATTCTATAGAAGTATTTAAACTCTGGTTTACAATCAATGCTTGAACTTTGCAGTATGTATTTACAAATTTATTTGAGTTTTGGTATGTTTTGTACACAATCTCATGAATATTGAGCAACTGAATGTTTGTAACTTGAAACAAATAATCAGTACTAAAAAATGTAAAATTATTGCATTGTTATCTTGTATTGTACTACTTGACTGTGGAAATATTTTTAGTTGTTCCTTACTTAAAACTTAAATTATAGTGTTGCTTATAATTTATACTGAAAAATGCTTAAACTAAACCAAACTAAAATTGCGTTAACAATGACTAAATGTTTAGTTAACAAATTAAACAATTTTGAAAAATATTTGGACACCGTTACTGAGGTGCCGCTTACTGAAAATACGATCGCCAATCTAAAAATGCGATTGGAAATTATTAAACCTTCTGCGAATAAATACAGGGATCTTTTCATAGAATTAACTGCGTTCAGTTCATTCTGATGAAATAATATCAGAAACTGATTACTCTGACAAATATATAAATCTCACAAGCAATGCAACTTGCTTACTGAAAACTGATACTGGGATATCTGAGTCGGGCGCCTTGGAGCTTGTGAACTCGACAGGATGTCCAGCGAATTCTGAATCTTCTAGCAATAAAAGTGCTAGGCTTCTAAGATTGAGCATTCCTTCCATTTCTGGAGTCTTTACTGACTTTCCCCCCTTTCTCGAAATTTTTACCGCCTTGGTAAGTAACAATTCTAACTTGACTGATATTAAACGCTTTTTACACTTGAAATGCAGTCTAAACGCTCCTGTTAGTGAATTGATAGCTAACATCACCCCTTCTGGCGAGCCTTATCACATCGCTTTCAAGATGCATTGTGAGAGGTATAACAACCCCAACTTGATAATACAAAATCATATAAAAGCAATCTTTGATTTCAAACCTATTTTTAAACTTAATGCTTGTGAACTTCGTACTCTTCATGACAATCTTTTTAAACATGTACGTGCACTACAAAAATTAGAAACTTCTATTGATCAAGCAGGAATGTTTGTATCGCACATTTTGATGTCAAAACTGGACGATAGTTCACGTACTGAATTATCGGAATACAAATCAAGTGCTATACTAGACTTAACTGAGATCAATGAATTTCTAAAACGGTGCTGCCAATTACTAAAAGAAATCGAAAATGATAAGCAAACTTGTTCTTATCCTGTTGCTGCTAAAAATTCAAATTTTAAACCAAAAATAAACTATAAACAATCGTTTGTGTCTACCAATGATAATAACTTCTGTCCGGTGTGTAAAGCTGTACATTTTATATTACAATGTCCAGATTTTCTGAAGCTTACTAATAAGTAGCGGTATGACAAAGTGTGAAACGTAGGTTTATGTAAAAATTACTTGGGTCATTCTAAACAATCCCCTTGCAATTCTAAGTTTGGTTGCAAACAATGCAACAAACGTTACAGTACTTTACTGCACCTTGAAAACACTAGGGTTTCTATTTCTGGAAATAAAAATTATGCTAATAGTTCCATGACTGAAAATGTGACCAACCTTGAAGCTGCAAATGCTTTGAATTCTCAAATCTCACTATCATCTTCCCTGCAAATGTGCAACAAGTCTTGCTGGCTACGGCTTGTGTAAATGTAACAGACATTAACAATCAGTAGCATCCTGCTCAGGTTATACTAGACTCAGCATTGCACGCTAATGTTATTATTGAAGAGTTTGCATACAAACTCGCTTTGCTGCAAATGTCTATCAGCACTAAGACCAATACTGATTAAGAACTGCAAAACTTGCGGTACTGAACTTATTAAGTCGTACTTTTGTTTATTCATTTGTTTGGTCACCGAGGCCATACACCTATATCTAGTTACGCATCTTTCTACTGATGCCTTTTTGGCAGTGCTGAAAAAGATTTATTGCTTGTAGAGGCAAACCTAAAACGATTTTTTCTGACAACGCTATGAAATTTGTTGGCACATATAGAGAGTTACGGCAACTTTTTGAATTTTTAAGCACCAAAGATAGCAATTAAAGAATATCCAGGTTCTTAATTAACCAAGACATTATGTAACATTATTTTGTAATGTTAACTAATAAACAGATCAATTGATTAATTAAATTTCAATAACTTGCATAACTTATAGGAAAAATTCCATAATAAATTACTTTTATATTTTAGTAGCATCCCGTATAATAAAAACCAGGTTTAGAAATAGCTTAAGGCTTAAATATTATAAATTCCAGCGGCTGTCATCATAATTTAAAGCTCTACCCTTGCAAATCAAATACAATAACCCTTTTAAAGCTTATGTCGGTTATAGATTGAAGAATCTGATAAAATTAAATGATATAGTACCTTTTAACATAAATAAAGAAAAGCAATTTTCAGTTGAAAAAGTTAATCTTCTTGATATTTTTGTTGATTGACAGCGGGTTACAGAAAACGAAACATTATAAATAGCCAAACTATTTTCCAATTTGATTTGTTCAAAGATTGCAAGTAATTTTAAGTAGTCTGGAGACATCCGTTGTATTTAAAATCCATTTCGGTTCGAGTGGGTTAACCGGTCTTTTGTTAATGGCAGACCACTGTCGCCAACAGGTATGGTCCACAATTAAGTAATTAAAATTTCAAGAAGATACAAAATAGTTATACCATTAGAAAAATAATTGCTATTCCCGGGTTCTCATCTTGAAAGGGGTTGGATTTGGTTTCTAAATCTTGTTTTTTGGGAGGTTCTGTTAAGTCATTGGATAACAGAAATATGACGTAAATAATGGTTAAAGTAGGAATTAATCTATATAACTTAAAGCTTTAGTCAAAAGTAGGAGATTCTAATGAGGCTGTCCGTGGTCAAGAGGTAGAAGGAACCGTAGTCAGAGAAGTTCGCGAGTAGCGTTCTCCGGCATCACAGATATGAAATTGCACTTAGTATCACGATAGTAAAATTGGAAAGGAGTAATTAACTCTTCCAGTTCGCGAGGGTTACGCCCGTGTGTTCGCGGATTTATCAGTGATGTAAAGTAAATAATGAAAAGCTTGTATGCGTGTGACGCACAAGTTAAGTTAAATTATCAACAAGATCCTGCCGGGTTCGTGTGCCATTCAATTATTTAATAATTACAAGTAACAAGAGCAACAAGCGAGATTCTCTCTCCCAATTTAACAGCTGTTCTGCGTTAGAAGGCAAGCCATCAAACAATGGACGATTTTTAGTAAGTAAGTTTTTATAGTTAAGTTAGCATTACCAATTTTTAGTTAATTTATTTGTTAGGACGTTTTGGCCATAAACAGTAGGATTAATTTAGTGTAAAATTTATAGTATAAGTTTTCTTCCATATAAAATGTTTGGGAATTACTTATGTACGTAAAATTATCATAATTCCATATCAACCATTTAATCTAAATTTCTAAATTAAAATCAATGAATTTCCGAATGTAAGAGGTTTACATTTATTGCTCTGTTAATTAAATAGTTTTGTTTGCGGTGGATTAAGTCAATAGTTTTTTTATTTTTTTTTCATGAAATTTGCATAAGTAGTCAAAAAGTTAGGAATTGATTAAAAGACACAATTGTCCTCCTTGGGATGACAAGTCTCTCAAGGTTTTGCACGAACATTTGGACATTCTCGACTTGTCTGGCGCCCTTGGTAATTGTTATTAAGCCACAATATTTATGAAAGGTAAGTGCCAAATTTTGTTGTAGTATATTATAGATTAATTTAACCCTTTCTGCAAAATTTTAACCCTCTACATGATCCATGACCTTCCGCTAGCTAGTGCCGGTGACCTCCCTTTAATTTTTGTTTTACAGGCCACCCCCATTTTATAATTTTAATGAAAAATATATACTTAGTAGCTTTTCCGCCTGTAACAATTACTTGGGAATTTATTACTCCCCGTGCTTCTCATCAAGGAGGTTTGTGGGAGTGCGTGGTAAAAAATACTAAAACTCATTTCAGACGAGTTTTGGGTAACACTAATTTAAATTATGAGGATCTGCAAACTGCTTTATTGCAGATTGAAGCTGCTTTAAATTCGCATCCACTTTTACCACTGTCTAACGATCCTTCTGACTTTTGTCTTTTGACTCCTGGTCACTTTATAATTGGGAGAAACTTATGTGCTTTACCTGAACCTAACGTACTGAGTACTGATAAAAGTAGATTAACATTGTACCGTCGAGTCCAGAAATTGATACAGCATTTTGGAAGGGCTGGAACCATCAGGTTATACCTGAAATGCAGCGAGGGTCAAATAGTACAAATGCTTCTGCAATTATTACAAATTGGTTCCTTAGTACTAATAAAGGACGAGAACCTCCCTCCCCCCCTACGATGGTCCCAACGGTAGTGGAACTGCATCCCACTGTGGACGGCGTCCTTAGAAACGTCACTCTACATCTTCCAAATGGACACCTATGCAAGCATTTAGTGCATCGTTTGGGTGTGTTTCCTGAAGTGAATTAGCATTTTTGTACTTAGTCATATTTTATTAGCTTAGCTCTTAATTTTGATTGTTCTTTATGTCTTACTATTTAAGTCCTTTGACTTCACTTAATTTTAATATTATAGCTTAAGCTTATTCAATTTACATGTTTCATCTTGCTCTATTGAAACCTTGGAGATTTCAAGGAGGCCGGTATGTTAAAGGTTTTCCTTAATTCGGTAAATTTTGTCCAACTGTAGCTAGTATTAGAAACTAGTTTTATATTTTCCCCCCAATTAATATTGGATCCTTGAAGCGACTTGCTGCAAGGGTAGTACGTTTCAGTAGTTCAAGCGTGTAACTTGGCTTACCATGCACACTAAATGCCAAGATGCACCATTTTCTACTAAATTTGCTAATTATGTAATTGAATGTTCTATACTAATTTCACTGTTGTACTTATTTCTATAAACACTGAAAACATGAGCAACTGATTCTGCTATCGTGTATGCAAATGCCCGGAAAGGGTTTTGTTGATTCTGTATTCAAAACAGAAACAATGTTGCATATTTACATCAATAAATCATGATAAATCCAATTATATTTATAGATATTTGGTAGTACAAAAATTGTTATGTGCAATATTAAAAGATGTACAAAAGGAGCATTGAAAGGCATAAACTGCTTAGGAATCAATTTTGCTCGCCTCGTTACCACTTGCAACATCATAGTCCGTGAAAATTAACAACATTAAACAGAAAAAAACACAAAGATAGAAGTAATGTGTTGTTAAATACCAGGTTGTTACGGTCCATTTTGTAGTTTGAATATTTTCTGCATTTTACACTCAATACTCGCTTTTACTAAATGATTGTTTTCACGTTTAGAAAATAGCTCAATTATACGAGTCACCTATGAGATGTTAGTATTCTATATTTGTTGTAGTTAAATTACCTACTTTAATTGTAATTAGATAAAACCGTTGTGTTATCTTTGAATGATAGAAATATGCTAAAAGTTGTTGCTATTATATAATGGGTTTTCTGTGATTATTCTTCACAAAACAATTATATAATACGTTCGTTGAACTAGTTTACTATGTTTCGAATATGGTTTCTTTTGTGATGAATATTAAAAATTCAACTGGGCAGTTACAAAATCTTTAAGGTCAAAACTTGCTATCTTTTTATATGAGTATTCGGATTCTAACCCCACATTCGTAGGGTCATTGAACCAATGCGTACTTGGCTCAACACAGAAATCTCATTTTGTTGTTACCATACATTTCGTCTGTCTGCCGTTTGAACGCAGATTGGGTTATAATGAGATCAGTACATTGCAGTTAACAATAACCCTTGATACGCAAGAGAACGTCACCATGGTCGACATGCAGAGATTATTTTGCGCACTTACGATACGTGGATTTGCTTGCTTTGTATAAATATTAAAATAAGTACACCATTTTGCTTATTTAATGCTGTTATTAATAGAGTAAAGATATTAGTGTAAGTTTTGTGTGATATTGTTTTTATATTGATGGATAGTTGAATAAATTGGTTTTGAAAATGTATATAGACTTGATAATTATAAATCAGTTGCGGTACTTGATTACTTATTGGTGCTGGTTTGTTGATTCTGCTTAAAGCCACTATTGTATATATTTAATCTGCTTTTAGGTTTAGTAAATTCTATTAGGGCCGAGCTCGTAATAGTCAACATAGTAAATAAGTAGAAGATTATTGTCATATTTATTATATGTGAAACTTTTTTATTAGTATGTATGGCAACTCTGCCTTATTTTATTATTCTCTTCTCGGATTTTGTGCACGTTTCTAAATATTTTTTTGTTTTTGTTTATTTTCTCTTTCCATTCACTCCTCATACCCATTGGTATCAGACCCTACATCACCTCCCCGTTCTGTTTATTTTTACACTTGTTTAGTGATATTTTATAACTTTATAACCACAGCTTATTTTAAACATTACAAACAGCATCTATTTAATGCCAAATAAATGAATAGGTTTATCGCCTAAAATATTACATAACGTTATGTGAATTACAATGGCACACACAACAACTTCCCATCTTCAATGGCAATCGTTGACTGTAAACTTGCAGTATAATCCTACCATAAACTCAAGCTTGCAGACACTTGCAGGTGTCCTAGAATCAGTGACGTAGTGTAATTGACCCTTCACAAACTAGCACTGACAGGAATTTGTAGATAAACAAGCAATCTTTGATGGTCGTTTACCATAAGCTTTTCATAAAATGCACGCATAGAAATAAAACCCTACCTTCTACAGACGAACTTCTTTTAAATTTGTTGACACTATAATCACTTGCATTAAATTGTGCTTGCCTAAAATCCAGATACCATCTTACAGCATGACCCACCTAAACGTCAATGTAGCGTTTTTAATGTTAATTAATTTGTATATCAACAGATGTTAAGCCCGGTATTAAGAAACGAATTTAGAATTTGGTGTCAATAAATAAAACACGACGTTACAAGAAAATAACGGAAAGTAGTACACGTAAAACAAACAAGTGTTAACAATTATGTAAAGTGCTCTATTTGAGCCACATAATTACGAAACGACATTTGATTTTTTCCAATTCTCTACCCGCAGGTACTACATTGATCAAGGACAAGTCCGATGTTTCCTAGAATCGGTATAGGTAGAACCGTAACTCGCCTTTATCAAATGACTCTAGCTTGTTCATTTCAGCAGAGTAATTGTGATTAAGTTGGAAAACCAACGAAAAAATGCATTCTGAAACTTTTCAGTTCATAATTATAAAGGAACAAGTTTGTTTTTTCCTGGAAATTTTGAATTTTACCGAATTCTTGCTGTTCCAAGCAACGTAGGGATCTTTAACGTGCCTGATAACACACACATGCATGCACACACACACGCGCGCGCGTGGACCCTACGTTTTACCTCTCATCCGAACAAGGGCGTATTTTTGTAAAAAATGCTTACTTAACATTTTTCAAGCGGTTTGTGTCAGGATCTTGGGTTTAGTAGTCACATACATACCAATTAAGCCACGGGGCCGTCCATAATTACGATAACTTATTGATCAAATCTCTTCAATCAATAATCAAATTAATATCCATTAACAATTAAGCACAGTCAATACAAGATCACCTTACACCACACCTCTCAACCAAATCTCTCTACTCCGCATACATGCTGAACCTGCATTTCTTAACCCCATTCCTAGTAGTTAACACCACTGTCCTGAATATTATCAGGGATGTACCTGTTACAAGTGAAAAAACTATAGAGTCTTACAAATACTATTTAAAAGGTTAATATCGAATTCATGTCCTGTTATTAGTATTTCATAATGACAAAGGTACACTGATATTACCTAAGATCTGACTATCGTACCTTTTACATTTATTTCGAGTGTTACATGTCAACGTTATGTTAAGTAGAAACTAGAGGCAAAAAGGAAAAATAAATCTCAAACGGACAAAATTAATATCAATGCATCCTGTATATTCGGAGTTCATGAATAGTGTTCAGTAAGCATATTTCAATAAATTGTTAATTCTAGTAAAACCACAAAAGCATAATTTTATTTCTATTAAATGCATATAGGAATCGAACTTAGGTTCATAAATTATTTTAAAACACAAAAGGATAAATAAAATATTTATAACAGTAAATTTTCACAGCGAAGTCTCAGCTCATTTTAAGAAAACTTTTAAAATAAAGAAACAAATAACAGTAGAATTATTAATAGGCATGTTCCTTATCATAATTATTCCAAATATAGAAGAGCTTCTTATAAATTTTAGTTAAATGGAGCAGAATTAATGTTACATAGTTGCAATACTAAGTAAACCCCAGATCCTATCAGAAGTATATTCGTACAATGTAATAATCATTTAAAAAAATCGATGCTTCGTCAGTAAAGTTCACGAATATCAGATTGCTGAAAATATTTACACGTGACGCTAACTTAAGTAAACCACAGTAGTTCATGCTTAATTCACATGTGAGGATGGACAGATATATTAACAAATTAATTACTTGTGAGCAATGAATTAGAAAGGACAAAATGTAGTAATTCGGGTGAGTAATAAAGCGTTAGACCCACGTTGTAGAAGGTCGATATGAAAGCAAAGTAAAAGTGGAAAAAATACACTTCAAGCAGAGAATATGGATTTCCACAGAGAAAAATACACACTGTGCTACTTAATTTGTTTAACTATGTTTGCACATGCAGGATAAATTTTAATGCACGGGTCTGTGAAAGTAATGCCGTTACGACTGGTTATAGAAAGAGGTAAGAACCTGAGAATTTTGTGTTTTGTGTTAATAGAACTGTGTTGGTTGGAAAGCCTAAGAAATTGTCGTAAAAAAGCATGTTGTTGAACATCCAGAAGTTAAACAGTGAGTAGAATGCGTGTTTATATGTAGATTTAATAATTATGCATATGTGGGTTGATAATGTAAATGGTGTGTATATTTATGTAATGGGAAACTAATCAAAGTGAAAATAATTGTTGTTTTGGACTAAATTAGCGCCGATATTAGTGTATATTGATTTTAAGAGTAAGCTATACTAGTGAAATTATTGTTGGTAAAGGAGTACAAATTTAGTATTTTGGACAATGAAATGGTATACCAAAAAGCTGGTGTTTAACAGCTTTCTATGTTTGTTATTAACAAGTTTTGCAAGAAATTGGGATTTATAAAGTTAGGTAATTTAATATGGAAAACAGGAAAATTTAGAGTGATAGTATTATTGATGGATTTGATATGTTTCTTTTTTAAGTTTCCTTTTAGCAATAACTGGCTAGATTGAGGTTAAGAAAGTATGGATTTTTGTATATTTGTATTTATCACAACTATTTGATGTCGATAGAACTTAAGTATAGATGGAATATTTGCATTTGTTTAAGAACTAGGTAAACACACATTTGTGACATGATATCCAGCTACCTCAGTGATTGATTTCAAGAATTTATGTAATTTGAAAAAAATTTGAGCGTTTTTACGGTATTTTAGAGAATGGTTAAGTATAACAGGAAAAATTTAGGAGGTCAAAAGCAAAGCAGGCGTTTGCAGAATAACCGTCTTCCATATAGGAATAATATCGAAAGGATTGCTGAGACTTAATGGTTTGACACTCCTCAATTATGATAGTAGAAGAAGCCATTTGGAGTAAGTGATTAGTGTATCATAGTTTGTTTGTATTTTAGTTATTCATTTTTAATTTTAGTATTTCTATAATTTCTTCCGTAGGAACCCACTACTGCACCACTGTAATTAGTTGAAGCACCCTTAAATTGTTACGGGGTCTCCATCCCTTCAAGGCAAATTGCAATTTATAATGTAATGCCCATTTCCCTCATAACAAGGGCCAAATAACATCTAAACAATTCATGTGTTCTTTGCCTTAAAGAAAACGAATTCTTTTGCAGTATTTTCTACCAATGAAAATAAACATTTTTAAGCAACAGAATGTGTGATTAACCCATTCTATCCTTAAGTGTGATATAGCCAATTCTAGAAAATTAATATGCAACATACACCACTATGAATTAGAACTGCACCCAAGTCATTTAAATTATACCTTTCTTTTTCGGAAGCATTATCTCCTAAAAATTTAATAGCAACTAGTCTTTTTCCCAAAGATTGTGTTGAGGAGTACTCTGGAATACCATCAGCTTCAGCAATATATACCTGCAAAAATATATTTAAAGGTAACCAAAATATTAAGATTATAACTAACAGTTCCAAAAGCTCCTTCTGATAATTTTGATAGCATTCTTAATCGATGCCTAGGAAATTCAGTTAAAGAGAGTTCCTCCAAACGTTTCTTTAAGGCAATAAGGGCTTCTTGTTGTGTAGGTGATGACTAAAACAAAAAATTAAAATCATTTTAAATCAAATAATAGTTATTTATATAACAAGCGCGGAAGTGATAGTGATGCCGCAACGCGAAGCAGAGTGCAGTAATTACTTTAGAACAATAAAGTCACTTTTTGCTCGTAGTGTAAAAAGTGTTATTTCTACAATCACTTAATAAAATAAAACTTTGTTAATCATTAACTTTATTACTACAGTGAACAGTAAATTAAAAAGTAAACTATTTTTTAAGATTATGTGTAATTTGAAAATTAAAAGTGCAGACTATAGAGTCATTTATAATAATCTCTGGCCCCGTAAACAAATTAGAGCTATAATCTTTGTGGTAAATTCTTCATACTATCACATTCGATGATCTAGGTGGATTTTCTTAGTTATCTCTATCCTATTATTGACATTTTCAGCTAAATAACCTTCAGCAATGTTCGAAATAGTTCATACCTGGTGTCATTTTAATTGGATAAAATCACCTCCACTATTAACTAGTAAAGCAGTTGATCTACAAAAGCAGTGACCTATGTATAAATGGCAGTCTTGTAGAGAGAGAGAGATATTTCGCCACTTCAATTGGTATTTTAGCAATACTATTGATACCTATAACATGATCGAAACACTGACCTTGTTATATTTTAAAATAATTGAGTTGGAGTATTTTAGTTCTTAGGTCTTAAGGAAATGTATTGTAGTGATCCGGTGTTTTCCTGAGTTGTGTTTTCATTGGTTGAAGATTATTGACACATAATTTGGTACTCTATAAAAATTCGAAGGTGTTTTAAGCAATGTTGTGACCACTCGCAGGATTCTGAACGCATCCCAAACTGATGAGATAGAGGCACGAGAAGCCACTTTGCTTGTCTAGCGGTTTTCGTAGCTTCCTCTTTCGAACAGGTGATATGAATGGTCATGACAAGTTATAAGAAAATAATATTGCAGGTAATGTCTCTTTAATAATCTTAATATGTAAATTTAATTAACCATTTTAATCTGGTTATGAAATACTTTCTGTTAGTGTTATGTTTTGATATGATTGTGCTACTATTGTGTATCTAAATGTTGACGAATATATTTTTGAGATCACGTATTCCTATTTATGACCGACATTTATGTAATATTTTATGCTACGATTTACCTTTAGTGCTGTATATAGGTATAATTCTGTTCATTTGATTTACTAACAGTTGTATTTTAAAAATGAAAGGTTAGTTGTTGGACCCAACATATTTTAACTTTGTATTTATTGAATGAACCTATGATAATTTTGTTTATGTAGTTTTTCAGTAACCAGTCTAGGGCTGAACTGCAGGTACATTGTGTGGATAGCGTAATAAAACATCAAGGGTAAAATCATGATCATTTCACAATAATTAATGAAAGTTACTAATGTTAGATAATATTAAATTAAATTTGTAGCCGAGTTAGAATGTTAACGTTTATTGTAATTCAATGTTTTATTTGCTTGACTGTAGGTAAAATACTTTGAATATCTTTTATGTATGTATTCTTGATTTTCAGTTCTCTTGGTCACGTTTGCAACTGCATCGCTCACATCGTGGGGTAAAACTTATCTATATATTTGTTTGTGTTGGTCCCACTATCTAGCCGATGTTTCTATTTAACGAATTAAAGATTTTTGGGTAAATTTCTTAATGCTATTATCTTAAACCTCTGGCTTGACTGACTATCTCGTGCTTACGCATTTGCATTATGACTATATTAAGGATAGTCTATTCATAATTAGTGCCTTTTATCATGCTCATCATGGAATAGGTTCATGCCTATTTATAAATGTTGTCGTCGATGTACATGCAGTGGTACTTGTGCAAATGATAGAAAATCAACTAGCTCTTGTGAAATATACTACCAAACGGACTGGAAACTATTAATGGTATGTACGATAAATGTGTATATTTGAGCGTTTGTTGAATTTACTAACATTTTATGACCTTACGGCGTGGAACATTGGTAGTCAAGGTCCTTATCTTCTTGATGTTCTTCCTCTTTCACTTTAGCCAGGTAGTAATGGCACAGCCGTCGCTGGTACCTTCTAGAAAAGATAAGCTAGACTACACTAACATTTCTTCAGTCTCATATGTAGAATGTCTGAATAACAGTTGACATCTCGTTGTATTCAAGTGAGGAAGTAGGTGCTTGTATGCCACCTGTCTTTGAGCGATGTGCCAAATGCAGTTATATGTGTCAGGGCTGTTTGGGGATTGTTCTGTTGTGCTTTTTTCCCAATTGCCCAGGTTTAAGTACTGCACTGTTCATTCAAAAGGTATAAATTGCTATTGGTAAATAATCATTTAATGAAAGTTAGGGTCAGTAAACTGTAGTTTTATTGCAAATCTTCCCACCAGCGTGAGCAACTAGTGTATATTTAGGCCCTATATTAACACAACGTGGGAACATGAGCCACTGCCACTAGGCAACTCGATCACAAGGCCAGGTATTGTCAAAAGATGGCGAAGGTAGGTTTAGAGTAAAGATTTGTGGCAGTGACCAGATACGTCACATTACAGTATTTTCTATTAAAAGATAAATAGTCAATAGAATATTTTTCTTTTGTTATTTATGTTACATAGGTTAATAATTAAATATTTATATATATATATATATATATATATATATATAAATATACTTTACTTGGGTATTAGGTCAATTAAACTCACTAACTCAATCTATTTATTTTAACACATCAAACGTTTCAACCCTAATTGCGGGTCTTTTTCAATGACTTAGTTCTACAAAAACACTACATTAAAAGTTTAAAGAATTTTAGCAGTTATCATCCCACCTTTTGAAATGAAACATACAACTTATTGATCATTTATGCAATAAGTTGTATGTTTCATTCAAAGGTGGATGATAACTCAAAATTTTAAACTTTAATGTAGTGTTTTGTAGAACTATGTCATTAAAAAGACCCGCAATTAGGTTGAAAGTTTGAGGTCAAGTGAAATAATAATAATAATCGGCAAGAGCTGGCTGCCCTACGATTGGAACGGGGTGACCTATGAAAAAAGGATCAAGATCTGTAGCAACGTCAAGTATGAAGAATAACAAATATAAAAAACTTCTTGTTCAATAAAAACTACTTATATCTATGAAATATAAATGTTCTGTCCTTTACAAATAACAATAGTATAACAATTTGTAATTGTAAAAATTCGACTTTGCCTGATCTTTAAATCAGGAATAATTACTATAAAAGATTCTTTGTCTTCAAGTCTTTCATATTCTCTGCATATTTCGTTTGGTGAGAAAGTTTTGGATTTCTTAGGTTTATATCCAATTTCTTGTTTCTTCAAAACAGTCAAAATCATTCCTTATAGACAACGTACCTTTTAAAATAGAGTAAATCGACCAGAGTGATGATGATTTTTAATGTCAAGGTTTCTTCAAAAAATAACTAATAAGTACGTTTACTGAATACTATTTTTTAAATATGCACCATTCCAAAAAAACAGATTGTATTGTCTCTCATATACTTGCAACTTTCCAGGCAACAAATTTATTGTTACAGCTTCAGCAGTATTTCTAATTTCAAGTGATGTATTAGCGATATCGACACTGTCGTTACTTTCCATGTTATTGTTTTAATTAATGTTGATATAAATATTCAGATTAGGTATATACAATTACAAGACTAATTATGTCATTTTCTTAGATTTGACAATTATCAAATTTGAAAGGGCACACACTTATTTACTGATTGCTATATATGATGCATATTTTCTGGTTTCTATTGCTCGCCCTGCATAAAATGTCACATCTTCACCAAATGTCAAAATTTTGATGTTAATATCAAAGAAAAAGTCTTTAATAAGTGATCGTAGAAAAATGCTTTTCTGCATTATCAAAAATTAAAAATATCAAACATATTGCAAAAGATTTATTATATTCGGTACAAGTAGCATATGAAATTGGGTAGTATAAGATATACAATTCCTACCACACTGATAATTGCATAATAATTGTAGCCCGTTTCAAGGAACACTGCTTCGTAACAGTTCCATCGTTTTATCTCTGTTAAATATAAATTAGGATGGAACTTAGGGGCGTAATTTATTCTAAATCACAAAAGGTTAACCTAATATTTATTTAAGTAAACCTTGGCAGTGAAACCATGTCATTTTAAAAAAACTTTATAATTATGAAATAACAGTGAATTCATTAATATGCATCTCAAATATAGGAGAGCTTCTACAAATTTTAATTAAATAAATTAAATTAAATGTTACACAGTTTCAATACAAAGTTGCAATACAAAGTAAAAAAATTCAGATGTTAAGTAGTAAAATTCACGCATATCAGATTGCAGATATAATTTAATCATGTCGTACAATACATTACAATATATTTGTTTATATTGCATTGACAGAAGAAAACACAAACGTATACCAAAGTAACTCACATGATACTACAAGTACTTCCCGGTGATTCATTTCATAAACCCTATAGGAAGACTGTACTATGACAAAAATCTTCAACAACAATTACAACAGAGAGAAAATGAGAATTAATTATTCCCCAACTGGCAATAAGAACACAAACGAAAACGTTATAAGGCGGACGTGGCTGCATGGTTGGGAAGTCGATATAAGGTTAAGTTAAAAGCAACGTTGAATGAAATCAGTTACAAGTACATAACGTGGCCTTCTTAGTGCAGAAATTTAAAACAGTGAGTGAGCTTTCCTGAAACTTCACTTTCAGCTTTGGCAAGGAATGTTTTTCCATGTGTGGGATTTTGGAAACTCGTGTATGCCGTAATAAAAGGTGCTTCCTGTGCGAATAGCTCAAATAAGTGGGTTGTGTTAAGTTAAACAAGACTGAAATTGAAACGCTGGAGATCGCTAGAAAAGTTACATGTTTTAAGATTAGAATATGAAACAGTGAGTAGTAATTATAAGCTTTTATGTTTATACTTTTTATATTTATATATGAATTTAAAACGTAAATTGATTGGTATTCAGAGAGTACGAAATGAAGGGAAAATGAAAGTGATTATTTAGTTGAACGATAACTTACGGATGGAATTAGTGTTGGTTAAAATTTAATTATGATATTATTGTGCAAGGATGTTTGAAACATTTTAAAATATTAAGAAATATGTATGTATAGGAATTTAAATGTAACTCTGATTGGTAGAATTCAGTGTTAATTAAAACATAAACAAATTAGAATTTTTGAATAGACAGATATGATATAATGAAAATCTAGTGTTTAACTAGTTCTATGTTAGTTATTAATGATATTTCCAGATATTGGGATTTATAAATGACATGTACTTTAATATTGGCAACAAGAAAATTATGAGTGACAATAGCTTTCTGTATGGACTAGATTTAGATGTTTCTTAATCCAGCACATGTTGGTTCAATTCTTTTTGAGAGGCCTGTGGATGTGTGCATGTGCAGGAGCATATGCAAGTGAGTGCACATGCTTACATATTGACAAAAAATAGAAACATAAGGAAATGTGCGTGCATGGATGCATGTGAGTGTGTGGGTGCATGCACGTGTAGGCACACATGTGCATGCCTGAATGTGTGCACATGCAAACATGTGTGCATGTATGCACGGGTGTGTGAGTATGTGGTTGCATGAAAACATATGCACATGTGTGCATACATGCATGTGTGCCTGTGTTCTTTCTATTTTGAGACACATATATTATGGTTGCGTGTCTGTGACTAGATAATAAAAAATAGACTTTGCTTGGATGTTATATTAAAATATCAAATGTAGAGGACAAAACTTGAGTCCTTTTCAATACATGCAAGGCGTCTTAAATTATGATGCAAAAAATGAACTTTTGCACAAAAATATTATATTCAATATTAGATGATATCACAAATAGCATGTAAAATGTTTTTATCTTTGTTATTGTGGCAATGATAAAAACCTTTATATAAAATTTTAAGATTAACTAAAGTGTAACCTGGTGAATAATTGGAAGTTTAAAAATAATACATACTAGATAAATTACTGTGATCGAAACTTGGCACATATAAGTATCGTGATTTAGGTAGTTAGGTTTTTCTCTCACATAATGAACAAAATTCACTTGCTGGTTGATGTAATAAGTTTTATCATTGATAAGAAATTGTAGAAATAGTTTTTTCTACTCTTATACTGAGCTAATTAGTAGTCAAATAATAACCTCTGGTTTTTGTTATTAAGTGAAAAACATTTTTTTCGGAATGAGTTTTCAGAAAAATGTTATCAATAGGAAATTTTGAGCCGTAAAAATACAACACACTTCTTTCCTTGGTTTTTGTTTTATCACAGCAAAAATGTAACTGCTAAAATGTCGCCGATGTGGTAAAATGTTTTTTAGTAAGGTACAGAAAATAATTGTTTATGCTTTTTGTTTTGTTTTAGGTTAGAGTTTTATTAAGGCTACTGTCAAAATGCTGCAAACCTAAAAATTTGTACACGAGGAGTTGCTTTAGTGGTATAGTATGTAAAAGTACTAAATCTTCTTGAATTAATTGTACATGCTCAGAGCACCACTAGTCGCATGTGTCTGGTACTGTACCGAAAATGTTTACCACTGCCTGCAAAACAAATATCTGCAGAATCGCTCAAGTTATTTTCCTTTTATCTATATTGAATTGAAGCTTGTTCAGTGTTCTAGCTGTTTACATGAATATATGTTAGCAGACAATTGTGCCTGGTAACACATTATGCATAAAACCTTTTTGAGTAGTATTATACCAGTCATCAAGGACTGTAGTCTAAAACAAATGGTTAAGCTACAAACGGACACACAAAAAAGTATCAAAAATGTTTTAAAACCACTGCAATGTCAACTAGGCCACAAATCAAATATATAATAACATCATCCATTAGAGTCGACCAACCAAGTTGTGACCTGCAAAATTAAATTAGTGAAATAGAGTCTATTTTAGATGCCAAACAAAATAACTAGATGCACTTTAGCTGCTACCAAAATAATTAAAAAATTTTTTTGAACACAAATGATACAAAAAACAATATTCCATGATGCTGATTTGGTCAACTGTATTGATTTCTGACTCGGTAGTCTTACGTTTTTTGCAATTCAGTTGTTTGCAGTACAACCAACTTTAAGTTGAATGTACTCATTAAATAGCTTGTAATAGGAGTTAGATGATTTATAAGTGTATCACCTCTCCACTTTGATTTTACTTGTGTTCCACTACCTGCTTAGGTAATACACTTAAATGCAATGTTGTGACCTAATTGTAATTGCTTGTCGGTAATTAAATTTATGGCATAGTAGTTTAGCGAATTCTGATTAAAAAAAAGACGACTCTAAGTTATACCAACCACAAACTTGCAGATACGATGGTCATTTTGAACACCTATTGTGAAATCATTTCATGTGCGTGTGTGATTTAGGATAACACTAGCATAGGTAAAATATTTCGTATAAACATGTAACAAAACAGCAGTCCTAAAGCTTTTACTTAAGTTGATCTAGGTCGGGTATTTAAATATAGATTCAAGAGTAAAATGCCTTATAGGTTTGTTTAGCCAATCAATCTGTATCACCTCCTCAATTTAATAACATAAAACTAATGCCACTCTGTTTACAAATAGTGAAATCAAAGATCTATATTCTAGTAATTTGGATTGTAACTCTGAATATGTTCCCAATGTCTTCAGTTTCTTCAATAAGTATAAATGAATCACAACTGAGTATTCAAAATAAAAATGCTTATTGATGTCAGCTGGTTTTTTATAAAGACAGATGATGGCCTCGATATAATAAAATTTCCTTGACCGCAGTCTACCCTAAATATTCCGTCTGGTGATATTACAACAAAAATTGATACATTTAATTTAATAATGGACAAGGACAATGTTGTTCATATAGTAGAGCAAACAAATCTATACGTCTCACATCACTAGCAGACATTTCCAAGACCATATGCAGCTTAAAGTGAATAAAATAACTATTTTGAAGAAATATATATATTTTTTGAATTTGCTATTTGCATGGAAGTGGTACAAACTCCACGTATTAGTCACTATTGGTCAAAAAATAACCTATAGCAGAAACAAGTATATAAAATCTATAATGCCAAGGGGCAAGTTTTTGCTGCTTTTGAAGCACATTCATTTTAACCACAATACAAAATTAGATGCCTTGTCGAACAAGCTTTTATCATTTTAAACTATTACAGGTGATTTAAATTCAAAATTTCAAGCATTGTTCAATCTTGGAGAAGATATTGTTATTGAAGAGAGTATAGAACCACGGAGGGGGCAACTTGGGGTGAAGCAGTATATAACAAAAGAACAGCATCGGTATGGAATAAAATTATATAAATTGTGTACATTAGAAGGGTACACCTATACTTTTAAAATATACTGTGATAAGAGAATAAAAGTCAATGTAAAAGAAAAAGTCATTCTGAAAAGATCATACTGAATTTAGCCAGCAATTTGCTATACGATGGAAGAACTATGTATGCTGACATTTTCTACTCTAATTTGCCTTTGGTGAAGGAACTACAGAATAATAAAACATTTTGCTGTGGCACGTTAAGAATTAACAGAAGAGGCTTGCCGCAAGGGATAAAGTTATTAGTATTCAAAACCGCAACGGCATTAAAATAATTAACTGCAAAGATTAAAAGCAGGTAATCATTATCACAAACAAAAAGATGTCAGTGACCAGCTTTCGTTTTAACATATCACATAAAAAAAATATTAAAATGGTACTGTAAAGTTGCATTTGAACTTATTTTTGGAACTGCTATAATAATTCGATTGTGTTATAAAAGGAGTATAACTAGAACAAAAAACTTAAACGTTAGAGTTCAAAGAAAGGCTTGCTGTGCAACTTTGCGGATTGAAGCGCCTTACTGAATTAGAAAGCAGAATTTTAAAAAGGGTTTATATCTCTTTTCTAGCAAACAGTATTGGTAGAAAATGAACACAAAATTGTCAGTCGTGCTACCAAAAACTAAAACAAAGTATTACAAGCAAGGAAACTGACAAAAAAGTAAAAAAGGTAGCGTCTTACTGTAGTGATTGCGAGGAAGTCGGCTATTATTTTGAATGCTTTAGTGGAAGACATACAAAGGCCTAGTAAGCATTATCCTTATTAATGTTTAAAATTATTTTTAATTTTGCATTTTATGAGAAATTAAAAAATAAAGATATCCAGAAAAGATTTGAAAAAAAGTCAAATATAGTGCTAAAAGACATCGGAAAAATTTCTGATGGGAAGAAAGTACAAACAGAACAGAATAACAGCTTAGACATGGCGGCCAGAGATATTCTGGGGGTATAAACAAAAAGAAAATAAGAAACCATGGGTAACCAAGGATATTCTGAATATAATAGAAGAAAGGCGAAAACCATTGAACAAAAATATAAGAAGCGCTGGAGGAGATATCATTATAGCAAATGTAGAGAAAGTGGATAGGTGGCAAGAATATTTAAAAAATTTATATTCAGGACAGAACTAGAAACGCTAGAAATGGAATCAGACATTGAACAGAATGACTTGAGATATCCCATACTTAGAAATGAGTTTAAACTAGCATTAAAAGGGCTGAAAAATAATAAGGTACTGGATATAGATAAGGTGCGAGCAGAAGCTCCAAAAGCCGTCGCACAAGCAGCAATAGAACGGCTTTGCCAACTTCTAAGCTATATTTATGAAACAGGCATGATACCCAAGGAGTTCAAACGTAACACCATAGTCACTATACTAAAAATATTAACAAGATTTGTACAAAGATGCATTAAAAAATAAGTTGAAGAAATATTAGGAGAAAATCAATTTAGGTTTACATAAAACAGGGGAACACAGAAGACCATTTTAGCGTTAAGAATGACAATATCAAAAATAATAGAAAAAGGAGAAAGCATGCAGATGATGTAGCGGTATTAGCATCTAGCAAGAAAGATTTAGAAGCAGCTTTTAATGAAATGGAAACAGTAGTAACAGAGAGATATGTATGAAAATCAACAAAAATAAAACTAAAGTACTAGTATGCAAAAGAGGGGAAAATAAGTAAAAAACCAAAATACAAATAGGAAACCAAAACTTAAAAGAGGTTAAGAATTTCTGCTACCTAGGAAGTCAAATGGCTCAAGATGGGAAAAGTACAAAAGGTAAAAATAAACATTAGCACCAGGAAGTACTGCATTAAACAAGAAAAAGCAGCTGCTATGTTCAAAGACAACAAACACAGAAACAATTGTTGTAAGCATATGTGTGAGGTACAGCACTGTACGGTTGTGAAACGTAGATAGTAGGAAAAGCAGACAGGTAAAAGATAGAAAGAAGCCTTTAAAATGTGGTGCTACAGACGTATGATGAAGATAACACGGACATACAAACTTAAAAACAGAGAGATTCTAAAATTGTAGGGGTATTAAGAAATATGTGGAAAACAGTAAAATAATAGAAGAAATAAGATGACAGGGCATGTTCTAAGGCATGAGCGAATAGTGCAGCATATATTAAAAGCAGAGAAAAAGGAAAAAGAGAGATAGACCTAGACCAAACTATTGCACATAACTAGTGAAAGGTGTAGGCTCTGAGAATTTCATAGAAATTTGTGGGTTAGTTCAGAATAGAAAATAGTGGAGATACTCGTCAACCAGTTCCAGAACTGAAAATCTAACTATGATGATTTTATTATTACTGTTTGTAAACCTACAATATAAATGATTGAAAGAACATAGTTTGTAACTTTATTTCAAGTTTTTACAAGTGACTTTATGCAAAGAAAGCATCAGCTTCTTTGCATTTTGTATATCAAACAACAAAATTTATCATCATTTTGTAATGCAACGTGTAACAATAATTTAGATTGAATTTAACGCCATAACAGTTTGTTGCAAAATTAAGGTATTTTTAATTTTTTTTCAAAATTACTTGTACCAGTTTCATGTGTCCGGTACCACAGAGAATTACGGCCATGGTGCCGTGTATTTAGGACTGGTGACGCACATGAGACAATACATATAACGCTAATACTGCAGCGTACGTGTTAAGATGAAATATTTCAAAACGTTATATATAGTTAACGACTTGAGCTGTAAAACCAGGCAAATTTTTTTTAGACTATTGTCCCATTCTAATAATAAACTAAATGCTTGCTAACATCAACAATGGCACAACAAATGTTTTAAGAAGTGTATGAATTAGGTTGTAGAGTCGAGCGAACCGAAACTTTGTAATATTCGTTGTCTGATACAAGGTTTAAATTTATATTTAGAGTGTTTCCTAGATTGCACAGCTAGTTCATTATCTAGAGGTGGTTTCAATTGTTGCATTATAAATGTTCTTTTCACATCTGCGTTAGTTTTGATAGAGAAGTAATTTGATGCTTAATACAAATACTTTATGAGGGTTTTGGGCTTTTTGATAGACAACGTAGCACAATTTAATTGACGGTGTGGTTGGTTTGTTGTAAATTTTCATTGCCATTTAGGAGTGAGTTTAGTTTAATTCTTAAGGACAACTCTCATAAAAAAATCATCCCAGTTTTCATTATTTATGTAGCACAAGATTTACAATCATGGAAATTACCATCAGCAAAATTACAGCTATAAATTCACCCTACATGTGATTTTCCAATGTTCCACCCATAGGTACTACATTGGCTAGGAAGCAAGTTTTTTAACCTGAAAAATTTTGAATTTTGCTGAACCCTTGCTGTTCCAGCATGGTAGGAATTTTTAACGTGCGTGACAACTCACACACGGGACCTCCATTTTATCTCTCATCTCAACGAGGGCGTATTTTTGTGAAAAATGCTCGCCTAACATTTTTCAAGGGGACCCTGTTGGAATTTGAACCCGGGACCATGGGCATAGTAGTGACATGCATACAAACTATGCCACGGAGCCGCCCCCACAAATTCACCACAAATATTTTCGGACTTGAACATAATTGCACTGATATTACTTGGACCAAAGATGGAATGATTAAAATTGCCCGGTTTTGTATTGGAGATTTCTAGAAGTTTCAATATACTCACATCTGTAGAAAAGAGGATATATTTTCTGGAGTGAGTCAAAGGTTCCTAGCGGTTGTAACACTTCGCCCTTTTTTTTTCGTCTTCAGTTACACTCAAAGAAACAAGAAACGAGTTACCTTATGCATAAAAAATAAAATGCAAACTCTATATCAATTCTTACAGTTCAAGAATTCAATACTAGGGTCCACTCACCTACTCCACAAGGTTGTTGACTATTTCTGATCCAACAGCAATCACTATACTTCACTCAAACGCCTCGGCTCCTCTACAGCAGAGAGTACATAGACATTCCTCAGGGTGGTTAGGCACAGAACTCGGAAATCGACACTGGTGAGTTAACTTACCCGAGAGTTTACAAAATCCTTGTACCCTAAATGTATTTCAATCCACACCTTCTAATTGTAACATATATATATATATATATGTATCTCAACATTCGTATCAAGTAATGAATTTAATAACCTTTAAGTATTAACTGACGTAGGGGGTTTGGCAATATATCTGCATAAGTTACCTATATCGACAAACCTTTCACTTTCTTGTTCTTTTACACAATAAATTAAATGGCATACATGAATGCAACAAGAAAATATCTATTACTTAACTAAAAGTTACCTTAACCTGGGTTGTTATACACTGTACTGGTCAATGTAAATTCTATAATTAAAACAAACTGACCCCGAATTAAGCATAACCAATAACTCTTGATATTCTACACAAAATTCATAATAATAAGTGGTAACATTAATAATAATGTCAAAAAATTCCAACATTAACCTAACAACTTAATAACATATTCATATAAAACATGTATAAAGGTTCACACCTGCATCCTCACGTGTATGCATGCATATGCATATACACGTCCGTTCTCTCGAATCATTTATTCAAAGATTTACCCAATAACTGTTTTGGGTATACAATACCCACTGTTGCTCCAGTATCTATGGTACTTCCTAGGTAACTTATCCTCACCAGGGTTGAAAGTGCTTAACACGGGTGTTGATAAATTTTGTGCTCGAAACTCTTTTTACTCCCCTACTTCTTCACCAAATTGGATTGGGACCAAACTTCCAAAAACCTGAGTATGTTCATTTAAATTAGCACTTCCACAAAGTAGCGAATCATCATATGATGTGGGAAATAATCCCTGCCTACATCCAATACGTGAGAAGTAGGCAGGGATTATTTCTGGTAAACCACGAACTGTACGAGGGTGGCAATTCTTTGTGATCCTCAAATAATGCAGAATATAGAGGTGGTTCTTCCTCGTGAACCTCAGATAATGAACAGTATGGAGGTGGTTCTTCTTCGTGAACCTCGGAATAATTTACCGGACTTCCACCATTCCCAAATAATGAACAGTATGGGGGTGGTTCCTCTTCGTAACTTTTATTTTTATTTAGCCCATCCCCATCACCAAACAACGAACTGTATGTTGGTGGTGAGTCATCTTCTTCGCAGGTAGTAAACTTGCGCTTCCTATCATTAAACGCCTTACGACTTAACCGTTTAGTTTTCTGATTAAATTTAAATTCACTGCTATTAAATTCTCCTCAAAGAGTCTTAACTTGTAAAATGGAGCTAATATTTGTGTGTCCCCGAATACTAATATTTAGTATTATGTCCAACACCAACTCCTTGAATTCCACTATTTCTTCAAGTATAAGCATTATCACCTTGCAGATTTATTAACCCAACATTACGTTAATTTAAACTTCAACATAACCAATACTGCTAGGCGGCCATGCAATAACCCACGTAACAACCCCCAGGCTAATTATGTTAGCATTTGTATATCTTCGTATATCTTTGTGTGTCTTCTTTTTGTGTCTTCTTTTCTAATCTTTCCCTTACCGTATTTATATACTTTCGGTCACGTGACTGGTCTAGCCAATCAAAAACCTTACATAATTCACAATCTTAAATCACCCCTACATGTGCTTTCAGGTTAATTGCTTAAATCAACTTTTATTATTTCCATTACTGATTGGAAACTACACTATATTTAAATTTAAGTTATTCCTCAATATTCTAAATTACTTTCTGTTCATATTTTTTATAGATATCGTGAAAACTTAAATATTATTGCACGCTTCCAGTTTCGATTTTTCTAGAACAAAACTAGCATTTCTTTTAGCGCCCTAATTTAAAAATTCCTAAATTTCAAGGGATGTTAGATATCAGTTGACAGGTTATGGTCCTCTAAGTTGTCAACTGTCACCCAAAACCAAACTAGGGTTGGGTAACTATATTAATTCTGTTCAGTGATGAGTTACATTTTAGATAGAATTGTCAGTGGTGGGCAAAAATTTTGTTTGAAATTTGGATTAATTTAAAAATGTTCTTGGGTGTTACACAATTCGTGTCACACAGTTGTTACAACTAATAAAGTAGTATTGGAGCACATAAACGTTGACACCTGGTTGGAATGCGATAGTAACAAAGTTTCCAGGAGACAAAATCAGAGATTTATGTCGTAATTGTTTTGGTGTTATAAAACCATGCTTGGTTAATTTCTTTAAACAGAAACTTCACCAGAAATTTATATCTTTGAACATTCTTAAATATTCATAAATACTTCATGATTATCAAGTGTGTTCAAATTAAACCGCATCATATAATTTTACCGATGCTGTTAGCTTTTTATTTCAAATAATTATATTTTACTTAAAAGTGTAAAAGTAATGTTTGGCAAATTCGTTAAAAAAGCAAAGGCATATTGAGAGTGAGTTATTTAATTTGGAACCTTTTTTCTAGTGTTTAGGCAGTTACATTGTTATTTATTTATTATTTTTTTAAAAATTGTATTAAGTGTGCACACTAAATTCAATCGTAGATAGTGTTTATTCTGTGATTGATGCTACTAGCTACTGTGAACTGTTTCAACTAACCACTATCCTTGCCGCCAACTCTATTAAATTTTGCTGCTAGGTACAGAGATATGTTTGTTTCCCTTAGAAGAAGCATTTAACCCTGAGTTAGTGGCCTTAGCTAACGAGAAATAGGGGTCACAACTTGAACACATTGCTGTTAGTGTACAAGAATAGTTTTTAGCATGTGACAAGTACTGTAGTATGACTGGAATCGCAACCTCTTTGTTCCACACATCTATTTTAATAGTATAAAAGAATGCTTCACTAGGGACAATTAATGTAACTGACAATGACTTCCCAGTATATTGATATTTATAAAATCACTGTTAGTGCTCAGATACATTAAAAGTAGTACAACTGAACAAGTGTTGATGTTATTATTATGTCAGTATTGATAACACAATTTTGCATTAACAGTGGTTGGTGGACGTAATACCATCGTCTCCGACGATTAGAACTATTTCTTATAAACCCTGATTTAAAAAAATTAGCTACATTTTTAATTTGTTTAACAAGCAAATTTATACAATCCTATCCATAGTAGCTATTAAAAAAAGATAGTCAATTTACATAATAACTAACACTAAAAGCTATATTCATAGATACCTTACCTAGATATGGCTGTAGACAGTATTCAAAATAGGCATATATTTCAAGGGTAGCCTCTTTGTAAATATCATTTACAAATTCAACGAAAGAGGTTGTTGCATCTTTTTATTATATAAGGTTTCACATTTTATTTTAATATTTAATTTTTAGAGGATTTTTAAACCCAGTATGAGAAAGTTTTCTTTCTCATCCTTAATTTAAGCTTTTACATGTAAGTTCCACGATTATTAGTTTCTTGTGCATTTTAAAACATTAACTCATGATTTATAGTATGCAAACGGCATACGGCTGCGTTCCCAAGCTACAAGAATGCAGATGTGGTTTGCAGTTTGGTCGTGAGGGCTGGCAAAAATGGTGGGAGACTATATTTGGCAAGAACTAAGCCTCTTAAAGGTGATGACTTTACTATCAACATTTGACGGGCTCAAACTTTCACGAAGTTCAAAGTTAGGTGAAATGATTCTTCCTGTCTGTACCTTTTCCCATATATCTACAAATTAACTTGGCTTCGTCGACAAAGACAGTTGGACTGCATCGCAAAAAGAAAAGGCCAAAGGACTATCCCTGAAACCCAAGTAGCTCCATTTAGTAAAATCCCGGTGAGTTCTTTACTTGTTGTATAAATTTGTGTACATTTCTCGCGCCATTTAATCTAATTTGTAGACGTAATTCTTTTTATGTCAGGACTATCTATGCATGATTAATCGACGTCGAAGAAGTTAAATTTCACATAATTTATATGGAAAGTACCGTAAACGTAACAAGCTTTGAAAGAAAATTGTACAATTGTGTACCTATTCACACTCTAAACTGTGTTATATTACTTCATCCTCCCTATGAAAATAGTTTAAACACCGATCTAAAACTTCTTTTACCTAACTGTTGACTAATTAACATTGATAAATTTCTAATCTTTCGATAATATTTTATAAGCTCCAAGTACTACTACTGTCATTATATATAGCATCACAATCATCATCATCATCAATATAATTACTACATTCGTTAATTAGACTTTACAAAATGGTAATTTTGAATTAATAATAGATTTATATGTTGAAACATGCTATGTTTGGTTAGTCTATCTGGTACTGTTTTATAAAAATGTTTACTATATATTTGATGTACTTCTATTACAAATATATTTATTGGAATATTATTCATATCCTCGAACTGAGTGATTTGTGACAAGAAATTGGAAACTCAATATCGATAGTATTTAAAACCTGACTAAGATCAATACAAAGAAGTTTGACTAGTGTTAGAATTTGTAGTGAAACATTAAGCAGAAATGACACTCTAGAAAAAGCAAGTTTCATCATGGCGATTTTTAATATTTCTACCTGCATTTTTACATTAAATTTCTTTAATGTAAGATGAAGCTCTAATATCCATTTCAAATTTATTTATATAGACCTCCAATAAAGTTATTTCTCATATGACCTATCACGATTTCCTTTCCTGAAATTTGGAAACGTCATCGTTTGTTGTAAAACATGCACCCAAATCTATTCTTGCAAGTCAGTTTTGTTTCTAGCATTGAAATACTTAAATTTTATTTAACTACGTCTTTTAATATTTTAATAAATTCTGCACAAAAGTTTCTGCTAACCTCTACTGATGACATTTTTCAAAATCTTCTCAATTTTAATTTGAAATTCAAAACAATTATTTATAAACTGATTGATATCTTTATAATTAGGCTTGCAACAATCTCTGTACCCTACTGGCAAATGCTATTGGATTTGTTTGCTTAAGAGTTGTTACATGCCGAAATTCGGCATATAAACATTTCTATAAGTTCCTAATTTGTTAGTGATTTCGCGCGTGTATTTCCGTCCCTTTAGATAGTAGCGTTGGCGCTCCGAGATTACGCAGACGCAGGGGGAACAGGCGTGGTGATTTCCGACACGGCGGGACTAGTCAACGAGACGTCGAGCTTAGTGGTTTATCTTTGTGCCGTTTTTTGTTTTCTATTTCAGAGTATGTAGGTTCCCTTGTCTTATCTCTGCCCTGTATCGTTTCTTACCTGTATTCCTGTCGTCCCTCTACAAATAGGAAAGAAGAAGACGAATTAAATTTGAATTCAACCGGGGGCGGAAAGACTACCCACGCCCGAAATGCTCAACGACGTCCAGCTGCCGCCATAATAGCGTAATGCTGTAAGGAGTCCAACAGTTTATGTGAGTACCTTTATCTTTTTTTGCACGTGATGTAGTAATTTAAAACATTTATATGACGTAATACCTTATTTGCGCATCATTTTGCAAATATTTATTTGTGTTACCAACTGACGTAATGGCTCTCGTACATTACCGCCGAGAGTATAACAGTGGCGCCCAACGTGGTGCTCGAGTCCACGACCCTGAGATTAAGAGTTTCTTGCTCTACCGACTGAGACTTTAAAAGTATATCTTTCTCTCGGTAGACCGGAGTGTAGCAGTGCCGCAATCCAACGTTTTTTTTTGGTTGAAAAATTTGTTTTCTTCTTTTTATATCTTACAATGTATTAGTTTTAAATATACCTGTAGAATTTTGACTCAAAAATACAAATTTTTAATTTTCAATTACTTAGAAAATATAGGGTAGTAACACTGTAAGTTAGTATGTCAGTCATTTAAAATGAAATGACATGCAAACAGTTGCTATGCTAATTTGACATGGGTAGCCATATTGATTATTGGTTTTTGTGTTTACTTTTATTAATGTATTGCTAACTTAATTAATTCTCTTGTGACTTTATAAAAATAGTGTGTTTTTATTCTAAATTCTCTTAAATAATTACCTGATTCGGTTTGGAATAAAATTAAAAGTGTATATCTTTCAAAAGTGTCTATTACATAACATAACCTCACTTAAACGTGTTTGGATTACATAATTTTGTCTGTAAGTACCTTAATATAAATAATTAATTCCACGTCTTATTCCTTATGGAAATTGTTTGTTTGGTATTATATTAAATGTAACTATATACCTGTTTTTTTGGTTTAGCTTATTAAAAGTGTTCCTTAAATAATTTATAGATTATCTTACTCTGATATCACCTTAAAAGTGTTTTCTTAGTAATTTAAACAATTAACTATAACCTACAAATTCATTTTAAAGAAAACTTTGCTTTCAAATACAGCTAACGTAACTAACTGAGTTTTTTAGCATATCTTTTACCTTCTAAAAACGATATAGTAACGTAATTTTGTTATACCTGTTCCCTTAAACACTATCTTACAATGAATATAGTCCATCTCAAGTCATTGGAATTAATTTACGAGATTCAATCTCGAAATATCCAAGCCGCATCTAATCAAAGCGATAGAAGATTGCAACTCAAAGCTATACTAGCTCAAAAAGATAAAGGCTCACCCATCGCGCGTATCCTCGTCTCTGATCTACCTCAAAATACCTTGGAAATTAAACAATCTCTTGACGATATCACTAATATAGTACATAGAATTGATCCTGAAGCTAGCAAAATTGAACTTAAGCGTGTGGTATCTCGTATAGCCTACGTTAAGCAGCGAATAGAGTTGTTGTGTTTATTTAACAATGAACAAGCAGACCAAACTATACAAACTTTTCTATCGGAGATTCTGTTACTCGAAGGAACAGTTCTTGACAGGCTTAACCTAGATGTAGACATAGATGTACCTGTAGCCTTGTCAAACCTTGCAATTTCTCAAGCTTCATCATTGGGCAAATCCATACCTGTGTATAAGTGGGTTTAACTTTCCAGGGCTTTAACTCCCAAATTTGTTTAATGTCTTTCCTTGATAGAATTAACAATTTTAGGATATCGCGGAATTGTACAGATCAAGATTTATTTGTTTCAGCGGGTAAATTATTTTCTGGTTCTGCCTTAATTTGGTATAGAAATATAAGAAATCAAACTTCTACTTGGGAAGAATTAGTTACGTGTTTAAAACCGGATTTTTACCGCATGGTTGTATTACCGATCTTTGGAACGAAATAAAAAACCGAATCCAGGGACCCGATGAAAATGTAATTTCTTTTATTACCTCATTAGAAGCTTTATATAGTAGATTGGATAAGAAACCATCAGAATTTGAAATTTCTGACCAGTTGCGTAGAAATTTGAATCCATATTTTTCCGAACGTTTAGCGTTACAACACATTTCTTCTCACCTCAGTTTAAAGACTTATGTCGCTCGCTTCAAGAAGTAAAATTTCGTGTCGATAAATACCGCCTCCCCCCCAATCTGGTCTATTAGAACCTGATTTAGCTTGCCAAACCGAACCTTCTCGTAAAGTATCTACCATTAATCTTCCTTCTACCTCTTCAAGTAACTCACTTACCTGCTGGAATTGTAAAAAAAGTAGACATAGCTATAGCGTTTGCACATACCCCAAAAATATTTTTGTTATGGTTGCGGTCGCACCAATACCTATAAATCTAAGTGTACAAATTGTAATTCTAACTTATCTGGAAACTTTCGTGGAGATATTCCTACCCGCGACGTGAATATCTCAAGGAATCAAAATCGTCCTCAACACCAACCATTAAACGAACCCAGACGTCAATAAATCTAAAGCATAAAACTACCTCTAATGTTAAATCTTTCCCTAATATATCTAAGAATAATCTCGCTACCTTGAATTTACAAAATAACTTGCCTCCATTATCATAATTATGTCATACTATGCCGTCGGAGTGGTCAAGTTGGCTACAGACCGTTAATTCCTTTTACCATAAAAAGTCTACTGCCTTTTCATTTTCGTTAGTCACCGTGTGGTTGCGCGGGGGGTTTTCGCAGACATTATTACATGTGATTTTCCAATGCTCCACCCGAAGGTACTACATTGGCCAGGAAGCGAGTTTTTTTTTACCTGGAAAATTTGGAATTTTTGCCGAACCCTTGCTGTTCCAAGCAAGGTAGGGATCTTTAACGTGCGTGACAACACTCACACACGGGACCTCCATTTTACCTCTCATCCGAACGAGGGTGTATTTTTGTGAAAAATGCTCGCCTAACATTTTTCAAGCGGACCGTGTCGGGATTCGAACCCGGGACCTTGGGCGTAGTAGTCACACACATACCACTACGCCACGGAGCCGCCGCGGTTTTCGCAGACACCCGGACCACGTCTCTGGGAATCTTTCGTGAGGTCATGCGGTGCCGCTGTCAGCGCACATGGTCGCCAACAGTGAATGTATGTATGAGTGTGTGAATGTGTGAGTGTATGTAGAAATATGTGTGGATATCACCGATATCAATTAACGCCGGGTGCAGGGATGCACTCAAATGCCTTTGCCGGTCCCTCGTGCTGTTTATTGCAAACGGGCCTGCTTCCCAGGTTGCCCTTTTTAGGGGGCACGAGCATTTCCCTATGTAACGGCTCCAAGGAGCCACTCTATCGTTATCTTACCTATTGTCTTTAATAATAACTTGAGTTAATATCTTTATCTTATTTATTATCTTTGATAATAACTTTATCTTAATATCTTTATCTTACCTATTATCTTTGATAATAACTTGAACTTAATATCTTTATCTTAACTATTACCTTTGATAATAAGTTAAGCTCAATATTGTTATCTTACCTATTATCCTCGATAATAACTTGAGATTTTGTTTTATCTTTTTTATCTTCCTAACGTTTGGTATTTACGATCAGACGTAAGAATTATTTTTTTGAATATTGAGTGAAAAAGCTAACCTGATGGTAGCCATGTAATTTGTTAGGTTAGTAATGTAAGGAATTAGTAAAATGGTACTTTTGGTAAATTTGTTGATTCACAACATGTCATGGACAAGTTTTGATGTGTATTGTTTATTAAACCAGAGTACCAGTACCTAAAAATTTGCTAGAGTGTAGAGTAACTCACTTTTCTGAACATTTTGAAATTTGGGCATTTTTTGCCAACAAAGAAACAGTCTAGAGGCAACGCTCATGTGCGTCTGCACTTAGAAAACTGTAATGTTAGCTTTAGTTTAGTATATAGGTTAGGCGACTTGTTGCATTTATTCTAGTTTTAGTAGTGTTTCATGCTCACCGACAAATTTGTGCTGTCGATTATAACTGCGCCACATTAAAGACTCGTGTGTGCACTATAAATGTAGTCAAAGACAATGGGGCTACTCATTCCGTTTTCTGGTAATTCGGAAGACGTGTTATCGGTCGGAAAAACCAGGTGGCGCCTAAAATAAACATTTTGTAGGATTTAAGTTAGGATTTATGTAGGTTAGTTAGGATCTAGATTTTAACCTGTTACCGTGCTAACAGTCATTTTCCTTTTTTAAGTTTTTTCTTTTATGGCTTTGTCGCGATTGTTATATGCCGAAATTTGGCATATAAACATTTCTATAAGCTCCTAATTTGTAAGTGATTTCGCGTCAATAATTTTAAAGACTTGTGCGTGTATTTCCGTCCCTTTAGATAGTCGCGTCGGCGCTCCGAGATTGCTCAGACGCAGGGGGAACAGGGATGGTGATTTTCGACACGTCGGGACTAGTCAGCGAGACGTCGAGCTTAGTGGTTTATCTTTGTGCCGTTTTTTGTCTTCCTTTTCAGGGTATGTAGGTTCCCTTGTCTTATCTCTGTCCTGTATCGTTCCTTTCCTGTATTCCTGTCGTCCCTCTATAAATAGGGAAGAAGAAGACGATTTAAATTTGGATTCAACCGGGGGCGGAAAGACTATCCACGCCCGAAATGCTCAACGACGCTCAGCTGCCGCCATAATAGCGTAATGCTGTAAGGAGTCCTACAGTTTACGTGAGTACCTTTATCTTTTTTTTTTGCATGTGATGTAGTAATTTTAAACATTTATATGACATAATACCTTATTTGCGCATCATTTAGCAAATATTTATTTGTGTTACCAACCGACGTAGTGGCTCTCGTACATTACCGCCGGGAGTATAACAGAGTAAAGATAAATCTTGACCTCAGCAGTAAATTTTGTGTTGTATTCACTGGCCCATCTACATTTCATAATGCTCTATTAATCATCAATATGTTAAACTTTTTATGCTTAAAACAAATCTCCCACTCTTGTATACTGAAATTCTGTTTTAAAATTTTTATTACTATTTTGTTTTGTAAATAAATGTATGAACTACTTGCACTAATCTCTAGAAAAAAAAAGCATTTCACTTAATTACAGGCTATCTGTATTTATGTAATACATAAAAGCTAGAACACGTTTAGGTACTTGTTAATTTTCAATAGCATCAACTCTCCCTAAAAAATGTGGCTTCCCTAGATCCGTCTAGTTTATCAAGCAAGTGAAAATCTATTCGTAATTAAATTTGATAAATGGGGGGTTGTAATCGTCAGTAATTAGCTGAAGTAGTAGTAGTAGTAATATATTTCTACCCATCGAGAGATTGTAATAAAGTAGCAACAAATTGCAATTAATAAAGTCAAAATAAAATAAAATTATCTGCAGCAAAATTTCTAGTTACTTAAAATAATACACAATATAAAATAATCCTAATATGATATTAACTCTTAAGGGTTGTATATAAAACTAATTTTGCACAGGTCAGCAATACCTAAAATCATCTTCAAGAAATCCGGATACACTAGAATAACATCGATTGCTAAGCAAGACTAACTGCGCAATTTAAATTTAGATGAGGTGGAAGGTGATTTAATGAAGAAAGATAATTTATTATAAAAATAGGTCCCATATGAACAAAGGATTTTTTGAATAAAGTTAGATACGGGATATAAGTATAAATGTTGTTAGGAAACGAGTTTTGTGCTAATGAAAAGTGATTGAAGTATGTTTTTGTTTCGTAAATATATAAAGAGAAAAAAGTTAGAATACTAAGCTTTTTAAAAAGAGATTTACAGCATTCTGTATTACTAGTATAACAAATAATTCTAATAGCTCGTTTCTGCAACTTAAATATAGAAGAAGTGTACGTTAGAGACACATTTCTCCAGCACGCAATACCATTACACCGAGAGCTACAAAAAGGTGTGGTATACTGTAATTAAACTGACATATAATATTTCTTTAGATAGGGATCTAAAAACAACAGAAGCAGAAGCTATTTTATTTGCAAGGTTTAGCATATGAGCTGACCAGTAAAGCTTTTCATCAAATGTTAAGCCTAAAACTTTGGATGAATGAACCTGAGTTAAAAGAGGAGCAGATATGTGCGATAGTGTCTATTGTCCCTGGGTCGTAGTATCATGAAAAAAAATTTGACAGAGCTTAAAATTGGGCATGTTTTAAGACACCATACTTCCCCAAGTTTCATATCCCCTCAAATTTCTTCATTTACGATATAAATAGACAAACCACTTCAATTAAGGCATATGTCGTTAGCATACAACGCATAATTAGCAGATGTGATCATCGATGAGAAATAATTAATGTATAATGAAAACAAGACGGGGGTCCAAAACAAAACCCTGTGGAACACCATGCAATAGGTCTAGTTTAGATGAAAGAAATGTTTGATGGTTAGAAGTCATTTTTACTGACTGTGAATGATCAGTCAAATATGAATTTAATAAGCTGTTTGCAACTCCAAGGATTCCATACGAATGAAGTTTATTTATGAAAATGGTATGATTGACAAAGTCAAATGCTTTAGTTAGATCAACAAAAGCATATGCAGTTATTACATGTTTTTGATTAATTGTCAGATAAATATTCTTTAAAAAATAACAACTAGCTTCTGTGGTAAATTTACTAGCACTAAAGTCAAATTGTTTAGTACTTAAGATATTGTATTTAGACATAAAATTTATAAGACGTTGTTTTACAAGATGGAAAAGAGCAGAGAGATAACTTCTAAAGTCCCTTCTTTATGCAATGAGATCACTGTAGCATATTTAAATGATGTATGAAACGTGCCATATAGAAAAGATTAAGTCCACTAGAACTTTAAAAATGCTGCTAGGAAGTGCTAAAAGGACCTTTACTGGGATATTGTTGTAACTGCCAGTTGATATATTCTTCAATTTTCTGAAGACTAAGCGAATTTCATGGATATCAGTTGGGAATAACATAAAACTATGAGCATGCAGAGCGTTGTTGAGAGAAAGAATAAACCAGTAATGATGGCCCCATCCACCAGTAAAGTAGCAGCAGATACACAATGCGCGTTAAGTAAATGTACAGAATCCTCTGTCATACAATTTTCTACAACAAATTCCAAGTTTGGCATACGTTTTTTACTTGCTATTAAACACTTAAATAATTTTCAAAACTTTTTTCTGTACATTAATTGACTTTAAGATTGTGCTAGACAAGAGAGGCTTCTGCAAACTTAATGATAAATTTTATATTGCAAGAATCTTTTAAAGAATTCTGCTTCTGGAAAATGTCTAGGTGTAATATTTTTTTGTTACAACCAGAAACGAGGTTGCCATTAGGTAATCAAGTTTTATCTAGACGGAGCTTAGATTTGGTTAAGGGAAATGCAATTTCATGTGCACTACTAATTTTCAGAATTAATAAGTCAGATTTATAGTTAAGATCCTCAGACTTAGTGTCATAGATGAATTGAGTACACAAATTAGTAAAAGTATGAAAGTTTTCAGGTGTATACAGCTACCTGTAATAATACATGAGGCCAAAAAGACGAGAAGTCCTTGATTTATATACAAATTTGTGTTTACTTACAGAAACAGTGTAGTTTTAAAACTCTTTCTTAAATGAATTAGTCAGGAAATAATGATCCTTTTAATTATTTTGCTTAAAACTAAGACTTTATTAGGAAATATGTAAAAAAACTCCTTATATTGTTAGCAATAATTAATAATAAGGTCGAAGTTATACTTTAATACATATAATTGACGATGATTTTCAGTTTCTACTCATAATTCTTAATTTGCTAAATTAAAAATAATACGAGGGGTGCCCGATTTGTATCAGGAACTGACAACACTAGTGTTGCTAGGTGCGATCTGACGTTTCTAACTTAAAGTTTAACATTTTTGACAGTATATACACTCATAACATTTTGCCATATGAACACTATTTGTTTTGATTGAGTTGAAATTTCGTCTCGGCCAAAAAATAGAATTAACTAGTGAACATTTTTGTGCGATCATTTTTTTACGATTTCCTATGTGAATTATCTCCACAACAGTGCCCGAATCAACTTATTTCGACTTTTTGAGCAGAAAATCCAACTAAACCTACTGTTATCCTTGGAATAGTGAATTCAATCGTGGTCGTAGTTCGCTAGTGAATGAATTTAAAGAAGGTCGTCCAAAATCGGCTGTTGTGCCAGAAAACATCGATGCTGTGTGCGAATTGATAATGCAAGATTGTCATGTGACTTATTGTGAGGTGCAGGCATCCCTAGGCATTAGTATGACAAGTATACATTCGATATTACATGAACATTTAGCTGTGAAAAGGCTATGTGCACGTTGGATCCCACATAATTTGAAAATCGCTCTACAAAAGACTCGTGTCGATTGGTGCAAAGAAATGCTTATAAAATAAGATTGTGGTGCATCAAACACAGTGTATAACATCTATACAGGTGACGAATTTTGGATTTATTCGTATGAACCTGCAAGTAAACAGCAGTCAACTGTATGGGTCTTCCAAGATGAACGAAATCCAACAAAAGTTGTCTACGCTCGAAGCACTTCAAAGAAAATGGTTGCCTGTTTTTTCGGAATAAATGGACATGTCATGACCGTTGTTTTAGAGGATTGTAGAAGCAAATTCTGCTTGGTATACAACCATTTGTTTGCCACAAGTTTTCAGAAAAGTAAGAAGAATAAATCTTCGACGCCAAATCATTCTCCATCATGACAATGTACACTTTCACACATCGGCTTAAACAAGTAACTAATTGTGCACTAAAAACATCGATTTGATGGGTCATCAGCCGTATAGTCCTGATTTGGCACCTAATGATTTTTTTTGTTCCTACACATGAAGAACAAATTGCGTGGACAACGATTTCTGACACCAGAAGTGGCAGTTGATGGGTTCAAAACCCCATGTTTTGGAGATATCTCAATCGGAATGGAAAATATGCTATGAAAATTGGTTTCAACATATGCAAAAGTGTATTAATCAGTGTAGAGAATATTTTGAAAAACAGTAAAGAAGTTTTCACACCTTAAGTTTTGTTTTTGTTACTTATTCCCGATACATATTGAGCACTCCTCGTAATGGATAAATTTAGAAATTAACAACATACCAATACGTGTGGCTATTATAAATGGACAATTATTATTAATTACGTGAGAATCCAGTGCCCCTTGAATTGGATTTAGTTTGTCACTTGGCAAACACTTGTACATCACGATGTAGCTGGACTTCAAAGAAGCATAAAGTATTGTTCATGCGTGAACAACCACCCCTCAATACCAGGGAGTCGGGTAACAGCGTTTAACGTGAAAACACATCGTTTTGTATCAACATTTCAACTTACCTTGCTTGATTATTATTTACAATATTTTGTATTACCTGCTTTGCATTTCAGTGTGATTGTTTGTTTAATAAACGTGATTAAGTACAGTGATTAATTATTACAGTCCACTATATCAATTGAGCTTAATTTGGCAATTAAACATTGATTAAACATTGATCCTTTGAGCGTGATAGGCTGAAACCTGTAGAATGCAAACGGTTCAGAAGTGGAAAGCAGTTTTGACTACTTATGGTGTGACGACTGCCTGCAATCTTAACAACACTCAACAGAATTAAAGTGATTCCTTTCCAATTTTTTTGTAAGATTATTGATTAGTACCTAACCTTGATATCCATTAAATTATTGAGGTTGCATCTTCTTTATGATTTGTGTGTAAACACTCATGATTGTATCCTTTTTAAACGATATTTAAGTATAAAGCGCATATTTTTTCAGGGTCTAATTATCAATGATTATCTTTATGACTTGGTAATTGGATGAATGTCATGTGGTTCATTTAGCGCTAAAACTAACACCTTGATTTATTAATATAATATATAATTAATATAATTGGTTATTTGTCTTGATTAATATAAATTTATTGACAAATTAAAAGATTGAAAATGGTTAGTGGTCTTAGCGATTCGATTGAACAAGAGGTTAACTGTTTTGTAAAATATCTAAACAAAATAAAAAATTCTTTTGATCAGTCGGGGCTGATTGATAATGTAGCAATTGATGAATTACAATTACAAAGAGACAAGTTCCTATTGTTGTTTCAGGAATTTGAAAAAGTTCAATTAGAGATTGAAGTATTGTGAGTAAAAAAAGATTTAGAAACCGAATATGAAAAGCGTACAGAGCTTGATGATAGATTTTCAAAGTATTTAGCGATTTCAAAGGGGTTGCTTAAATCATTACCCAAATCTGAAATTTCGAGCGACAACGATTCGAGTACAAGTGATACTAGCTCCAAAAAAAATGGCAAAACTTCGAAACGAATGATAGGGAGTAATTTTGAACAGGTAAAGTTGCCTGCGATTACCTTGCCGATATTTAATTCTGATTATCTATTGTGAATTGAATTTAAAAATACGTTTGAGGCTTTAATTCACCAAAATGATTCTTTATCGAACATCCAAAAATATCACTATTTGTGTGCGAGTTTGGGGTCCAGAAAGCTTAAAAATTATTCAAAATTTGGAATTTAGCTCAAGTAACTATATTCACGCATGGAAGACCTTGTGTAATCGCTTTAATAACTCGAGATTGCTCATGAATAATCATCTTAAGGGATTATTTAATATGGAAACGTTAAACAAAGAATCGGTTAATGGATTAAGAAATTTTGTAGATAATGTAAGTAAGCATTTGAGATCTTTGAAAACGTTAGATGTTCCTACTAAGTCATGGGATGTGATCATTATTTATGGCTACTCTAAAATTAGACAAAGTTACTTCTAGAGAATGGGAGTGCTTTAAAAAGAACAACCAATTACCAAAATTATGGGAATTTTTTGACTTCTTGCAAAATCGGGCCAATTTCTTGGAAACACTAGAATTAAATAGTAGTGAAGCCAAAGAGCTTACTGAATATAAAAAAGGTCTAAGCAATTTTCATTGGTAGTTAATTACACTCCACAAAGATAATGTAACTTGTGCAAAGAATCACATGTAATTTACGATTGTAAACAATTTTTAAAGCTTTCCGTTCCCGAAAGATGGAATAAGATTAAATCCTTAAAGTTATGTTGTAATTGTTTATGTACTGGGCATTTTACAAAGCAGTGTAAACATAGAGGTTGAAAAATTTGCTATAAACGGCACAGTAGTTGATTGCACGAACAGGCTGTAAATCCTGTGGATTCCGCTAATCCAATTACAAACGCTACTGCAACTTCACCCATCCTCGCGGCTTCAGGTTCAACAGTGTTGACAAATTCAGTTTCAAAGTCCAATGAAAATTACAATTTTGATGCTGGAGTTGCTTCTTTCGTTACAAATTCAGAATTAGATTATGATCTATTGTCAACGGCAGAAATTTTGGTGTATGACAAAAATGTGAAGGCGCATACAGTCTTAGCTATTATAAATTCTGGAAGTCAATCGTGTTTTGTGACTGTCGAGTTGTGCAAACACCTAGATTTAGAACAACAAGACACAAACATTTGTGTAACTGGAACTAATAATATTTCTTTCAATTTAAGCAAAAATGTGAGATTAAGATTCATTCATTGTATAATAGATTTATATCTACGATTTCTTGTTTTGTTGTTTTACAAATTACTGGAAAACTACCAGCCTATGATTTTAATGTTTTGAATTTGAAGATTCCTCGAAACATTCAATTGCCAATCCTAATTTTCATGTAAGTAAACCCATTGATTTGTTGATTGGTGCAAATTTGTTTTGGACGCTGCTCAGTAATGGCACAATTTCATAAGAAAAAATCTACCTATTCTTCAGAATACAGTTCTAGGTTATTTAGTATCAGGGGTATTATCTCATCCGATAAAAACTATTCAGTGCTGTTTTGTGACACAATCCATTGAAAATGATTTGCAAAAGTTCTGGGTCATCGAAAAACCCAAGCAGAAGCTATATTTCTCAAAAGATGAAAAAGATTGTGAGGAATTTTACAAAAAAAAAAACGTTTTTCGCGACAATAATGGGAAGTTTGTAGTGAGAATTCCGTTAAAAGATTTCTCTCCAGAATTCGGAGATTTGAAAACCTTTGCAATAAAGGGCATGTTACAATTAAAAAGAAGATTTCAAAAAAATGTTCAATTTAAAAATGAATATGTGTCTTTTAGGAAGGGACCCTCCTTTCTCCAACTTCACGATTATCAATCAGATCCTTTCAAATTCAGTGATTCATGTGATCTTCCTGAACTAAAATCAAAACAAAAAACACTTACCACAACTATTAATGAGCCTTTCGATCTATTTTCACGATTTTCTAGTTATTCAAAATTAATTCGGGTAGTGGCATTGCTGTCGATTTATCCATAATATTAAACGTCCAAACACGGAAACTGGTTCTTTAAGTGTCTTGGAGTTAAATGAGAGTAAAATTAAAATAGTGAAATTAGCCCAAGGCGAGACATTTGCACAAGAAATCAAAATGATTCGTTCTCAGAAAGATGTTAAGGTTAAAAATCCATTGTCTTCATTAGCACCGTTTGTCGATTCAAATGGGTTGTTGCGTGTGGGTGGACGATTAAAAAACTCTTCTCTGAGTTATAATGAAAAACATCCACTTCTGCTAGGCAATAAACATAAATTTACTCGATTAGTTTTTGAGCATGAACATGCAAAATAGCAGCATGCAGGTCCGCAACTTCTTTTATATACTGTTTGCCAAAATTATTGGCCTATATCTGGCATGCCTATTGCAAAGAGTATTGTAAAAAATTGTATAAAGTGCTTTTGATATAAACCAACTCAAGTAGATGCAATTATGGCCGATTTTCCAGAAACACGTGTAAATGTTTCAAGTCCCTTTACAATTACAGGTCTAGATTATGCTGGTAGAATTACCTTGAAAGACTGAAAAGGCCGCCGTACAAAGCAATACAAATCTTATATATGCTTGTTTATATGCTTTACTAGCAAAGCCGTTCATTTAGAATTAGTTACGAGCTTAACGACTGAAGCTTTTATAGCAGCGTTAAGACGATTTGCATCCCGTCAGGGAAAGCCAACTCACATATATTCGGACAATGCATCAAATTTTGTTGGTGCATATAAAGAATTAAAACTTTTGTTCGATTTTATTAAAAATGATCAAGACATCATAGCTAGTTCCTGCGCACAATAAGGAATCACATGGCATTTCATACCTCCGAGTACACAAAAATTCGGTGGGTTATGGGAAAGTAATGTCAAGGGTGTAAAAGCACATTTATACCGTGTGATCAGGGAGACGTACGAAGAGTTTTATACATTACTCGTACAGATTGAGGCAACCTTGAATTCCAGGCCACTTTACGCAATGTCGATCCTAATGATTATGCATCCCTGACGCCTTCTCATTTTTTGATCGGTAAGGCCATTAATACTGTACCAGATCCATTCTTTTCCGAAGGAGTGAAACCAAATTTGTTATCAAGATATCAATTAATTCAACAGTTACATCAGAACTTTTGGAAATTATGGTCTAAATTATATTTGTGCGATTTACAACAACGTCGTAAATGAAAATGTGCGGTTTGTGAATTGCAACCAGGTGGACCTGTACTAGTAAAAAAATGAAAATTTACCTCCCTGCAAATGGTTGCTGGAAAGAATTACAGAAACATCCTGGAAATGATAACGTTGTGCGTGTGGTTACGATTAAAACAGCAAGTGGATTGTTAAAACACGGTATTTCAAAAGTGTGCCCCTTACCCATTATTGTGTGATGACTACTTGTTTACACATACTGTTTATTATGAGTTAATTGAATTTGGCATAAGTTTACATACTTTAATTGTATTAATTTTTGCTTATTGTTATTACATTGAACGCGTTCGAGCATTCGTTCAAGGCGGGGAGTATGGATAATTATTATTAATTACGTGAGAATCCAGTGCCCTTGAATTGGATTTAGTTTGTCACCTGGCAAACACTTGTACATCACGATGTAGCCAGATGATCACTTCAAAGAAGCATAAGGTATTGTTCATGCGCCAACAACCACCCCTCAATACCAGGGAGTCGGGTAACAGCGTTTAATGTGAAAACATGTCGTTTTGTATCAACATTTCAAGTTACCTTGCTTGATTATTATTTACAATATTTTGTATTATCTACTTTGCATTTCAGTGTGATCTTTTGTTTAATAAACATGATTAAGTACAGCGATTAATTATTACAGTCTACTATATCGATTGAGCAATTAAACATTGATTAAACAATAAATAGTAATTGATTTTAAATATTGGCGGTATAATATATATATATATATATATATATATATATATATATTGCTGTGATAAGGGGTTGTTTAGAGGTGTATTGAATGCAAGGGTTGTGCAGTAACCATAAATTGCAATAGGAAACAGAAAACTGCATTTATTTAGCAGAAAATTAAGTAATTTGGATATTATGTAAATAGTAAGCATTTAACACCCTGTATATACATCATAGTTAGTTTTAACCAATGCGAATAAGCATATCTTACAACAATAGTACTCGAATTTAGCATAGAAATAGGTAATTCATACATTAGGTAAATAACAAGTATTCAACACTCGGTATATAGACCTTTATTAGCTTTAAACAATGCAAGTGAGAATATCTTTCAGTAAAAGTATGCGTATTCAGAGGAAAGGATAGTACATGTAATTAAACACGCATTGAAAAGGGTTCTAATTAGTTATAATATAATACGAAGATAAGAGATAAAACTTAACGAAGCTTTGTGTAAGTGCGTAGAAACAATAAACATTTTGATAAGAAAACGCAGGTTTCAAAAATAAATAAACGAAAGTAAAATTGAAATTACATCATTCATTTGTACAATATGGAAAAGGCGATATCTACACAAAACAACGTATGGTCCAGATAGCAAACAATAAGGTATCAAATAAACACATTACATAGGAAACCGATATATTACATCAGAAACCACTTCAAATGCATGAAATACAAAGACCTTATTGGTTAAGATATCTACAGACTTGTTGAAAACCCAACCCACATGCAAGTGGGAAGAGCCTATATTTAACAGCGAGCAATGATAAGAGAGCTCAGTTTTAAACTCAAGCAGGGCCAAGTTGCGCCACTGTGAATTAAAAGTCACGCGTAATTTTAAATATTTAATAATATAATAGTGTATGTTATAGTGACAAATAAAGTGCAACTATGAAGACTTCTTTTGCCGTTTAACGTGAGTAGAATTTGGTGTAATTTATTTAAACTAATAATATAATAATAGGGCTCCTAATTGGTCGATAATAATTCCGAATGTGATAATCCTAATGGATGCTATAATAATTTCGAATGCATGGATAATTTGAGTATATGATAATATTTTGAGTATATGGTATAATATTTTGAATGTGATGACAATAATTTAAATGCATGAATACTTTGAATCTTGGTGAAAATAATTCTAATTGATGGTATAATATTTCAAATGAGTGAATAGATATCATAGTTGATGATAATTCGAATGTGGGGATATTTTAAATGAATTGATATAATTGGGCGATAGAGTATTTCAAATGTGTTAAATCGACGTCGACGATTTTGGTACAATTTTGAGTTGCGAGAATCAATAAAGAAGCATAAAGTAATTTATGGAAACCAAGAGGTTCAATTAAGCAGAGCAGTGATAGACGAATGTAACAGGTCCGATCTAATTAGCTTTAAGATATTTTTTCTATTTAAATTTGAACACTGAATTTACTTACTTTATATAAAAGTGTAACAAAGTCAGCAACAAACTTTGCATACGTTAAAAGTACGTAATATTATAAAGGGCTTTAGAACGTTCTAGGTTTCTTTGGTAAAAAGAGGTAGTTTTTGGTGACTTTAGATTGATTTCAAAGCATATAAATTTGGGGATAAATAATACTTATGATATTGATTGACTGAGTAGTGTACTTTAATATTTTTCAAAACTTGTAAATAATATTTCTCTTCATTATATGAAATTAATTAACTTCGTTTTATAATTCAAACAACTAGGTAATCATAAAGGGGCGGAGAAGAAAAAAATTGATCATCATAACGTTGTGCACTCTATGAAGATTAATAAAAAGCTAGCCGTGGCATAATAAAATTAGTGAGATTTAAATTTGATTAGAAAACACAGAGAGGTGGAGTTATAGAAAACGTCCATTGTCACCGAGTACAGCGTTATCATATCAATATATATGTATACAAATTTTAATTAAATTATTTTACTACCTTTTTTGTGGTGGTTGGTTCACTATGGCTGTTTCTCGCAGAAAGTCGGGATGCATGAGAAGTAATACTCCCAACTCTTGTTCGCATAGCTGGCAAAGTTTTTTCACCACTTAACAATGGCAATGTTCCTGCTTCAGGTACAGCATAATCATATGTATCTACAATCATTAACGTAAAAAACAAGAAGTAAACGAATATTTATTTACCTGACTGTGATGGAGGATTTTTCTTATTACTATTTGATATCACATCTTGCATTTCCATCACAATAGAACTATAACTATAATACGGAGCATATTTAAAAGTTTGATATGGTTCTTGATAATCATGATTTTCCAATAAATTATCAAATCCGGGATGTGGCAAAGGTAAAGTAGATCGCAAACTGGATTTAGTAGTACTGTGACTTCGATGGCAATCATCTATTTCAGTTATACCATAAGCTTCAATAGCATTACCTTTTTCTGTTAAACCAAAAACTGAATCAGGCTGCAGATGAGGTAATGTGTTAGTTGGGAAACCACCGTTTGATGAATTGGGACTTCTTAAAATTTTTCTATTTCTAATACGATTCATTACCAAAAACATAATTGCAACTAATATTACAATAATTGCTATTAAGCCACCTACAATGATTGTCAAATATGTGGGTTCGTTCAGTTTATTTGTGGATATAGGAATTTCTATTTTATGTTCTAACTTTTTATTAGAATGTGCAGTTTTTATAGGAGCAATAGTTGTTAATGTTTCCGTTTCTATGCTAAAATTACCGTGTGCTACAACAGAATCAAATGTTATTTCACTAACTAAAATCCATCTTGAAGCAAAATGAAGATGCATCCTAACATATTTTCCCACACGATGATGTAACTTAATACTGACATTTCGAGAATTCTCAAAAATTTTGTCTTCAATATATTCATATGTAATTGGTTCACCTTTATATCGTTTACCACCAACACTAAACCAAATTTTAGCGGTGTTAAAAATTTCAATATCTTTGGTAAATTGATTATTACAATAAATATGAACCGCGGAGAATTCTCTAACTTTATCAAACTCAAATTTTAATTCCACAGGTTTGTTTATTCTTGTATCATTTTTCCATCCTACCCATGGAGGACTACTATCACTAAAAGCTAGTTTAAAATCATCACGGCCAAATTTTCCATCTGTTAATAAACCCAAGCCATGTTTGAGTTCATCACCATCCCAATGACCATCGTATGCAATATCATAAAACTCCCAGTTTGACCCTCGTTTGTCACCTTGAGGCATTGAATAACTGACTATTCCATCCGTCCAGCGGCAACCATATATTTCTACACGCATACATACTGTTCTTCGATGCTGGCTGTATGGAAAAAATCTAATTCTATTGGCCCATATTGGTGGATCCAGCTCATGTTTTGATTCTAAATAGGTGTTAATGTTCCCAGGAATTACCTGCAATTAATACAAAACTCTTTAAACAATGCCTATTTACACCAGACATTAACATGATTTATAGTTACTTTAAACATGTACAGACAATTACAAAAATATATTACGATTGGAATATACAATTTAGTTATGTATACAACTAATGTTAGTCATGTGACACAAACCAAATTAATTAAGTAGGTGGTGTCAGTATGTAAAAAAAGTTTTTTCTTGAACTCTATACGCTTTCGGTATTAAAAAATATCATCACCAAAGCATATTGCCTCTTGTTCTTAATATAAGCTTAGGCTCTCTTGATGGTATATTTCAATATCAAAGAGGCTTAATATTAAATAAAAATTTGTTTCCATGGTGACAACTACTTAATAAAATGAAATTTAGTACCTAAACATAATAAAAATTTTAAATGGTAACACATCAGACTAACATAAAATTCTAAACAAAGGCTGCTGCTTTGTTTTTGTATTTTTAAACCAAGTTTATTACTTTCCCCTTATGTCAGCATAATAGTTATTTGTTAAGCAAAGGAAGAATAAGGATTTTTATTCCTGAGGTTGGTCATTTATTTAATGAGTCATTAGACAAAGAATGAAAATCACTTTCTTTCAGGGGTTTACATATCATTTCTTTAACATCTTAAAAATATGATATAATAAAGGTTAGGTAAAAAACGATAACCTCATAAGCCTGCAACTTTATTAAATTAATTCAATAAAATGAGTCTTGGAACCAAGACTTCGTAAGTGAAAATATGCGCTTCATAATTTATCCGAATGTGGCTGTTTATAATCAGCAATTTTACAGCTTGTACAATACTATTATACTATAAATGTTAATACTAAAGTTCAGGTTTGTAAATAAACCTTCAGTTGTAATTATTATTTAATATAATACTTCATAAATTAATAATATCAATCTAATTAAATTTTTTTTGGAAAAGAATGCTTTTCTTTCCTGAGCTAATACATGCTTTTTTTATTATGTGGAAGATACCCTACATTCTCAGATGTTTTTGTTACAGTGTAAAAACTTATTTTCAGCAGATCTTACAAAAAAACAATGCAGCTGTTTTAATTATTATTAATTGTTGGGCTGAGTAGCTTTCTGTTAAAATAACTATGTGCCCATGATCAATGTGCTACTTAACTCCGGCATTCTTATTACAAACGTTTGATTTAATAATTTTATATACTACTTGAACTAAATATCAAGGTACAATCATAAAAATAAACAAATAATAATGATTATGACTTTTAAATCACTTGAAATTAAGGTGGCAGATGTATAAGAATTTGTCACAATTATATATATTGTTGCGAGCTACTAGTAGGAACCGATCAAACACACAAAACGCCACAAGCACTGTTTATTCTCAAGGGTTCGAGAATGCTTCTAATAATTACTGGAAGATGAGTCATATCTTTAATTCAGGGCATATATATGACCGCTTATGAATGTAAGAAGTTAGTCTATACTAGAATGTCTAATATAAATTTATATCATGTAAAGTAAAAGTAGTTGAGCTTTTGGAAGTCCAAGAATATACATAAATGTTATATGATGTGTCTAATGTACATGCAGCTTGTAGTATACATAAATAAATAGAAGTGTAATAAATAATAGTTGTGTTAGTGTAATTAATGGACCTATGGTAAAGAAGTTAGTTTAAGAAGATATTAGAATTCATTAGTGTAATAGTGCTTCATTGTTAATTGGACTGAAAACATCTATAAATAAGGCATATACTGTTAATTAGACTTGTGAACAGTGAGTAATAAAGACTTTTGTTATTACTTGTTTTAAAGTAGAGAAACGCGGTAGCAGTAACCCGCTTCAATATATATATATATATATATATATATATATATATATATATATATATATATATTTACAGTTAATAAGATGAAATAATAACTTAGACTTTTATGCAAAGCCCAAATGATCATTTCAAATCGAGCTAGTAATTGAAAGATGGAAAATATAAGGCAAAACCAAGATACAGGTTCAGTCAGTCCAAGACCTTATATTTTCCATCTTTCAATTAGTCGATGAATGATCATTTGGGCTTTGCATAAAAATCAAGTTATTATTTCATCTTATTAACTGTAATACTATAGTATTTATCAACTTACCTTGTGTAATTAACTATCTAAAATATTTATATATATATATATATATATATATATATATATATATACATTAATAAGATGAAATAATAACCTAGACTTTTAAGTAAAGCCCAAATGATCATTTCAAATCGAACTAGTAATTGAAAGAAGGAAAATATAAGGCCTTGGACAGGATTTGAACCTGCATCTCAGTTTTGCCGGAACTGTGCGTTTACCAATTACGCTACCGAGGTCGATGGCTATAATTGGAAAATTTACAAATCTAAATCGTGTACAGTACCATATATAAACCTAACTTTCAATTACGTTTGAGCATACAAACTAATTAGAATCAATTTTAGAGATATAAAACCGTATAGCAAAAATATAAAGGACGCAGAAGGAAACGTCATTATAGAAAATATAGAGAAAGTGAGTACAGATAAGTGCAAGCAGAAACTCTAAAAGCCGTTGGACAAGCAGTAACGGCATGTCTCTTCCAACTTGTAAGCTATATGTATAAGACAGGCGAGATACCCAAACATTTCTAACGTAACATTATAATAAGTATACCAAAAAAGCAAGGCACGGATAGATGTGAAAATTTTCTAACAATAAGTTTGACAGCACACGTGTTAAAAATATTAACTAGAATTGTACAAAGACGAATGGAAAAGCGAGCTGAAGAAATACTAAGAGAAGATCAATTTAGGGTTAGGCAAAACATGAGAACACTGGAGGCTATTTTACCTCGGAGAGTGTTAATGGAGAAAACAATAGAAAAAGGGAAAATTGTGTATATAGGGTTTGTAGATCTGAAAAAACTTTCGACAATGTAAAATAGAAAAAAATGTTCGAAATACTCAAAAAGATTGGAATGAGTTATAGGGATAGACGAATAGTACGTAGCTTATACAAAGAGCAAACAGCAGTAATAGAATTAGAGAATGAACGTAGAGAGGTAAACATTAGGAACGGGGCGAGACAGAAATGTACCCTGTCCCCATTAATTTTTAACTTGTACATTGGAGAGGCAATGAATACTGTCAAATGCAGGAAAACATTTGGAATTACTATGCAGGGACAAAAAATTGATATGCTTAGATTTGCAGATGATATAGCAATATTAGCATCTAGCAAGGAACAGTTAGAAGCTGCCCTTAATGAAATGGAAACAGTTCTAACAAAGAGATACGGTATAAAAATTAACAAAGGAAAGGAAAATAAATAAAAAACAAGAATACAAATATGTAACAAGAACTTACAAGAGGTTTAGGATTTTTGCTACCTAGGAAGCCAAATAATGCAAGCTGGGGAAAGCGCAAAAGAGCTACATTTAACAAGAAAAAGCAACTACTGTGTTCAAAGACAACAAACATAGAAACAAGGAAAATATTGCTTAAAACGTATGTGTGGAGCACAGCACTATACGGCAGTGAAGCCTGGACAGTAGGAAAGGCGGACAACAAAAAGATAGAAGCCTTTGAAATGTGGTGCTACAGACATATGATGAAGATATCATGGACAGACAAAGTTAAGAACGAAGAGGTACTAAAAATGGTAGGGAATGAAAAAAATATGTGGAAAACGTAAAAAATAGGAGAGATAGGACGATAGGCCTCGTACTACGGAATGAGGAAATAGTGCAAAATATATTAGAAACAGAGATAGGAAAAAGAGAAGTAGAGGTATACCTACTGCATACGGATAGTGAAAGATGTAGGCTGTATTAATTTCAGGGAAATGTGTAGGCTAGCTCAGAATAGAAATCAATGAAGGTACGCATCTAACCAAGATGGATAAACTAATGACGAAAAAACTAACTGTACTTAAACATGATGATTATTATAAGCAACTACAAGTATTGGTTGGGCAATATTCTCGAATAATATTAATTGCGTGAAAGGATTTACTGGAAAACTATTAATTCGGCAAATGTGCAAGTGTTGGGGGGATCTTGGCAGCCACAGGTTGCTTAACCCCCTTCACTCAACCTCGTTGAAATAGGGCGTAAAATTAGAAAACAATAGAAGGGGAACCGAGCTGTATATAGACTGTGTGAGAATTTCAGGAAACTGTGTAGGCTAGTTTAGAATATAAATAAGTGCAGGTACATGTTCAACCAGGTTTGAGTTGGAAACCTAATGACGAAAAAATAAGCACAGATAAATCTGATGATTATTATAAACAACTACAGGTATTGGTTGTGAAATATCTGCAACTAATGTTGACCGTGCGAAAAGATATATTGGAAAAAATATTAAATGTTCAAGTGCTGAAGGAACTTGGCAGCCACAGGTTGCCCCCCCTCACAACCACTGAATGTCGGAGAAATAGGGTATATCATTATAAAACAATAGAAGGGAACCGAACTACATCTAACAAGAAAGAACAGCGCCTATGATGAAAGACAACAAACATAAAAACAAGAAGAATCTCGTTGAAAGCATATGTGTGGAGCACAGCACAGTAAGCATATGAAATACGGGCAGCAGGAAAAACAGACAGAAAAACGGAGCAGCCTTTTGGAATGTTGTGACTCAGATGTATGAGGATGATAGCATGGACAGACAAAGTTAATAACAAATAGGTTATATAAATAGGATATCGGGGGGATAGGACAAATAGAAGGGCAGAATACGTTCTAAGGCATTTTGGGGGAATAGTATGGGATATATTACAAACAGAGATAGGATAAAGGAGGTAGATGTATACCTAGATCAAATAGTGATAGATACAGACGTCTAACCAGTTCCAGGACTGAAGACCTAATTGTACAAAGGACATAATCAGTATTCAAACGAAAACCGTTGGTATTAGAAAACAGAATGAATAATTCATAAATAAAATCCAATGCAACGAGTGTTGATAGCCTATCTGTGCAACAAATGTTCAACGAAAGTACTTGCGTTCAGTATGAATAGGGACCGCATAGAATGATTAATTTAAATGCACCTAACTACAATTAGGAGACCAAAGATTAATATTCAAACACTAGGCTCGCCAGAACAGGATATGAACTAAAGTAATGACTTTATTTGGAAAATAGACGAGATAATAATTAATAGCTTGTCTTAATCAAGTAAATTTTAAAAGCAAAACTGGAACGTAATGAACTTGTTACTTATTATTCTGGTATTTCTTTACCTTTTTCTCATTTATTCATAAGAATACACTCCCGCACCACTGCAGTTAGTTGACGAACCCTTATATTGTTACAGGTTCCTTACCCCCTTCAGGGCAATTCAAAATTTAATTCTCTTAATGCCTATTTCGACCATAACAGTAAATTTTTGGCGCCCAACATCAGGACTTTCTTTTTTTATTGGTAAAAGTTTTTTTTCAAAATTTTGGCTGCTTTGTAAAATTTTTGGTGGACATCTTCCGGATCCTTCTTAGTCTTACAGATGCAGCGTAAATGTAGGTTTGGATTTAGGTATATGAAATAATTGCCAACGTTCTTGCTTTTTCATTACCTCTAACTTATTTCTTAGTTGTGACTGCATCAGTCCTCAACTTGAAAAAATTCTTTCTATTCCTGCAGTAGCAGCCACTGCAGTCAATAGTTGATAACAGAAATCTAAAAATTGTTCTTGAAACTGCAGACAATTAAAGTATTGTTCAGCAACTTTAAGCATTATAGACTTCCGCCATGTCATTGGAGGGGTAGTATTAAATTGTTTGCCAAATAAATAGGATGTTAAGGGTTTATATTTAGTATGTAATGTCATGACAATTGGAATGAAATTGAGGTTGATTGTTTCCAAATAATTGAATGCTAATTGTTTCTGGTTGTTATTTAAATTATTACTCGTAAATCTGTGGTCACACAAATTAGCTAAATAATGAGCACCGGTTAATGTCATTTGTCTTCGTTTATTGAAATGTTTTTTAACAACTTGCGGCTGTGCATTAAAATTTTCTTCTAAGCGTTTCCAAATTTTTACGACAATGGCAATTTTAGATCCATCTCGTTGCATTCTATCAGGTGCTATCGAAACTGGCATCATCCTCTCTAAAAAGTCTTTTACATTAATAGTTACGTGTATATCATTGGAAATTCTGTAAACGTCTTTATCGACATGTTTGACCCACCTGAACTAGTATTCCTCTATTATCGAGGCATTATTGAGGCATTATGGGCTTTTTAGCGTTTGCTGTTTTGTACCAAGCAACTGGAAGATTTTGTTTGTAAAATATTGTATTACTTGCATGATGAAATATTTTACACTTGGAACCTATATAGCTAGTGCTAGCAAATTTAAAATATGAGCTGAACAGTCACATTGTATAATGTCAATATTATTTGTATTTTCTATTAGGTTTCTTATTTTTTAAACATTTCCTGTGTTGTCAATCACAAAGCTTTTTATTTGGACTCCATAGAATTCTTCTGTGTAATTTATGTTCTCCAAAACGACATATCTTAGATATTCAGCTGAATGACCATTACCGCGGTTCCATGGCGTAGTTGGTATGCGTGTGACTACTACACCCAAGGTCCAGGGTTCGAATCCCCATACGGTCCACTTGAAAAATGTTAAACGATTATTTTTCACAAAAATACGTGCTCGTTTGGATGAGAGGTACAATGGAGGTTCCGTTAAATATCCCTACCAGGCATATCAACAAAAAAATTGATATTTATTTGAGTAGAAATATCATGATATATATCTGCCACCCCGAAATAAACTCTAATAGGGAGGAAGGAATCCAGGAGCGATAAGAATATTGCCAGTTTCAGTAGTGTAACTAGTAGTTTAGTAAGTCAAATTCCAAATAAGTCCTTGTTGGATAGATTTGTTGACAGAAATAATGACAATGAAAAAAGTATCATATCAAAATCTGACAAGGGCTATAGTTGCGTCTGTATGCACACTCCAAATGGTAGAAAATGAATATTGGCATGCTTTTTTGATGCAGTGAGACCTTTCACTTAACCTGCAAGACATACGCTATCAAATAAATCGTTGAATGAAAAGTTTCAGTCAGTATTAAGCGATAGGTGGTCAAATAGGAAATAGACTGTATCAAATTTTATTGTTAATACTCCCAAACCAGTGCTGTTTAAAACCAAGACTACTGGTACTGAAGGTCACACTGGTGAATATATAGCATAAGAGATGAGAAAATGTATCACAGAAATTAGTGCTGAAAAATTGTTTGTTGTTTTATCGAATAATTCAACGGAGATGGAGACGGCCAAAAAATTATTATAAGAGAACTCATTCACGTTACCGCATATTCATGTGTGTAAGAACGAAGAGGTACTAAAAATGGTAGGGAATGAAAAAAATATGTGGAAAACGTAAAAAATAGGAGAGATAGGACGATAGGCCTCGTACTACGGAATGAGGAAATAGTGCAAAATATATTAGAAACAGAGATAGGAAAAAGAGAAGTAGAGGTATACCTACTGCATACGGATAGTGAAAGATGTAGGCTGTATTAATTTCAGGGAAATGTGTAGGCTAGCTCAGAATAGAAATCAATGAAGGTACGCATCTAACCAAGATGGATAAACTAATGACGAAGAAAGTAGCTGTACTTAAATATGATGATTATTATAAGCAACTACAAGTATTGGTTGGGCAATATTCTCGAATAATATTAATTGCGTGAAAGGATTTACTGGAAAACTATTAATTCGGCAAATGTGCAAGTGTTGGGGGGATCTTGGAAGCCACAGGTTGCTTAACCCCCTTCACTCAACCTCGTTGAAATAGGGCGTAAAATTAGAAAACAATAGAAGGGGAACCGAGCTGTATATAGACTGTGTGAGAATTTCAGGAAACTGTGTAGGCTAGTTTAGAATATAAATAAGTGCAGGTACGTGTTCAACCAGGTTTGAGTTGGAAACCTAATGACGAAAAAATAAGCACAGATAAATCTGATGATTATTATAAACAACTACAGGTATTGGTTGTGAAATATCTGCTACTAATGTTGACCGTGCGAAAAGATATATTGGAAAAAATATTAAATGTTCAAGTGCTGAAGGAACTTGGCAGCCACAGGTTGCCCCCCCCTCACAACCACTGAATGTCGGAGAAATAGGGTATATCATTATAAAACAATAGAAGGGAACCGAACTACATCTAACAAGAAAGAACAGCGCCTATGATGAAAGACAACAAACATAAAACAAGAAGAATCTCGTTGAAAGCATATGTGTGAGCACAGCACAGTAAGCATATGAAATACGGGCAGCAGGAAAAACAGACAGAAAAACGGAGCAGCCTTTTGGAATGTTGTGACTCAGATGTATGAGGATGATAGCATGGACAGACAAAGTTAATAACAAATAGGTTATATAAATAGGATATCGGGGGGATAGGACAAATAGAAGGGCAGAATACGTTCTAAGGCATTTTGAGAAATAGTATGGGATATATTACAAGCAGAGATAGGAAAAAAGAGGTAGATGTATACCTAGATCAGATAGTGATAGATGCAGACGTCTAACCAGTTCCAGGACTGAAGACCTAATTGTACAAAGGACAGAATCAGTATTCCAACAAAAACCGTTGGTATTAGAAAACAGAATAAAATTCAATGCAACGAATGTTGATAGCCTATCTGTGCACCAAATGTTCAAAACAAGTACTCGCGTTCAGTATGAATAGGGACCGCTTAGAATAAATGATTTAAATGCACCTAACTACAATTAGGAGACCAAAGATTAATATTCAAACACTAGGCTCGCCAGAACAGGATATGAACTAAAGCAATGACTTTATTCAAAATATAGACAAGATAATAATTAATAGCTTATCTTAGTCAAGTAAATTTTAAAAGCAAAACTGGAACGTAAACAACTTGTTACTTATTATTCTGGTATTTCTTTACCTCTTTCTCATTTATTCATAAGAATCCACTACCGCACCACTGCAGTTAGTTGACGAACCCTTATTTTGTTAAAGGTTCCCCACCCCCTTCAGGGCAATTCAAAATTTAATTCTCTTAATGCCTATTTCAACCATAACAGTAAATTTTTGGCGCCCAACATCAGACTTTCTTTTTTATTGGAAGAACTGCTTTTTTCAAAATTTTGGCTGCATCGTAAAATTTTTGGTGGACATTCTCTGGATCCTTTTTTCGATAGAGCATTTTTTTAAATGTTAGGATTGATTTTTAAAACATTTAAGCAGTGTTTTTTATTATGATCATTATTTTTAAATAGGACAATTTTTTAAAGAAAATTTTCGAGAGAATAAAATTTTATTTAACAGGAAGCAATTTTTAAGGCAGTTTCTTTATAGTAACTTTTTATTTCAAACTTTTTTTCATAGGGAATTTTTTTAAATATGAGTTTGTTTGTTTGTGAGTATTTTTTTTAATCCTTTATAGCGTTAAAATGTTTGGCATTTATTTTGAAGTTGTTTTTTATTGTTAGGGCAATTTTTTTAACATGTGGTAGTATTTTCATTAAGTAACCTTTTTTAGTTTTAGTTTTTTCCCTGAATTTTCTTTTTTAAATAGTCTCCACTTCTTCAGGGCAATTCAAAATTTAATTCTTTTAACATCTATTTCACCCGTAACAAACTTAAGTAACAGCAATTATTTTTGGGCTTCAAATTCTGTTCTTTATGCAACTTCATTTAAATTCCATTTAAGTTAATTCTACTCCAATTGAACTTGTTGTAAATTAGTTTTTTGGCATTGTGCTGGGAATGTCTTGTGTAATGTTATTCAAGAAACAAATCACGTGGTAAAAACAGTTTGGTAGCGAGTCATAAAAGGAGATCTTTATTTAAGGAGCATGTACATTTAGTGTTTGAAGTTTAAATTATTAAGAAGTGGTGTGTCAGGAATTATTTCAAAGCACCAGAGATCAAAGCTTAGATTAGCTTTTAAGATTTGTGATTTTTTTAATGTGAGATTTGATGAAGATGTTTAAATCTGCGATTAATGTATAATAGTTTTATTGTAAAAAGTAAAAACCCATAGGTTAATTAATTTAAAATCTCAAGATTTCATTAAAAAATTTATTTGCACCGCAAAGGGCAATTCACACATATTGATAAAAAGGAGAAAGTACGGTTGCGAGAGTATACTCTGACGCTGGAAGTACGAGTTTTTAAGGGTGGATGATAAAGTAAAAATTTGGACACAACTGGATTAAAATATGAATCTTACGTAACTAAAAGGTTGAAAACCAAGTTGAACACGAATCTTGGATTTAGGACTTAAATGTTGTAGTTCAGTAGGCGTTGGTCCGATTTAAAATTTTCAAAACGGTTAGTTTTTTCCAGAAATTCTGCATTAAAAAACGCGTCTAAGGTATCTAATAAGGTTCTATTATTCGAATTAATTGTAGATGAGCGAATATCTTGGATTTCAGGACTTAAAAGGACTATAACACGGTAAGGGTACAATTAAAAAATCAGATTTTCCAGGAAATTCTAAATGTCTTAGGACCCTCCAACCTTTTGAGAATTGGAATTGAGAACAAAGAGTAAACATTGAGCTGAGTTTGTTGTTATGCGTCTACTGATATTTAAGAAGTAAAAAAAGCAATGAGTCTATAAGATTTTTGCTTAATATTTAGCGTGGTTTGTAATTTAAGGTTGTATTTAACCAATATTTTTTGTAAGTAATGAAAAACGGTTTCTACGAAATCTCACCTAAATTAGTTTTACCTCGCTTTTGAGGTTACGACCGCCACTCGTTTACAAGCTATAAATTTTCTTAGTTCCTATGAAAATAATAGAATCATCCTAGACTACTATTATTAAGCCCCTAAGCCTTACTCCACGATTTCAGATCTAACGATACAAAGAGATTAAATAACAGCACAGTTTAGGAACCGAAAATGAAGTACACTTTCGTTATCGTGAAACGCTGTATAATAACCTTCATAGCGTTTTTTATCCGCAGTAGGTAACGTTTTAGTTGTTATCAACAACCCTAGGGCCGTAATAATCTAACTCATGCGAAAGCACTAATTTTCCCGCGTCACGCAACCACTCGCCTATTTGGCGCCCTTTGTTTCCTCCTCCTCAGACCAATATTATTTAGTTTTTATTTCTATAGCTTGGTCTTTATTCTTCAGCATATTGTTTGCGAGTTAATGCAGGGTCACGCACACCTTGTCAGTAGAAAAAACCACAAACCAGAAGTATTAAATGGTTTCTACATTCAGAACACGCGTTCAGAAGCATGAGGGTAGCGCCTTTTTAATTGTCTTCTCTTAATTGTATAAGCTCCTGGTGTGGTGAGTTTTTGTGTGTCCCCTCTTAGTGGCATTTCTTAAGTGTTCTCGCAATATTACATGTCAATCAGTGTACGGAAATGTCCTTTTTATTTTATGACAAACCCTTTGGTGTTGGAAATTCAAAGGACTATAGCTCAAATAATCACCCTCAGAGTTCTAAATATGATAAAGTATTATTTAATTAGCATTATGCCAATGTCAGCAGCAACTAATTAGCATTTTATTCCCAAGGCATTACGAATAATTTATTTCGCGCTAGAGAAAATTCTTTTATTGTACAAAATAACACTGTATTTTAATGTGGAGTATCAAACCGGTTTAACAACGTTATATTACTTCACTTATCAAAATAAAAAAATCGTTACTTATTCTATTAATACAAACGGCAATATTACGGACGAATAAAATGGAAGTCTTAACACGGAGATAAAATCTAACGGTCTATACTACATATTTGTACCGCTTTTTATTGCGCTTGAAATTTGCATTATTTTCTTTTCCAACACATAATATTTTAACGAATTCTCTTAATTGTTCCATATTTTCAATAAATATAAGTCTAATAATTGTCCTTCGCAATCACAAATATCTACAGTCCTGTTGACATTAACACTAGCTTAATTACTATTTGAAGGTACTAATTTAATCTTCTAAATTATTGTTTTATCCGTGCCGTCAATGACTGCACCCCCCCACCCCCTCCTACATTTGATTTCCCAATGCTCCATCCGAAAGTACTACATTGATCAGGAGTCGATTTTTTTTCACCTGGAAATTTTGAATTTTGCCGAACCCTTGCTGTTGCAAGCAAGGTAGGGATCTTTAACGTGCGTAACAACACTCACAATCCGGACCTCCATTTTACCTCTCATCCGAACGAGGGCGTATTTTTGTGAAAAAAGTTCGCCTCACATTTTTCAAGCGGACCTTGTCAGGATTTGAATCCGAGACTTTGGGCATAGTAGTCATACGCATACCAACTACACCACGGAGCCGCCCAATGATTGCATAACCGCGGGCGTAATTTATTACGCCCCAAATTTGATAGCAATAACATTTTGATATACCGGGCGGAGGTAAATAATCAAAAAATTCCAGCTTCGAAAATAAATAAAGCGGTAAATTATACAATATAAACGGAACATAAATTAAGCTGTAAATTATACAATATAAACGCAACATACCGCCCACCAAAATGCAAGGCATTAAGAAAAAAAATTAAAAAAGTTGGGAGAGGGTGGGGGATCAAAAAAGCGAAAAGAAAAAAGATTTACAACAAACAAACAAAAATTTTTTTCTACATTGAGGGCAAAGGGCAGAGCTTTATCACAAGGCACCTCAGCTCGCCATGAGCGAGAGTGACCACCCTAACAGCACCATCCGTCAAGGATGCACAACTACAACACGGCCGGGAGACCAACGAAGGGAGGAACATTAGCGACCTTAATCAGCACTAGGTGCCCAACTCAACTTGAGGTGACGGGGTGTGCCACTTGGAACGCTGTTGTAGCGAGTGCAAAAACTTCTTGGAGCAACAGGACCAAAAATCTTGTTGAATTCGCTGGAGCAATTGCCAGCGAGAGAGGCGGTTAAGCGGAAGGTGAGAAAGGAGGCTCCGGGATGGCGGTTAAAAGGACTAAAGTTAAAGAATGACCGGGCGTAAAACAGCTCAAATCATTGGGGTCAGTGCTCAAAGAGGTGAGAGGACGTGAGTTCAAGATGGCCTCAATTTGGATAAAGACGGTGGCCAACTCCTCAAAAGTTAACACTTGCTCGCCGATAGTACGCAGGAGAAAGGTTTTAACAGATTTTACTCCCGCTTCCCATAAACCACCAAAATGAGGTAAAGGAGGCGGTATAAAATGCCACAAAATATGGTCCTTAGAAGCAGTAAGCTTGGCGATATGAATTAACTGTTTATGAGCACCACAAAATTTGTGCCACAATCACTATAGATGCAATCACAACGGCCACGCCTGGCAATAAATAGGCGCAGAGCCGCTAGAAACGCGTCCGTTGACAAGTCAGATACGACTTCAAGGTGCAGCGCCTTGGTAGCCATACAAATAAAAAGATATAACTACATTTTAAAACTTTGGCACCCCGTAATTGAGACATGGTAATAGAAAAGGAACCAGCAAAGTCGACACCCGAACTCAAAAAAGGTTTGACTTGAGTAACTCCGCATGAGGGCAAGTTGCCCTTAGGAGATTGCAATGCGACCGGATTGATCTTCCAGCACGTTAGACAATGACTCAAAACACGACGGATAGATTGCCTTCCAGAAATAATCCAGAAGTGCTGACTGACGAAAAATGGATCATTTGAGCACCCACGTGGAAGTATTTTAAATGAACGTAAGTAACATAAAGATCAGTAAATCGACTTTTGCTAGGTAACAAAGTGGTAAATTTACGGTCAGAAAATAAATGCGCGTAAGCCAGGCGACATCCGACCCACAAGATTCCATCACGAATAAAGAGGGACAATGCAAAAACTCTTTTTTAGGTGGATCCAGACTGAATGGCATCAAGCTCGATAGCTAAATAAGATTGTTGAGTATACGCAAGCACAGGGATCAAAGCATTGTGCAACTCAGAAGACGACAAGGGTCCGGAGTACTTTTCGAGTGGGTGGCGTAGATTATGACGAAAATGGAGAATCCAAGCAACAATGAGTGTAATAAAGGGAAAGGAACAGTGATTTTCTAGAATTGATTGAATCCAACAGGAGGTTACAACAGCGGATAAAACGATAGAGCGTTGTTCAGTGAGAACTTCAGGAGCATCTGGAGGCGGAATATGTGGACTGAAGTTTTCGAAAGACTGATACAAGGTTGGTGAAGCCGCCCATCGTAAAGAACATTGGAACAAGTCGGGGAGGAGTAAACCACGTGACCCGACATTGGCAGAGTTCTCGGTGGAGGGAATGTGATGCCAAGAGGCGCGAGACGAAAAGGAGCGACCTTAGACTTAGCGCACACTAAGCGAACATCAACAACAGAAGAGGTGACAAAGCGAAAATCAACAACAGCACAGTAGCCACGTTCGGAAGCGTCAGCAAAGCAGTGAACTTCGCACGTAGTAAAACTGTGGCAGAATTAGCAAGCGGGGTATAGCGAAATCCGAAAGAAGCAGTAACTCATACAAGTATCTTTTCCACAAACGGAGGAAGTCGGGGGGGGGGGCATAAACGTTGAATTAAGTGTTTTATCAGAAAAACAAGGGGGATAAAAGTCCCACGGGGTCGAAAATATGGGCTAAGTTGGAACGCAGGCTGCGCTTGGTACAGGAGGTACTTAGTGGCTGAACTAGAAAACAAAAATTATCTGAGGTGGGGTACCACTGAATACCTACAACTTTTAGGGGTTGAGTGTCAGGATCCTCAAAGGAGCGGGGTTGCGCGAATTGTTGCGTAGCGGAAAGATCTTCTAATAATTCGGGACGGTTACTTCGCCATTTATGAAATTCGAAACCACCAAGTTTTAAAAGAGCAATTAGTTGATTACGTAGATCGAGGGTTGGTTCAATAGAATCTCCACCAGTAGCGATGTCATCAACGTAAGTATGATGGCGAAGAGCGAAAGCGGTTAACGGATAAGAATTCCCTTCGTCTATGGCCAACTGCTGAAGCGTGCGTATAGAAAAAAGGGAGCACAGTTGATTCCATACGTAACGGTAGTTAATTTAACATCCTGAATGGGCTCCTCAAGGGAGAAGTATCAAACATGTCGTTGATAGTCACACTGAGCGGGATTAACAAGAATTTGTCTGTACATCTAACGAATATCGGCAGTGACAACATAGAGATGTAAACGAAATTGTAACAAAATTGCGGTGATATCTGGTTGCAGCTTCGGTCCAACAAACAAGTGATCGTTTAAGGATGATTGAGATGGAGTTTTAGCGGAAGCGTTGAAAAGAACTCTTAATTTCGTACTTATGCTTTCGGGTTTCACAACGCAATGATGAGGGATGTAATAAGAAAAGTCTGAATGAGACCCACTAACAACAGATTGTATATGTTGAGAATCTAGATATTCACGCAGGTACGAAACGTACTCTTCGTTAACATGAGATTGCTTAAGTAGACGATTTTCTAAAGAAACAAATCGTTGTAAGGCAAGATCACGACTACCTGGAAAAAATGGTTCTTGATCTCTAAACGGCAGTGAGACGACATATCGACTTTATTCATTGCGGCGGAACTATCGACAAAATGTTTTTCAATAAGAGTTTCTTCAGGCGTGAAAGGTTGAGCGGCGGGGACATCTTCGACTTCCCAGAATTTAGCGACAATATCTTCCAGCGGGGAAGTAGAGCCTGTCATACAAAACAAGCTAGTTACTTCAGAAGCGGGCGAGGAAGGTATGCTTCCCATTAAAACATATACAAAAATAGTATTAATAGCAACAGGTTAATCGCTAGCACCCTGGATGCGACCGTCTAATAACACTTGGGGGAAAATATGCGCGCCAAGTATAAGAAATCAATGGGTCCAGATTGAGCAAAGAGCGGATCAGCTAGCTTGAGGTTAGCCAGATGATTGAAATGCTGTAAAGAAATATTAGAAGTAGGTAAATTTTTACAAATTTTGGGAAGTACTACAGTTCATTTACATTTCCAATGCTCCACCTGTAGGTACTACATTGGCCAGGAGGCGAGTTTTTTGTTGCCTGGAAATTTAGAATTTTGCCGAACCCTTGCCGTTCCAGGCAAGGTAGGGATCTTTAACGTGCGTGACAACACTCACACACGGGACCTCCATTTAACCTCTCATCCGAACGAGGGCGTAATTTTTGTGAAAAATGCTCACCTGCCATTTTTTAAGCAGTCGGCCGTGTCGGGATTTGAACCCGGGACCTTGGGATCCGTAGTCTTACGCTTACTACATTGATCCACGGCGACGCCTGAGAAGTACTACAGCTTGAAAATTAATAATCGATGAAGAAACACCTATTGGTTTGAGCGAGACGGCGACAGCGCCATGCAGGGCTGCAGAGCGCATGGAGCCTAAACCACTAAGGGTAAGGGAATGGGGAGTGGTACGAAAACCTAAACGTTTCACACTATTTTGCGAAATAAAAGAAGTCATGCGGCCCGAATCGAGTAAACCGCAAAATTTCTGGAAAGAACCAAAGCAATCAGCAATTTCCACTTGAACAGTGGAAAGTAGAACAACTGAAGTTTTAGCTAAAGAATTAAATAAAACGACATTCGAAGTTGACGGACCACTACAGCTAAACGAAGTCGATGATTCTTTAGAGGCAAGAAAAGCGGAAGACTTGCAGCGGTCTTGAATAGCGGAAGTAGTACGAGGTGATACCTTAGAGGCGGCGGTGTCCGGACTCAGGCGAGCTTGGTTGCTAACAGCGAAAGCGGGTTTACACGAAACGCGATTGAAGTGCAATAAGGAATGATGACGTTGATTGCATTGGCGGCATGAAAAAGATGTTGGTTTTTGCAAAGTTGTAGCGATCTTGTGCAGAAAGTTTGACGAAAAGATTACAGCGATAAAGGTTGTAATCTTGTTTGCAAAGAGGACATTTATTAACATTAGGCGTCGTCTGGACTAACATGGAAACGGCGGCGCGAAATTTAGACAGGTTGCTGGAATGAATAACTTTATTTAAATCAGTTTTATGATTTACCGACAAATTCGATAAAGATTTACACGTTTTTTCAGATAAGCAATTAACTCTTTATAAGATGGGATGGCGGTCGGATCTTGATGCAATTTAAAACTACGGGTAGTGTGTACATCAAGGCGATTGAAGATCATTTGTACAAGAATAAAATCCCATTGCTCTGTGGGCTAATCAAATTTCTCAAGCGCTTGTAAATTATCGATAAAAGTATCAACTAATGTTTGCAAACCGTCGGGATTATCAGAATTCAATTTGGAATATTTATCAGTATTGTTCCATAGGGCTGAGGTAATGTGGCGAATGTTACGATATTTTCGAGAAGTTTATTGTAGGCAAAAAAGTAATTGGCTTCTGTAAGGTCAAAGTTCTTAATAGTTAAGAGTGTCGGACCATTCAGTACTGATTGCAGATACGAAAATTTATCCACGTCCGACATATCGTTGTTAAGATGAACTAAGCTATCAAAGCGATCAATAAAGCTCTCAAACAAAGAACCTTCCCTATCAAACGAAGGGAGGGTCAGCGGTGGAAGTGAAACTTTCGACTTAAAAGTATATATGGGATTCGATACAGTAGCCCGGGACGATGAAGATTGGCTCGGAAACAGCTTGAAATAGAGCGCTTTTATTTGAAAAAAATTGTTATTGAAGCGTTTACGAATAGCGCCATCCGTTTCAAATTGTTCATCGGCGTCTACTATAAAATTATGGTGTGTAAAGAAATTTTCTCGAACCGTCTCGAAAGATTTGTATTTCCCTCGAAATAAATCAAAAAAAGTTGATTCAACGGTAAATTTCTGCGCGATTTCAAACATTTCCTTCAGTGAATTAATTGCAATATTACGTAGAAACAGCTAGATTTTAATTTTTCTGCCATTTTTTAAAAATTAAGTAAATACAAAAGGGCAGATGAAATGGAACCGAAATCTCGGTGATTAAATTAAAAGCAAATGCGGCGATAACAAATATGTTCAAATGCTGGTACCGAACCCGATAACAAGGAAGGTTCGTAAACAACTTGCAAAGCTTTGACAAGCGGTATGCTAACGTGAATCTAATTATCAATTAAAATTTGTTGTTTATTTAGATCCGGTGAAAAGTGAACGATATTTTTTGCGGTAATTTCGATAGCTACTGATGGTAGAGAAAAAGTGGACATGTATTCGAAAAATAAAATAAATGATAATAAACAAACAAATAATTACTTCAAACACTTACCTTGTATGCGAGCGTAGTGAAACACATTTATGTTCATGCAGCCGTTCAAACGGATAACGATAGTAAAAAACTCTGTTGAATGCGACCGTCAAGTACAGGTAACGAAAGTCGACATCTTCAGTATGGCGAAGCGTAGTAATTTTGCGGCCGTCTTCAACGGAAAGCGATATTGCTTCTTGTCTTCTCCGTGGCCGGTGATAAGAAAGTTCTTGCACATGCGAAAAGCATAGTTTATCGATATCGCGGCACTTTGTACAGGCGCGGTGTTTGAAGTAATACACGGTACATGTAATGACATTTTGATACACCGGACAGATGTAAATAATCAATAAATTCCAACTTCGAAAATAAATTAACCGAAAAATTATATAATATAAACAGAACATAAACTAAGCGGTAAATTATACAATTAAACGAAACACTTATAGTAATGTAATTTTTACGTCATCCATATTTTACGTTCGTCGTGTAGCTATCGTTTAAACCAAAAACATTTAAATTCTATTGTCCTACCTAAAAACATCTTTCAAGTTTGCACCTAAATAATATTTCTCTACTGTAAAGCAAAATTACCTAAATTGGACCACTTCCTAATTTGGACCAGTGGCTCAAAATATGATGGAATGGCGAAAGTGCTGCTATTCTGGTGTGAAATAGGGTAACTATATATAATACACCTTGAATGAGGGAGCATATTTGGTTTTTTTGTTTTCTAACGTTATATTTTGACCCTTTAACTTAAGTGACTGCTCATATATAGAAGTGCAATATTCTAATAACGCTTTGGTGTCCTAATAATAGTTATTTGTAAAACTAGTTTAAATATCTTTTATGAGATTCTTGATAATGTAAATAGTTTATAAAATGGTGTAGGTCCTTAAATTGGTCCAATCATAGTTGCCCTTGTCGAACTGGACGATTTAGGAACCTTTATATTTATTTTGATTTCATCTTGAAAAACTAATGGAAAAATATATTAATGCTACAAATTGATAATATATGTTTTTTATGTTTGTTAGGAAATATTCATTTATCAGTAATAAATATGAATTTGATGTCCATTTACTTAAAAAATTTATTTTCAGAAAATAATGCCTGGTAACAGAAGGTTTGGTTTGTGGACTAATGAAGTTCGTCAAGATACACTTGAAGTTAAGGAAGTAGCTTGTAGGTATTCTATAGCACAAACTACGCTAAAGCGTTACCTAAAACATACGAATAAGACCCTCTCGTTACTAAACCTTGCGGCAGACGTCCTGTTTCATTGAAGAGATGGAATGTTTGAAAAAGGCTATTTGGCTTAACAATAAAGTATGTTTAAAACTTGCGTTTGATGTCGTCACGGTGAATGGTGTTCAACAGTGTTTTAATGTTACAAAGGGTTCAGCAGGAAAAATGGTTTATAGATGTATGAGAAAAAATCCTAAAACAGCCAGACGCTACCCCATTTGCCACAATGAGAGGTTTTAGTAAGAATGTTACATGCCAAACTGGTCATGGATCATGTCTTAGGTTTAGAAATACCTTGTAGGTTAATTGCTGCGTATTTTTGAAATGACACGTTAACTTCCGCCGTTGCTGACAATCGAGTCGGCGTAGAAGGAATGCGGATGTGCGCCAGTGGAGGAAGCGACATTAAGCCACGAGACATGGTCTAAACCACAAGTATCCAAGTGCGTGGTAGTTTTTTAAGAAAAAGCTATGTGGTTTCCTTTTATCTCCACCCCTATCGTTCCACTACCTATTTCCTTTTAAACCCCTACGAGGTGCAATAGAAGCTACGTGACGCATAACAATTTGATGTTCAACACGGCATAATCACAACAACCCTTAACTACGCAGTTAAGGTTTGTCATTTTTAAAGTATCTATGCTTTCAGAGGCGAAATAAAACATTTCCTGTTACAGGGGCCATAACCGTCCAACCTAGTCGAGTTTTAGCTGCTATAGGATTATTGATAGTGCCTTCCCTAAATTAAAGGGGCATTCCTAGCTTTCAGTTGTACAGCCCAATTAGTATTTTTGAACAGACACTAGTATGTAACGGAATTGGTATTCATTTTATATAAGCATAGCTGGCTACTAAATCTTCAGGATTTACCGATTGGCTTGGAAGCTCCAATGTCTTTACAGTATGGGCGTTTGATATAAAAAACGTCGTGCTGGTGGCTTCCATACCACACATATCTAAGTTTACTTTTTCAGATTCTTCTTCTATTCTGTAGGGCCCACCATCTGTCCATTGAGGCACAAAGGATTTGCGATGCTTGTAGGCCCTAGACGTTTTGACGGTCTTTCTTTGATTAGTGTCATAGAAGAGTCGGCGTTCAGAAATGTTTAGGTTTATATAAAGTCGTTTTTCCTTTGATTGTCATAGGAACAATTCGAAATAGAATCGGTAATTTAGCAGTTTGATGTGTACTACAATTATGCTATTGCGTAAATGGTATCCCTGAGATGGTAGTTGACGAGGGTGTCGAGACTGACGATTTGACCTGCATCTATTAAGATTGTGGTTGCAAATCGTTATGTAACAAGTGATGGTGTTTTCATGCACATTCATTTTTACCACAAACGTCTTTTCTACGACACCAAAAGCTTCTATGCCTTTTTAGACAATACCGACACAGTTTATGCTCTCGAACAGCATTCCATCTTTGCTAGTGATTAAAGTCTACAAATTTTTTTTCAAACTGCCGCAGACGTACTGTACTAATCGGCAAATTTGACATTTGTACCTATTTTCTGCGGATATCATCGAAGGGCTTTTGTTATCGCTGAAATCTTCTAACACTTCTCCCTAGTATGTTATTGGCTTGACTATTCAGGTACTGTAATTTTCTATAATCTGGTATCCAACACTGCTAACTTGGCTACTGGTCTTTTGTAAATGCTTGCTGAAGTTTGCACGGTTGCGCTTCTAATTTGTTCATGATTACTGGTAGGCACATCTACACTTACATCTTTAGGCCAACAGTTTCAAGAATTTTTTTCATAACAATAATAACATCGTCTCGTAGCTACACCTTACTTCGTCTCTCAATTCATTTAGAACGTCTAATAAGCGTTGGTAAGTATTCTTGCATTCGCCGTCGCCAGAAACTGTCTGCATACTGTTGCGCTATGCGCCAGTTTTTTCTTAGAACCGTCTTGTCCTCTGTAAAGGCCGCTAACAATTTTATTCCATTGGAAGTTCCTTGAAGAAAGTGATTTATCGTCATTGATTCATCATTTTCGTCTTGCAGAGATATATGTATATGTTAATGGTCTGCAGTTTATTGTATGTTGAACTTTGAGTAAGAAACTCCTTAGTAGCTCATCAGTTGGATTTCTGATGGGAATTATTTTATAAAAAACCTTCTTGACCAAGTAGACAAGTCTTCCCCAGCTTCCACCCATGTGAGATGAAGGGTGAGAAATCAATTTCCACCGTGCATCGGTTTCTGTAAATTCACTAATGATTTGTTCTTAGTTCAGTTTTCGAAGAGCTTGTTTAAACTTCTCCTTTGTGTCAATGAAATTAGTCCCGTGATCGCTGTAAATTTCAGTGGGTTTCCCATGATGTGTTATAAAATTTTGCAGAACGAGAGTACAAGAATCAGCTGTTAAGGAACTAGCCACTTCAGTGTGTATCGCTTGCTTAGTTAAGCATGTTATAAGTGCATCCCATCTCCTTTCCGTTTTACTGCCGTATACAACCGTCATCGGGCCAAAATAATCAATCTCTGCAAACGTTAATGGTCTACAAAACGATGATTGTCGCGTTAAAGGTAGACCAGTCATCTATGGTTGTAAAGGTAAGACTATCATTCATACATTTTTGACAAATTGTTATTACTGATTTTAAAATTACAGTGACATAAGGAATTACAAATTTTTGTCTAAGTTAGTTTATGTCAGTTTCGTGATTCATGCGATGAAACTTATGATAGTAAAATTGTACAATAAGTTTAGTGATGTAACTCTTTTTCGGTAATAAAATTGGTCATTTTGTCCCATCAGTAGCATGTGGAGTAAGGTCGATCTTACCTTACATGCGATTTTTCAATGCTCCACCCAAAGGTACTACATTGGCAAGGAAGCGAGTTTTTTTTTTACCTGAAAAATTTGGAATTTTGCCGAACCCTTGCTGTCACAAGCAAGGTAGGGATCTTTAACGTGCGTGACAACACTCACATACGGGACCTCCATTTTACCTCTCATCCGAACGATGGTGTATATTTGTGAAAAATGCTCGCCTAACATTTTTCAAGCGGGATTCGAACCCGGAACCTTGGGCATAGTAGTCACACACATACCACTAAACCAGGTCGATCCTACCGCTGGCTCTCATTACCCCAAATTTGTCAATATATAGACAATGTTTGTAAATTGAACGAATTTTATTTGGAGCACAAGTAGAATTTTGTTCAAGAATATTGACCTCCGTAAGATACCATTCACGCTGTGCTTGCCGGTATATCATGTTTTTTGCCTTCAAGTAATGATATTTTTGCAGCAAATTGATACGTATCGTCGTTGGAGTAGGAATGGCATTTTTCAGATTTGAAACATATTTGTAAACGTAGGCCGTTGTCCAGATTAATTTTTTTCTACTGGAGAATCTGTACGGGTCGATTATAGGCAGATAACAAATTCTTTGGTGCACCAGATAAACTCTTACTTTTTCTTGTGTTTGACATGATATTGCCCTTGTTCTAATTGGCAACTCATCGTGTCTATTCCATAAGAATTCACGGCCCCTAAACTATTGACTTGTACTGGAAAAGTCTAGCGATTTTTGTCATTTTATACAATGGTCGGTAACACTCAACTTTGATGGGTTCCATCGCTAATCAGAGGTGTCTTTTAATTTCAGTATTTTACTGAACCTAAACGCAAGAAATGGTTTATGACAGCGGTGATCTGAATTTACTCAGCTTTGTACAGTCTTCGAGTCAGTCCAAAAGAATTTTCGTATGCCAGTCTGCTACATATTCCGCAATGCGTGCGCCTAACAATGCGGTTTCCAGCTCCAGTCTTAGAATTGACATAATTTTGAGAGGTGCCACTCTCGCTTTTTCAGCTGTCAAGTCACATCCATTATTGGTACCATCAGATATGTGAAAATAACATACAGCGACATAAGCATTTTTGCTTGCATCCACCAATGTGTGAGCTCTAATTCCTTATCTACTGGTGTTAGATTACTTATATAGCATCGCTTAACTTCAATCTTTTCTATATCTGGCAAATATTTAACCAGGTATTCCACTTGTCCAACGGTTGATCAGTGATATAGTCGTCACACTCAATTGAAGACCTCCAAATATCTTGGAATAAAATTTTTGCAATCATCCTTTCATATCGTTATACAAATACAACGCCGCATTAGTAAAGACCGAACAAGCGTCCTCTCCAGAATGTTCCATATATTTCTTAATTACTATTACAACATAATTTTCGCGTACAGCCAGCTTCTGTATACGTTTTAGAAAGTACATTTATTAATAATAAAATAAAATAAGCTTGTGCCTTTGCACTAATATTATTTATGAATAATTGTCGTTGTACTTTTTAAAATAATAATGCTACATAACTTATCTTCCAATTTCTATGTAACAGAATGAATTACAAGTCTTGAAATTACATGCTCGATGTCTAAGGAATGAATGACCCACTCACTAATTACTTCCGTCTTTAAATACTAAAACAAATTCAATACGTCATGTTTCGATTTGCTTCTATTATATTCTCGAAGTATTAGTCACGGAATGATGTAATAATTCACCGCAATTTCGCGTTTAATGAACTGTCAGTATAAAGTTATTGCGGTCGTAAAATTGTTCCATTTTTTCTTAATGCATTAAAAACCAATCGTTGCTATCTTTCTTTCACGACTTCTGAAATCTAATTAGAGCTATTAAACGCATTATCTGATCTATTTTATAGCCTTCCGGTAGTAGCGGTTCTTTGAATTGGAGCGTTTTTTCATACAAGATAATTAACTTGCACTGACGTATATGATTTATGACTTTTTCTAGGACTCCCAAAATCGTAGTTTGTTTAAGAAAATGCGGTATTTTTTAGAATAATTCTTTACACACTGACAATATGATTTCCTTTGCAATTTGTAAAATTGGTATTTTTAACGAAGATGAATATGCAATTTACATTTAAGACAAGTACAGATTGAAATTTATTTAATATTTTAAAGGTGCACGAAAATCTAAAACTTGTTTTAAAAGGTATTTTTCTCACCAGAATAAATATTTACACACGGATTTGATCAATAAATAATACTTTTAAAATTGGACTTCGTTCTTATGCTTTATAAATGCAATAAGACTTGTTTTACGGTAATTGAAACGTGTTCTAAAGAATATCTACACGCAGATTTTGAAGTTGGGATTCTTCATTTTTAAACGGATGTGTCATTAAAGCGTGATCACATCATTTCCCCCCAAATTAAAATATAAAACTCGAAATAAATCCTGCTGAGTTTACGTTGAGCACCATATTTCTGCATGGATGAGTAAATTTCCTAATTTTTATTTCTAACTACATACTGTATACAACTATTTCTAGAAGACTTATAATACACACGCATGATCTTTTTCTTCCAGTGGTCTTTTTGTTCCATCACATGTTTTCAAAAACATGCCCCAACTCTATTTTTTTATAACCTGAATTCTTAAATTGTCCTCCACTACTTCTTATTCCATTCTATTTACACACGGTCTTATCAATTTCAAAAAAATATTTTCTCATACATAAAATGCTCTGAAAAACTCTCCTATGGAATATAACTGTCATAAAAAATGTGGCCTAGAATTTTCTGAAGTTGGCCTACAATCTCCCTATCTGTACTACTAACATCAGTATGTCCATAGACAAACCAAAAAAAGGGACTTTTTCAATTTATAAATACACCCATCAACCGAAAGCTCGATAACTTCTCTTCAAAAATGAATTCTTTAAATCAACCTTAGAAAAAAACATTATTACCAAACCTTGTAAAAATACTATCAACCGAAGTTGGAAAATTAAACTTTCTATTACAACGTTAATTTATACCTTTCATATTTGAATTTAATTTCTCATGAACATTGCTTCTTTTTATAACAATTACATGATTTACAAAATTCACAAATACCCTCAAATTTTCTTTCTTCATTAAAATTTTTATTACCATCAATCAATTCATTTTTAATCTAATTATCCTCAAGTTTTTCCTTCTTAACTTCGTAACTTGTAGAAATATTCAAATTTTTATTCTAAAACTCTTCATTTTCAAAATGTTCAAACCACGCTGACACTTTACTTCATCTTGTACCTTACCAGTATTCTCAATACATTATAACTCTTCTTCACTTATTTCTTCCTATACCTCCTTTACATGCTCTTCTATTTCATTAACTTCTTCTTCAACTTCACTTACTTCTTTATCTCCTTTATCAACTTCTTCATATACTTCACATAATTTCAAAACTCGACTTCAATATCCACCTCATCATCCCATTTAAAAATATTCTTCACCACATATAAGTTTCTTGTTCTTGGCATCTATTACCATCTTTAACTTATAAATCAGATCCATTCCAAAAATCGCCTCTATCCTTAATCCAGGTACAATCATGAATTCTATTTAAAGTTTAACGTATTGAGAACTGGCGAGTCTGAAATTATTTCAAGGCACTAGCAGTCAAAGGTTAGAGTAACTTTTAAGATTTGCTATTTTTTATAAGAAACTTGATGAAAATATTAAAAGCCGCAATTAGTATTTAATAGCTCTATTGTGAGAAGAAATAACGTTTATGCTTAATTAATTTAAAATCTCAAGATTTCGCTTAGGAAAGGTTGTATAGAAAAGATATTTTACACGTATCATTGATAAAATGTAAAATATTTAAAAGATTAAGAACGGTTGTGGCAGTATACTCTGACGATGGAGGTGCAACGTAAGTTGTTGAATAGTCTTTTAATGCTCTGTTACGTTCATTTTCGGCAATATTGGTTATTTTATTTACAACAATTTTCAACTCAAATCCTTTGCTAATTAATTATCCGTTTATCTAAATTCCATGTCCACGGTTAAATAAAAGCGTCGATTCATAATTAAAAAGAAATACGCTGGCTAATAATTTTCAACTAAAATCCACTTTGCTTCTAAAACGAAACTTTATTCGATAAATTAAATATCCTGTATATTTTACTTGGTAAATACTTCCGCTAATTAAGAATAAATTCTACTTCTCAGAATTCCCTAACGTAAAGTTAACGCTATACTCAGATAGTCGATAACGTGTCCCAAGTATCCGATAATTGCTTCTTATGCGTTTTCCGTCGGAAGAATTCCGCGAATCAAAGCTGCGTATTATCTAAATATAAACTGTTTTTCCAGGTTAATTCTGAATAGATATATTACTTTGAACTCTGGTCATGGGTTGAACGAAATTGATTTTTTTTGCTTTCCAATCTACACAACGGAGACACGTGTAGAAATGTTTGGTTGTTTCCGTTTTTCGTTATGAAAATTTCGCGCACGCAATACGGCGTGCTTCTTCCGGTGGCCTTAAAGTTACGATGAATGGTCGTACCTTGCTGTAACGGGAGGCCAAGTGCGTTTTTTCTGGGTGTAGGCCCACATACTCGATGCCATGGACCAGCTAGTGACTCAACCCCGACGTCAGCAACTTCAAGGGTGAGTGTTTTCTTTCTCCATCATTTACGATTGCGACTATATCGGTTGGTATTTTCGGTTTAAGCTCATGCATTCCTAAATTTAATATGTTTAGACGACAATTAGTGAATTAGTTTGAGATGTATCGACACTATATGAATGCATTACTATTTGCCTTAAATAACTAAGAGTGAAAATGATTTGAAGGCTTGCTGGCACGTTTGAAAATGTTGTTGCCATTAGATGTATATACTTAGTTTTAGATTTACCATGCTGATTTAGAGGTGTTGGTTTTAAAGGGGTAATTTCGCTTAATTTCTTTTTTTTTGTTAAAACTCAATCTAGCTCACATTTATAAAAAAAAAGATTTGCTCTTTTGGTTGATATTTTTTTAAAGATTTAGTGTGTAATTATTTATTGCGTGTACATATTGTATTTAATTATAGGTTTCTTTTGTTGATATGTTGTGTTTTGAGTATGGATGAGTGTGTGTAATTTTCTTTCTTTATTTCAGGCCTCCCTTAATTTTTGTTGTAGGTATAATACCCCGCCCACTCGCCGATTGAGCCCGGTCCATGTCTTTTTTTGTTTTTTTTTTCTAGGCTATGCCAATGCACGTAGCATAAATTTCTGACGCCCTGACGTGGGGCCGCGATTTTGTTTAGTTAACTTCTTCTGCGATTTGGTTTTCATTAATTTTCTTGTGCTGCGATTTTGTTTAATGTAACTTTGGCTCCGATCTTATGTTAGTTAGTTTTGGCTCCGAGTTTGTTTTAGTCAATTTTTGCTCTGATTTTTTTGTTTATTATTGTTAGTGTCTAAGTTCCTACATGACCTGCATTTTCTCGGCCTGATATTACTTACGTTTCGTCCCTTACGCTTAATATTATTGATGGGTTAATTACAGATTATTGGACTTAAGTTTTCGCCAATAATCCTAGTCCATTGAAAACGTTGGCGCCCAAGATTTTTCTGTTTCTTCCTTCCCTCTCTGTATATTTTTCCTTTATTCTACAGCCCTATTCTAATTTCTATTTTGTTGTTTCGCTCCTATTAGTGTTCCCGAAGCTTATCCGTCGGATATGTTTTAAATTGTTCTGTATTTGCAACAATTTTTTTTTCTTTTGAGCTTTTATCGAGTTACGGATAGACTTTATTTAGTTACTCTCTACCAATTTCTTTCTTGTTCGTATTCAAAATTACTTCTTTTCGACTTCCCACCGAGGCCTCCCAGTGTGGGAGTGGAATTTGAAATTTTCTGGTAATCCAAACACTTTTACCGTACATGATTTTTTGGAACGAGTCAAAAACTCCGACGAGCTCACCATGTATCCGAATTGCAGTTATTTGAGTCTGCAGTGGATTTGTTTGAGTCGAGAGCGTTACTTCGGTATCGTGGTTTTGGGTATAGGTTTTCTCACTAGAAGTCGTTGTCTAATTTACTGACTCAACATTTTGAACCACCGAATTTTACTTATAAATTTGCTACTGCTGAGGAAAATACTTTTGCTTCACATGACCGAGTTGTTAAAATTTCTCCGACACCTACGAATAGATCCGATACTTCTTCCGTACGTTCTACTGTTCTTCCTCTTTGTTCCTATTTCTACTCGTCAGGTCGTAAGCTTTAATTGCGAAAAACCTGGCCATGTTTCGACACATTGTACTCGTTCTCAAGTACCCCATTGTTATGGTTGCGGATATAAGGGAGTTTCTCGTCGCAACTGTCCGAACTGTCATCCTACTACCAATCGTTCTTCAAATAATTCTTCAAATTCTGCCCTCACCTCTAGCTGCCTAATTTCTTCTGCTTCTCACTCTACGTTCTCTTCTGTCCCGCATCCAGGTCACCCTGCTCCTCCTAGCAAAACACACCCTTCTTTGGCAAATATAACTTTGAACAAAAATTTTTCCGTCTCTAGTTATACATCTTTTTCTACCCCTCCTTCTGCTTGCCCTACTTATTCACTCGCACCCCAAGCTGTGCCTCCACCACCCTTACAACCCATGCTTCGCATTGGTGACTTGCAGCTAGCCTCTCAAAAGTTTGTGCTCGCTTTCCTAAACGATTCTACCAAAGAATTTTCTGTCGTGTCTGCAAGCACAAAAGTCGCTGAAATGACCACAACTTCTAATTCAGTCTGCGAAGGTCCTGTTGAAGTCGACAAACCTGTATCTTTAACGCCTCTTCCCGTTTTTGTCAAAATTTTACCTGTTTCTGCTTTCTTAAATGCGTCGACTCAAGAAATTCCTGTTTTGCCGGCAATCACAGACGTAGCTGACGTGAAGATAATTTCTAATACGGATAGAGAAGGTCCTGTTGATGTTAGGGAACCCGTAGCTGTGATGCCTGTTGCTGTTGTCGTTAAACCTTTACTTGATCCTGTTTCGTTACCTACTCTTACTCATTTTTCTTATGCTGACAAAATGCTACTTACTTCTGTTCTTTTAACTAAGGTTGGTGCACCCTAGCTGATGTTCTGTTAACTAATGCTGACGAACTTCTACATGATTCTGCTCCTTTTCCTAAGGTGGATACTTCCACAGACAATGCTGTTTTCTTTCCTAACTGTGATACTTCTAGTCCTGCACATAACGTCAATTAAATTTTATCTGCTTCTGTCCCTTTCTCTAATGTAACTGAAGTGTGTTCCGCTTGTGTTTCTTTTCGTCAGGTTGGTTCTCGTACAGCCAATACTTTTTCTTATTCCACCGTTGATATTCTGGCAACCCATGATGTTTCCTTTTCTGCCGTTGACCTTCTTACCACCCATCCTAACAATAAACAACGTCCTTCTATGACGCATTTTGAGTTTTCTAAACTGCCCTTGCCACCCCTTCAACCTAGTGCTATAGCTACTACACCCCCTGCTATTCTTATTTGGCAAAAAACTGCCCAAAAAAGGCAGACTTTATTCTATGCTCCTTCTGAACATGAGCATATAGGTCGGCGAAACCCTAATGTCATTGATCTGGTATCGTTTTCCTTCTGGCGGCGTAAACGTGTTAAGCCCAATATCTAGTCCTCGTGCCCCAGATTATTATGACGACTTTGCTCTCCTTCGGACATGACATTACGATTTCGGTTTACTTTCCGGTTTTGCTGGGTTTTCTTGCTTTTTCTTTCACTCCGTGTGGGTCCGAGAATAGAGTAGTCCCACGGCACGACCTGCCTGTCGTAAGAGGCGACTACAGCGGTCCAACACATAGACACTTCGTACACACATACATACACTCCATAAATGCACGTACTTCATACATCCCCACACATCTGTTTGGTTCTCCTTTCTTTTGTTCTTTTTTGTTTTTCTTTCGCCCTTGTGGGTCCGGGAATAGAATAACCCCTTCGTATGACCTGCCTGTCGTAAGAGGCGACTACAGCGGTCCAACACATGCACACACGCACACTGTATACACGCACAATACATACACACACACATACACACACTTCTTACACACCCACATACACACACACGCATGCACACGCACACACCTACTCATACATAAGTACACTGGGATTCTGTTTTTTTCTTTTCTACAATTCTTAGTTTTTTTGGAGTTTTTCCATTTTTTTTCCTTTTCTTCGTTCTTTCCATTCCACATTTTTCTCTTTTTTCCTTTCGCTGATCTTCCTTGCTGTCGGTCCCTATACCGCTCCTGGGGTAGGTGCTTTCTAGTTCGTCTTTCTTCCTTCGGAAACTACAACTTAGTTGACTTAAGAACTAGTTAGCCTTCCTTTTCTTCGGTTCTTCGATTTTTACTAGCACAGTTGAGAGTACATTGTTCCTTTTCCCAGGGTTCCTCCTCTCTTCCTCTCGTTCTTCCTTGTTCTTTTGTTTGCTTGAGGCTTGACCTTTGGGTCCTCTTCTGGCTGGTACTGTTAGGTTTTTTCCTCGTTTCTTTACTTCTGTTGAGGTTGAAGACTGTACTGTTTCTTCACAAGAAATGTCGGTCCTCCGACGACTTTTTCAGTGTCCAGGCCGTTCCATCTTAGTCCTCCTAGATTGTGTATTACCCGTCTTTCCTTCCTTCTTTTCTTTTTTCCCTTTCTTTCTCTTTCGTCTATTCTTGGAACTTCGAGTCAGATAAAAGTTGTTTTGTGTGTTTTGTTGGGTGGTTCCTTTTTTTTGGTTTCTTTATTCTGGTAACGAATTTTCTTTTAGTCCGCAAGCGAATTTTTTTTCTTTTTCTCTTTGGGTTTTTTTGTTGGTCCTGCCCACTCGCATTATTTTGCTTCCCTACCCCGATCTTTAAATTTTGCTGGGGGAAGGGGAGGGAGGAGGTGGTGGTGGTGGGGTTTTGTTACGTTCATTTCTTTATTTCAGGCCTTCCTTAATTTTGTTGTAGGTATAATACCACGCTCACTCGCCGATCGAACCCGGTCCATTTCTTTTTTTTGGCTTTTTTTCTAGGTTACGTCAACGCACGTAGCAGCTCTACTAACTGAAATAGTCGAGGGAGTGGATTCTTCAATTTATCTTTGACATTTTGCGTCTGTTGTGTTGAGAAACAGGAGATATAATTTCAGCTTCAACAAATTCACCCCATATTTTAATGTCTAAAAGTAGAAATATGCCAAACTTCGGCCATTGACTAATTTAACAATCTAGACCCATTTAACCACATATTTACAATAACGCCTTGGTTTAATTCATGTAAAGAGAGGAGCAGCTTTAATACCAAACCATTATTGTACTATTACGAGCGCCATAATTATGCATTCCTCGTTTTATCAGGCACTTGTACTACACAAATGCCATAAACTAAACCTCAACGTTTGCCAAGAACTGCAGCATTATACAAGCTGCATTCATTAAATTATGAGGCCGAGTATCTGATGAATACTCCCAACACGTTCATCTTTTGGATAAATAAATGTACAACGTATGTTTTATAGATCATATATAATTAGTCGGAATTCGTAGTCAGAATTTACTAGATGGGTTGCATAGATATGTAAATTTTATTTTAGAAGAGTATAATGAGACTCATTAAAAAACCGTCACGTTTCTCTACTTCAACTTATGAGGCTGGTGGTTCAACATCTTGTAGTCACAAAAAATGCTGGCACTAAAATATAATTGAACTACAGAAAAGTTCATTATTTTTTATGTGCTATTTCAGCTTAGAACATATGTTGGCACAGCAGGACCAACGGAGCACGTCCTTACCATCCAATTACTTACCCATCGTTGGCCAGTCTTGAATGTGGGTTGCAAAATGGAAAAATTACATAAGGAATGATTATGGACGTGTAGCACTAAATTGTACACAGTAAGTAGTAATAGGAACGTTACAGAGATTTTTATTTTCTACTCCGCTCTTAAAATGCTTGAAACTCAATTTAGAAATTGCAGCACTTAAACTTACTTAAACAAATTCCCCACATTTCCTGTCTTTGTAATAACTTAATCATGTCAATTGAAGGTTCTGTTTTAACCTAATTTATATTGAACGATGGAAGTAAAGCTTATAGCAATCGCAATTTGAGAAGCAAGCAATGCTCCCTGAAGCGAGTTCTTTTCATATAAAATCTATTCATCCACAATAGGCGATCGCGACTGACTTTTCTTTTGGACTTAATTTAGTTCAACAGATTAAAATTTTGGCTAACGTATAAATTTTAAACAGTCAATTTAGTAACAATGAAATAATTACTATTTGCGTAGGCATCATCATTAGCCTCATTCGGTGATGACATAAAACTGAATACCAATCACTTTGGTGTATGCATGTAGCTAAAGTTGGGCTTAAATGGACCTAGCGCACCTTCAAATTTATTGATCCACCAGAGTGCTTATCCTTGAAACAGAAATTATCGATTTAGGTCACCTGCATGTTCAAAAACAAAGCAGACAATTATTAGAATAGAATATAGCGGTTATGATAATTACGTAAAATTTGGCGATCAAATTTTTATTACTACGTTATCTAATTCAGGATTTAAAAATAAATACTGCAACGCCGAGTCGGTTAACCTTTGACCATAATAATACAGCAGAACGCAAACAAGGCATCTGTATAAAAAGGATAATTAATAGCCACCCTACAACGTGACATTCCGATGCACTTGATCGACAGGTTACAAGAGTTTGCATTTAAAAGCTTTATTAACCTTACAATAAAAAATCTCTAAATGTCATTCATATATTTCTGGTGATCTAGAATAATCGAATAAGGAATAAATTGCCGTTAATGCGTTTTGAAGTTCGGTTCTAATTTAAATCTTTGATTATAATATTACGTTTTATGAAGCCGTGCAATAAATTAGTGGTGAATACTGTTAATATAAATTGCCCTATGTGATATAAATTAATCATAATACTCCGATAGATAAATAAGAAGGTAGCATTGTAGTTTTGAGAAGTTAGTATTTGTACTGTTAGCGACTGGCAGGAAATAAATTATCGATAGTGATTAAGAATTTCATTGTAGCTACGAATTGTTGAAAAAGCGCATGTAATCAGTTGATAACAAAGAACTATTGTTTCCGTAAAAGAGTTTTCGTTACATTGGTGACAAGTGGTGGGATTGTAGTAAAATAAATACACTTGTACTTGCATGTCAGTAGCTCGTAGTCAACAACATAAAATAGACGGCAAATTTTTTTCCTTTTTGAAGGATTTCAAGTCAGGCGTACGAAAACCAGATCAGAATGCAAAAGCGTTTGGGCAAAACTAATAGAAAATTACACCCAATTAATAAAGGAATTTATAGAGGAAAATACAAAAACTGCGAAAAAGCTGGAAGCTAAATTTTCCGGCGGTGTATAGAAATTAAAAACGTAGTTGGTTGGCAACTCCAAAAAACTGGAAGAAAAGTTGTTAAAGATCTCGCAAAAACGAAAGAAGAGGTTTTGAGAACAAAAGAATGAATTCATTCCCTAGCACTAAATGCGCCCGAGCACTAATTTCCGCTGATACACCAGCACGCCTCAGAATTTAAGAATGTTGGGAAATGCAAACCGACGTCAAGCAATTCGAGTCTGCGGCGAGAGCTAACGACAGGAAATGGTGAAAGGGCAACTGCCTAGATTGTAGAATTACGATGTGAAGTTTTAAATATTCTGCAAATCCAATCAGACCATTACCAAAGAAGCTACGGGGCATTAAGATATACGCGCAAAATGAGGTACGGAGACTCTCATTTGCAAAAAATGTACTACGCTCAAGTGAAGAACCGTTACCAATAAGCCAACGAAAATTTCCAGGAGTTTGAAGTAGATATTTTTCGCTTGGTGAGACTAGCGTACACAACAGCACGGGATAGATTCCTAGAACAGCTGGTAGTACAAACTTTTCTTGGCCAGATACGCGACGGGGGGATCCGGCAAACACTACGACTGGCTCGACCAACCACCCAAGATGATGTGTTAGTTCATGCTTTAGAGTAAAGTAAGTTTTCCATCGTGGTAGTGGTAAAGTAAAATGCTCCGAAGAAGAGTAGGGCCGAGATAGAGGAGGTGGTTCGATGGATACATTGTGAGCATCAACCAAAGAAAAAGGGATCCAGAGAAGCCCAAAAACTAAACTAAAAGGAGTCAACGGGGGGGGGGGGCAAAAGTGGACCTGCACGGATCCTGCTCTAGAGACCATCATTTGCATCGCACGGTTTAAGCATACGGATAACATTTACGTATATAGACAAATTTAATAATAAGACCACAAAGTTCTTAGCTAACACCGAAGCCATTAAGGCAATCGCGACGGTGCGCCTTTAAACCGTGCCGGATGAGGAAATTCAAACACACGGAATGCTAGATAAGAAAACTGGAGTTGGCAGATATATATGTGACCAACAAGTGATAGTAGCGAACATCACCGTTATTGTGGGAATGGACATCTTGCAAAAATTTGGATTCCATGTAGATATAAAAGAGGATGTTTGCAGATGACGTGTTTGTGCGAGTTTGGCCAACGGATAACATTGCCATATCTGAAAAGTCAAAAAGTTGGATGATAGGACGCTTAGATTGTGCTCTCCGAGAGAACTGACACCGAGGCCATTAAGACAATCGCTAATCCGGACGTAGTGCGCGATCGTGGTGAAGTATCACTCGCGACGATGCGTCTTCGAACCGTGCCTGATGACGAAATTCAAACACACGGAATGCTAGATGAGACAACGAGTTAGCAGCAATATATTTGACTATATTTGACGTAATTCGTGCGTAACACAAAGAAAAATCAAGGAAGTGACCGGGCTCAATCGGAGAGTAGGGGGGGTCGTAGAAAGCAGACTGACATATAATGTATTCGGCGGTACGGAGTTAGTGACAATACCTGCAAGAAAATTAGTTAAGCTAACCTGAAAAAAAAAAAGAATAAGCATATCAGTAATGAAAAGTCTAAGTTATTCAGTACTTTGTAGAATGAAAAAAAAAGAAACTGTTTAGATAAACTATATAATATAACAACGGTAAAAGCAATACAAAAAAAATGTTTAGTACAAAGTGAGGTAATATTGGGGAGTAGCAGAAACGTTTCCTCACACACCAATTAAACATAAATCAGATAAAATGTTGACAAAAGATAAATAGATAAGACACAATTGGTATGAGTAATTCAGTAGTATTAAACTTTCTTTCTTTTTTTTATTTTTTTTCCTTATGTTTTAAAATATCATGCAAGTCTTTTGTAAAAGGTATCAGAACGACAAAGATATTGCAAAACAACGGATAGATATTTAAAGTCATATCAAGTAGGAAATAGTTCAACTTACATAAAGTCCTTCAGTAACGCCTCCTTGCATTTGAAGCGTGGGATTCACGAGGTCCTGCACTAGCGAAGCACTTCACCCTTTACTGGGAGGGTGTTGATGGAACTTATCACACGTTACCCTAATCACACCTACGTATTTCACTGGTGTTAGTAACAGACATTTTCAGGCTGATGGAACTATGTAGCATTGATAAATTTCTTGTTAATTCTAGTTCTTGAGACAATAATTTCGAAATATTTTGTAACACAAATCAAAAGAAAATGGTAATAAATTTTAGAATCACGGGCCCTCAAGGCACGATGTAATGCATTAAACTAACAGTAACGTGAGGTGTTCTATTTGCTACCTATGGTAACAAAGAAAAATCTAATGCTTTTGAATAACGAAATGTGCGCAAACAATGATCTATTTTAGATTCTTTGGGGTTAGAAAATTCAGAAACTACAGTATCCACTGTATTTGGATAATCCAAAGTATGCACTACTCTGATAAAAAAAGGACCACACACAGTTCAAATATAAAAAGACAACTCCACAAAAACACAATTAGTAAAGCAACGCGTATCACTAGAATAATGTTCCGTAAAACATACGACAAGTTCTACTACTGTTATTTCCAACAGAAAAGCAACAAAAACAATTAGTAAAGCTACGCGTATCACTAAAACCGTCCGTCGATTTTCCGTAAACAAGCACGTGCGGTCGAGTAAAACACTTTCGCCTATAAAGCATCTTTCCTTCAATCGCCATCCTCAGAACTACACTGCTCTACAGTTAAAAACAACTTTTACTTCACAAGAAAAACAACTAAAAGCACAATTAGTAAAGCAACAAGGAAACAGTATTTTTAACGTAAAATCAACATATAGGAACGAAGAACAAACTACCACACTGCACTCTAATCTCTTCATATAAAACTCGTTGCTATTCCAACACCTTATCGTAAATTATCTAGACTTGTATTAACATCAGGAACATTTTAGAACGTGAATGCCGCAATCATATATAATAACTAATTACGAGCTGTTTATCCTTTCCGATAAGTTGGAAAGCAATCTACGAATAATCCAATTTACAATTTATTCCTTGCAATTTATTTAGTAATGAAAATCAATCTTCAAATTATCTACTTTAATTAATACACACGAGTTAAATTGCATACAAATCTGAATTATTCTGAAGTATTTCCTTTATACAAACAGCGATCCCAAAGAAACGATGTATTTTTAAGTACGCTAACAGAAAGGGAGCGTAAAAATGTTAAACTATAAAAAATGCCCGTTACAAATTCCCCCTAGCAAAATAAAGACGTCGGGGTGAAAGAAAAAAGAAAAAAGAAAAGGAAAAAAAACGACAGACAAGGAACCAAACAAAAAAAAACATTTTTATCCGGTCCGAAGGACCAACACCAGTATAAGAAAAAGAACATTTTTTTTTTCAAAAGAAGACAAATTCATCTATCGTAAATAACAACGACAGAATAGGTAAAGAAAGTATTAAGTAAACACCCAATGAGGATTAAAGGTTATAGCTACTTTTCAAAATCGTCAAAAGACGGATGTCCCCCAAAAGGGACATTTCTGTTTTCCACCTCAAAGAAAAGTTTGGGTTCCCGCGGAGAAACCAAGAGAAAAGAAAAAAACGAGGAAGAAAACTCGTAGCAAAACTGTCACCCTCAAGTGTGCAGCAAAGAAAGAACCAAGACAAAGCAAAGGACAAAGGCAAGCTAGTACACCATCTAGAATACTTCCAACTGAGGTAACACAGATTCGTATCAAACGATTACTCAAGCAGAGTATGGCTAACAGACCTACAGAAGCGACCAAGTCGAAATTCCTAAAGGAAAAGAAAGTAGATCTGAAGCCTACCTCAGGGAATGGATGTAGAAAGCGACTATAATAGTCAAATAGTGAACAAATGGTAGGACTAGCCAGAAGAAAAAGTCACGGGATGAGCTAGCTACAAAAATATGAATAGGAATACGAAAAACTATACCAATCTAATCAGAACCAACACACGAAAAAAAAAATTCCGGCTCGAAGGACCAAAATGTCAGACAAAACTAAGAGTAAAGAAATCCACAGGGAAAGATAGGTAAATAGTAGCAATCGAAGAGGACCAAGGTGTAACGGCATAAACGCTGCCAAATTCGTCAAAGGACGGATGTCTCTTTAGAAAAGAAACAGCACAGTTTCCAACCTCAAGAAATTGATTTCTCGCGCGCAGAAACCAAAAGAAAAGAAAAGTAGCGAGGAAGGAAACCCACAGCAATAGCCAACATAAGACACAAGTGTCAAGCCTCAAGTAAGCTAGGGAACGACAAACAGAAAACTGGGAAAAGTAACGAAAGGCTTCAACTGTGGTACCAAGAAGGGAAAAAAAAAGTCGTATAATACAACCAGATAAGAAAAGTAATTTGCTAATAGACCCAAAAGTCGACTAAGTCGTGATCCCTAAATGACAGAAAGTAGGCCTAAAGAGCAACTACCACAGGAGCAGATAGAACGAGTGATCGAAGTCAGTACACCAACTAACCGCAAAGAAAACCAGTCAGGAAAAAAAATGGACAGGAATGTGGAATGAAAGAAAACACGGAAAGAGTAGAAGAAAAAAATAAAAGTCATCACACAATACTACGAAATATGTCAAATATCACAGATAAAGCTAATGAGTTGAAGGAATCGTATAACGTAGGGAGACGAATGGATTACGGACGAAATTTGCGGCGCTTGTGTCGCCAAAAGGACAACAGATCTAGATCGGGGACATTAGGATTATATTTAAGTGAGGTAGCGAAAGTGACGTGAAGAAAAGAAAGAAAAAGGTGGTGTGAAGAAAACTTGGGCGCCAGTGTTTTCCAGAACCAAATTTTCAGCGAAAACACAACTCTGATAATTGACAAAACAAAAAAAAAATTAAAATCAAAGAATTTCAATATAGGGAAGATAAAAAATTCAAAAATACACCAGAAAAAATTAATGCCAAAAAATATCAAGGTCATAAGAAAAAATTTAAAAAAAATCAGGAGCAAATCAAAAAAAATGGAGGCCAAATCAAAAAAACAGGCCAATAAAAAAAATCGAGCCCCACGTTGGGCGCCAAATTTGTTACGTTTTTTTATTTCGTGGCAATCACGTTGGGCGCCAAAAATGTTACGTTACGTAATTTGTGCGTAACACAAAGAAAAATCAAGGAAGTGACCGGGCTCAATCGGAGAGTAGGGGGGGTCGTAGAAAGCAGTCTGACATATAATGTATGCGGCGGTACGGAGTTAGTGACAATACCTGCAAGAAAATAGTTAAGCTAACCTGAAAAAAAAAGAATAAGCATAGCAGCAATGAAAAGTCTAAGTTATTCAGTACTTTGTAAAATGAAAAAAAAAGAAACTGTTTAGATAAACTATATAATATAACAACGGTAAAAGCAATACAAAAAAAAAGTTTAGTACAAAGTGAGGTAATATTGGGGAGTAGCAGAAACGTTTCCTCACACACCAATTAAACATAAATCAGATAAAATGTTGACAAAAGATAAATAGATAAGACACAATTGGTATGAGTAATTCAGTAGTATTGAACTTTCTTTCTTTCTTTCTTTTTTTTTTCTTATGTTTTAAAATATCATGCAAGTCTTTTGTAAAAGGTATCAGAACGACAAAGATATTGCAAAACAAAGGAATAGATATTTAAAGTCATATCAAGTAGGAAATAGTTCAACTTTCATAAAGTCCTTCAGTAACGCCTCCCTGCATTTAAAGCGTGGGATTCACGAGGTCCTGCACTAGCGAAGCACTTCACCCTTTACTGGGAGGGTGTTGATGGAACTTATCACACGTTACCCTAATCACACCTACGTATTTCACTGGTGTTAGTAACAGACATTTTCAGGCTGATGGAACTATGTAGCATTGATAAATTTCTTGTTAATTCTAGTTCTTGAGACAATAATTTCGAAATATTTTGTAACACAAATCAAAAGAAAATGGTAATAAAAATTTAGAATCACGGTCCCTCAAGGCACGATGTAATGCATTAAACTAACAGTAACGTGAGGTGTTTTATTTGCTACCTATGGTAACAAAGAAAAATCTAATGCTTTTGAATAACGAAATGTGCGCAAACAATAATCTATTTTAGATTCTTTGGGGTTAGAAAATTCAGAAACTACAGTATCCACTGTATTTGGATAATCCAAAGTATGCACTACTCTGATAAAAAAAGGACCACACACAGTTCAAATATAAAAAGACAACTCCACAAAAACACAATTAGTAAAGCAACGCGTATCACTAGAATAATGTTCCGTAAAACACACGACAAGTTCTACTACTGTTATTTCCAACAGAAAAGCAACAAAAACAATTAGTAAAGCTACGCGTATCACTAAAACCGTCCGTCGACTTTCCGTAAACAAGCACGTGCGGTCGAGTAAAACACGTTCGCCTATAAAGCATCTTTCCTTCAATCGCCATCCTCAGAACTACACTGCTCTACAGTTAAAAACAACTTTTACTTCACAAGAAAAACAACTAAAAACACAATTAGTAAAGCAACAAGGAAACAGTATTTTTAACGTAATATTAACATATAGGAACGAAGAACAAACTACAACACTGCACTCGAATCTCTTCATATCAAACTCGTTGCTATTCCAACACCTTATCGTAAATTATCTAGACTTGTATTAACATCAGGAACATTTTAGAACGTGAATGCCGCAATCATATATAATAACTAATTACGAGCTGTTTATCCTTTCCGATAAGTTGGAAAGCAATCTACGAATAATCCAATTTACAATTTATTCCTTGCAATTTATTTAGTAATGAAAATCAATCTTCAAATTATCTACTTTAATTAATACACACGAGTTAAATTGCATACAAATCTGAATTATTCTGAAGTATTTCCTTTATACAAACAGCGATCCCAAAGAAACGATGTATTTTTAAGTACGCTAACAGAAAGGGAGCGTAAAAATGTTAAACTATAAAAAATGCCCGTTACATAGTAGTAGCGAACATCGCCGTTATTTTGAGAATGAACATCTTAAAAAAATATGGATTCCATGTAGATATAAAAGAGGATGTTTGAAGAGTAGGGAACGAGGAAGTGTCGTTTTGCAGACGACTATTTGTGCGAGTTTGTCCAACGAACGACATTGCCATATCTGAAAGGTCAAAAAGTTGGATGACAGGACGCTTAGATTGTGCTCTCCGAGAGGACTTTGTGCACACTATTGAACCGATTAGTGACGAATCCGCCGGAAAAGGCATGCTAGTTGGAAAGGGTTTGACCAAAGTGATGGATAGTGTATCTGTTAGAATCTAAAATGCCAATAAATAAGATATCGCGTTAAAAAGAAAGCAACGGTTGGATAGTGTTCTTCGGTCGCTCATGTAGCGGCATGTGTCCACCAAAGAGTGCTCTGCGAAGTTATTGGACCAGTTGACGAGATCGTGCCATCTTGAAATGCCATCTCGTGCCATCACGAGATCTTGAATAACAAGTGGCATAACTTAAAAAGTTGATCCGACGGTACATGGACGTATTCGCGGTAGGCGGCTGTCGATTAGGAACGACCTCCATAGACAAGCATAGAACCTATACAGGATATGCCCGCGCTATAAAACTGTAGCCGCGAAGAAACCCTTGGCCAACGCGAGAATACTGAAAAAATAATGGGAGATATGGGGAAGCAAGGAATGAGTGAGTATTCTGATAGCCCTTGGGCATTGCTTTTTGTGCGTGTAAAGAAGAAGCACGGGTTGATAAGGTTTTGTGTGAACTACAGACGTTTGAATAACGTGACCAAACAGAATGATAGTTATCCAATTTCAAGGATTGATGACACCCTAGATACCCTTTGATGGTTGCCCGGGAAATAACTATTACAGTTTAGAAACCGCAAAAGACAAATTGTCAGATGGATAAAAAGACTGTAGTTCATTTCTAAATAAATTTTATCCATAAAATTTAATTAAAAAAACTTATTCTAGCTTACTTGATAATATACCAAATGAGTTTCTAGTTTGGAACAAATTTGTACTTGCGCTTTGAATCGTTAAATTCTTCTTTACGACTGTCTGTCTTCGCTTATAAAAATTTCGTTTGCCTTGGAATTAACTGCATTCAAGAACTCCTGATTGATTTCAAATTTTAATTAATTTTCCATCCCTCACAGTATGTATAACTCACAATTAGTTAGGCATGTTGGCAGCGATTCGTTGCTTAAGCTTACCATAACATATAATTGAACACTTTTCCTTTTCTGGAGAGGATAACCAGGTAATCTGTCATTTCCTTATAAAGGCGAATCATGTAAACATGTTGAAGTTCTTTAACAACCACCAGGTTGCTAATATCTATGTAGAGTAAGGTAGATACGAAAAAGATAGAACAGTATAGGAAGACCTACACCAAGCCATATTAGTCAAATTATTAGAAGTTTAGGTCGTGAAGGGTATGTAAAACTTTTTAGATTAGCACAGAATAGAACAGAAGTTAGAGCTGCGTCAAACCGACTTCAACTAAGGTCGAAAACAAAATGATGATGATGACACAGTATGTGTTTTAGAAAGTGCATTTATTAATAGTAGATTAAAATTAGCTTCTGCGCCAATTGTGGTTCATAACTTATCTTCCAATTTCTATATTACAGAATCTTGAAATTACTTGTTCGATGCTAAAGGAATGAATCATTGCATGAAATAATTACAAATTACTCAAAACTTACACATTGCATGTCGCAAGAATAAATGACCCCGTCCTAATACATTTCCGTCTTATATAACAAATAGTCTTAATACGTCATATTTCTTCAAAGTTCTCGAAGTATATCACATCCGGGTGATGCAATATTCCACCGCAATTTCGCTTCCTTATGTTTTAACAAGCTGCCAGTATAATTTATGGCGTTAAAAGTCTTCCATACTTGGTTAATGCATTAAAACCCATCCGTTACTATAACTCTTACGTAATATAATTAGAGTAAACATAAGTTATTCTAGAACTAATTCGAAATTAACTTCTTGGAAAAAAGTATATACAAGAGTATGGTGAAAAGTTCTCGGCCTGCAATGAATGACTGCAATTTTCAGTAAAAAAAAAGATTTTATTTTTTGACATAATCCCCCTTAACTTCAACACACTTGTCGTTCATCGTTTCTCCAACATCAGTATTCCTTCCCGGAAGTGAGAGTCTGGAAGGCTGTTAAAATATTCGTCCACGGCCCTTTCAACTTCTTCATTGGACATGAAGCGCTTCCCAGAAACAAATTTCTTCAAGTTTGGGAACAGATGTGTAAGATGTTTCGCACCTTTTCGTCCGATATCCCTACAGTCTCAGCTATCTCCTTCACTTTCACTCGCCTGTCGTCCAACACGATATCGTGCACTTTTTCGATCGTTTCCGGTGTGGTTGCGGTTTTTGGTTGTCTTTAACGTGGGTCATCTTCGAGAGACGTGTGACCACGTTTAAATTCAGCTGCCCACTTTTTAGCGGTTGACACGGAAGGGGCAGAGTCTCCGTAAACTTTTGTCAACTTCGGATGAATTTCCTGAGGGATTAATTTGTCCAAAACGAAGAATTTTATGACCGCACGATATTCAAGTTTATTCATCTTAAGGAAACACGCAAAAGACGTCTGCTTGAAAAAATTCGTGTAAACACACTACTTGAGATAGCAAGTTGAAACTTGTCATACGAACTAATGACATGCGCACGCAGGCGGGAAGCACACACTTTTGCTGATTGCAACGCCATCTCTGTATCAGGCCAAGAACGTTTCACTTTACCCTTGTATTTACGATTAAATGCATGTCAATTTTATGTGAAGTCGCATATTATAAGAGAAATTTTCATTTAATAATAAAAGTACATTAGCATTTCAATTGAAAACGTATTAAACTAAATTTAAATCATTAAATCAGATTAGTCTTAAGGCATAAAAAGTCTAGTTAAATGACTCCATGTTCTAGAGCAAAAAAATGTTGAGATAGGTAAACGCCGTCCAATTATTAAATAGCCCAAAGCGGTAGTAAAACAAGGAAGTTAAAATTCTCAAATAAACAGGAATGTTGATAAACATATATAAATCGCACACCTACATTCTCGAATAAACTCATAGGCGGAAATAATACACAGCGAAGCGACTAGTGCCATGGTGAACGTTCTCGAAGTGCTGGAAACACTGTCCAATCTGCGCATCAGAGGGAGCTCGCTTCATAAAGGCCAATCGGTGCCTAGTGTAGGTCAGGGTTGATTGTAACTTCAACGTCGGGATGCAGTCGATGTAATTATACAATACGTTACGTGCTAAAAAGGTAGATAAAATGTACAGTATTTGGTAGTTATAATTATTTAAATGCGTTAAAATGAAAGACAGATTAATTGGCACCAAAAACCATTGCAAGAAAAAATTTACTCAAAGATATGAAAATAAATGGAAGGTCAATTAATGTATATTAGTAATGGATGAATTTCTGTGAAAAATGTTTACTTTTAAAACGATTTAAAAGAAGATGGAACATAAATTGGCAAAAAGGTGAAAGCTAGTATATTTGAGGTAACAACAAGAATATCTGTAACGGTAAAATTTAAATCAATTTGTTTAGATATTTTAAGTGATTTTTAAAACTCATTCATTAGTTTAAGTTTCAGTTGTGTGTAAAATTCAATTTAATTTAGTTTTAAAGGTTTCTAGCAAACCTACAATATAGGTTTTTGTCATTATACAAGGTAAAACTTAAACATAACTGAATTCAGATACGTTTACTACGGTTCTGTAAAGGTAATTGTTCTATAGATTAAGAAGTTCTTGATGAGTAATCATCCTAGGTTTAAATAAATGTTCTGTATATTTTAGTTATGTAAGGAAGTTATTTTTCATCAATTTTATGTTTAAGATATTGTTTGCAAGAAAAAGTTGATACGGATGCATTACTTGGTATTTGAAATAGTGTTTGTAAGATGATTATTTCGTGTTATTATAAATTTGATGAATGACCATAGTGGTTTTATTAATTAGAAAGCTAGCAGAAATAATTAGACAACAGGCGATTAGAAATCATTCAGGCAATCCACAGCATCTTTTATTGGTACTCAACGTGGGGCCATCCATAGCAACTTTTATAGGCGTCCAATATCGGGCTATTAGGTACATTAATCATAGCTTTTTTATTCACCCCCAATCCGGGGCAGCTCATAGCTACTTTTATTAGGCGTTTCGACGTCAACCAAACCACAGCAATACATATAAGTAGACCATTTAGTGACGAACCAGCACCACATTTCCTCCAGAATCCCACATTTCCTCACACATCTGGACCAATTTACATGTAAATTCCCATAAGGAGCAAATGAGGGAGATGAATCTTATCCTTGCTCCGCCCTGTGGACCGCCTTGTGGAATTTTTACACCAACCATTTTGATTACATCACCCGCATTCTTTCCACCCCGAGATAAATCTTTCTCCACATTTCCACCCACGAGATAAACCTATCTTGTTTGGTATCAATTAATATTAAATTTTCTTAGCTACCCGAATCTCTAGGAATTTTTAGATTGCATCATCCCCAGGAGCTACCCTCATTTTAAGATTTCTTACCTGTAGCGACTTTTGAGCGTTCTTATAAATTTTTTATACATGCGATACATTAAATTAGCTTCAATTTTAGCCATCCCGAATCTGTAAACAGATTTGAAATCGGACCACGCCCTGCAAAGTTATACCCCTTTAAAGTCCTGATCTTCTAATTTTGCTTTTCTCTATAAGCAAACCTAACAAATAGTTTTCTTCGTCTAGCCATTGCATCTTTCGAGATAAACCTATCTTGTTTGGTATTAATCAATATTAGAATTTTCTCAGCTACCCAAATCTCTAGGAATTTTTAGATTGCACCATCCCCAAGGGCTACCTAATTTTAAGATTTCTTACCTGTAGCGACTTTTGAGCGTTCTTATAAATTTTTTATACATGCAATACATTAAATTAGTCTACAATTTTACGCCAAGAATCTGCAAACAGATTTGAAATCGGACCACGCCCTGCAAAGTTACATATACCCTCTGCGAGATAAATCTTTCTCCACATTTCCACCCACGAGATAAACCTACCTTGTTTGGTATCAATCAATATTAAATTTTCTAAGCTATCCAAATCTCTTTAAATTTTTCCATAGCACCATCCCCAGAGAGCTACCCCATTTTAAGATTTCTTACCTGTAGCGACTTTTGAGCGTTCTTATAAATTTTTATACATGTAGCACATCTTGTTAGTCTAGAATTTTATGAAATCCGAATCTCTAAATAGATTTAAAATCGAACGACCCTTACCATTTTACACACCCTTTAAATTATAAATTTCCTGCGGCTTATACATAAAGAAAATCTAAAACCATTCTTAAAACTTTTTTACAAACAATTTTACTAATACAGTTTAAATTTTTAAAACCACATTTCTAAATACATATTTACAATTTTTATTTTCAACCTAGAACTTGTCATATCGGGTCATACTTATTAATATTTATTTCTAAATAGAGCACTTTTCCAAAGACCAACCGGACTCGCATGTTTCAAATTCCTCTGATTTTGTTCGCATGGTTTCGCTTAAGACCTCGTACGTATTTTCCAGATTACTAGAAGACGTTATAACCACATTTTTTGTGTTAAAGGATTTCACATCGGACTTCTCTTCCCCATTTTGGTGTAAACGCCGTAGAGTTCGCAATAGACTTTTACTGCTGTATGTTGTATTCTTTTTCATTTATTAATCGAATAAATCGCTCTTTCTGCTTCAAAGAAACTCGGACACTCCATCGTCGACCTGGCGTTTTTATGCGATAGCTAGCCATACGGTTGTTAAACGCAGTGCTAACCATTTCTACACCATCGTCGCTAGTAGCGGTAACTGATCATTTTATGTCTGTTGCTCCTTAAATGTGCGGCATACGTAGTTTTCCATCTCGAAATCGCATACTTTACACATAATTCGTGGTTGTTTCGTACAAGGTCCTTTAACAGCTGGCGGAGCTGAACGTTTACGGCTTAATGACATACCTGCTGTTTTTCCTTGTGTCGCTGTAAGCTATCCATTCTCGTAAAAGCGAAACCGCAAGTCCCACAGTTTAAGTACTTTGCTGCGGGCGGATGTATAAGCAACCTTGGACGATGTTGCACCACGACATTTGTTCTGGTGCCGTTTGAGAGCATCCTCCTGGTAAAGTAGACGTCACAGGGCTCGCATTTAAAAACGTTTGCAGGTACCATTTTAGTACAAAACAAAATCCACACTATAAGACTTGACTTGTAAGCGAACTAACTTATAACTAAAGAGTTTACTCTCGCGTACCTGCTTTATGTACCCTATAGAATGCAAACCGAAGGTTTCCGAAGACACCCGAACGAAGTCTCGGAATTCAGCGAGGAACTAAATGACGTCATAATCCTCGCAGCTCGTCCAATACATTTAGCACCAATGTATGCGCCCGGTTCGCTTTGTCCATGCTGCGAATGCCGTTAGTAAAAACATCGGAAACGTCTTCCATGTTATACGGATCGCGTGCATATTAAAAATCCAAAAGGGTGGTAGCACACACACACAAATTGTGTGCAAGTCGTGCTGTAGAAGATGCAGTGCTACTATAACCAAAAACACTTTAAACCATTACTAAGAAAATACCAACTTGTTGTCTACAGGATACTTACAACAATTTAATTTTAAATAACTTCTACGTCATACTTTAGGAAATGATAGGCTTGAATATTTTCCAAATGAATCACCAAGCGAAAGTATATGCTTAGCACTATTAAAATTACCCATTAATTTCCCATTTTTACGACTGTGGTTAATTATAGATTAAAATTTAATTTGTGCTTCTCGTAAACTAACATATTTTATAGCAACAATGCGCTGTATAATACATGCATACCCCTTCGCCGCGCTACTGCTATTCTTGTAATTGCTAGAAAAGTCACTCTCCTTTTTACTGTTAGGACCGATGCAAAGCACCAATTTTTTTACTTTCTATAGCACATCCGCGCTTTTTCGTATGATAATTAAATTTTGCTTCTTGAGCTTTTACACTTTCGCATAGCGGTCAATCGCACGTAATGATTTCTAGAACCGGTAAGTACTCGATATCGTCCAAATAGAAATTAGATGCTCGATGTCTGTCAATTTCCGATTCCCTCGTAAAGGTAGAAAAACCAGTCAATAATCCATTATACTTCAACCCGCTCCTGTTCTGATAATTTACAAACATTTTCAAACGACAATGGGCCGAGAATTTTAAACCTCCGAGGATCTTTAAGTCGTGATCAATTACACATCCGAGCTACGCGTAAACTAACATATTTTGCAGCAACTGTATAATACATGCATACCCCTTCTCTGCGCTACTGCTATTCTTGTAGTTGCTTGGAAAAGTCAGTCGCCCTTTTTACTGCTAGGGCCGCTAAAAGCACCATTCCATACTTTCTTTATAAGTGTAGCACATCGCGCACTTTTTGTCGGTTAATTAAATTTTTGTTTATGTGAGCCTTTACACTTTCGCTTATTTAAACATCTAATACGATCGATTAACCACTTTCGATTATTCTAACGGAGACCACCATACATCCCACCGCACCGTTCTTTTTGAATCCAACGATCCTATGGGCTTCACCACTAACACCTAACGTATCTTTCCTACTATTTGTTAAACAAAAACTACCGGTATCGCCATTGTGGATATAAGCAGATGTTTGTGGATGTGTACGAGAATATGTAACCATATACATTAATTAGTCTAAGCTATTTTATTTAGTCCGAAAATTATTATTTTCTAACCACAATAATAATCGTCTTTATAGGTTTAACATTTCTACCATTTCCCAATGACTGGTGCTACGTACATGGAAACTTTAATTTCTTATTAGAGAATTCTTATTCTCCCCGCACTGCTGCGTAGTTGCATGCCCACCCTTTTGAGTATATGCTCGTTATAGGTTGTAAGCCCCTTTTTATAACTACATTCGTGAGACCCTTTAATCTTTTTAATCGTATCTTTCTCGCTTACAATACATGGACTTACCCTACTACCAACAAATTCTAATACTGGACCCCCATTAAATTCGTCTTTAATTTCCTACAATTTTTTTTGACAAGTGTTATATTGTATTTATTATACGCGGGGTAGTCACTCTTTTAAGATAAATATATTTTGCTAGGTATCAACTAATATTAAATTTTCTAGGGACCCCAAATCTGTAAATAGATTTTAAATAGGACCACCCCATACAAAGTTATGCCTTTTAAAGACTAATTTTTCCCATCTTTATTTAACCCCATCTTTAAAACCCTTTTTCGCTAACCAGACATATGCTTTAACTAACCATTCCCTAGAAATCTAAAACCGCAGTGTCCCGCGAATACACGTGGAGGTAACACGTATACTCTGTCAACCAGGATAGAAGCAGGAAGATTTGGAAGGTGGGCGAAGAACTTAAAAATTATGGAATTTAAAACTAATATATACAATAGATTTACAAAATCTATACAACTATCTTAGATCTATATCTTTACGTCCCCATGCGTAGATTGTTGTACTATTAGGAATGATATACCTTTTGTCATCTTCGCTCGATAAACTAATTTTATTAATTACTGCGTGTACAAATCGTGTTTTACTCCGGATACATAACCGGGCAAGTACTCACACCAAATAAAGAATTAGATGCTTGGTACTGTTAACTCCGCTTCCCTCGTGTACGCCGACCCAAGCACCCTGCGCAGCAATGCCACCCTGCGCGTGCACACCTGCCCATGCGCGCTGCCCAGCGCACCCCTCTGTGCGACTGCTATTTCGTGGTAACGTCACAGCCTTTTATAAATAAAGAACAATGTTATATACTATTATAAAATGTTTATTCTGACATTATACATAACAAATTTAAAAAAACTAATCCAAGCATGGACCCATTTAAACTTAATTTTAATACAAAGTTATACACAGAAGACAGTCCTTTCTTTATGTTTGTTTGCGGTGGTTTTAATTTTATCTAATTTTATTCGCAGCTTAAAATTTAAATCGACACCCAAGTCTTCTATCTCCTTTTCTACCAATAGTTTGATACATAAAGACCGTCTAGGTTTTCGAATTGTAAAATGTACCGAAGTTTGCCTCTATATTTAAAGTCTTTGATTCCGCCGACAACCAGATCCATTCCTTCGTGTAATTCTTGCAGCTTGTGACAATCTTTTAATCGCAGTTTCCCACTATATCCTGCATACGTATCTTGTTAGCTTGATCGACTTCTTCTTGTCGGTATTGGAGAAACCTTTTCTCCCACACTGTTGCGTAGTTGCATGTCCACCACTTTTGGGAATATATGGTTGTTATAGGTTGTAAGACCCTCGGTTTTAAATGATCCGAAAGGTTCTTTACTGGGCAAATATACAATGTTTGCGGAACCCCTTTCGTGTGGTGTACGCCAAGGTTACGAAACCCGCATTCCTTAGTTCTTCTTTGTTATCTGCCATTTTGATAAATACGTTTTAGAATAACCTTTTAAAAAGTATACGGATTTAGTACCATCCTTTTCGCAAGAACGCCTACATAACTAAAGAGTCTTTCTTACTAACCGCAAATGCAAACAGCTTGTAGAACCGGATGTATTTAAGTCATCCATCGGCACATAAAATAATCTTTTAATTCTTCCTCATTTTCTCTAATAAGATGTTCTTTGTATAACACATCTTTGTATTGTTCGCGTATTGTCGCAGTGTTTTCCATGTTCAATTTTCGTCTTTTTGCATCCATTTCCTCTAATTCCAGTTGTCTTTTCCTTCCACTTACAGCGTATGGTATGCATAATGGAGCAATTTCCTTTAGCGTAAACGGATAAAGTTTACTACCAATATTTACGCGTTGTCGTACAACCTCTGGACGAATGTTATGCGTATCTATCAACCCCAATTCGAAATGATTATTTCTTTTGGAATTGTAGAATATGTGTTGCAGATTGTGTAAAATATGTACTCCTGCTTTAATGTAGCACTTTTAAGATTTTTATTTTATCTGAGCTGTCTTCCTCCTCTACTATCTCCAAATAATTTACGGGTAAATAGTTAAAACTAAAAGCCGAAAGCACATACTTTATCAATTTTCCCTTTCTTTTGGTTTTCGGACAACAATTTGCAAGCCGTCAATTTCTTTGTATTACCATTCCCCAATACACGTACTGTAGCAGGTTATTAAACACTAAACAGCAGCTATTTTGTAGCTTGTCCGATAGCTTACTCCACATTTTGGCAAGTGGTACCGAGTACATTGGCGCCTTTAGGAAGTATAACACTATCTTCCAATAACTTTAAACAGTCTTTTAAGGGATTATACACCCGTTCCGCACTGACATAACTTCCAATTGCACAGTTGTATATTGTCGCTTCAATCGCGTAATACCATGTTCTTTGGCCAAAGTAGACGCAAATGTTTCCCTTAAACGTACATCCTGGACAACGTAAAAATCTAGTATATGATTACCAAGTTGTTTATTAACACCAGGACTTGTTATCTGACACACAAATTTGTTGTATATCTTAATTCTTGCATTGGTTGTTAGCCATGTTAAACAATCAATTCCTACAGTTTTATCGTTGTCAACTATAATATTACACTTTTCTTCGTATTCGCCCTTATAGCAAAAGTTATGGTTTGTAGTTAAATAATTACACATCTCCATCTTGCTAAATATACCCGCAAAATCTTGGGTTACATCCATGTCAAAAAGATAGAAATAATCTTTTTCGAGTTCGTCTAATATATCTGGTAGTTCCTCCAATAAAGTTTCCAACTTAACATCTGCTAGTTCTCCACTTTGTATGGAACACATATAGGATTTTGGAATTTTTTATTAATGCATTCGAGGTCTTCTTTTCCGATAATTTCTTTTACTCTCTGGCCCATCTTGTTAGTGCTTTCCAGAAAACGGAAGCTTAGCTTTAACACCATGCCTAGCGAAACAAATCGGTCAAACTTTCTTCGTAGATAGCTGTTAAATGCACCACAAATTTCTTTTTTTAGGATAAACATCCTTTTGCTTGCAGATGTTTGTTCGGCGTCAGAAAGGTCGCAAATTTTAACCAACATTATATTGTCACAAAATGGTTCTGTAATTGGTGTGTGTAGTCCACCAGTCAGCATCTGTTCGCCTTCGACATAACAAATATTACCAATATCTGTTACCAGATTATTGTTGCACATATTTTCTGTCAACAGCCATAATCCAAATCGCTCATTTGTCGGTTTCACTTTATTCCCAAGAAGTTGAGAAACGTTAATCATCTTTGAGACGATCATGTTTACCGTTCTAGCTACTATCGAATACTAAATTGAATACGAAAAAATTGTTCTCTTATGTATTCTACAGAGTCGGGACGTATATTGCCGAAGATAGTCGAATATGTTGTTATCCGACCTAAGCCGACAGGGATGCGCATCGACATATATCCGGATATATGTAGGATGTAAAGTTAGGGTGAAATTACCCCATAGGTGAAATTGACCCATGAGGTGAATGCATATGAAACCATCATGACCACATGACCACATGACCACATGACCACATGACCATATGACCACATGACCATATGACCACATGACCATATGACCTAATTGCTTTTCTCATGTTATTAAAACCCATTAACACTAATTGCTTTTAATGAGTTTTCCATTATAAACCAAGTGTGGACCTAGGTTAGATAAAGGAAAATAATAGGTTGGGTCAGCGCGCGGGCTGACCTGCGTCTTACTGGATCAGCGATATGTGCGTGGTAATGATGAAACGGTCGTGCTGCTGTGAAACATATCGCATGGTCGTGATCATGGTCGCTGTACATGTCTTGTCATTGTGAGGCTGTTCACTGTGATTGCTAATACATTCATCCTTCCGGATCATTCGATTGATCGTGGCTGTCGACAGGTCATGCTGATTCGATGGTGATCGCGGGTCATCGGTGTAATTTGGGCAAGGATGTGAAACTGTCTGGCATGGTTGAGCTGAATAAAGATGGGCACTGTGCTTAAGTGCAGTGTATGTGTGCGAGGGTCTGTAGACAGAACGACTTGTGTCTGTTGGTGCGACTGTCGACGTCTGCAAAAATGTTTAGTCTTTAAGTGAGGCGTAAATCTAACTTGGGTAAAATGCGTTTTAGCCTGAATAAAGATGCGGTTATCGAGCATGGTAATCTGATGTGTGTGGCGACTGAGTGAGCGAGAAGTGATATAAAATCTGACATGGTTGACGATTGTGTGACGATGGTGTGGTGACACGAATGCTGATACGAAGTGAAATGGATGGTGGACGATAAGACTGTTGTGTCATGATGGCACATGTGATGTGACTGCGCATTCTGCATGACGTTGTCGTGCAAGTGGTTGCTGAAATGGTTGCGATTTGCTGCGACTAAGAAAGCTAGCTGTGACGAGTAAGACATGGTGTTGACAATGTGAGAGCCAAATTCGGTGCATGTTACGTCAAAGGGTCGTAGTTGTTGCAAACTCGAGTGGGAGTGGTGAGGCTGAGTCGGAAGCGAAAGGTGATAAATAGAACGTGGGAATGTTGGTGGTTTGGAAGATGTTATGATCGATAATGTAGATAAGTGAAATGTTTGTAAGTCTTCATCGCGATTTAATTTGCATCTATAAAGATATTCTGGGTGTTCGACTAGGTGCGAAGTGGTGCTATTGGCCCTGCATAAAGTGCTGTGCCATCCTGTGTCGAAGCAACTGAATGAATGGTGCGTCGTGACATGGCGACTGGCTGATGTGAAGCACTTGTGCAAAATGAGAAAGTGTCTACGTCGTAGTCTGAAGATGTTGCGTGTTGAAAGACTTGTCTTTGAGGTATGCTGGCATGTACAAGTATCTAAAAGTGTTCATAATCGATAGAATTTCAGATGCGGTTTCGTGCTACGAGAATTGAAACTGTGTTCTGGTGGGATGCATTAAAATGGCTACTGTTCTATGGTTCTGGTGACGTGACGGTTGAAAAGATAGTCACTCAGGACATGAAAGTGTTAAAACTCGAGCATATTGATCGAGTGAAAGCTTGCGGATTCGTGGAAACGGTCTGGTGTAAAGGGGCAAGATGATAAAGTCTAAATCTGTACTGATTGTAAAAGGTGATATCGTTACAAGTGCAGATGCGTGATGTAGTAAATCTGATAAAAGGATGGTCTTCATGTGATGATAATCGTTGAATGTTGTTGCTTAATGGGTAATCTGAATTAATGGTAAGTTTAAGTGGCAATGCGTGGTGGGTGTGGTTTAATAAGATGGGGGATTGCACAGTTGACATTAATGTCTTGGTTGTTGAAGTTGTAGAATCTATTGGTTACGATGGTTATGTTGACATGTTATATTGTTGTTATACTTCTTGATTAAAAATGTTCAGTAATGGGTGTTGTGGTAAAGGTGGTTAAAAAAGGGGGGTGTTGTTAAAGTTTTTAAAGGGGTTTTAAATTTTGTTTCCGCAAATTAAATTTGTGGTGTTTGGTTAAAGGTTGAATGTCTTGTTTGGCTGTGCTAATGGCTTGCGTTGAAGGGGTCTGCATGAAAGTTTGCATTGCTGTTAGTGATGATCGGGGTGTCGAAACCTGGTTGTTCTTGGGCTGATGTTGGTGTGAAAGTGGAAAGGAAATTGGGGAAAAAGAGTTTTTGAAGGTGAAGTGACTGTAACTGTTCGGGAGGAAATGGTTGGTTATGTTTGTTAAATTTATTTTTGGGTGGTTTACTGGTGAAGGGCGGCGCATGTGGGTATGGATTGATTTGGATAATGGATGTTGGGGAAGGAAAAGTTTAACCGGCTTTAAAGTGATTGGGAAAGGGGTTTTTTAATTTGGTTTGTTTAAATTTAAATAAATGCGTGGAATGAGAATTGGTGTGGAGGGTGGTGTGGAAGTTTTTGTTAGAGTGGAATTTGGTGTTGGGGTTTTTAAGAAGGTTAATACAGTAAAGGGTAGATGTTGTGGTTAGTGGGAAATTCATTGGTTGATTTGGTGCCTGTTGGGGAAAGGTTTGTAGTAAGGTGGTGAAATGATTGATGGAATATGTTTAAATGGGACATCGTAATCTTAACCTTTAAATGGTTGTTGTTAAGGAAATTGGTGTGGACAAGTTGAGACTGGGCGGTGATGGTGTTAGTTGAAAAAGTGGTTTTAAAGATCGTGGGTTAGTGGTAAAGGGAAGGAAGTGGTGTACAAAAATTTGATCTGAAGGTGAAGGTTACTAGAAAAGTGATGGAGTCGCGCTGGTTAAAAGGGATGCAGTAGTGTTGAACGTGGAAATGGTTGTGTTAAAATTGTGAAAATAGTTGTGAACGATGATTAACATAAGCGAAAGTTCGGGTTAAGAATTTCAATTGTCAACGAGTGTTGTTATCGTAGGATGTTAATCAGTTTGGGATAAAGTCGTTTGTACATGAAGGATTGTGCGTCGGACTTGGGCGATATGTATGCGGTTTGAATTACGGTGCGGGGTGTGAAAAGCGACGGGTGGAATTGACCGGTACGAGGTGTGAAGTAAAGAATGTGCGTTTATCGGTCCGAATAGTGTGACGTTTGAAAATGGAATTGGGTGGGCGACGGTCATGTTTACTGCAATTGATGTTGCAAAGTATTGTGTAGATGGGAAGTATTTGAATGGGTTTAACTTAAAGCGTGCGTTTTTTCGGTATTTGTTTAATTTGTAACGCACTCAAAGTTGCTGGTTTTAAAATTGTTGTGGTTCCTTGAAAATTTAATTCGTTAAAGGTTAAGCGTTTAATGGATATGGTTCTGAAATTTTGCATTAAACGGGTGGTTCCTTGTTTGGAAAAATTCGTTTTGGAGATCCGATGTTGACTAAGGTTCATGCGACGAAGGATTTCTCAAACGCTTGAAAGTGTGTTGGACACCCTTGGGGTTTTAAAAATGGGAAATCGTTAAAGGAGACTTTTTGGTCATGGAGTGTATGCGTGAATACATGCGAATGTGTTAACGCGGTGCAATACAATTACACGGCGTGAATGTATGGACGAGTGCGGTTGACTGCGTCATTGAAATAGTCAACGCTGGCTAATCTCGGATAGTGTCGTCGGTGTGTGTCGAACTACGGTTGATTCTATAGGGTTTAAAGTGATGTTGGCAGGCAGATAACTGTCGTCTTTGTTATACAGGTAGTGTACGCTGACAATGTGCGCGAGTCGATATAATGGGTGACGGCGATTGATGTTTGTACTACGGAACATGCGACCATGCGAGATACGGGCTGGATGGTATGGCGTCAATTTCGGACGGTGCTGTAAATTAGCGTGGATTAATTGTGGTCTGAAACGGTTTCATCTTAGCGAGTACAAATGTCTGTGGTTACAACAGGTCTAAACGTGTTGTTATACAGTTCGCTTCTGGCACAATACTGTCTGTTTGGTGCAGCGTTTTAAAGCGTTCCTGCTCGTATACGTTGATGCAATTACAGCGCCGGACAACAGCTGGTAATGTCAGGTTAAGCATGACGTAAATTGTTCGTGCTTCGGTTCGCTGTTAATGGAACACGTCGCGCACAACCGTTATGTTGTAAACTAGTCGGTTTAAGACGTGCGAAACAACTGACGGCTATGCGTGTTCTCTGGTTGTCAACTGGCATGGACATAAAATGTCGGTTACCGCTACTGCGACGATGGTTTGTGAAATGGTATAGCACAGCGTTTAAGCAACATGGCTAGCTATCGCATAGAATGCGTGCTGCGTGTCGACGATGGAGTGTCGGTTGCTTTGAATGCAGAACAGGCGATTTATGTGACGAATGTACGAGCGCTGGTAACAGCGTGTAAAAGAATATACGCAGTAAAGTCTGTACTGGCGTTACCAAATGGAGGGAAGAGATCGATGTGAAATAACGCGGCACAAAATGTGTTAAACGTTTCGTAATCTGAAAATATGTGCGATGGTCTTAAGCGAAAACCATGAAGCGCAAAATTTGAACTGTGGTCGTGTCTGGAAAAATTGCTCTATTTGAAATAAATAGTTAATAAGTATGACCCGATATGAAGTTCTAGGTTAAAAAAATGTAATATGTATAGAAATGTGGTTTAAATTTAAACTGTTATTAGTAAAATTTTTGTAATAAAAAGTTTTAAGAATGGTTTTAGATTTTCTTTATATGAGCTATGCGAAATTATAATTTAAGGGTGTGATAAATGGTAAGGGTCTGTTTGAAATCTATTTGGTAGCTGATTCTGGATTCATGTATAAAAATTTATCTCAAGACTAATCAAGATGGGTGCGATAATTTTGAAATAGATAGTTGCATTAGACAATAGTAGGGTTACGAGTTCGGTGACCAGAGGCAGAGGATTTTTCAAGCGTTGACCTTAGAATAGTAACTCGTACAGGATCAGAACGGAAATTCGGGTGTAAGAGTAGTTATGCGGAAAGGAATAGGACGCAGTGTAGAAAACTACTTACAAAAGAACGAAAGAGTACTCATGGTTAGATTAGAATCTAAATCGGTAAATTCAGTAATAATGCAAGTATGCATGCCCACCTCTAGCAACAGTTAGGAAAAAGTAGAAGCAATCTACAAAGAGATGTAAAAAGACATGGAAATATAATAATCACGGAAGATTTTAATACAGTGGTAGGTGAGAGTAGGGAAGGTGCGGTAGTAGGTTTATTTGACTTAGGCACGAGAAATAAGAGGGGAATTAGGCTGACAGAATTATGCGACAAAATCAACTTAATCATAACGAACACATTATTTCAACATCATACTAGAAGAACATACACATGGAAAATACCAGGGAACATAGGGAGATATCAAATAGATTACATTCTCGTGCGACAACGGTTTAGGAATCAAGTAAAAAAACTGTTACCCAGAGGCGCATATAAACACTGACCACAACATAGTAATTATGAAAGCCACACCTAGATTAAAAATTTGAAAAAAAAAGGAACGGCAAGAGGCACTTTGATTTTGAAACACTAAATGATAAAGATCTCCACAAAAGATTTAAGAAAAGTCAAACGAATTGCTGAAACACATCGGGAAAGTTTCTGAAACTAAGGAAGTAGAATGCGAATGGAATAACATTAAATCCAGTTTAGACATGGCGGTCAGAGATATTCTGGGGTACAAAAAAATAGAAAAAGAAATCATGAGTAACAAAAGATATTCTGAATTTAATACAAGAAAGGAAAAAAGACAAAAAGACACCAGACGAAGCTGAAAAACAGAGTTACAGAGCAATAAAATGGGAAATTATTCGAAATTGCAGGAAAGCTAAAGAACAATGCACTGATGAAAGGATCAAAGAGGCACAAACTAAGATGGAAATAGGAAAAACACAGTTAGAATGAATTTTAGGGATATAAAACCGTATAGCAAAAATATAAGAGGCGTAAAAGGAAACATTATTATAGAAAATGTACAGAAAGTGGTCAGATGGCTGGAATATATATATATAAAATTTATATGCAGGACCGGAACTAGAAGCACTAGAACAGGCATCAGACATTGAAAAAGATGACTTGAGATATCATATACTTAGAGATGAGTTTGAATTAGCATTAACAGTCTGGAAAATGGTAGGGTACCGGGTATATATATATATATATATATATATATATATATATATATATATATAAGGTGCAAGCCGAAACTCTAAAAGGCGCTGGACAACTTGTAAGCTCTATGTATGGATCAGAGGAGATACCCAAAGATTTCAAACGTAACATTGCTGCAAATTATTTTTTGAACTACTAAAACACTAGCCCCACATTGGGTGTCAGTGAAACGAAGTCTTCCGACGTAACTAGGGGTCTATTCCTTGGGTAGAGCTATGAGCAATGGGGGGGTAAGTCGAAATCTGTTGGGGGTCACACTCAAACTAAAACAAATAGGCGCCACCAAGTCCAGATTGATTCATGTTAATAGCATGGCATATTTCTAAGGGCGGACGTAGAGACCCAAAGAAAAAAAGATCGCCTTCGGTGACAAAAACCTGTCTTAACAGAATAAGACGCTGTTCCTGTAAGAAAGAATAATAATTAAGTCAACATAGAAGATGGGAACACTGTTTGTGTCCCTCAAACATGCCTAAAAAAAAATGTAAAAAGAATATTTTCTACATAAGGGTGGCATCAAAATTCAACTCTTATTGCTTTTCGGTTATTATGTTTGATCACACTTGATCAAAATAAAAAACTTTAAGCTTGGGTTAATAATTTACTAGAAAGAATTCCTTTTTCTTTAAATAAAATTTAATGCAACAAAATTAAATAATTACTTGAAGTAGTTTGTAAATTTAAGGTAAGGTTTATCAACCTGATTCTTGATCAAATATATTACAACAAAGTGTAACTTGTTACACTAATATTTTCTAACCCATTCAGATCTGCTTAGGTCGATTACATTATCAAAATTAAAATACAAAATTTTCTCGTTAAGTTAAATGTGCTAATTTCAGTTTAAAATGAAAATGTTCACAAAGATATTCTCGTTTTCAAAGGCGGTAGTAATATAATACTAAGCATCTGCTTTCAAAGGTACAAGTGTCAGCAGCATATTTCAAACAAACAAGTGACGTAGTTACACCTGTTATTTTATACTGAAGCAACGTGTTGTTTTTTACAAAATAAACTAAGTGAATTTTAAGTTTGGTACTGGGAAATCCAGCTTAATAACAGATGGAGTGAATAACAAAATCGTATTTCTACGTATCGAAACAAAATAGCGTGCTTCCTGGATGAAACACAAAATAATTTCTTAAAGCTACTACAAACCAAACAAAACTGCTTTCCTAGACTGGATTAGGACGTGCATCGCCATGCGGTACTAACTGCTTACATCCTATCAAAGTAGTATCTTGGCTCGGAGCAACAAACGATCTCCTATTATTTAGATCTGCTTTCCATCCTCTAAATACACGTGTTAAAATGAAGTGGTTTTCTTAACGTTGATTCAAAGTTCTAAGTTCTTGTCGTTTAAATTCTCATCGCCTAAAGTTTGTAGCGTAATCTTTCGTCGTCTAATCTTGGTTGCGCTAAACAAATTTTCAAATTAAATACTATAATGAGTATACATTACCAACCGTTATTCAGAAAATATCTCACTCAATCAAACCGACCCGCAGGTCACTGGCCATTGTTCTCCTAAACATCTTGCTGCTTCTTTTACCTATGGCCGAGTGCTTGTCCCGCGCTCTCGGACGATGGGAGGATCCCAAGGGGGTGGGGGTTGTCATTCCTCTCAACGCGCTTGCGACCGGGTGTGGAATACACCGACATCCAAAACAACTAGACTAACGAGTCAAGATGCTGTTATTACAATGTAATATTTTAATTGTTAAACGTATTACGACTTTACTTAATAAAGGTGTTTAACTATTGTCGTACCTTTAATGAAGAGATTTATCAATTCGAAAATAAAATTGTTACAACATCATAGTCAGTACACCAAAATAGTGAGGCGCTGAAGAAATATCAGAGGAATATCAACTGGGATTTAAACAGGGGAACACGGGAGACCGCTTTAGCACTAAGGGCGATAATGAAGAAAATAATTAAAAAAGAGAAAGAATGTATATAGGGTTTGTAGGTTTGGAGAAAGCATTCGATAATGTAAAATGGGAAAACAATTTAGAAGTGCTCAAAAAGATTGAAATGAGCTATAAGGATAGACTGATACTACATAGCTTGTATAAAGATGCTAAGAGCGGTAATAGAATTAGAGCAAGAACGTACATAAGTAAATATTAGGAAATGGATGAGACAGGGATGTGCCCTATCCCATTAGTTTTTAAATTGTATATCGAAAAGGCAATGAATACTGAATACCGTCAAATGCAGAAAGACATTTGAAATTAGTATGCAGGGACAAAAGATTGATATGCTTAGATTTGCAGATGCTATAGCGGTATTAGCATCTAGCAAGGAATAGTTAGAAGCTGATGTTAATGAAATGAAAACCGTACTAACAGAGAGATCATGATCATTAGGTCTTCAGTCCTGGAACAGATTAGAAGCGTACGCTGGTTGTTTCCTATTCCTAACTAACCTATACATTTCCCTGAAATTTGCATAGTCTGCATCTATCACTATCTGATGTAGGTCTACATCTACCTCATCTTTCCTATCTCTGCTTGTAATATATTCCATATTATTCCCCAAAAATGTGTTAGAACGCATTGTGCCCTTCTATTTCTCTTCTTTTCCACAGATATCTGTATTCCCCTACTATTTCTATAACTTATTTGTCATTAACTTTGTCTGTCCATGCTATCATCCTCATACATTTGAAGCACAACATTCAAAAAAGCTGCTACTGTTTTGCTGTCTGCTTTTCCTACTGTCTGTATTTCATAGGCATACTGTGCTGTGCTCTACACATATGCTTCAACAATTTTCTTCTCGTTTCTATGTTTGTTAACTTTGATCATAGGCGCTGTTCTTTCTTGTTAGATGCAGTTCGGTCCCCTTCTATTGTTTTACAATTATATACCTTATTTCTCCGACACTCCAAGTACCAAGTGCCCCCAGCACTTAAACATTTGCCGATTTAATATTTTTTCCAATATATCTTTTCGCACAATTTACATTAGTTGCAAATATTTCACAACCAACGCTTGTAGTTGTTAATAATAATTATCAGATTTATCTGGTTTATTTTTTCGTTATTAGGTTTTCCGTCTCAAAACTGGCTGGACACGTACCTCCACTTATTTATATTCTGAGCTAGCCTACACAGTTCCCTGAAATTCCCAAACAGCCTATATACTCTTGTCCTTGTTTCTATGTTTGTCGTCTTCGAACATAGCTGCTACTCCTCATTGTTAGATACAGTTCGGTTTCCCTTCTATTGTTTTCTAATTATATGCCCTACTTCACTGAGGTTTAGTGATATATGAAGGGGGTTAAGTAGCCGATGGCAGCCAAGATTCCCCAACACTTAGACATTTGCCGAATTAATAGTTTTCTAGTAAATCATTTCACACAATTAACACTATTCGAGAATATTGCACAACCAATACCTGTACTTACTTAAAATAATCATCATGTTTAAGCACGGTTATTTTTTCGTCATTAGTTTATCTCTCTTGGAACTGGTTGGATGCGCACCTCCATTGATTTCTATTCTGAGATAGCCTACACATTTCCCAGAAAATTCCTACAGCCTACATCTTTTACTAACTGTGTGCAATACTCTAACCTAGGTCTACCTCTACTTTTTCTTTTTCCTATCTCTGCTTCTACTATATCCCGGACAATTCCCTCATACCGTATTAAGTGGCCTATCATCCTATCTTTCCTCTTTTTTACTGTTTTCCACATATTTCTTTCTTCCCCTACCATTTTTAGTACCACTTTGTTCTTAACTTTATCTGTCCATGATATCTTCATCATACGTCTGTAGCACCACATTTGAAAGACTTCTACCTTTTTCTTGTCCGCTTCTGCTACTGTCCAGGCTTCACAGCCGTACAGTGCTCTGCTCCATACATATGTTTTAAGCAATCTTTTCCTTGTTTCTATGTTTGTTGTCTTTGAACACAGCAGTTGCTTTATCTTGTTAAATGTAGCACGGCCTTGCGCTAATCTTTGTTTTATATCTTTTGCGCTTTTTCCATCTTGCATTATTTGGCTTCCTAGGTCGCAGAAATCCTTAACCTCTTGTAAGTTCTTGTTACCTATTTGTATTCCTGTTTTTGATTTATTTTTCCCTCCTTTGCATACTAATACTTTAGTTTTATTTTTGTTAATTTTCATACCGTATCTCTCTGTTAGAACCGTTTCCAATTCATTAAGAGCAGCATCCAACTCTTCCTTGCTATATGCTAATACCGCTATATCATCTGCAAATCTAAGCATATCAATGTTTTGTCCCTGCATAGTAATTCTAAACGTCTTCCTGCATTTGACAGTATTCGTTGCCTTCTTCAATGTACAAGTTAAAAATTAAAGGGAACAGGGCACACCTCTGTCTCGCCCGTTTCTTAATGTTTACTTCTCTACCGTCCTGCTCTAATTCTATTACTGCCATTTGCTCTTTGTATAAGCTATGTACTATTCGTCTATCCCTATAACTCATTCCAATCCTTTTGAGTATTTAGAACATTTTTTCCATTTTCCATTGTCAAATGCTTTTTCCAGATCTACAAACCCTATATACATGCGGTCCCCTTTTTCTATTGTTTCCTCCATTATCACCCCCAGAGCTGAAATAGCCTTCCGTGTTTCACTGTTTCGCCTAAACCCAAATTGATCTTCTCCTAGTATTTTTTCAGCTCTTTTTTCCATTCGTCTTTGTACAATTCTATTTAATATTTTTGACACGTGTGCTGTCAAACTTATTGATCGAAAATTTTTACATCTATCAGCGCCTTTCTTTTTTGGTATAGTTACTATGAGGTTACGTTTGAAATCTTTGGGTATCTTGTTTGTCTCATACATAAAACTTACAAGTTGGAAGAGACGTTTTGTTACTGCTTGTCTAGCGGCTTTTAGAGTTTCTGCTTGCACCTTATCTGTACCCGGCGCCTTACCATTTTTCAGAACTTTTAATACTAATTCAAACTCATCTTTAAGTATAGGATATCTCAGGCGTCCATTTTCAATGTCTAGTCCCTGTTCTAATGCTGTTAGTTCCTCTCCTGCATATAAATTCCCTATATATTCTTACCATCTACCCACTATCTCTACATTTTCCTCCCACGTCCTTTATATTTTTGCTATATGGTTTTATATTCCTAAAGTAGATTCTAATTAGTTTGTATGCTTCATCTGTCTTTCCTATATCCATCTTAGTTTGTACCTCTTTGCACTTTTCATCAATCCATTGTTCTTTGGCTTTCCTGCATTTGCGAATAATTTCCAATTTGATGGCATTGTATCTCTGTTTTCCGGTTTCGTCTGATTTATTTATATATTGTCGTCTTTCTTCTATTAAATACAGGATATCCTTTGTTATCCATGGTTTCTTATTTTCCTTTTATGAATACCCCAGAGTACCTCTGGCTGCCATGTCTAAGCTGCATTTAATGTTATTCTATTCTGTTTCTGCTTCCTTAGTATCAGACATTTTCCCGATACCTTTCAGCAATTCATTTGCCTTTTTTCGAATCGTTCTTGAATATCGTTATCTTTTAGTTTCTCAAAGTCAAAGTGTCTTTTTCAGTTTCTTTTTTTCAAATTTTTAAATTTAAGTCGGCCTTTATAATTACGATGTTGTTGGCAGTGTCTATATCTGCTTCTGGGTAGCTTCTACAATCTTTTACTTAATTCCTAAACCGTTGTCTAACAAGAATGTAATCTATTTGATGTTTTCCTATATCTTCTGGCATCTTCCACGTAGATCGTCTTCTAGCATGATGAAATAATGTGTTTGTGATGATTAAATTGTTCTTGTCGCAAAATTCTACCGGCCTATTTCTCCTGCCGCTTCTCGTGCCTAAACCTAAACCTACTACAGCTCCTTCCCTACCCTCCCCTACCACTGCATTAAACCCCTAGTAATTAATAAATTTTCATGTCTTTTTACGTATCTTAGTACGTCTTTGATATCTTTGTAGATCGCTTCTACTTCTTCGTCACTGTAGCTAGAGGTGGACATGCATACTTGTATTATTACTGTGTTTACCAGTTTAAATTCTAATCTAACCATGAGTACTTTTTCGTTCTTTTGTAAGTAATTTTCTACACAGTGTCCTATCTTTTTTCGCATAACTATCCCCACACCCGAATTTCCTTCCTCTGTTCCTGAATGAATTACCCTGAAGTCTCCACTATAAAAATCCCCCACCTCTGGCCACCGAACTTCGCTGATCCCTACTATGAGAGATACGGAATGAAAATTAACAAAAATAAAACTAAAATACTAGTATGTAAAGAACGGCTCAATAGGTTAAAACTAGAATACAAATAGGAAATGACAACTTACAAGAGGTTAGGGATTTCTGGTAACAGGAAGCCAAATAACGCAAGACGGGAAAAATGCAAAAAGATATAAAACAAAGACTAGCACAAGGTCGTGCTGCATTTAATAATAAACAGCAACTACTGTGTTCAAAGAGAACAAACAAAAACAAGGAAAAAATTTCTGAAAGCATATGTGTGGAGCACAACACTGTATGGCTGTGAAACGTGGACGGTAGAAGATGTAGACAGAAAAAAGATAGAAAGCCTTTGAAATGTGGTACTACAAACGTATCATGAAGATATGATGGACAGACAAAATCAAGAACCAAGAGGTTCTATAAATGGTAAGGAAAAAAGAAATACGTGGAAAACTGTAAAAAAAAAGGAGAGATAGGATGACAGGACACATACTAAGGCGTGATGAATATGTTTAGAAACAAATAGGAGAGACAGTATGATAGGACATATTCTAAAACATGACGGAATAGCGTGGCATATGTTAGAAGCAGAGAAGAAAAAAAAAGGGGTTTGGTAGACCTAGATTAAACTATTGCACACAGATTGCGAAAGATGTAGGCTGCAGGTATTTCAGGGAAATGTTCAGAATAAAAACAATGGAGGTACGCGTCCAACCAGTTCTAGGACTAAAGACCTATTGATAATGAGTAGTTAGCCTAAAATAGAATTGGAGAACTTTCGACCAGCGACTCAAAAAATGCGAGAAATCATCAGCGGGATACTTTTTCACCGAGTGTTCAGCTGGCGTCAAAAGTTAAAAATTATTTAATAATAGTTAGCTGTCAAAACTATGTCTACGAATAATTGTACTTATTAGAATTCATCGAGGACTATCTATCCACTCCGCAAAAAATCGAGAAATCACCAGTAAAACACTTTTTCACCATGTGTCTTGCTAGGTGCAATATATGTTGTTTACATAGGGGAGGTGCCGTGATAGCTTCGTCAAGTATGGCACGACATATTTTCATTTTGCGATACTACGAAACGCTAGAACTATGAAAAGTGGCACTGGAACTATCATTGTATTTTAAAAATTTATAGATGTGTCAACTTCACAGGCGTAACACAATTATCGTCAATGTTTAAGATCCCATTCATAGGGTCAACGTAGCTTTAACTTACCAAGTATAGAAAACATGAAGCATGTACTGGAGAACCATGATACAATAAACTACGGAAGATATGATAATCGCATGCAACCTCACCAAGCTCAGCCTCCAAATACGTCACGCGGAGAGTTAGCATCACTTAAACGTAGTGTGGCACATAATCCTGTATGTAATATTCGCTTGCTCTTTGCAAATTTCACAGTTTTAGTTCATATGATTGTTATTATAGCATAATAGGCATGCGTTGTGCTGTTATCGGATGTAATTCTGACAAACAATCGAAGCACTTTGCTAAAGTCGTAATGTTTTTTCGCTTTCCTAGTGATGCAAAAATAGCAGAAATTTGGAAAAAAGCATGCAAGCGGGCGGATTGTTTTAATATTAACACTGCTCGAATTTGCTCAAAGCATTTCACTAGGGAAGATTATGAAAGAAATTTGAAGGAAGAGTTATTGGGTTATTCAACAAAAATCGGCGGCAACTTAAACTTGAAGCTATTCCGTCTCAAAATTTGCTTCACTAGAAGCCTAGTACTGTCCTTAATGCACATAGAAAAGAACGCTTTATGAAAAGAAATTCTGTAAAACTGGTTAATGAAATTCTTAGAACATATAAGAAGTCTCAGCATACTGAGTAAGTACACACATCTCATAATAACCTGCATGTTAATTATAAAGTGTTATTGATTTCGTAATTTCTTAAGCATAGAATTGCTATTTCAACTGGCAATGTTCATGAAGTAATTGTTGACGGGTTGGAAGATAACAATATGCACGGTAAAGCTTCATCCAGTACAAGAGAGTGTGGGTATGATGTTCATTATATTATGTTAATGTAAATAATAGTGTACTAAACATAGTTTTGTAGAGTCCACACTGATGGAGAAAATCCTTATAAGATTATTGCTGAGTTAAAAAAGCAAAATGATTTATTTGCAAGAAGATCAGAAAGCTTTACAAAAACTTTCCTCTCCAGTTCAAATTAAAACACTCAAGGACCCTAATAGACGCCACCGATGGTACATTGAAGATGTGTCGAAAGCAATTGTGCATTATTCTGCGGGACCACGAGCCTACCGGTTGTTGATGAAAAAGGGCTATCCTTTTCCACCTGCATCCACTCTGCGATCGTGGCTAAAGAAGATAAGATTGCACCAGGCATTTTAAAACAGGTTTTTAACATTGTTAAGCTTATGAATTTAAGCATACCTGAAAAGGTTTCCGTTCTATCTTTCGATGAAATAAAAATCAGAAAAGCATACCTTTATGTCAAATTCAATGACAAAAGTATGAAACCATATTCATATGCCCAAGTGGTGATGCTAAAAGGTCTTTTTGGTAACTGAAAGCAACCTGTATTCTTTAATTATAATTGTAAATTAACTAAGGACACACTATTTGAAATAATACATTTTGTTGAAAGTTGTGGTAAACTCAAAATATTGTTTTAGATTTTAAGCATGGGGTTATTATGTTACAGGTTTTCAGATGGTGGCAATGGTGAGTGACATGTGGGGTTGCGTAAGGAACTGGGAGTTACTTGCGATATGACATGGTTCCAGAACCCAGCTAATACGCAAGAAAAAAATTTACGTTTTTGCTGATGCCCCACATCTCCTTAAATTGATCAGAAATAACTTTCTTGATCATGGATTCATAATAGATAGACAGGAAATAAACAAATCAATTGTTGAAGAACTTTTGAAAATTACAAGTGTGTCGGACTTTAATATTGCACACAGATTTTCAGAGCAAAATATCACTGTCCATGAACCACAGAGGCAGAAAGTAAAACGCTGCCAAATTGTTTTCGCACACTGTATCCAGAGCTATAACTCGATGTGGTATGCTTGTAAATTTATTGAATAAGAAATGGACTAAATGCGCTGAGTTTTTAAATTGGTTAGTAATACTGCTTTTTATACAAAATTCTTATCTTTTCTTGATAAATATATGTTCTAGGTAAATGACTGGTTTGATTGCTTTAATTCTCAAGTACTTAAACCTGAGAGTCGAGATCGAAAGAAGGCTTATGGACTATCGCTACCTACTCAAATTGAAATAATTGATAGAATGACTGAAAGAATGCAGCAACTACGAGTAAAAGGCAGCAAATCCCTTTCTCCTTTCCAGAAAGGTATGTAATTCAGTTATAAAAATTCCATAATACAAATTTCTTCTTTTTTATTATAGGAGTTGTAATCTCAAATACTTCTTAAATTACTATATGAGGACTTGAAGAAACGGTTTAACATCAAATATCTTCTGACTTATACAGGCTCAACCAAGATGTGCTAGAAAACTTTTTTGGAATCTTAGGAGCAAAAGGTGGTTTGCATGATTGTCCGGATCCTTTAGAGTTGAGATACCGTTTGCGGTCATACATTTTGGGAAAAAACGAAGACTGTTATTCTGTATGTAGTAATGTTGAAGTAGATGATACACCTGATTTGCTTACTAACGAGGAGAATCTAAGGAGTAAATGTTTTGCACCATTAAAAATTTCACCTGAAGTGGAGCCTGAGACTGAGGACAATTTAAAAGAATTAGATAGCATTGCGTACGACGGATTAGAAAATTTTGCAGGCTATATTTCTTATAAACGGCAGGAATCCACTAATTGTGCAAGTAGTTCGCAGTCTTTTCGTTTACTTGGGTTGATCACTTAAGCGAGGGAGGTTTATCTAAACCGTCTGACGAATTAACGAACCACTTAGAAAAAGTGGAGACAATTTTCAATGGTTTCAATGGTGATAAAATTAGAATTTCAAAATAATATTTGAAAAGTCTACTTGAGGCAAGTAACACTAAACTGCCCTGATAATGTAAAAAAACTCTTTTCAGATCTAGAATGTATTTTAGAATAAAAAAATTGAACAAAGATCTACTAGAATCAACTCTTTCAAAAAAAAAAATAAAAAAAATTATTCATTGATTTCAAATGATTTTTATTTGATTATAGGTACTGTTTTTTCAATATATGGTTTTGGAACTATTGTCATAACCAACGAATTAGAAATATACAGAAAGAGCATAACTGACTTTCTGATGTTCAAATGACAAAGGCGTACTAAAATGGCACCTTGTAATATATTGTAAGAAATAGCGTCTATTCATTTCCGTGATACACGTCAGTAGTCGTTTATGTCAATCTGTTTGTTTACATAATTTTAAGCTTTTTCATTATTGTCTTCGGGGTCTTCTAATTTTTGCAATTACATATAATTTAATGAATCAATCAATCAATCAAAAAAGACCGACTTGATCGCGGTTTCCGTAACAGCTTTTTGTATTGTATGATATATACCATCGTCCTTCCATATATTTCTAATTCGTTGGTTACAACACATTTTCAAACTATTATTATTGTTTCGTTTATATTGTAAATAATTTACGGCTAAATTTATTTTCCGTTGAGTTTGTTGATTATTCACGTCCGTTTCGGTATATTTAAATTTGTTAGTGTAAAATTTCCATGTTTTACTTCAAGCACGTGCCTACAAGTGCCGCGAGTGATAAACTTTTTTATCCGCATGTGCAAAAACATTGTATTACCTGGAAAACACATGAAGTAAGTATCAGTATCGATTTGTCGTTCTCGAAGGCCGCATCACTGCTCACATGTTCTACGTAGAACAAATTAATTAGAAGAACCGCTTTCCTTCAGAACAACCGCTATCGAAATAAATGTGCTTCGCCACACCCGCCAAAAGAAGAGTAGATTTTACATCGTTTTTCCGTTGGCATGGCTGCGTAAACAACAGGTGAGTGCTTGGAGTAATTGTTTGATCTGGTTAAAATCATTAATTATATGTTATTTGTTAATTATCATTTTTCTGTCGTATACATGTCCACTTTTCCTTACTACATAGCTATTCGAAATTTACCGCAATTTTACATGGATCATTTCTCATCGGATGTGAATGTTCAATAAACTCATATAATTAATCATACCGCTTATCAAAGTATTGGCAGTTTTAATTAGCATCATTTCTATCGTTTTGAGTTGTTTACGAGCCTTTCTTGTTATCTGGTTTGCTAGTAGAATTTTTTGTAATAGGCTTACGTATTTGTTATCGCGTCAAGACTATTTTAAATCATCGAGATTTCGTTTTTATTTCATCCGCTTTTGTTTTTACTTAATTTTAACCATGGCGGAAAAGTTGAAACGTAACTGTTTTCTACGTAATATTGCAATTAATTCGCTGGAGGAAATGTTTGAAATAGCGCAAAAATGTACCTTTATTTCGCGCACAGTACCAATCTATCGAGACGGTTCGAGAAAATTTCTTTACACAACATAATTGAATAGTAGGTGCAATTTCTTCCGCCGGTGACACTGATGAACAATTTGAAATAAAAGACGTCATTCGTAAATGCTTCGATAACCATTACTTTCAAGTAAAAGTGCTCTATTTCAAGCTGTTTACCAGCCAATCGTCGACTCGGGCTAATGTGTCCGTGGCGCTAGATACTTCAAAGTCGAAAGTTTCGCTCCCCCTGTTGACGTTATCTACATTTGAAAGGGAAAGTTGTTTGTTTGAAAATTTTATTGACCGCTTTTAACCCAAACCTTAATTAGGTAATTGGATGTTACCGATGCTATGCTCTAGACTTTACTCAAAGCGGTAGAAAGCAATGGTTCAGGGATGGGAATAGATATTAAAAAAATAAACAAAATATTGAGCACCACTACATTCAGAAAGAAAGGGTAATGTAAAACCCATAAGTGAACTACAACGATGAGATACCTGAAATAAATTACAAGATTAAAAATATATATGAGGCAGCAGTTTGCTCCTCCAATATATTTCAAAATAACATCATATTGTAAGTACCTTTATATCTTTATACTCAAAGATTGTATACCTTTTTGTTTAAATAAAAATTTTCTGGGTTTCTTAGAAAAGTATAATGTAGCATAATATCCTTTAACAAATTTATATGTTATAACAATGATAGTTTAGTTGATCTTAATAACGAGTTGTCTGACGTGGATAAATTTTCGAATCTTCAATCAGCACTAAAAGGTTCCGCACTCTTAACCATTAAGAACTTTGACCTTACAGAAGCCAATTACCCTCTTGCATAAACAAAACTTCCAGAAAAATATCGTAATATTTGTCACATTACTTCAGCTCTATGGTACAATATAGATAAATTCCCCAAATTGAATTCCGATAACCCCACCAGTTTGCAAAAATTAGTTGATACTTTTGTCGATAATTTACAAGCACTTAAAAAATTTGATTTGCCCATAGAGCAATGGGATCTTATTCTTGTACAAATGATCTTAAATTGTCTGGATATACACACTGCTCGTAGTTTTAAAATGCATCAAGATCCGACCGCTATCCCATCTTATAAAAAGTTAATTGCTTATCTGGAAAGTACGTGTAAATCCTTATTGAATTTGTCGGTAAATTATAAAACAGATTTGATTTAAACAAAGCAACCCGTCTAAGCCTCGATCGCCGTTTCCATGTTAATTCAAACGAAGTCTAGTGTTAATAAATGTCCGCTTTGCAAGCAAGATCACAACCTTTATCGCTGTAGTGATTTCGTTAAACTTTCGCCGCAAGATCGCTACAACTTTGAAAAAAACCAACATCTTTGTATTAATTGCCTTAGCAATTCTCACATTTTAAATAAATGCAAGTTTACTTTTTCATGCCGCCAATGCAATCAACGTCATTATTCTTTATTGCACTTCGATCGCGTTTTGTCCAAACCCGCTTTAGCTGCTAGTAACCAGGCTCGCTTGAGCCCGGACACCGATGCCTCTAAGGTATCACCTCGCACTTCTCCCGCTATTCAAGACCGCTACAAGCCTTTTGCTCCTCGTCCCTCTGAGGAATCATCAACTTCGTTTAGCAGTAGTGGTCTGTCAACTTCGAATGTCGTTTTATTTAATTCTTTAGCTAAAACTTTAGTTGTTCTACTTTCCACCGTTAAAGTGGAAATTGTCGATTGCTCTGGTTCTTTCCGAAAATTTCGCGGTTTACTCGATTCGAGCAGCATGACTTCTTCTATTTCGCAAAGCAGTGTGAAACGTTTAGGTTTTGGTACTACTCCACTTTCTCTTACCCTTAGTGGTTTAGGCTGCATTCGCTCTGCAGTTCTGCACGGCACTGTCGCCGTTTCGCTCAAACCAATAGGTGTTTCTTCACCGATTATTAATTTTCAAGCTGTAGTACTTCCCAAAATTTATGAAAATTTACCTACTTCTAATATTTCTTTACAACATTTCAATCATCTGGCTAACCCCAAGCTAGTTGATCCGCTCTTTGCTCAATCTGGACCATTGATTTCTTACTTGACGCGGATATTTTCCCCCAAGTGTTATTAGACGGTCGCACCCAGGGTGATAGCGATCAAGCTGTTGCTATTAATACCATTTTTGTGTATGTTTTAATGGGAGGCATACTTTCCTCGCCCGCTCCTAAAATAACTAGCTTGTTTTGTATTACAGACTCTACTTCCCCATTGGAAGATATTGTCGCTAAATTCTGGGAAGTCGAAGCTGTCGCCGCCGCTCAACTTTTCACGCCTGAAGAAACTCTTGTTGGAAAACATTTTGTCGATACGTTTCGCCGCAATGAACAAGGTCGATATGTCGTCTTACTGCCGTTCAAAGATCAAAACCATTTTTTCCAGGTAGTCGAGATCTTGCCTTGCAACGATTTGTTACTTTAGAAAATCGTCTACTTAAGCAACCTCGTGTTTACGAACAGTACGTTTCTTCATGCGTGAATATCTGGATTCTCAACATATGCAATCTGTTGTTATTGGGTCTCATTTGAACTTTTCTTATTGCATCCCGCATCATTGCGTTGTGAAACCCGTAAGTACGAAACTACGAGTTGTTTTCAACGCTTCCGCTAAAACTCTGTCTCAATCGTCCTTAAACGATCACTTGTTTGTTGGGCCGAAGTTGCAACCCGATATCACCGCAATTTTGTTACAATTTCGTTTACATTCTTATGTTGTCACTGCAGATATTCGTCAGATGTATAGACAAATTTTTGTAAACCCCGCTCAGTGTGACTATCAACGAATTGTTTGGCGTTTCTCCTCTGAGGAGCCGGAGTTTAAATTAAACACCGTTAGGTATGGAATCAACTGTGCTCCCTTTCTTGCCATACGCACGCTTCAACAGTTAGCCCTAGACGAAGAAAATTCTTATCCGTTTGTCGCTTTCGTACTTCGTTACCATACTTATATTGATGACATCGCTACTGGTGGAGATTCTATTGAATCAACCCTCGTTCTACGTAATCAACTAATTGCTCTTTTAAAACTTGGTGGTTTCGAACTTCATAAATGGTTAAGTAATCATTCCGAATTATTAAAAGATTTTTCCGATACTCAGCAATTCGCGCAACCTCGCTCCTTTGAGGATTCTGATACTCAACCCCTAAAAGTTTTAGGTCTGCAATGGACCCCACCTCAGATAATTTTTGTTTTCTAGTTCAGTCACTAAGGACCTGCTGAACCAAGCGCAACCTGCTTTTTAACTTAGTCCGTATTTTTGACCCCATGGGACTTTTATCGCCCCTTACTTTTCTGGTAAAACACTTAATCCAACGTTTATGGTCGTTAAAATTAGAATGGGATGCTCTCCCTCCCCCCGAATTCTTCCGTTTTTGGGAGAGATACTTGCATGAGTTACCGCTTCTATCGGATTTCGCTTTACCCCGCTTGCTTATCCCGCCACAGTTTACTACGTACGCAGTTCACTGCTTTGCTGACATTTCCGAAGTGGCTTCTGTGCTGCTGTATATTTTCGCTTTGCTACCCCTTCCACCGTTAAGGTTCGCTTAGTGTGCGCTAAGTCTAAGGTCGTACCCCTTCGTACAATCTCTTTGCCCCGTCTCAAATTGTTGGCCGCCACACTGGCATCCAAATTATTAATCTCTGTCTTCAAAACCTTTGATTCGAACCTTACTTTTCATAAAATTTACTGTTGGTCTGACTCCATGGTAGTATTTTCGTGGATTCGTTCCCCGCCGCAGCGTTGGAAGACTTTCGTCGCCAATCGCGTTGCTTACATTCAGGAAAACACGTCTCGCGCCTCTTGACATCACATCCCCTCCACCGAGAATCCTGCCGATGTCGGGTCACGTGGTTTACTCCCTACCGACTTGTGCCATTATACTTTATGGTGGGCGGTTTCAGCAACCTTTTATGGGTCTTTGGAAAACTACAGTCCACATATTCCGCCTTCCGATATTCCTGAAGTTTTCACCGAACAACCTTCTATTGTTTTATCCGCTGTCGTAACATCCTCTTGGATTCAATCAATTCTAGAAGATCACTCTTCCTTTCCATTTATTACGCGCATTGTTGCTTGGATTCTCCGTTTTCGTCATAATCTATGTCACCCTCTTGAAAAGCATTCCGGCTCTTTGTCATCTTCTAAGTTGCACAATGCTTTGATCCCCTTACTTGTGTATACTCAACAATCTTATTTTGCTATCGAGCTTGAAGTCATTCATTCTGGCTCCCCTTTTAAAAAAAGTTTTCGCAAGTTGTCCCCTTTTATTCGTGATTGAATCTTGTGCGTCGGAGGTTGCCTGGCTCACGCGCTTTTGTCCTCTGACCGTAAATTTTCCGTTTTGTTACCTAGCAAATGTCGATTAACTGATCTGTATGTTACTTACGTTCATTTAAAATACTTCCACGCGAGTGCTCAAATGGTCCATTTTCTTGTCAGTCAGCACTTCTGGATGATTTCTGGAAGGCAATCTATTTGTCGTATTTTGCGTCATTTTTTAACTTTGCCCCCTTTAACCGCCATCCCGGAGCCCGCACTTTCTCATCTACCGCTTAACCGCCTCTCCCGCTGGCAATTGCTCCAGCGAATTCAACAAGATTTTTGGTCCCATTAGCCTAAAGAGTACTTGCACTCGCTACAACAGCGCTCAAAGTTGCACACCCCGTCTCCTCAAGTTGAGTTGGGCACCTTAGTGCTGATTAATGTCGCTAATGTTCCTCCCCTTCGTTGGTCCCTCGGCCGTGTTGTGGCTGTGCATCCTGCAACAGATAGTGTTGTTAGGGTGGTAACACTTAAAACGGCTCATGACGAGCTGAAGCGTCCTGTGTCAAAGCTCTACTCTTTGCCCTCAATGTAGAAAAAAAATTCTCTTTTCTTTTGTTTTTTGTGAATCCTTTTTTTTCCTTTTTCGCTTTTTCAGTCCGCCCCCTCCCCGTTTAATTATTTTTTCTTTAAAATGCCGTGCATTTTGGTGGGCGGTATGTTTCGTTTATATTGTAAATAATTTACAGCTAAATTTATTTTCCGTTGAGTTTGTTGATTATTTAAGTCCGCTTCGATATATTTAAATTAGTTAGTGTAAAATTTCCGTGTTTTACTTGAAGCACGTGCCTATAAGTGCCGCGAGTGATAAACTTTGTTATCCGCACGTGCAAGAACATTGTATTAATTGGAAAACACACGAAGTAAGTATCAGTATCGATTAGTCGTTCTCGAAGGCCGCATCACTGCTTACATGTTCTACGTAGAACAAATTAATTAGAAGAACCGCTTTGCTTCAGAACAACCGCTATCGAAATAAATGTGCTTCGCTACACCCGCCAAAAGAAGAGTAGATTTTACATAGTTTTTTCGTTGGCACGGCTGTGTAAAGAACAGGTGAGGGCTTGGAGTAATTGTTTGTTCTGGTTAAAATCATTAATTATATGTTATTTGTTAATTATCATTTTTCGGTCGTATACATGTCCAATTTTCCTTACCACATAGCTATTCGAAATTTACCGCAATTTTACATGGATCATCTCTCACCGGATGTGAATGTTCAACAAACTTATATAATTAATCATACCGCTTATCAAAGTATTGGCAGTTTTAATTAGCATCATTTCTATCGTTTGAGTTGTTTGTGAGCCTTTCTTGTTATCTGGTTTGCTAGTAGAATTTCTTGTAATAGGTTTACGTATTTGTTATCGCCTCAAGGTTATTTTAAATCATCGAGATTTCGTCTTTATTTCATCCGCTTTTGTATTTATTTAATTTTAACCATGGCAGAAAAGTTGAAACGTAACTGTTTTCTACGTAATATTGCAATTAATTCGCTGGAGAAATGTTTGAAATAGCGCAAAAATGTACCGCGAAAGCAACTTTTTTTGATTTATTTCGCTCACAGTACCAATCTATCGAGACGGTTCGAGAAAATTTCTTTACACACCATAATTGTATAGTAGGTGCAATTTCTTCCGCCGGTGACGCTGATGAACGATTTGAAATGGAGGATGCTATTTGTAAACGCTTCGATAACCATTACTTTCAAATAAAAGCGCTCTATTTCAAGCTGTTTACCAGCCAATTGTCGCCTCGAACTAATGTGTCTGTACCGCTAGATACTCAAAGTCGAAAGTCTCGTTCCCCCCCGTTGACGTTACCTACATTTGAGGGGGAAAGTTGTTTGTTTGAAAGTTTTATTGACCGCTTTGATAGTTTAGTTCATCTTAATAACGATTTGTGGGACGTGGATAAATTTACGTATCTTCAATCAGCACTAAAATGTTCCGCACTCTTAACCATTAAGAACTTTGACCATACAGAACTAATTACCTTCTTGCATACACAAAACTTCGCGAAAAATATCGTAATATTCACCACATTACCTCAGCTCTATGGAACAATGTAGATAAATTCCCCAAATTGAATTTCGATAACCCCGCCGGTTTGCAAAAATTAGTTGATACTTTTGTCGATAATTTACAAGCGCTTAAAAAATTTGATTTGCCCATAGAGCAATGGGATTTTATTCTTGTACAAATGATCTTAAATCGCCTGGATATACACACTGCTCGTAGTTTTGAAATGCATCAAGATCCGACCGCTATCCTATCTTATAAAAAGTTAATTGCTTATCTTGAAAATACGTGTAAATCCTTATCGAATTTGTCGGTAAATCATAAAACTGATTTAAACAAAGTTATTCATTCTAACAAACCGTCTAAGCTTCGATCCGCCGTTTTCGTGTTAGTTCAAACGAAGTCTAGTCTAGTCCGCTTTGCAAACAAGATCACAATCTTTATCGCTGTAATGATTTCGTTAAACTTTTGTCGTAAGATCGCTACAACTTTGCAAAAAACCAACATCTTTGTATTAATTGCCTTAGCAATTCTCACATTTTAAATAAATGCAAGTCTACATTTTCAAGCCGCCAATGCAATCAACGTCATCATTCATTATTGCACTTCGATCGCGTCTCGTCTAAACCCGCTTTCGATGCTAGTAACCAGGCTCGCTTAAGCCCGGACACCGTTGCCTCTAAGGTATCACCTCGCACTACTCTCGCTATTGAAGACCGCTACAAGCCTTCCGCTCCTCGTGCCACTGAGGAATCATCGACTTCGTTTAGCTGTAGTGGTCCGTCAACTTCGAATGTCGTTTTATTTAATTCTTTAGCTAAAACTTCAGTTGTTTTACTTTCCACCGTTCAAGTGGAAATTGCTGATTGCTCTGGTTCTTTCCAAAAATTTCGCGGTATACTCGATTCGGGCAGCATGACTTCTTTTATTTCGCAAAGTAGTGTGAAAGGAGTATTTTTTCGTACTACTCCACATTCTCTTACTATTGGTGGTTTAGGTTCCATACGCTCTGCAGTTCTGCACGGTACTGTAGCCGTTTTGGTCAAACCAATTGGTGTTTCTTCACCGATTATTAATTTTCCAGCTGTAGTACTTCCCAAAATTTGTTAAAATTTACCTACTTCTAATATTTCTTTACAACATTTCAATCATCTGGCTAACCTCAAGCTAGCTGATCTACTCTTTGCTCAATCTGGACCCATTGATTTCTTACTTGGTTTTTCCCCCAAGTGCTATTAGACGGTCGCATCCAGGGAGATAGCGATCAACCTGTTGCTATTAATACCATTCTTGGGTATGTTTTAATGGGAAGCATACCTTCCTCGCCCACCTCCTGAACTAACTAACTTGTTTTGTATTACAGATTCTACTTCCCCATTGGAAGATATTGTCGCTAAATTCTGGAAAGTCGAAGCTGTCCCCGCCGCTCAACCTTTCACGTCTGAAGAAACTTTCGTTGAAAAACATTTTGTCGATACGTTTCGCCGCAATGAACAAGGTCGATATGTCGTCTTACTGCCGTTTAGAGATCAGAAACCATTTTTTCCAGGTAGTCGTGATCTTACCTTACAACGATTTGTTTCTTTAGAAAACGTCTACTTAAGCAACCTCGTGTTTACGAACAGTACGTTTCGTTTATGCGTGAATATCAGGATTCTCAACATATGCAATCTGTTGTTATTGGGTCTCATTTGGACTTTTCTTATTACATCCCTCGTCATTGTGCTAAAACTCTGTTTCAATCGTTCTTAAACGATCACTTGTTTGTTGGGCCGAAGTTGCAACCCGATATCACAGCAATTTTGTTACAATTTCGTTTACATTCTTATGTTGTCACTGCCGATATTCGTCAGATGTACAGACAAATTCTTGTAAACCCCGCTCAGTGTGACAATCACCAAATTAAACAAATTAAACACCGTTTGATATGGAATCAACTGTGCTCCCTTTCTTGCCATACGCAGGCTTCAACAGTTAGTTCTAGATGAAGAGAATTCTTATCCGTTAGCCGCTTTTGCACTTAGTCACCATACTTATATTGATGACATCGCTACTGGTGGAGATTCTATTGAATCAACCCTCGTTCTACGTAATCAACTAATTGCTCTTTTAAAACTTGGTGGTTTCGAATCATAAATGTGTCAAGTAATCATCCCGAATTATTAAAAGATCTTTCCGTTACGCAGTAATTTGCGCAACCCCGCTCCTTTGAGGATCCTGATACTCAACCCCTAAAAGTTATAGGTCTGCAATAGAACCTGTACCAAGCGCAACCTACTTTCTAACTTATCCCGTATTTTCGACCTCATGGGACTTTTATCCCCCCCTTACTTTTCTGGTAAAACACATAATTCAACGTTTATGGTCGTTAAAATTAGAATGGAATATTCTCCCTCCCCCCGACCTCCTCCGTTTGTGGGAGAGATACTTGCATGAGTTATCGCTTCTATCGCATTTCGCTTTACCCCGTTTGCTTATCCCGCCACAGTTTAACGTGCGAAGTTTACTGTTTTGCTGACGCTTCCGAATGTGGCTACTGTGCTGCTGTTTGTTTTCGCTTTGCTAACCCTTCCGCGGTTAAGGTTCGCTTAGTGTGCGCTAAGTCTAAGGTCGTACCCCTTCGTACAATCTCTTTGCCCCGTCTCAAATTGTTGGCCGCCACACTGGCATCCAAATTATTAATCTTTGTCCTCAAAACCTTTGATTCGAACCTTACTTTTCATAAAATTTACTGTTGGTCTGACTCCATGGTAGTACTTTCGTGGATTCGTTCCCCGCCGCAGCGTTGGAAGACTTTCGTCGCCAATCGCGTTGCTTACATTCAGGAAAACACGTCTCGCGCCTCTTGACATCACATCCCCTCCACCGAGAATACTGCCGATGTCGGGTCACGTGGTTTACTCCCTACCGACTTGTGCCATTGTACTTAATGGTGGGCGGTTTCAGCAACCTTTTATGGGTCTTTGTAAAACTACAGTCCACATATTCCGCCCTCCGATATTCCTGAAGTTTTCACCGAACAACCTTCTATTGTTTTATCCGCTGTCGTAACATCCTCTTGGATTCAATCAATTCTAGAAGATCACTCTTCCTTTCCATTTATTACGCGCATTGTTGCTTGGATTCTCCGTTTTCGTCATAATCTATGTCACCCTCTTGAAAGGCATTCCGGATCTTTCTCATCGTCTGAGTTGCACAATGCTTTGATCCCTTTGCTTGTGTATACTCAACAATCTTATTTTGCTATCGAGCTTGAGGCCATTCATTCTGGCTCCCCATTAAAAAAGAGTTTTCGCAAGTTGTCCCCCTTTATTCGTGATGGAATCTTGCGCGTCGGAGGTTGCCTGGCTCACGCGCCTTTGTCCTCTGACCGTAAATTTTCCGTTTTGTTACCTAGCAAATGTCGATTAACTGATCTGTATGTTACTTACGTTCATTTAAAATGCTTCCACGCGGGTGCTCAAATAGTCCATTTTCTCGTCAGTCAGCACTTCTGGGTTATTTCTGGAAGGCAATCTATTCGTCGTATTTTGAGTAATTTTTTAACTTTGCCCCCTTTAACCGCCATTCCGGAGCCTGCACTTTCTCATTTACCGCTTAACCGCCTCTCTCGCTGGCAATTTCTCCAACGATTTCAACAAGATTTTTGGTCTCGTTGGTTCAAAGAGTACTTGCACTCGCTATAACAGCGCTCAAAGTGGCACACCCCGTCACCCCAAGTTGAGTTGGGTACCTTAGTGCTGATTAAGGTCGCTAATGTTCCACCCTTCGTTGGTCCCTCGGCCGTGTTGTAGCTGTGCATCCTGGGACAGCTGGTGTTGTTAGGGTGGTCACACTTGAAACCGCTCATAGCGAGCTGAAGCGTCCTGTGTCAAAGCTCTGCTCTTTGCCCTCAATGTAGAAAATTCTCTTTTCTTTTGTTTTTTGTAAATCCTCTTTTTTTCTTTTTTTTCCTTTTTCGCTTTTTCAATCCGCCCCCCTGCCCCTTTAATTATTTTTTCTTTAAAATGCCGTGCATTTTGGTGGGCGGTATGTTTCGTTTATATTGTAAATAATTTACAGCTAAATTTATTTTCCGTTGAGTGTGTTGATTATTTACGTCCGCTTCGGTATATTTAAATTTGTTGGTGTAAAATTTCCGTGTTTTACTTCAAGCACGTGCCTATAAGTGCCGCGAGTGATAAACTTTGTTATCCGCACGTGCAAGAACATTGTATTAACTGGAAAACACACGAAGCAAGTATCAGTATCGATTAGTCGTTCTCGAAGGCCGCATCACTGCTTACATGTTCTACGTAGAACAAATTAATTAGAAAAACCGCTTTCCTGCAGAACAACCGCTATCGAAATAAATGTGCTTCGCTACACCCGCCAAAAGAAGAGTAGATTTTACATCGTTGGTACAGCTGCGTATACAACAGGTGAGTGCTTGGAGTAATTGTTTGATCTGGTTAAAATCATTAATTATATGTTATTTGTTAATTATCATTTTTCTGTCGTATACATGTCCACTTTTCTTTACCACAGAGCTATTCGAAATTTACCGCAATTTTACAATTATGCTTATAATTTACCGTTCTGTTCCGAGATCAATGAGTTTTCTTATGTAAAATAAATGCAATTACTTAGGTACTTATAAGATTATAATTCGTTTTATTAGCTTTTTTCGAATAAAGACATTTATTTCTCACTACCGTTTTTTTGCTATTTTTAACCCATTTCTCCCTATCTTGTTATTACTAATTTATTATAATTATAATTATAAGTTATAGCTCTCAGAAATAATACCATAAGTATATCTAATCTATTTATTTATTTATTTTTATTTATTTACTAACAGTTTTGTTTGGTCTATCGTCTAACAATTAAGATAGACCGGCTTTTAGACTTAGTGTAGTGTGTGTGGTTATGTTGGTGCTTTAGCCGTGTCTAGGATTTTTATTCCAGTCGTGCAGCGTGGAGACATTGTGTGCACCGTTGAGTTGTTGCAGTTGTTCTGGATATGGTTCACCCTTACTCCGTTACTATAGTCGAGGAGTCTATGTGTTCCCCAGGGCATCTGCTGTCCCTCAACGGTTATTGCTCACCCCTTCTCCAGTCTGTCTGTGACCTAGACTTCGTTACCGTCCTTGCCACGAGGAGGCAGCACTTACTTATTTTGGTGTTGATTTGTAATATGATTGTTGTATGTGCTGAACGTAGTGTGTTGTGTTTGCGTTTGTATGTGGGTAGGTGTGTGTTTGTTTGTGGATCTGTGTATTTGTATATGTACCATTGGCTTTGTTGTTTTGTTGCTTGTTTCTGTTAGTCTTTGCCTTCGCTCCCGACCATCGGCAGCCGGAAATTAGGAACGTTAACTTCGACTTGGCCTGTTTTGCGTGCTCCGTGACCATCGGCAGCCGGAAATCCCGGATACACGCAGGCTTTGCAACTCTGGTACTATATTTTGTTTTGTGTGTGTGTATGTGTGTATTTGTGTGTGTATGTGTGTGTGTGTGTGCGCGTGTGTGTGCTTGTGCCATTGAAGTTAGAATTAGCATAGCGCTTGTGTTCATATGAGTCTTTGCCTTTGATCCCGACCATCGGCAGCCGGAAATCTGGATCATTGGCTACGACTTGGCTTATTTGCGTGCTTCGTGACCATCGGCAGTCGGAAATCACGGATGCATCGCAGGCTTTGCGACTCTGGCACTTTGTGTGGTTTGTGACTATGTTGTGTTATGTGTGCAAGTTATGTGCGTTTGTGCTTTATGCGTGAGTGTTCATGATGTTTTGCGATCCCAGTACGCAGGCAGTGTAGGTGTTGTTTGGTGTTTAGTGTTAGTGCTATTTGTTATTTCAAAAAGTTAGTTTGTGCTACTTTACCTATTTTACTACAATTTTATATGTACATTACATTTTGTGATTTCTTACGTGCTATTTTTTGAGTTTTGGTCTATATCTTATTCTAATGTTATTTGTTTTGATACGATCTACACTAATTCTAAAAGATATTGTTTGATAGTTTTTGCCTCATATTGGTTATTTGATACCTAATATTACTCTTATTCTATTGTTAGTAAAAAGCCTTAATCTACTAGTTTATTTTCCACCACCAGGTTAGTAATTTCTTATGACTAATTATACCTAATAGATATGCCCTTATTGGTGCATATCTTATGTCTTTGGCTCTCATTGTTGCAATGCACTAGGCATTTTGAATCCGTTGAGTGCGCGGTTCCTGAGGAGTATTTACTCCTGCTATCCGTAGCACTTGTCACATCCGGTTTTATGTCACTTCCGGTAAATTAGTCACTTCCTGGATTGATTGTATTAGTTTAATTGTTCTCTTCGAGGTGTCTTTTGTGCAGTATTGTCGTTGTTATTTGTGCAGCTCTGTTTATGTGTGGGAAGCTGTCTTCGTTCCAAATCATGTGTTTAGTGTTCATATATTGTAGTGCTCGTCTATCAGTTTGTAGTTCTTGCTGTAATTCTGTGCAGTTTAATACTAAGTGTTCAGGCGTTCCTACCTGTCCGCATGTGCATTGGTTGCCGTCCGTTAATTTCATTCTGTATTTGTATGTTGGATACGGTCCGTGTCCTGTTATAAAGTGTATTAGTCCTTGCGTCGGTATGATGTGTTTTGTGTTCAGGCTTTCTCTTATGTTCGGTATTAGTGTGTATGTTCGTCTTCCTGTGCTGCTGTTTGTCCATCGTGTCTGCCATTCGTCAAGTATTTTGTCCTTTATTTGTTTCTTTGTCCTTATGTTATTCGTTTTGAGAAGTTGTGCGATTCTGTCCGGTTCATTTTTGTGTAACCAATATGTTGCTGCTCTTTGCTTGACTTTTAAGTCTAGTGGTAATGTCCCGAGTATTACGTAAAGTGCGTCGTGTGCGAATGTTCTGTATGCTCCTGTCAATCGTATGAGTGCTGTTCGTTGTGCGCTGTTTATTTTCGATGTGGGTTTTATATAATTTGTCCTATCCGCCCAGACACTTGCAGCATGACAAATTGAAACAAATATTTTTATTCAGTGAAACAAATTTTTTATATATATAGCTGACCTCACGCATGGGCGTCAGTGAAACGTATTTATTGTTCCAAAAATCTTCCGACACAACTAGGGGTCTATTCCTGGGTAGAGCAATAAGAAGTGGGGGGGAAAGTCGAATTTTGTTTGCAGATCAAACTTAAGCTAAATCAAATAGGCGCCACCAAGTCCTGATGTAATCACGATAATTGCATAGCATAGTTCTAAGGGCGGACGTGGAGACCCAAAGAAAAAAAGATCGCCTTCGCTGACAAAAGCCTGTCTTAATAAAATAAGACGCAGCTCCTGTAAGAAATTGTGATGGTTGAATAAATAAAAAAGTGGGACACCATTTGTGTCCTGCAAAAATACAAAAGAAATAATAAAAAAAGTATTTCCAATATAACATTGGCATCAATTTATTACTCAGAAGGGTTTTAGCTTTATGTAATAAGATTTGATCACACTTGATCAAAATAAAAAACCTTTAATCTTGAACCAATTGTTTACTAAAAGATCTCTTTTAAAATAATATAACTTGTAACAAAAAATTTAATCATTAACTGCATCAATCTTAAAATTTTAACTTTCATGTTTGTCTTTATTATTTTCAATCAAACACTTTACTTTAAAACATGAACTTGTTGCACAAATAGGGTTCTGACCTGGGCAGATCTTTTCAGGTAGATAACAAATTAATAGCTCCTAACAACATTAGCATTTGAGCTTTCAAAATTATGTATACTAATTTTAATGTAGATAAAGCTGATCACAAAAATATACATGTTTACATATATTGTACTAAAGCTGTTCAAAGCATTTGCTTTTAAAATAACATCTGTCAGCTATACAAAGTAGAAAAATATGACGTCAGTAACACCTGTTGACATTACTGACGATTCATATGGAACAAAGCATGTTGTTTTTAGAACGTTAAATCAATGCACTTTCGTTTTACTACTGGTAAATCCAGCTCAACAATTAGTTGAAACTTATACAATGTACATGTATTACGCATCAAAACAAGTTAACGTGTTCTAAATTTTGAAACACGTCAAAAGAACTTATAGCTATCTACGAACCAAAACTGCAATTGTCGCGTTGTGACAAAGGAAGACGGGATTACCGTTTTTCAAGCAACGATAACAGCGTTTGCAATTTGAAACCAATTCATCCAAACCAACTTCTATAATTCCTGCGTTCCACGTGTCGAATCATATCCTGTCGCCTTACATTCAGCAACAATCGTACTCTCAAAGTTGAACTACGTCACCTTCTAAAGGTAGCATCTTACATGTGTTTTACTGTGTCCTTGTGTGTCTTTAAAAGTTGCATCCTACTTGTCGCGCGTTATTCGAAGATATCCTAACTATTTGAAATGGATTCGCAGATTGCCGGCCTCCAACCAAGGGAACATGTTGATATCTCTATCACCTGTGGCCGACTATCTTATAACCAGCTCGGGCGGTCGCGCCGTCAGGAAGGGAACAATCAAACAGAGATGTGCTTGTAAATAGCTGTATACGACACATATCTGAATATAACTAGATTATTAAAGGACGATGCAGGCTTAGCGGATTACTTTTGAAGTTGAATGCAAATTATTATTGTTATTAATAAAATTGTTACATTATTCTTGAAATTATATGCAAAGAATTATTATTATTAATAAAATTGTTACACTATTCTTGAAATTATATGCAAAGAATTATTATCGAAAATAAAATTGTTACACTATCATGGCCGCAAGTACGCTGTTGAGATAAAGAGTATATCTAATCTATAACCCAGGCGGCATTACAACTCTCCATATGACGTCTGTTCAAAAACAAGCATTATAATTTGAATTAGGGCCGCTATACTTGCGGCCACGTCCCCAATGCAACGGGAATATCATATCATCTTCTGTATTTGTATCATGCTGGAGAACTATGTAGTTTCGTAAAAGAACATTACTTTTAATGTGTTGGTGCAACGCTTTTTTGAATTCTTTCAAAAATAATGTGGTGTTTGGATAATTTTTAATGTCATGGAACACGTATTATTAATAATAAAAATAGACTAAATATAATTCTAGAATACTAATTCCATACGTTACGGTATGTTAAACTAAGCCCACGCTTATTGTAAAAAATCATTCATCTAAATTATACTGTAAGACTAGAAAACGTTACGTTTCAAATTAGATCATCATAGAAATAAGTAAATCAGGGCAACAATTTCGAAACAATACAGCTCAATCGTTATTGATTAATTAATTCATCCGGTATATTAAATGGCGCATCCTTGATTACCCGTTAAACAAACCGCTTCATTCACCCACATTTATTAAGGCAGTTTATGGCCTTCAAGGTGGAAGCACACGGTTATTACCACAATTTATCTTAAAATTATCTTCTTCCTGCACGGCGCCTGGTTTGATTAAGCACATCAGCTAAACATGACTCATGAGAAATGTGAAACGCTGGTTGGAAAATATTAGCACCAATTATTAAGGATAAAATTTAATAATGAGGAAGACGGGTATTAATGGTTGGTTTAATATAATGGCACAGAGCTATACATTTCAATTAATAAGTAAAATTAATTACTCATAATTTGAAAAATGAGGAAGATTCACGGGCATTAGCTTTGTTCTGATTTAAGGTTCAATAATAAGGCGTAGAAAAATGTCGAGTTACCCTTAGAATAAATAAAAGGTGTAAAATGGCGGCACAGAATACGCTGGGTGTTGTATAAAAAAGCAGAGGTGTGGTAACCGACTTTGTACATGCTTAATGCGAAAAAATCAATACCCAACCCGGTCGCGTGACATAGCAAATAATAAATGAACCTGAAATTGTTAGGCATTTCCCATTCTTCTATTAATCATGAAAACCAAATATGAGTGTTAGGTCTAAATTATAGTTCAAGTTTTAATTTCGCTTTAAGTTTTAATACATGCATTATTATGCTGAAACTGGTCTTCAGTACTTGCAAATATTTATTACAGAAAACAAAAAATAAAGCTTTTTCAATACAAGTTGTAGATATATCCGGTGTTGAAAATAATTTCCAGTCTATATAAAAGTCTAAGAATAACATAAAAGCTCCGCAAGCATATGTTGCTTAAAAAGTAAATAGCTCGAAGTGTGATTGCAATTTAGATAATTAACACAAGTGTACTTTGAAACCAAATTGAAAACAAACCGAGCATGAAGCAAAAGAGAAATATTTAAAATAAGCGTCATATAAAAATAAAAAGATGGTTTTAATTGGCTAAATTCCCTAGATGTCAGTGGCGGTTCGTGGACCTCAAGAATAGAAGATGTTTTAGGTAAAAAAGTCTCTTTCAAAGTGATACATCCAGTAGCCATTTTTCATCCCTTACAAATAGATATTAAACAAAATACATACATTAAATAGCACAAATACAAATAAATATTAAGAAAAAATAATAGTACAACTCGATTCATTAGTACTTTTAAAGAGAGGAGCAATTCTTTTGTTGTTCAACTTGCAAACTTGTCAACAATGTCATATTATAACATCTTTGTATTTATTACATTATTTTAGGTTTTTTTGCCAATTTCATAGCCTTTTGTCATTATATTTCGTATATAGGTTTTAATTCTTTCTAGGTGCATGCGGCTTCAACTTCATTGATTACGTTGCGTCGCGAGTTAAATTTTGGGCCTCTTGAAGCGGTTTTTTAAATAGACCTCCTAAAAACTCTTCTAACAATTTTATTAAAACAGAAATTGCAATGAAAATTAACAAGTGGTTGCGTTATATTCATTAACGTTTAACAATCAAAGTTACTTTTCACTAATTAAGTTAATTAAACTAAATTAAGTAGCTTGAACTACCAACAATGTTAAAGTTGTGAAGCTCTAGAATGACTGGCCATCTTGGGCTCCTGAAGGTATTTTTGCGCTCCCTGCCCCTCACATTGCTTGTGGGAACTGCAGAGCTCATGTCTGCTATTTTCTTTATACAATACAAAGTATTACTTCTTAGTAATCTTAATTCTAACAATAAGTTTCTTACAATCTATTGTGACCTGCATCTGCAGGGTCATGTTACGTCTGGAATACAAAGTATTCACATCCATTCTCATGTCTGGTTTATGAACTTCCATTAACCTTTTGTAATATGTCCTTCAATTATACATTGTTGCATCTAACTTAGGTTTTAATAATTCTATTTGATTATACATAAAATTGATTTGGGGGATATGTAACTCCTCCCGACGTAGATGAAAATTAAGGGTTTTGCTTAATTTTTAAAACTTATTGTTCCTAAGGAATCTTTTATGATTTCTTTATTTACCTTCGTTTCTTTGTTCTTATGGCTAACATTTGTTCCTTTGCTTCTATATCTAAGATATGTTTTGTACAATAAATACATAGTTAATAAAGTTATTACAATGATCAATAAAATTTTCCAAACACTGATATTATCGTAGTGTAGTTTTGGCACGTTCACTTTGTTTAAATGTTCATTATAACTGTTCATTAACTTTATGGCTTGGTTGAGGTCGTCTAGGTCAAGATGTTCTAGTTGCATTGGTTTCTTGCTGATTTTGTCGTCTTCGGGTTGTGTAATCTTGAACTGTAGTTCCGGTAGAATTTGCGAATTTCTTTGTTGTTGCTGGGTTTTGGTGTACTCGAATAATTTTCGCTTTTTAATTTTAAATAACAGTCTTCTTTTATTGTGATTACTTTGCTTCCAATTAAAGCTAGACTGTTTCCGTCTTGGTTGCAATGTGCTAATAACGCTATGATTCGCAAATCTAAGCACATCAAGTCTTCGTCGCTGCATAATAATTCTAAATGTCTTTCTGTATTCGACAGTATTCATTGCATTTTCAATATACAAGTTTAAAAATTAACGGGGGTTGGCCACATCTCTATCTCGCCCCTTTTCCAATATTTACGGTCCTGCTTTAATTCTATTACAGTTGTTTGCTTTTTGTATAGGCTATCTACTATCCGTCTATCCCTGTAACTAATTTCAATCTTTTGAGAGTATTGCGAATACCTTTTCACATTTTCCATTGTCGAATGATTTTTCTATATATGCAAACCCTATTTAGGGTTATTTACCCTTTCTCATTTTTCTATCGTTTTCTCTATTATCACCCTTAGAACTAAAATGGCCTCCTGTGTTCCCCTAGTTCGCCTAAACCCAAATTGAACTTCTAGTACTTTTTTCGGCCCGTTTTTCGATCCGTGCTTGACCAATTCTAATTGATATTTTTGACAAATGTGATGTCAAACTTATTGGTAGAAAATTTTCATATCTATCCGCACCTCTCTTTCTTGGTATAGTGACTATGGTATTATGTTTGAAATCTTTGGGTATCTCGACTTTACAAATAGCTTACAAGTTGGAAGAAACGTTCTGTTACGTCATCATTGAACAATTTAGTAGTGGTGACAATAATTACCATTAGTGCGGGTTTGAGTGAAACCTTATGCGGCAGTGCGAGTGCGTGAAGTAACGTCAGTCGTACTCGGACGGTTACAGAAGACAGTTGAACGAGAGCCCTGAAAGCGACACTACACCGAGTGCGCGTGTTCTTTGGTGTCCGCTACCTTTTGTGTGTGACCTCTCTTGCCCAGTGCGGCACAGGCTTTAAGGTATTTATATCCTTTATTAAGTAGTTTGTCGTATTTGCTTTGTTTATTACATAACCGTTACACTGCCATCGGTATTGCTATAAAAAAGCAATTGGTCCTTCACTATAATTACCATTTCTAGATCACTTTACCAACCACATTTGGTCCTAATTCGACCCGGATTCACCTGTCCTATGTTTATACGCATGTCCTATAATGAATATTATTTTTGCATTCCAGCGAACGTTGTTTTAATTATTTACTTTAGCTTTTAAATTTGTGTCTAAACCCCATATTTAGCGGGTTGAAATGTGTAAAATATTAGCTATATACTCTATTTACATTAAATTAAGCGATTTTGCCATAATTAAACCAAGCGGTTAATTACAAACAAATCCTATAATATAAAATTTGCTAATTTGCATTAAAACCCATTGCGCGTTTTTGTATTACATACAAACCCTGCAGTCGGTTTGCAGGCGTGAAATATTGAACACATCTGCAAAGGGTAATAAAATGTAAAAGCTGCAGACTTTCTTCAAATATGTTAGCACATTTTAAAATTTGGTGGACTTTTGAATCTTTCATGTTCAAAGCCGTCCGTTCTAAACTGTAAATTTTATCTTAACGCTTTGTAAGGGTTTGACAAACCGTTACGTTTACGACTTAAACTTATTGGAAGCTAATAGTCATAAACGTGATTGATTGATTTATGCGCTATTTTACATTTTCGTGCTTGAACAAGAACCTTAATTTCTCAGCGCATAGTTGATGGTTACCGCGTTTACAGGATTTATTTGTACGTCTTTCAGAATAACATTTTCATTATGGCTCCAAAAAAGACCGATTTAGCTCAGCTTGAGTTATTTAAAATACGCATTATGGAAACATTGGAGCTCGGCAACGCTATACAGAGTGATTCAAGTTTTAAAACGTTATTCCATATTCAAACAAGGGCATTAAATGACATTTTCTCCAATTTTAATAGGGTTTTAATTGATGCCTTAGCATCATGTAACGATGTAGAATTATTAAATTTCAACGCTCTACGGAAAGAAGTAGATGCAGCTTATTATTGCATTTTGCTTCATCTTGAAACGATGCAAGAAATACGTAAACCGCAAATTAGTGAAAGTACACCAAGCAGTAGTGGATCAAAATTGTTGCCTTTAAAGTTGCCCCATTTTAATAATGAGGTAATTGAATTCTCATCTTTTATTTATTTATTTGACAGTCTCGTTTACAATAATGCTTCGTTGACCAATATTGAGAAATTAAATTACCTTAACTGCTGTAGCGGAGAATCTTTGAAAATTGTTAAAACTGTACCTGTTACTGGGGATAATTTTATTATTTCATATAATGCCTTGCGTGAGCGATTTAGCAATCTACGTTTGTTAGCAACTTTGCATTGGAAGGCTATGAAAGACTTTCCACGTTTAAAATCACTAGACCCTAAGAAACTTAGGGCACTTATTGGTTGTTTTTCAGAGAACCTTGCTGTTCTAACTAACTTAAAATGTCCTACTGAACATTGGAACTTTATTTTAGTCGATTTTCTTTTAGAAAAACTCGATCCGTTCACTAGAAAACGCTTTCAACTCCAATCGGATCCGAAGCAAATACCTAATTTCGATGATTTGAGATATTTTTTAACTCAACAATGTGCAGCGTTGGAAATATTTTCTTCAACCGCACCTGCTTCTTATTCGAAGACTGTTCATACAGCTCACACATGAGTGACTAAGAAATCCTCAGCGTTTCAATTTAAACCAAGAGTTTCTTCTAACGTAGTTTCACTGGACACACCAATTAGCTCCAGTGACTCAAAGAATTCATTTTCGCACCATTGTCCTTCTTGCAAGGGCAATCACTTAATTTACAGATGTCAATCGTTTCTAAATAAAACTCCGACAAAACGTTTCGACATTGTCAAACGCTTACGCCTCTGTTTAAGTTGCTTACGTACAGACCATGCGTCCATGCAATGCAAATCTTATAATTCTTGTCGAACTTGCGCCAAGCCGCATCATACCTTGCTACATTTTGAAGCGCAACCTGCTTCTAGCCGTTCAGCTAAACCGACCGCTACACATATGCATAAAAATGCGAATAGGACGCAGTCAGCCTCTCCTATTCCGGCAAAGTTTTGTCTTCACAGACGAATTTAAATCTTGGGGTTACTGTCTTACTCTCCACTGCTGTTGTGAAAGTTCAAGACCGTTCTGGTAAATACAAACCGATCAGAGTACTCTTAGACCCTGGCTCCCAAGCTAGCTTTATTCGAGACGATTGCGTGAGCAAACTTTGGCTTCCACGCATACGTTCTCAAGTTCCAATTTATGGACTTGGGCAGACAACTTCAGCGGTCAATAGGGGTGCCGTCAGCTGCACCATTCGCTCTATTTTAGACTCTGGAAAATCTCTAGAAGTCACAACTTTTGTGCTTTCGTCAATATCTGGCAAATTACCTAGCGTTGAAGTTCCTAATAATTGGGAACACTTATGCAACCTGCACTTTGCAGACCCGACCTAGAATTCTCCAGGAACCATTGGCATGCTCCTTGTAGCAGATGTTAATCCGTTTATCATCACTGGCGGTGTTATACATGGCAAATTTCTTCAGCCTGCCGCCATAAATACAATTTTTGGTTGGACTATTATTGGTCCCACAAAAAGCTTGCAGTCTGATACTGTCCAAGCATTTTTTACTTCTGTAGAAGATCCTATCGACCAGACCCTAAGGCGTTTTTGGGAGATAGAGGAGCTGCCATCCAAGCCTTATACTTTTCCAGAAGAAGAAAAGACAGATTTGATTTTCGAAAACACGTTTTCTCGTAACCCTAGCGGTCGTTTTATTGTTGCGTTACCGTTCAACGATACTTTGCCCATTTTTGATAATTCCTTTGACATGGCTAAAAAAAGACTATTTTCGTTAGAGCGCAAATTGCATGCTCAACCGGAGCTATGCGCCCAATACAACAATTTCGTGCAAGACTATCTTGATGCGGGTCATATGGCATTACTCGATTCTCCGACCGTTGGGAACGATAATTATTTTTTACCCCCATCACCCTGTATTTAAAGAGGAAGATCATACTTCTAAAATTCGTGTTGTTTTTGACGCCTCTGCAAAGGCTAAAAACAACATGTTATTTAATGACACTCAATTGGCTGGACCTAGTCTCCAAAACGACATTTCGTCAATCTTACTTAAATTTCGTGCTCATCGTTTTGTTTTTACTTGTGATGTTCGCCAAATGTATCGACTAATTTTGGTTACCGAAGAACATCGAAAATTTCAATTGTTTGGCGGTTCTCCGCAGAAGAACCCATTCAGACTTATCACCTTAATACAGTGACCTATGGTATTAAGTCATCGCCTTATCTAGCATTAAAAACCCTTCAGCAATTAGCCATTGACGAAGGCAAAAGGTTTCCGTTAGTCGCTGAGGCTATACGGTCAAATCTATATATTGACGATTTTGTCGCCGGTGGAGATTCTATACAATCGGCCCGAGAAATCAAAAATCAACTTATTCGACTTTTACATTTGGCTGGTTTTGAACTTCGAAAATGGAGTTCTAATTCAGCTTCCATTTTGGAAGGCATTCCGTCAGATCTTTGCCAATATACTTTATTCGATTTCGATTCTGACGAATCAATAAAAATATTAGGTCTTCAATGATCACCTACAGAAGATATTTTCTCTTTTCGGGTTACACCATTAAACCCAATATGTACAAAGCGCAACATACTTTCGCAAGTTGCCAGACTATATGATCCATTAAGGTTTTTAGCGCCACTAACACTTTTTGCGAAACGGTCAGCATTTGTGGATGTTAGGTTTAAATTGGGATGACATCCCACCAGCAGATATTTCGTCTCAATCGCAGCAGCATCAAGAAGAGTTGCCGTTATTATCGTCATTAAAGTTACCACGTTGTTCACCCCCTTCGGATCCTTTTACTTGTCATTTGCATGGGTTTTGCGATTCTAGCGAGGTAGGGTATGCAGCGGTAGTATATTTAGTTCATAAATCAAACTACTGGAGAAATAACTGTACAATTTGTAACCGCTAAAACAAAAGTAGCTCCAATTAAGCGCATTTCCATTCCACGTTTGGAATTATGTGCCGCCGTTTTATTAACCGATTTACTTTCTTTTACCATTCGGTCTTAGCAAGGCTTGATTGAAATCTCCGACGTTTCAGCGTGGAGCGATTCTACGGTTGCTCTCACTTGGATACGTTCTCCACCTTTTCGTTGGAAAACTTTTGTGGCAAACCGTGTTAGCCACATTCAAGAAATCATTGCACCTAGTCGATGGTTTTATATTAAATCTTCACATAATCCGGCTGATCCTGCATCTCGGGGATTAATACCAAGCGCGGTTATTGCATGTTCGCTATGGTGGGCGGGGCCTAAATGGCTTCACTACCCTAGTGACTCGTGGCCGCCTCAACTAACATTGTCAACCTCAATTGCTGAGGTAACTACGGAAAAGAAGATCCTAACATTTGTCGCTCAAACAGATCCAAACATCATTGAAATCTTACTAAGTCGCTTTTCATCGTTCTATAAAATCCAAGGCATTGAATTACACAATGCTCTTATGATTATCGTTCGGCATGTACAAAATGTTACATTTTCAAGACCTACCGGCAGCACGTATTACCCAAATAAAACCCTTCAGTATTGTTGGTGTTGATTTTGCTGGCCCTCTTTTAATAAAAGCTAGCCGCCTACGAGGCTCTAAAACTCCTAAGGCCTATATTTGCATTTTTGTTTGTTTTGCCACTAAGGCAGCACATATAGAACTTGTTTCGGATTTGTCGGCAGACGCATTTCTTGCTGCTTTGCGACGATTTATAGCACGTCGAGGACGCTGTTCTCAAATATTTAGTGATTGCGAAACTAATTTTGTAGGTGCCTATCGTCAGCTTACGAGTCATCTGCATAGTGCAGTAACCTCAGAAAAAATAAAGTGGTCGTTTAATCCACCTAGCGCCCCTCACTTCTGTGGCTTGTGGGAAAGCGGTGTTAAGTCGGTAAAGACACACCTAGCTCGCGTAATCGGCGAACAAAAACTTACCTTTGAGCAACTTTACACAGTTCTTACTCAAATTGAATCTGTTTTTAATTCAAGGCCACTCTGCGCTTTGAGTTTAGATCCAAATGATCTGCGTTGCTTAACACCAGGTCATTTCCTAACTATGGAACCTCTTTCTGCACCACCAGATGAGGACCATTCAAACAACGTTTTATCATTAAAGAGCAGGTGGAAACTCATGCAAAAGCTCCACCAAGATTTTTGGGCTCGCTGGAGCCATGAATACCTACATACTCTCACTCAGAAGGTTAAATGGCACTCTAAGGTAGGTGTTCGACAAGTTAAAAAAAACACTATTGTCCTCATCAAGGACGACCAGCTTTCTCCACTTCAATGGAAGTTTGGTCGTATCATTAATACCTTTCCCAGTGCGGACGGTATTATACGTATCGCTGAAGTCAAAACTGCACATGGCACATTAAAACGACCTTTGATCAAACTAGCACCGCTACCGGTATTATAACTTTGTTTTATGCTTAGATGTATATACACATTTCTTACATGTATGGTAGTATATTATTTTTAAATATTTGTTTATTTACATATATATTTTTATTTTGCATAGTTGGTGATATCGCTCGCTGTAATGTACCACCATATCTTTCCTTAGCTGTTTTCCTAGCAAGGTCACATCCCATGTGATTTTTTTCACCCAACCTACTTCCCTCCTCTTCAAAATTCTATAAATTTGGTGGGCGGTATGTTACGTCATCATTGAACAATTTAGTAGTGGTGACAATAAATACCCTTAGTGTGGGTACTCTACAGTTTGAGTGAAACCTTATGGGGCAGTGCAAGTGCGTGAAGTAACGTCAGTCGTACTCGGACGGTTACAGAAAACAGTTGAACGAGAGCCCTGGAAGCGACACCACACCGAGTGCGCGTGTTCTTTGGTGTCCGCTATCTTTTGTGTGTGACCTCTCTTGCCCAGTGCGGCACAGGCTTTAAGGTATTTATATCCTTTATTAAGTAGTTTGTCGTATTTGCTTTGTTTATTACATAACCGCTACACTGCAATCGGTATTGCTACAAAAAAGCAATTGGTCCTTCACTATAATTACCATTTCTAGATCACCTTACCAACCACGTTCTATTACAAGTTTCTCGTATGGCTTTTAGAGTTTTGCTTGCGTCTTATCTGTAACTGCTGCCAACTATGTTCTATTACAAGTTTCTCGTATGGCTTTTAGAGTTTTGCTTGCGTCTTATCTGTAACTGCTGCCTTGTCATTTTCAGACTCTTTAATTCTAATTCAAACTCATCTCTAAGTATGGGATATCTCAAATCCACCTCTTCAATGTCTGATTCCTGTTCTAGTTCTTCTAGTTCTGCATACATAAATTCCCTATTCATTCTTGCAATCTAACTACTTTATCTACATTTTCTATAATGGTGCTTCCTTTCACGCCCCTTATATTTTTGCTATACGAGTTCATATCCCTAAAATTCATTCTAATTATTTTGTATGCTTCGTCTGTCTTTCCTATTTCCATCTTAGTTTGTTTCTCTTTGCACTTTTTCTCAATTCATGGTTCTTTAGCTTTCCTGCATTTGCAAATAATTTCCCATTTTATAGCTTTGTATCTTTTGTTTTCTTGCTTCGTCTGGTTTGTTTGTGTATTTTCGCATTTCTTCTATTAAATCCAAAATATCCTTTGGTACTTAGGGTTTCTTATTTTATTTTTGTTTATACACCAGAATCTCTGGCTGCCATGTATAAGCTGGTTTTAATAGTATTCCCTTTAGTTTCTACTTCCTTGGTATCAGAAATTTTCCCGATGTCTTTAGTAATTCGTTTGGCTTTATTTCAATTTTTGTGGATAGCTTGATCTTTTAGTTTCTCAAAGTCAAAGTGCATTTTTTGTTGATTTTTTTCCTAATTATTAAATTTGAGCATGGTTTTCATAGCTATGTTGTGGTCAGTATCCGTATCTGCTTCCGGCTTCTGCAGTCTTTTACTTGATTCTTAAACCATTGTCAAACAAAAATGTAATAAAAGAAGATAAAGTGTATTTTGGTTTAATAAATTGAACTACAGAAATATAATACTCGCTATTATATTTTGAGGTACTATTAGGCTAATTGTTTGTTTGTGACGGATCTTGTTTTATCTGTTACTAGATAATTGTGTGCAACTCTACAATCTAGTACACCACCTTCAAATTAACAGTTCCTATTTTGCATTCCAATTAAACTACGTAGTTTTGAATACCGGCCAGCATAGAGGGATTTTATCATTAATTCTGCAAGTTGATGTTCAGTGCTAACATATTCAACAGCAATATCACCAGCTTGATATCGTTCACGAACGTAATAGTAACGAATTGCGATATGCTTCCAGCGTTTGTGAATCTTGGGGTTTTTGTTAATTTTAATGCTATCACAAAATAAAATGGGTACACCTAGTTTTATGTTCCTAATTTCGCTATGTAATCGATGTAACCATATTAATTCTTTTGCACCTTCGCTCGCTGCAACAAAGGCAGCCTCTGTGGTAGATAATGCGACGGAATTTGCAACTTTGACGTTTACGTATCAGCACCACCTCCACAAAGAGACACGTAACCATTGGTCGAACGTAGAGTTTTGTTATCTCCTACAAAATCTGCATCGCTGTAGTTACTCAAACCACTATTATCACCACACAGGTGGTTCCGTGGCGTAGTTGGTATGTGTGTGACTACCACGCGCTAGGTCCCGGGTTCGAATCCCGACACGGTCCGCTTGAAAAATATTAGGCAAGCATTTTTCACAAAAAATACACCTTCGTTCGGATGAGAGGTAAAATAGAGATCCCGCGTGTGAGTGTTGCCACGCACGTTAAAGATCCCTACCTTGATTGGAGCAGCAAGGGTTCGGCAAAATTCCAAATTTTCCAGGTAAAAAAAACTCTTCCTGGCCAATGTAGTACCTTCGGTGGAGCATTGGAAAATCACATGTAGTGTTATTACCACAATAAAACAGACCGAACTCCATTGTTCCACGTAAATAACGGAGAATGTGCTTAAGTGCAATCCAGACAGATTCAGTAGCGGAATCCATTCATACAGCAACGTTTGCTACTGCAATGTAATATCTGGACGCGTAACGCACGCCAAATATAACAAAGATCCGACTCTTTGTCGATACTGAAGATTGCTCTGAATAGACGAAACTTTATTTCCAACTTAAGTTCAATGGGAGTTTTTACACACCTTGCTTCAAGCATTCCATAGGTATATGAAACGGTTTGTGGACATGCCTGCTGGTTTAAAAATATCCCATTCTTGCTTGGTTTAATTTGCATTCAAGTACATATTTAATGCATCATCAACTGAAATTTCAAATTCACTCTGCGGTTCCTTAAAGAACATATCAATAGTATCTCGTGATGACCCAGCTACTAATCCATCATCTACATACAATGCAACCATCTACTTAACACCATCACAACGTCGTACATACACGGATCTGCATGACTTTGAATAAAACCAACATATTTCATGAACGTACAAAAGCGTTTATTCCAGCTTCGTGTGGATTGTTTTAAACCATAAGGTAACTTCTTCACACGACAAACACGGCCGCTACCATCATCAAAATCTATCACCTGTATCATGAATATTTTAGAATCAACAGAACCATTTAAGAAAGCCGTTTTGACGTCAAATTGTCCAAGTACCAATCCCCCTGATGCAGCAATTTCAAGTACCATACAAATTGTATCGAAGCCTGTAACTAAACTAAACTTTTCATCGTATTCTAAACCTTGTCTCTGAAAATTCTCACGTGCAACTAGTCTTGCTCGGTAATGTTCAATATCCCCATAAGTTTTGTATTTAATACGTAACATCCATCTGTTATCTATCGTATGTTTACTATCTGGAAGCGGAACTAAATCCCATGTTTTAGCTTCATTAAGTGCTTTAATTTTATTCTTCAGTTAACCATTTATTTTTGTCAGCAGAGGCCATTGCTTGATCGAAAGTTTACGGACATGGATGTTCTTATTAATCCATGTCTAACATACACGCCACTATACTATTTGACGACGGGCGACATGAAAGATTACTAACCTGAAACTCATTATTTTTGAATCTTCCAGGAATACGTGTGGGGCGGTTCAAACGACTAGCCTACAGTCCTGATTGCGAAGACTTCACATCTACGCCACCGTTGGCATGCTTGATTAAATCAAGAGAATCACAACTAGATGGTTCATTGAAAAAATTACTTCTGAAGCAGTACACAAGGTTTCTGGCTTAAAGTCTACGTTACGTGACATATACCGATTCTTTTCAGCTATCCAAACGTTATATTCATCCTTATCATTCACATACCCTACAAAACGCCCAGGAAGTGTTTTGTTATCAAATTATTAACGGAATTTTTTAGGGATATGTACACAACAGTCTGTACCAAAAATGCGAAAATATTCAAAATAGTCAAAAACAACCTCACTCCATTGTTCATTAGAAGTTTTACCTGGTAAACGAGATTTTCGTATGGTAAATAATAGAAGCTCCAGTATTACACGCATGAGTCCAACAGTCTTCGCTCTAATCCGCTTACAGATAACATTGAATCTGCTAATTTTACTACATGTCGGTTGCATTCTTCTGCAACACAGTTTTGTTGGGGAGTCTATGGACAGCTAATTAAAAATTCAATTCCATGGTCACTTAGACACTTTGACCACTAACGAATTATCGGCCGCCATCAGAACGAAACCTGTTTACTAAATGCCTCATTCTTGTACATTCAATGAAATCCTTCAGTGATCCAAACACTTCGGATGTGTGCATCAATGGTAGAACTTGAATAAACCGTGAAAAGTCGTTTTTAAATACTACATATTGAAAACCATCCATCAAATGTTCAATAGGACCATCTACATCAGAATGAATAAGTTCTCCAATTTCTGTACCTCGAGCAAAATCGGGTCTCGAGTTAAATAATTTCAGATGTGATTTACCTAAAATGCATTCATCACAAAATAAATGAGTATCGTTAAATTCAAATTTCTTTTCAAAACGAACATGACGTTTATCTTGATACGCAAACCTTTCATAATACGTTTGTAACTGATCAGCTTCTGAAGTGAGATTTACCTCTACTGATTTAACTGGGTTTAAAATTATAATGTCCATAACATATGCAAGATGTTGAATATATCCGTTTGCTATTGTTGTCCCACTTGAACTAAAGGTAGAAATGTGGCCTTTACTTGCAGCTTGAAGAATAGACAAAAGGTTATGTTTACAATCTGGCACATACCAAACATCTGTCAGTGTGACTGATTTTCAGCCACTATCAACCAAACATTCTATATCAACATAATCTGAACCACAGGCATAAATTGCATCATGCAGTAATGATTGAAATAGACGTACCAAATTTTATGTACGTTTCTGTCATGTGGTGCATAGTGCCTGAATCCAATTTCTGTACCTCGAGCAAAATCGGGTCTCGAGTTAAATAATTTCAGATGTGATTTACCTAAAATGCATTCATCACAAAATAAATGAGTATCGTTAAATTCAAATTTCTTTTCAAAACGAACATGACGTTTATCTTGATACGCAAACCTTTCATAATACGTTTGTAACTGATCAGCTTCTGAAGTGAGATTTACCTCTACTGATTTAACTGGGTTTAAAATTATAATGTCCATAACATATGCAAGATGTTGAATATATCCGTTTGCTATTGTTGTCCCACTTGAACTAAAGGTAGAAATGTGGCCTTTACTTGCAGCTTGAAGAATAGACAAAGGTTATGTTTACAATCTGGCACATACCAAACATCTGTCAGTGTGACTGATTTTCAGCCACTATCAACCAAACATTCTATATCAACATAATCTGAACCACAGGCATAAATTGCATCATGCAGTAATGATTGAAATAGACGTACCAAATTTTATGTACGTTTCTGTCATGTGGTGCATAGTGCCTGAATCAGCAATTCAGCAGAAGTGTACTGCGACGATGTACTTAAATCAAATGCAGCTAGTGATCCATTACCAGTTCATTCTTTTACATCTCTCGTAATTGATTTATTTAACCCTGAATTTGTAGTACCTACCATTTCTTTAATTACAGTTATTACTCCAGCCTAGGTTTGTGCTTTTACTACTTTTTTTCCCTTTGAACAACTTGCAATAAAATGACCTGGTCGATGACAGTAATTACATTTCCGTTGGTCGTTCTTCCTTTGCTCAACGATTTTCTGAATTGGCGACTTCAGGGGCTTTGTGGTATCTAGTGAAAGAAAAACGTTTCCAATTGAACTAGCATTATTTTGTTCACGTTCAATATTGCGCAAGTTTTCCACCAAACATTTCGTCGGCTGATCTTCTATTGACTTTCAATACCATGTTGGCTGAAAAAATTGATACGCCCAACCCGCTGTAATTAAAATGCGATAATGTAATAACAATTGCCAAGTATTTCTTACATAGTTTTCTACTTATCGCTGTTATTCAGAACATATTTTTGAAAGATTTGATGCATGTGTAACAATTTCTGTAGCCATGTGTCTTTCAGTGCTAAAAAACTCATCACAAAGAGAATACAGCCTCTAGACGCTAGACTGTTCATAAATACCCAATAGCATCTTCCACATGTTTTTTGCTTTCTCTATACGACGAATGTGGACAGCAACTTCAGAAGTAACACACTCATGGAGATCATCATGTACGCTTTTGTGTTGCTTTTTATCCATTTATATTGCAACTCTAAAATTGGCGTCATTATTTTCTGCATAAGAAGTGACACAGCTTACAATGTCAGTCACTTCATGACGCACAAACTAAAATTCATTTGCCACTTCCAATTGGTCCAATTTTCTTGTTCTTTTAGCTTCACCATGCGAGAATAAGCATTACTTGTTTCAAACATATTTTCTACAAACGAGGTCTTTACGAAAATCAATTATTGTTCCGGGTAGTGGAACTTCAAATTAACTCAAAAATTTTTTCTACTACAAAACTTGCGCAGTTACAGCTACTAGGGCTGGGTCCATAACAAAAAGAATATAAAGTGTATTTTGGGCTAATAAATTGAACTACAGAAATATAATACTCGCTATAATATTTTGAGGTAATACTACACTTATTGCTTGTTTGTGACAGATCTGGTTTATCGGTTACTAGCTGATTTTGAACAACTCTACAATCTAGTAAACTACTACTACATAGAAGCACACCTTTATATGCCCAGGATAGTTTTCTAACTTCTACAGTAATCTATTTGATATCTCTTTGTCTCCTGGCAGCGTTCACAAGTATCGTCTTCTAGCATGATGCTGAAATATTGTATTTATGATGGTTAAATTGATATCGAGAAAATATCTGATACTAAGGAAGTAGAAATAGAAGGAGTAACATTAAATCCAGCCTAGACATGACGGTCAGAGATATTCTGGGGTATACACAAAATGAAAATAAGAAACTATGAATAACAAAGAATATCCTGAATTTAATAGAAGAATGGCGAAAAAATAAAAATAAATCGACGAAACAAGAAAACAGAGACACAAAGACATAAAATGGGAAATTATTCGCAAATGCAGGAAAGCTAAAGAACAATGGATTGATGAAAAGTGCAAAGAGATACAAACTAAGATGGAAGTAGGAACAACGGATGAAGCGTACACACTAATTAGAATCAATTTTAGGGATATAAAACTGTATAGCAAAAATATAAAGGACACGGAAGGAAACGTCATTATAGAAAACGTAGAGAAAGTGGGTAGATGACAAGAATATATAGGGAATATATAGGGAATATATAGGAAATTTATATTCTTGTCATCTACCCACTTTCTCTACAATTTCTATAATGAAGTCCCTTATATTTTTGCTATAAGGTTTTATATCCCTAAAATTGATTCTAATTAGTTTATATGCTTCATTTGTCTTTCCTACTTCCATCTTAGTTTGTACCTCTTTGCATTTTTCATCAATCCATTGTTCTTTAACGAATCAGACATTGAAAATGATGACTTGGGATATTCTATACTTAGAGATGAGTTTGAATTAGCAATAAAGGGTCTGAAAAATGATAAGGCACCAAGTACAGATAAGGTGCAAGCAAAAACTCTAAAAGCCGCTTGACAAGCAGTAAGAGAACGCCTCTTCCAACTTGTAAGCTATATGTACGAGACAGGCGAGATACTCAAACATTTCAAACGTAACATCATGGTAACTATATCAAAAAAGAAAGGCGCGCGTAGATGTCAAAAATGTCGAACAATAAGTTTGACAGCACACGTGTCAAAAAATATTAACTAGAATTGTACAAAGACGAATGGAAAAACAAGATGAAAAAATACTAGGAGAACATCAATTTGGGTTTAGGCAAAACAGGAGAACACGCGAGGCTATTTTAGCTCTGAGAGTGAAAATGGAGAAATCAATAGTAAAAAAGGAAAGCGTGTATATAGGGTTTGTAGATCTGGAAAAAGTATTCGACAATGTAAAATGAAAAAAAAAGGTATGAGATACTCAAAATGATTGGAATGAGTTATAGGGATAGACGAATAGTAGATAGCTTATACAAAGAGCAAACAGCAGTAATAGAATTAAAGCAGGAACGTAGAGAGGTAAACATTAGAAAAGGGGTGAGAGAGGGATGTGCCCTATCCCCATTAATTTTTAACTTTTACATTGAAGAGGCCATGAATACTGTCAAATGCAGGAAGACATTTGAGACATTATGAGGGACAAAAATTGATATGCTTAGATTTGCAGATAATATAGCGGTACTAGCATCTAACAAGGAAGAGTTAGAAGCTGCTCTTAATGAAGTGGAAACGGTTCTAATAGAGAGATACGGTATGAAAATTAACAAAAATAAAACTAAAGTACTAGTATGCAAAAAAGGAGAAATAAATCAAAACAAGAATACAAATATGTAACAAGAAATTACAAGAAGTTAAGGATTTCTGCTACCTAGGAAGCCAAATAACGCAAAATGGGAAAAGCGCAAAAGATATAAAACAAAGATTAGCATAAGGGCGTGCTACATTTAACAAGAAAAAGCAACTACAGTGTTCAAAGAGAACAAACATAGAAACAAGGAAGATGTACTAAAAATGTTAGGAAAAGAAAGAAATATGTGGAAAACGTAAAAAATAGGAGAGATAGGATGATAGGCCACATATTACGGCATGAAGGAATAGTGCGGAATATATTAGAAGCAGAGATAGGAAAAAAAGAGAAGTAGAGGTTGACCTAGGTTAGACTACTGCACACAGATAGTAAAAGATGTAGACTGTAGGAATTTCAGGGAAATGTGGAGGCTAGCTCAGAATAGAAATCAATGGAGGTACGCATCCAATCAGTTCCAAGTTGGATAAACTAATGACGAAAAAAGTAACTGTACTTAAGCATGATGATTATTATAAGCAACAACAAGTATTGGTTGGGCAATATTCTGGAATAATGTTAATTGTGTGTAAGGATTTGCTGCAAAACTATTAATTTGGCAAATATCTAAGTGTCGGGGGATCTTGGCAGCGACAGGCTGCTTAACCTCCTTCACTAAATCTCGGTGAAATAGAGCATAAAATTATAAAACAATAGAAAGGGAACCGAGCTGTATATAGGTTGTGTGAGAATTTCAGGGAACTGTGAAGGCTAGCTCAGAAGATAAATAAGTGCAGGTACGTGTCCAACCATTTTGAGACGGAAAACCTAATGACGAAAAAATAAGCGCAGATAAATCAGATGATTTATATAAACAACTACAGGTCTTGGTTGTGAAATATCTGCAACTAATGTTGACGGCGAAAAGATATATTGGAAAAAATATTAAATTGGCAAATGTTCAAGTGCCGGGGAACTTGGCAGCCACAGGCTGCTTACCCTCCTTCACAGCCACTGAATGTCGGAGAAATAGGGTATACAATTGTAAAACAATAGAAGGGGACCAAACTGCATCTAACAAGAAAGAACAGCGCCTACTATGAAAGACAACAAACATAGAAACGAAGAAAAAAATTGTTGAAGGTATATGTGTGAGCACAGCACAGTATGCCAATGAAATACGGGCAGTAAGAAAAGCAGACAGAAAAACGGTAGCAGCCTTTTGGAATGTTGTGCTTCAGATGTATGAGGATGATAGCATGGACAAAGTTAATAACAAATAGGTTATAGAAATAGTAAGGGAACAAAGATATCTGTGGAAAAAAAACAGGAGAAATAGAAAGGTAGAACACGTACTAAGGCATTTTTGGGAAATAGTATGGGATATATTACAAGCAGAGATAGGAAAAAGGTGGCAGATGTAGACCCATAATCAGATAGTGATAGATGCAGACTGCAAATTTCAAAGAAATGTGTAGGTTAGCACAGAATAGGAAACAATGAGGGTACGCGTCTAACCAGTTTCAGGACTGAAGACCTAATGATGATGATGATGATGGTTAAATTGTTTTTGTCGCAAAATTCTACCGTCTTACGTAAAATTACAATGTGCAACTGATAGCACAATGAGCTTTTTTGAACGTATTTTTGTTTTTGTTGTTTCGTTTATAAATGTGTGTTTGTTTTTAAATACGTATTCTTTCAGATTCTTCATTTTGTTAGAATTAACCTTTTACATATCCTGTTCATCTTCCACTCAAGTTTATTATTTAACTAAACAAAAACAAACAATAGCGCCAACAATTGTCGGCAGTATATAAATACGAATATTGACTAAATTATTAACTGTAGGTCGAACGTCATCAACATTGTGATGATTTAGGAACTCTTTTTTAACAATATCAATTTGCCCACAAATTTGGTTGAAGACAACTTTGAAGTTGTTTTTTTGTTAAGTGAAATTCTGGCAAACAAGGCGTCCGTCACAAAAATGTGGGTCTGGTGCTTTTCGTGCCAGTAACTATTGCTTCTACCCATCATTAGAGCGGGTTTAAAGACGATAAACATCTGACAAGCGAACTAATTTAGTTACTTAGCATAGTTAAAAGCGCGTATTCAAAGAAATAAGACTCTTTATAAAGCAGTCTACATTTAACTGCATAAGCACCAGATTTTCTGTTTGATAATTAACGTAATTAAAATCATGCACTCATCCCTGCATTTATAATGACAAATAAAAGCTTCAAAGAACACTCACCTCTTCACCTTTGTTGTTTCTATAACGAATCCACTTGGATAATCTAGGTCTCCAATATTCCAACATATATGCCTCTGCGAATTCAACCCCTTGTCCGTTACCAAAGCGCCCCTGAGTTCCGGTAGCTGTAATCATGTGTATTGTCTTCAAATCTATTTGCAGCCATTCTTCAGGTTCAGTTGTAGCTTGCTTCGAAGGACACCAAGCTCCCCCATTTCTTTCAGTGCGCACTCTAAGAAACAAAGAAAAATTATAATCAAAATCGATTGACTGAAACTACAAGCTACCGCCGTTCCATTTGGTGTAAATACTGAAATACTACTGGCATTCCTGGACCCTAATTCACCGACTTTACTTAACAAAATTCCTTTTTGTACAACAGCCATTATAAATCGTAATCTAATAAAGCGCTAATCTATTTATATGATTTCGCCTCCGAACATGGAGTAGTATTCGAAATGAGAAACCGGATTACGTAGGAAAGAAAGAAGGAAGGTTTTTAAATTCTTCAGCTTCCCGTCTCATATATAATTTTGTCGTATTACGAGTTATTGAACTGTGGGTCTATTGAATTCACGACTATTGTTAAATCGTGATTCAACAGCAAAAGTCTACCCTAATATAGTCAAACTACATTTGAACACTTGAAAGACCCATTTGTATTCAAAATGCTTTTCTCCACTTACGAAAGACTGAAAATAACTATAATAATCATAGACAATAGAAAAATTAGAAGTAAAGGTTCTACAATGCATAATTAATATTTCAATTGCCTGGGTTATTGTGTTGGTATAATATACACCACGAATTCATTAGCATATGAATTGCATCTCTAATGCCAGACAAATGTAAACGTATGCCAGCATTTTACGTATTTTGGAATGATTCGTATCCAATTTCTTAGACATTTTGAATTAATAAGGTATGGAGCGGAATAGTTTTTATTTATTATAAGGACTAAATTATTTTAATGTTCGCTTGCACTACCATATGGTAACGATTTCGGTAATACCTCAATGCAGCTATTACGGGAGAGTTGTGTATATCGTACGAAGGTCGTGGTGTGTGCCATTTACGGCAATAATTTATATAACTTTTATATTATTAAGAAGTAATCAGCGTGTTACGGAATTCCGTGCGAACAGGAAAAATATAACGTAGGCAACAAAAATATTCCGCACGGAGTACCGCAACAAAAAAAGGAATTGAAAGAATTCAGTGCTAGCTAGAAAGTTGTAGAGGGGGTGGATCATAAAAAAAAAGAAAAGAAAACCTCAATAGAGAAAAATCACAAAATCTTTAATAAAAAAACATTACAAGGAAAACTGACCCGCGAAGAAAACAATATTTATCTAATATATGCAAAAATTTTCGCAAAAATCATTAAAACTTCCTTGGTCACCTCAAACTAATTTTTATCCTCAATTCTAGTATTCACATTATTCTAAGGTAGCTTATGGACCAAAGGAAGATGCTCCACTGGAGTCGCTATCTTTTGCAGGAACCAAAACATACAGGATAGAGGAAATACCTAATGATGAATTAAGACTCATAGATGATGAGATGTTAGTTTTATGTGCTCATTTTCAAAAGGAAATATTTTCCACCTTTGGAATACCATTTTTTGTCAAAATTAAACATGGTGAACAATTTAATAAAGTGAATGAACGTAAACAAAAGAAACTGTGTGTACCAGAAAAGGAGTGGGAAAAGTTTAAATTTACTATTGTTTGGGAAAACCTCTTTTTATTGACGAAGATGATTTTCTTATAAATTTACAAAATTTAGAGGTAATCCTACCACCAATGCTAATGCAAAACCTTGGTAGAGGTTGGAGCACGTGAATAAAGCTCCAAAACGAGCAAGATTTGATTATTTGGAAAAGACTATTAAGATCTACAACTAAGAATGGTTCTATAATGCAAGCCAGTGGTGATTGTACATTATTAAAGTTGGCGTCAACTAAACACCATCATAATTATTGTTTTGATAGTTTTTGCTGTTTCCTAACAATTAGAATGTAAAATTTGCACTTTCTATTGATTTACAAAAAAAATATATACATCATTTATATATATATATATATATATATATATATATATATATATATATTACTCATATTTAGACCAGGGTAGAAAATTAAATAATCACATCAAATAATTTTAATCACCGTGTAGAAGCTTTGGGAAAAGATACATAACTCGCGTTATTAAATAAAAGCGTGAAGCATAAAAATTCATTCGTTTCATTAAACATAAGAGATTTAAATCATGTACAAGACGCTTTATATCAAAAGAAACAGTATTAAAAGCTCCACATGTAATTTAATTATTCCTAATAAGGAAACAAATGGAAATTACGTGCAAAATTTATATTAATTAACCCTATTTTAAGTAACCGGTATTAAACAAAGTGTACACATAATAATTAATATTTAACTTGTATTCGCTAAAATGAAAGGATAGAAGTCAATTTTAATTGGAGTTAATTAAACCATTATTAATAATAAGCATAAAAGTCTGTGAAAATCCAAGATTATAATACCAGAAAATAAAGCTCTGAGAATTAATATTATGTTTGAACACCTGCGTAGTTTAAATATCACGTACGGCGAAAATTTTGTAGATAACAAATGGTTTCAGAGAATCTTGTAGAAACCGTCGCATAATAGTTACGAGAAATGCTAAAGGTGGGTTATTTCACACTCCACATGGACTAAAATAATCGATAATAAAGAATATCAATTTGCATCAATAAGAACAGGTTAGATAGAGACAGATAATATGCGCAAGACCGAGACACAAGGCGTGAGTAGAGCAACGTCATGGGGTTGCGATTGGTTGAAAGTAAAATGCAAAATTTGAGAGGTAAAAATAACATTTCTTTATAAAAGTCAATTAGTTATTTCCAGACTTTGCGTGCCGTGTTGAAATTTCTGAGATTTAACTGGGGTGAGTACTAAATTCGTAAAAACCGACGCGCGGGCTACGGAATGGGAACATAGCATGAGAAATTCTTAAGAATTGTCTGTTTTGAGGACAAAAGCGACGTACCGGCTATCCGCTATATATACCGGTGGTAATATGAATTTCGTTCTCTTAGACATTTGACTATTCGATGCGTTAAAAGCTCTCTTACATCTGCGACTTGATTCAACGCGTTAAACAGTGTTTTTTTTAGTGTGATAGAATAATTTAAAGTTTGCTCGTATATTTTGGTGATGTAAAACAGTTTGTTCTTTACGTGCTAACATGAATATACTTTAGTGCACTTAGATACAAGGTAATAAAGTTTAGTATCACAGTACCAATTGGTAAAATTTACTACGACAAATAAATACACAAAAGTAGGCAGTTTTGGCGTATCTTGGTGAAAGAAGTATGAATTTCTTTGTTATTTTTCGGGGGTATTAATACTTAAATGGTGCATAAACGTGTCTGGATCCATGAAACAAGGGTCAGTTATACACAGATTAGTTCCGGAAAAGCCCTGAAACAACTTTAAATAAATGGTGATAGAGAAAATTTTTAAAGCGTTGAGAATCAGAAGCCGTAAATATAACCCAGTTGGAATGGTGTGATTAACAAAAGGGACGATGTACATTGAAGCTACGAGTGCAAGTGACCTTCAGGTAAATTATACTATTTTGTTTGAACTTTGATATTTTTGTGTGTGTTGAATAACTTTATAATTGATTTACTCAAAATGGACAGTAGTGAAATGGTACTAACAATAATATTTTAATTTTAAGGTGAAATTTGCTTGTTTAAGTAGAAAGGGGTATTTAGTATTGATGTTCTGGATTATGATGAAAATTTAGGGTATGTCTTTGAGCTCAATTAGACGAACCTGGTTAATTAACGTAAAGGGGTGGTAGATGCTCCCTTTGTACTCAGACTCAGGTCTGCATATATTGTTATAGTAATTAGTAGGCATCCTACAAGGACTTTAATTCTGGATGCACATTAAAATGATAATGAATTTAATTTTGAAATTTTCTGATATTAAAATTTATGCTGAATTTTAATTTTGAAATTTTAATGTATTGTGAATATTGATGTAAATAGAGTTAACGTTGATGTTTGTGGTAGGAATGTGTTTGTTTTTTTTTTATGTATGAGGATGAAAGTTATCTAGAGGAGCAGCCGAGGCGATTAACAGAAGAAAGTCAATGGACCAACACAGTTAAGGTAATGAATAGCTTTTTGTACGATTCACAGCATTCTTGACGCACAATTCGTAGGGGCGCGATTCGAAAATCGGAGTACCCGGATTTTGGTGGTATCACAGCAATATATATATATATATATATATATATATATATATATATATATATATATATAAAATAAGATGTATCTGTAAACAAACTCTTATGAAAATAATAAGAGCTTATTGACGAATACAAATCGGGCTAGTAGTTATATAGCCATTAACAAAAGAATAGCTCTATTACTTTACAGGGGAGGAAACATCCACTGACCGACGGTTTCGGCTTTGTTAAGCCTCATCAGAGCGAATTAGTTTCCAACCCTATGAAGTAATCGAAGCTATTATACGAAGTAAATAAAACCGCCATCAGGTGATAAAACACCAACACTACTAAGCGTGGAAGTACAGAATTGAATCGAAACTACATAGTAGATTCTATAGATGGCTATACAAGTACGTCTGGTTTTGAGATTTGAGGAATGTTACAACAAAATTTATTTCCAAACGTAACAAACCGTCTCGTGGCGACACCCGGGTTCATGCCCCAAAGGCAATTCAAATAATAAAAGACCAGTTATTTGCAGTGCGCAATAAGAAATTGTGTAGAACAATATATAAAATAAGATGTATCTGTAAACAAACTTTTATGAAAATAATAAGAGCTTATTGACGAATACAAATCGGGATTAATTCTTGACGTGTGAAATTCATTGTGACATCAACAAATTAAACGGAAAATTTTTAAGATAATTAATATTGACGAGATATGTCAGATTTGATGCTAGTAGCCTACTTAGTTTTCTCTAGTCCCAAAACTGCATAAAAAACATGTTTTCTCAATTTTTCTCATGTAACCTATAAAACATTATATGTCAATAGAAAGCTCCACAAAAACGCTATTCAATGGCAAAATCCAATATGGCGGGTGCCATTTAAAAAAATTGACTTTTTGTTCATTTTGCGTTTTGCTTCACCTTGTACAATAAAAAAAAAACAAGCACATCGCGCTATCGATAATAATACAACAGGATATGGAAAATTATGTCGTGAAAGAATCAACTCTCCAAGTTCAATAAGAAAACTTCTGCAATTTTTCAAAGTTGACATGATTTTGACATAAAATGACTCATAAAAAGCAAACCGTCCATTGTAGATCTATAGTACCTCTATAAAATTTTGATAAGCATCAAAAGAGCTTTTAGAATATGGTATCAAATCTAGGGTATTTCATTTAAAAAAACATAACTTTGGGTTGGAAACCATATTAGCACACCCTGTATATAATTTAAATTGTGCAGCTTAGCCGTGGTTATCGTTTAAAAAAAACCGGAAGCTGATATCTTGAATAACATAAAAGTTATGGAACTTTCACGGAGGACGTGGACACCCTGTATATATATATATATATATATATATATATATATAATAAAATACTCAAATTTAGACCAGGGTAGAAAATTAATTAATCACATCAAATAATTTTAATCACCGTGTAGAAGGAAGTTTTGGGAAAAGGTACGCGTTATTAAAACCGTGAAGCATAAAAATTCATTCGTTTTATTAAAAATAAGGGATTTAAATTATTTACTAGACGCTTTCTATAAAAAGAAGCAGAATTAAAATGCTCAATTTGTATGTAATTTAATTTTTCCAAGTAAAGAATCAAATAAAAATTACATGCAAAATTTATATTAATTAATTCAATTTTAAGTAACGAGTATTAAACAAAATGTACAAATAATAATTAATATTTAATTAGTATTCACTAAAAAAATTAAAGGGTAGAAGTCAATGCCATTCGTTATTATTTTAATTGGAGTTAATTGAACGATTATTGAGGTATAATATGCATAAAAACTTTTAAAAAACCCAATAATATCAAATATGAGACGCGTTGCTAGCATACAAATATATAATAAGCATAAAACCCTGTGGAAAGTCCAAAGTTGATAAACAAATCGCTAATAGGAAAATTAAAATAAGTGGAATATCCCAAATCGTAGAAGTGTTATTTAGAAGTATTACGATTGAACACCTGCGTATTTTTAAAAGTCACGTTCTGCTTAAATTTTGTAGATAACAAATGGTTACAGAGAATGTTGGAGAAACCGTCGCTTAATATTCACGGGAAATGCTAATAAAGTGGGTTATTTAACAGTCCGCGTGGATTGTACACAGCCGATAGTAAAGAGTATCGATTTGCACCACTCAGACCAAGGTAGAAAAGGAAAGAGAAAATGCGTCAAGCAGAGACACAGATAGTAAAAGGCGTGATTTGAGCAACGTCACGAGAGCTACGATTGGTTGTAATCAGATGCAGATATGAGAGGTGTAAACGTAACGATTTCGATACAAAATTAATTAGTTATTCTCGGACGTGGTTGCGTGCCGTGTGGAAAATTTCTCAGATTTTCAACTGGCGCGTGTGCAAAGTTAATAGAATCGCGTGCCCGACTGTCGAGAAGGGAACCGAGAACGCGAAATTCTGAAAACTGGCCGTTGAGGGACAAAAGCGACGAACAGGCAAGGCGGTTATATAAACCCGGACTTTAAACAGTTTCGCTCTCTTAGATTTTCGATTTTGATTCAATACTTTAAACAGTTTGCTCCTATATTTTGTGATTATTGAATACTTTAAAACAGTTTGCTCTTTACGTGCTACGATACAAGTTATTATGCATTAGTGCACTTAGAAAAGAAGATACAAGGTAATAAAGTTTAGTTATATTTGCGAGTATTACCGTACCAAGTATCCAAATTTGTAACGATAAATGAATAAACAAAAGTAGGCAGTTTCGGGTATAGCGTGAAAGAAGTATGAATTTCTTTGCTATTTTTCGGGGGTGTTAATAATCAAATGTTATTCGTAATCGTGATTGGATCCACAAAACAAGATTTTAATATACCTAAATGAGTTCCTGAGAAGCTCGGAAACAACTTTAGATGAATGGTGGTGTAGAAAATTTTAAAAGCGTTCAGAATCAGAAGCCGTAAACATAACCCAGTTGGAATGGTGTGATTAACAAAGGACGATGTACATTGGAGCCACGAGTGCATTAACCTTCAGGTAACTTATGCTTTGTTGTTTGATTTTTGATGTTTTGGTGTGTTTTGAATAACTTTATAATTTGTTTGCTAAAAAATGGACAGTAGTGAATTTGTACAAACAACAAATTTTTAACTTTAAGGTGAAATTTTTTTGTTTAAGTAGAAAGGAGTATTTAGCAGTTTAAGTTCTTGATTATGATGAAAATTTGGGTCTGTCTTTGAGCTCAATTAGACTAACCTGTTTGATTAACGTAAAGGGGTGGGAGATGCTCCCTTTGTACTCAGACTCAGGTCTGCATATTTGTTAAATTAATTAGTAGGCATCCTACAAGGACTTTAATTCTGGATGCAAATTAAAATGATGACAAAATTTAATCTTGAAATTTTATGATACCGAAATTTATGCTACAATTTAATTTTGAAATTTTAATGTATTATGAATATTGATGTAAATAGAGTTAACGTTGATGTTTGTGGTAGGAATGTGTTTGTTTTTTTTAAGAATGAGGATGAAAGTTGTAACTAGGTGAGCAGCCGAGGCGGAAAGAGTAAAGAGGCGATTATCAGAAGAGAATCATAGCAGTTTATGACGGCCCAACGCTGGGGCTCGATTCGAAAACCTTAGTTCCCGAATAATGGTGAGGATCACAGCAATATATATATATATATATATATATATATATATATATGCTGTTTTGGGAATTTGAGGGAATTGTGTACGCTAGCTCAGAATATAAATAAATGCATGCACGCGTCCAACCAGTTTCAAAATTATTATAAACAACTGCAGGTGTTGGTTGTGAAATATTTTCAACTAATATTGTTTCTGTTAAAGGATATATTGGAAAACTATTAGTTCGGAAAATGCTCAAGTGCTGGGCAGCCACAGGCTGCTTACACCCCTTCACATTCAAATAAATATCTGAGAAACAGGGTAGATAATTGTAAAACAATAGAAGGGGATCGAACTACATCTAACAAGAAAGAACAGTGGCTATGATCAAAGACAACAAACAAAGAAACAAGAAGAAATTTGTTGAGAGCATATGTGTAGAGCACAGCACAGTAGGTCTATGAAATAGAGACAGTAGGAAAAGCAGACAGAAGCCTTCTGAAATTTCGTGCTTCAGATGTATGAGGATGTTCATAACAAATAGGTTATAGAAATAGTAGAGGAAAAAGATATCTGTAAAAAACAAACAAAAATAGGAGAAATAGAAGGGCAGGATACATTTTTGGGGAATAGTATGGGATATATTACAAGCAGAGATAAGAAAAAAGAGATAGAGGTAGACCTAGATCAGACTATTGCACGCAGATAGTGATAGATGCAGACTGCAAATTTGACGGAAATGTGTAAGTTAGTTCAGAAGAGGAAACAATGAGGGATGATTTATTTATTAAGTAAATAAAAAAGTAAAAGTATTACTGTAGTTTGAATTTTATACGCTTTTCAATTTTAAAATAAAATACAAGGTGTTCCTTTTAAGAAAACAATGTCTGGTATTTTTCCACAAAAACAATAGACCATAGAAAAGTATACTGTTCCCCTAATTTTAAGACAGAATTCAACTAAGAAACTGTATATATAATTTATAATTTATATATAATTTATTAATTAAAATAGCAATATTGGATTTTGATTCACGAGAAGCTCTGGTTTACAATTCCGACAAATACTAGATTTCATACCGTTGGAATATGGCAAATAATCTTGGTTAACTGTAATTGCCCAGTTATTGGTTAGCAGTTGAAGGCACAGTAACTATTCTAACCTGTCTGAAAAACGTCATAAACGTATGCGACGGGGAAATAGCATGTTTCATTCGTGTGGAAGGGTTGCAAATTAATATTAGTTTGCCTGTCTCTGACGTACATATTACATTTTGTATCATAACCTGTACCGTATAGCAACAATTAGTGAAATTGGACTCGCATCATACATAAGTTTTGTAAATGGAATTTATATTAGATGAAAGCAACCCATTACTTTCTAAAAAGCAACGATTCGATCAAAGTTTTTGCACATTGAATCATTTACAGTAAAGAGACAGATACATCTGTATTACGTTGAGAAAGAACCTAAAAACCATATTCCAATTATTGAGAATTTATGAAGGAGTATAAACGTTATTATCATAGGACTAAAATGGATGCGCCTTCTGAAAATCGCTCAGATCAAGAAATTGTATTATATTCTGCGTTTGGCAGGCAGTTCAGAAAAAAGCAAAACGGTAAAATTGAGGGTAGCATATAACGCGCCATGTAAGGATTCGTTGCAAAACTCGTTGAGTGAGGTTTTGTTAATTGGAGCTGCTATTCAAAAGGATATTCGTTTTGTTGTTGGATTTTCATATTCATCCGTTGCAATAACTATGACAGTTTTTGCGTTGCATCGGCAGATTCTTGTACAAAATCGTCAGTCACAACGATTATTAGAAAATTATTTGGAGGTTGGTTAATGACATACTATTTCGGATTTCAACTTTTAACATTCTTGCTTATCGTGTTATTAGTTGGCTACATTTTTAATACATCGCATACTCAAGAACATGCTTGTAGTAAACACAATTTTTTTCGGATATTGCATACATTTCCAATCTTGTCGGTTTCAGAGTAATTACAGTTTTTAGTTAAAAACTTTATTCTAAAAGTCTTGTGTTTCAAATTCGAACTGGGATCGGATCGTATCGTACTCGATGAAAGAAATTTGTTTTATCATTGTCTGAAAAATTGGGTATTGAAGTCCCTCGTACGGTGCATTTCAAGAAACGCGCAACTAGTTGAATGCATGTCTTCTCGGCGTTATGAAAGCCCGCTATGCAGCAGTTATGATTTTCTCGTTCCACAGATGTGAGATAACATTGTGTTATTGGTTTGTGCCAAATCCAAGGTAGCACCCTTCAATACAATCGTCCTGTCGAGATTTGAACTCTGAAAAACGGTTGTTTCACGTGAATTAATAGATTTCGTGGTTAAAGTTTTTCGTATAATTATTTAAATATTCGGAAAATTTAATCCTTTCCGAATTCAAAAACAGTTCCTGCTTTGGATTCCGTTTACTCCTAATAAGTGGAAGACATTTGCTGTAGGTGCCGGATTAACCCACCTTGGGGCTCTTCTCCCACAAGAAATAGAGCACACAAAAAAATATAATACAATAAATAAAACAAAGCTAAATAATGTGGAAAACTAAAACAAATCTAAAATAATTTATTAATACAAAATATTCAATATACAACAATAGATTTCATTTTTTGTAGAAAAGTTTGAAGAGTGATTATAAATTTAAAAAATTGAAATTTATTTTATTAAATGTCTAACAAAAATAATATTACTTTAAAATATTCACTGTTTAATTTATCGTGAATAGTGAAAAAGGTAATTTAAATAAAAGCCAAGATAGTTTAAAAAAGTAAGTATATAGATATGAATAAACTTTATTTAAAAATACTGTTTTCGAGTTTTTAATTCAGCAAAATTATCAAATATTTCATCATAATTAATACCATCCAAAGCATTTTGTTTGATGTATAAAACAGCTGTTGGACAAGCTATAAAATAGCTGCTGTTTAGTGTATAATAACCTACTGTAGTACGTATATTGGGGGAACAGCAATACAAAAAAGTTAACTGACCAAGTTGTCTAAAAACCAGAAAAAAGGGAAAAATTGATGAAGTATGCGCTTTTGGGTTTTAGTTTTAACTATTTATTTGTAGATTACTTAGAAATAGTAGATAAAGAAGACAGCCAAGAAAGTAAAAATCTTATACGTGCTACATTGAAATAGGTAACACATATTTAACACAATCTGCAGCAGCATATTCTACAACGCCAAAAGACAATTATTTCGGAATCTAGGTTGATTAATACACCTAACATTTGCCCCGAGGTTGTAAGACGACGCGTAAATATTGGTAGCAAATTCTATCTGGTTACGCTAAAAGAAATTGCCCCATTATGAGCGCCGTACGTTGTAAGTTGGAGAAAAAGAGCTGGAATTACAGGAATTGGATGCAAAAAGGTGAAAGTTGTACTACATGGAAAAAATTGTAACAATGCGAGAAGAATACAAAGATGTGTTAGACAAAGAACATTTTATTAAAGAAAATGAGGATCAATTAAAAAATTAATTTAAGTGCCAGTGGACCGAGCTATATGCAATTTAGTTATGCGGGCGTACTTGCGGAAAGGGGATGGTACTAAATTGGTATAGTATTTAAAAGGTTTTTAAGAACGTATTTATCAGAATGGTAGAAAACATAGACGAACTAAGGAAGGTGGGTTCGTAGCCTTGGCGTACACGACACGTAAGGGGATTCTCTAAACATAGTCTATTTGCCTAATAAAAAAAACCTTTCGGATAATTTATAACCAATGGTCTTACAACGTACAATATATTTCCAAAAGTGGTAGACACCACTATACAACGGTGTGTGGAAGAATCAGGATTGTCTCCAATACCAGCAAGAAAAAATCGACCAAGCCAACAACATACATATGCAGGAAATAGTTCGAAAGCCACGACTAAAAGATTGCCACAAGCTGCAAGAATTACATGAACGAATGGATCTGGTTGTCTATAGAATCAAAGACTATGTACAGAAACAAACTTCGGTCAATTTTGCAATTCAAAAATCTGAACGGTTTCTATGTATCGAATTATTGATTAGAAAAGGAGATAGAAGACTTGGACATCGATTTAAATTTTAAACTACAGATAAATCTAAATAAAATTAAAACTACACCGAACAAACATAAAGAAAAGACAGTTTTCTGTGCGTAACTTAGTACTAAAAATTAATGTTTTTAAATTGTTATTTATCTAATGTTATAATAAAGCTTTAGAATAGCATTGCCTTGCTTCTTATTTTACTCACCTTTTTTTCAAAAATCAGGATAATCTTTTATTTCTGACTTGCTTAATGCCTATATATTCATTTTGTTTGCTATTTTTTGTGACTTTTCTTTAACAGATCATCTTTGAGATTTGTCTAAAGATATTTCAAGAAGAACACTTTTTATTTGGCTAAACCCAGAGCGAATGCCTTAATTGCATCAACTGTACAAAACCATTTCGTAATACATAAATAACGTAAAAGCGTGAAAAAATGAACCGCTAAGACACTTTTTTAACGCTTTTTCATCGATTCAATAATCATATACTTTATGAACAGAAAATAATTTTAAAAAATGTGACTTTTATAACGGACGTAGAAAAATGTTATTTGGCTCCCATTGCGTTGATTTTAGATTCATACCTCCTCAAAGCTACAAAGCCTAGTAAACGCGACGCAGCGCCGAGAAAATGAAAGCAATTTTATAGGAGCACCGGTTAACTGCAGTGGTGCGGGCGTGAGTTCCTATGGAAAAATGTTAAAAATAATGTACCCACTTACCTGGAAATAGTTTTGTATTTCAGCCAAATTTACTTTTTATATTATTATTATTATTATTATTATTATTATTATTATTTTTCCGTAGGAAGCCACGTCCGCACAATAGTAATTAACCGGGTCAACTATAAAATTGTTAAGAGGTTCTCGCCCCTTCTGGCCAATTTGAAATTCACAACGTAACGTTATTTTTACCCAAAGAAAAATTGGCGCCAAACTTCTGCCTTCTTATGGGTCGTCTTTTCCAACTTCTGGGCAGTTTGTTTTTATTAAGGCCGTTGTTTTTCATTGCGGCAGTTGTTTTCCTTATTTTACAGTTACTTTTCCAACTTTAAAGCCTTACTGGTTTTTTAATAGTTGGGTTGTTTTTCTTGTGTCGGTCAATTTTTTAAATTTAGTTGATAAAACAGAGTAGTATATTGCTATAACAGATTTGAAAAAATAACCTTGAGAGGTTTTAAGAAAAATGAACCGACCGCGACAAAAAGCATTTTGTTATTTGAGTATTGAAATGAAATTTACTTTTAGTGAAAAATTAAATTGAGCTATGAATTACAAGTTAGGAAGGAAACGAAAAAAAAACGATCTAGCAGTTATACAATTAAAACGCAAAATTTGTGAAGAACATAATCATGATTTACGACGACATAAAGTTAGTTATTGAATCGAAACTAAAGTTTGGAGAAAAATTTTGCTTTCAAACGCGATAGAGTTCTTCAGGACCGAATGAGTAATTAAATTTTTAGAGCTATTCACGATTGTTAACAAAGTTTTCATGGATATCTATATTTTAGTGCTGATATAAGGCAATGCCGAAGGATTTGGCACGGAAAAAATTTAAAACTGAAAGAACATCACGGAGAGTTAGTGATACTGAGGGATCTTAATGCAAGATCTCCCAGATGATTCAATTTGGGGATTTTTTAGGGGATGGGAGAACTTAAAGAGAGAAGGGTGATAACTGGGGACCATTTTCAAATAGATTTCTTTAGTCAACTGCCCAATCAAAAATCATGCTCAAAGAGCTAGTTCTTCATTTTTCAGGAACTATTACTATAGTAATCCAGCACGAGGTATGAAGTGCATGACCTTGTAAATGTTCTATTTCTTCGAGGGATAAAAAAGGTCGCTTCACGGCCTTCCACCTTCAGTGACATTTACAGAGTTGGATAAAGATTTCCTTTTTTCTTAAGATTAAGGTAAAATTGCAAATGTAACACTTGAATTTAGGGTAAAAAATTCTTTAGAAAAATCTCGTTTGTAAGGGGGAGGGGTGTAACGCTCGAGCGTTAATTAAATATACATTTGTCAATAAAAAATCGTTTATTATTTTTCTGCTAGGGTAATTTACAATTAATAAATGGGCTATTTCAATATAATATGAAATCGGGATAAGTAAACAAACTAAAAAGCACCTAGTACATTTTCATATAAACACCAATGTCAATAAAGATTTTGCATTAGTCGTATTCAATTAGAAAAATCACGATACATCAGGGCCATTCTTGTTCACAATAACATTTTTATCGATTCATATGGGGGTTAAGAAACTGCAACAGAATCATAAAATGTTATAAAATTAATGATCATTTACATAAATTGAAAACACTGAACTAGACCCTAAGAAAACTTTAGGCGTATAATGTGTGAGAACGGAATTAGGAATTTTTTAAAGAATGGAAGATTAACACAACTAAGTTCAAACGAAATTGCTACACATAGGTAATCAGAAAGAGTACGAATTATGCGTCAATGATAACGGACGCGTACATAGGTCGTTGTCCTTTCGACGAGGTGATCGACAAAAAAAATAAACTAATGCATTACCAAAATATATTATATTTTTTCACATATTCACGCATTACGCATTTTAGCCTCTAACCGTCACTACAAATCGTGGGGTTTGGGCATGCAACCAAACAATATTATTAGCAAAGGAAATGTAACTATTTTAAAATAAGTACACGTACATGCACATGTACATGTAAGAACAATTGTGGAATTATTGTTAATTTAAGGGTGTTGACACAAAACGTACAATAAAATGGTTACGTAAAAAGTTGGTATTCTTTAAAACATTAATAAATTCAAAACCCTGTTACAATTTCAATATATGAAAATACTCAGTTCAGTAATGACACAAAGGACGTTGTCTATTTACTAATTGCTGCCAACAATGGTTCACAAACTAAGATGTCTTATGAGAGATTTGATTTTTGTAGGTTAAGTTGCTTTGTTCAAACAATACCGACTATGACTAAAATACAAAAGTTACAAGTTTTTTGTTTGTCAAAATCAAGATTTTAAAATTAGATAAATTTAAAAAATTACAACGCTCTCGCGTTACTTTATATATAAACCATATAAGAAGATATAATTAATAATTTCGGATGGACAGCATAAATATGGACGCACCCTGTATATTAAAATTGGACGGATAGTTAACGTTAATTAAACGTGATATTTCAAATTTTTCGTTTCTATAAATGTAATTCAGATCATGTCATTAGACTATAATTCCAAACGCAATAAAATTGTTTTCGTTACAATAAATTAAACGATGTAATAATAGTTAATTAGTAACCAAACGTGGCACATTAAGTGTCACCCGTAAAGATACAAACTCGCCAATATCTATGAAAAGATTATTACAATAGACGAGGGCGTCATAGGATTTAAACGGCAAATTAGAAACCAATGCGATAAACACGCGTGAGAACTTTCAGACGTGAAATATTCTAACAACATGAGTACAGTACCAGTAAGAACAATAAAACCACCGAGATATTGAAATGCAAATTAAACGTTTAAAATATCACGTAGTAATATGTTGTGACAAAAATTACGCAAGCATTGTGGGAAACTGCAAACAACATTGAGATACAGGCACTGAACACGTGAAGGACAAATGACATTAAATTTACCGTTAGAGCGAGAGAAGGAATCATAAAAGCAGGGTAGAATGTAAAACAAAAAGCAGTCAGTAAGTTACCAAAACAACACATAGATTACGAGGAGGTCAGGGTGACTCCAATTACGCAAACGTCTGCTTGAAGTAAGCGAGAGTTGTTTCGCATGCAAACTGGTACCGCGAAAATACCGACGGGTCAACCTAAATTAAAGTTCAGCTTGTGTTTATTCTTGGTTATGGAATTAGTAAAAATTTGGATTAATACGCCACTTATAATAAATATTGTTAAAAGTATAAAATTTTATGTGGTACAATCATAGTTACTGTCAAGTTAACCTTTCAGAAGTCGTAGGAAGAGTAGTTAATTTTGTATGTTCCAAAAAAATGATAATGAACTGATCTTATTTTATTTCAAGTAACATCGATTGTTACGTGTTAATCAAATTAACTAGTAACATACCTTTTCATTTATTGGATAACCAGTTTGCATTTTCTAATATTTAATAAATCTATAACCTTTTTGTATTAAAGTAAAGTAATCCTCCTGTTTCCTAAGTTCGGCCTTAAGAATGTTATAAATTATTAAGTATATTGTAGTCTTAGAACGATTTACTATGCATAAATATGTTAAGATACACCCAGAAATTTTGATTGTTCTCTGGATTGTACTATAAACACGCCTTATCGATGTGTCGTAGTTCTCTATTCCAATTGGTTGTAGGGCATCAGCCAATTCCAATGAATTAATTCTGGGAGTAGTGAATATATTGCTGAAACGAGTGAGGTGATTTACGAACTAAGGTCGATAACTTGTTTGGGATTTGACAAAGCGCGTTTGAGTTTATGAAGTGCCGTTCTCGTGGGTGCAGTCCATGTAGTGCTCAAGTTTCGCATCTTTATACCTTTTTTCGTATCTTTCTCGAAGCACTCTAAAACTGCTATCGGCCTGCACTACGCTAAAATATCTGCAAGAAACCGGACCGCAAGAACAACGCTGAGAAAAACTTGTCGGAGATTGAACGGTAAGTGTTATAACTTTAAAAACTGTATCTAGAAATTTGTATTTATTCGAACCTTCTATTTAAACAAGTAAGGGGGTACGTAATAAAGTTGCGTCACTGAAGTGTTGTTTTATTTACAAAAAAAATTAAAAATGTTTGTAAGAGGAAATCTAAAAACTTCATGTGATTTTTTTTTAATTCAAATTAGCACAATTTAATTCAACTCTTTTGAGCTAGGACAAAAAACCAATAACCGAAAAGGGAAGATAAAAAAGTTAAAGTATTATTTAAGGACAGATTTAGGAAAAAACCAAAGCAAAGGATACCTATTTGGAATGTCTTCCGTGTAGGGAAGAAGTTCGTAAGGGAGGTTTGCAGAGACAAAAAGACGGTTTGACGCTATACAAATTGTGACAAAAAGCAAAACTACTAAGACTTTCAAGATAAGTATAAATCTTAACGTTGTTCTATAATTAGACTGTCCCCATTTTGTATTCTTTTTCCTGCACCACTGTAGTAAGCCGGTGCACCGTTTAAACTGATGTCATCCCGCCTTCTTCGGGGTAGAATCAGAATAATAAAGTAACCTCTATTTTGCACGTAAGAAAACTTCTATTCATCTGTTTTAAATTCATACCAACCCATTTTTAGACATCTGGGCCCGGCGTCTGCATATTTTTTTTTATTGTGTGTTAAAAACTATAATGCGAGTATTAATAAGACGCTTCGGGTCAGTGATACAGTCTTTTTTTGTGAATGTTAAAATACATTTTATTCAGAAAATAATTACAATACGCTTTTAAACTTCAAACAAAAAAATTAAAGTTATTATCCTAATTTTTATAAAAACAAACATAATTGAATGAGTTTTTAATAAACGCTTTCTTTGATATTAATGCCTGCCCTGATACTGAAATTACGATGCCAATTTATCAACTGCGTCTTCTAGTCAGTTGTCCTAAGACGCATTATTTTCAAAGTGTACTGCTCATGTTTATGTTTTATAATTTATTTTTATATATTATAATCTACCTAAGACGCCGAAAAGGCAAGAATTGAAAGGGATAATGGCATTCATCAACAATGGATTGATCGACAGCTACAAGATTGCACTTAAAAAGTAATACAAAAGTGAAAAATCGAGAACATTCTCGAAGGTTTTTATATATTCTGGAGCCTATTTTGATGACTTATATAAATCGTAGAAACGGCAGAAGTAATGGAAATACAAAGTTGCGATTACGATATAAATTGGATACAGCGTTACAATGCAGACGCTTAATATGCATATAAATTAAGTGTAAGCTTACGTAATTGAATTTAGTGATAAAGTAGTTAACCGTCGTGTTTAGTGCAGTAAATATTGTTAGGGATTAGTTTGTAATAATTATTATCAGCTCAATTGGTAGCGGCTTCTTTGTATATTGCAATAAATTATCGTCATACATTAAGATTTCTCCATATTTATGAGTAACATGCTTATATTTGACAAATACAGAACAGTAATACGTTCTTTAAATTCTTTATTCTCTTAACTTTGTTACGCATTAAGTGAATTAACTCGTAACATGCGTTTTCATTTATTGCACATCCAAGTTTCGAGCTCAAATTTTATTAAATTTATTGTATTTTGTATAAAAGTAAAGGAATTCTTTTGTTTCCTAAATCCGGCCGTGGTTATTTCATAAATTATTATTTACATTGTAAAAATAAAATGGTTCAGAGATGCATAAATGTGTTAAAATATCACCTGAGGGATCTTTATCGCTCTCGGGAAAATTATGAGAACAAAGAAGCAAAAGAGTTCTCTATTCTAATTGGATGCAAGACATCATCCCGTTTTACATAATCCAATTCCGTAAGGGACAAAACAAGTTCTGAAACTTTGGGGTAATTACGTAAACACTTAAGTGTCGAAATTCACAGAAGCGACTGTCTTCGGAGTGTCATTAACGTGTGTGTTTCGATTTAACGTCCATAGTTATCCATCCAAATTTTCTTACCTTTTCCTTATAGGGCACTACAGCGATTGATTGATTTAATTGGGAAGGGTGGCACATGCCACACGCACTTAGGCCTCCAAGTGGGCCTATTGTGCTGCCTTCCTTTCCTTAGGTTGGTCCTTCAATACTCAATCGCCCAAGCTTACAGGTGAATTTGAGGATGTTGGACCAGGGGGGTGCTTTGAATTCTGAACAGGTGCACAAAATGTGCTCCGCCGTCTCGTCCTCCTGTTGACAGCCGCGACAGATGGGGTCGTCTGACAGACCCATTCTGTGCAGATGCTTCCTTAGTATGCAATGCCCGGACAGTATGCCCATCGGTAACCGTAGTTTCTGTCTCGGCAAGCATATGACAAATTTTTCTGTTTTGGTCATGGGGGACCTTATGAACATTTTTGCCTGTCGGCAGCTTGCTGTACAAGCCCACCTGTCCTTGTGACGGCGGTGGGATATTTGCCTTATCATGGAAAACATCATCTATGGCGCAATAGCAACCGATGGCTCAGGGCTAGCAAAACCCCGGACCGCTCCTTGCCTCACCAAAGAATCTGCCTGTTCGTTGCCATGTACTCCTGAATGCCCTTTGATCCATACCAGCTCAAGGGCATTAGTGTTAGAAACAAGTTTGAGGATGCGGTAACATTGATAAACCACCCCCGTAAAGAGATTCTGCTTATTCGGGCTCAAAAGAGCTGCTCTGCTGTCATTCAGGATGAGTATAGTTTTATTTTGGATTCTGCATTCCAGTATGGCGTTAGCACCATGAATGATGGCTATGACATCCGCTTGAAGAACAGTTACCATCTACCAGCGTAACAATTTCATGAAGGTCTAGGTCAATGGAGAAGATGTCTGCACCGGTACCTCCATTTGTTTTGGAGCCATCTGTGTAGATGGAAATCTCCGTTAAGGAGGCGTCCTCAGTGTTTAGACAAACCCCGAAGCGCTTCTTGGAGATCATTATGGGTGCGATCGCATCAACCACTCCTCCCAAAAGAGGGGTGTTCCGCACCGCCTCTCTTAGTATGTTGTGGTGTGTACCACCGTCTCCCTTGTCGATCTATAGACTTTTAAACCGCAGGCTCATTGCCGCTTTCAGAGCCATGTAGGTCCAGCGGAGTGAGGAGTAAGATGTAAGGCTGCAGTAGGTGTAAATCGCATTGCGCCCGTGATGCCTAGACAGGCCACTCTTTGGATATGAGTAAGCTCTTTGACTGCATGGGTCAGTCTAGTCCTGGGCCACCAGACTACAGCGTCGTAGCAGAGCATCGACCTTACCATCGTGGTGTATAGCCACGGGACAGTCTTTGGGGCAGACCCCAAAGTTTGCCTATGGCACGTTTATATTGCCAAAACACTTGGTTGGCTTTGGTAATTTTTGCTTGTAAGTGTTTGGTCCAATTCAGCTTCTTGTCAAGTTTGACGTCCAGGTACTTGACCTCTTCTGATAGAGGCAGAGAAATTTGGATGAGCGTTGGCAATCTAGTTACCATCAGCTTCTTTTTATTGGTGAACAGCACCAGCCCCGTTTTATTGGGGTTGATTGTTAGGGAGTTCTTGGAGCACCATAGCTCCGCGATCCTTAGTGCTGCTTGCATTAAGTTATACAGCACCTGTTCAAATTTGCCGACTACTAAGATACCTATGTCGTCCGCATACCCTATCGTGTAGAAACCTGCTTCGTTAAGGCGTTGGAAAAGGCTGTCCACTACTATGTTCCATAGTAGCGGTGACAGCACGCCCCCCTGGGGACTGGGGACAGCCTATCGCCCTAACTACTATGTGTACCTGTCGACACCGCAGAATCTGCATAGTCAGCTGCTGAAGGGTGACCTACGCTCCATGTTCCCGCAGAGCTCGATCAATGCTTGCGAAACGCACCCTCAATATCAACAAATGCGCCTAAGGCAGACATGTTGTTGTTAAGGGTTTTTTCAATCCGTCCTACAACAGCGTGGAGGACAGGCTTCGTGGATTTTCCTGGTATAAAGGCGTTCTGGAAAAGAAAGCATTATCCTTTCCCTCATATCATTGTCGCACAGTCTCTCCAAGGTCTTTAGCAAAAAAGACGTAAGTCTGATTCGTCTGTACGATTTAGCCTGGGAGAAATCCTTCCGGCCTGTTTTAGGAATGAAGACGACTCTAACCTCTCTCCATCTGTTTGGAATGTATCTAAAAGCAATACAACCCCTAAAAAGTACCACGAGAAATGGTGCTAGCCTCTCCACACCCACTGTAGTAGCGCGGGAAAGATGCCATCCATTCAAGGGAACTTAAACGATTTGAGAGTTGAGATGATCCATTTGATTTTCCTTTCACTCACTACCCGGTTTGAAACCTTCCGGTCAGCCCCATTATGGAGCGCGCTGGGTTGGTCCATTCCGTATGAGGAAAGTTGTGATACACTACATGGAAAGTGGGTGTCCATAAGTAACTCAGCTGTTTCTGTCTCGTTGGTGATGAACGTACTATCCACACGTTTCAGGCAGCATGGTTGATGGCGAGGATCTTTGAACAATATCCTGTTAATGCGAGAGATTGCATTGGTAGACTCGACTGAGTTACAGCAGATCTTCCAAGAGTCTCTCTGTCTTTTTATAATTACCGTTTTGTATAGTCGTACAGCGATATTGTAAGCAATACCGTTATTAAATTTGGAAAACATGCTCACCAAGACCCTTAGATGAGTGCGTCGCCGGAAGCCATGAACTGTAAGCGATTATAGCTTTATAACTTTGCATGATTGAATCTAAATATTTAATTAAATAAGTGTCGGAGTATTCGGTAACAACTTAGGTGGGTCACTTGAAACTATTAAATGGACCATGTAACACCCAAGAACATTTATAAATTAATTTAAATTTCAAATGATATTTTCGGCCAATCACAAACAATCCTATCTAAAATGTAACCTATCACTGACCAGAATTAAGATAGTTATCCAATCCTACTTTGATTTTGGGTGACAATTGACACTTTAAATGAACATAACCTATCAACTGATATCTAACATCCCGTAAAATTTAGAAGATTTTAAATTAAGGTGCCAAAGGAAATGCTAGTTTGTTCTAGAGAATTCGAAACCGGAAGTGTGTAATAAAATGTAATATTAACAGGAAGTACTGTAGAATATTGCATAATAACTTAAATTTAAATATAGGATAGTTTCAATTAGCAATGGCAATAATAAAAGTCGATTTAAACCATTAACCTAAAAGCACATGTAGGGATGATGTACGATTGTGAAATATGTAAGATTTTTGATTGGCTAAAACAGTCATGTGATCAAAGGGAAGTGGAAAAATTCAGACTCACGACACACAAAGACTCACCAAGACACAAAAAGACAAAAGATATGAAAGAAGGAACGAAATGTGACAATAACTAGCCCAAAGCTAGTGTGGGGTAGGCTACAATGTCGCTTAGCAGTATTGGTTATATGGCCGTGTAAATTAAATCAATGGTTAATGAACAGAGCTAATAAATTAGTATGTTTATTACGAAAAAAATGGTGAATTTAAGTAGTGGATAAAAAACACATAAGTTCGGCTGGTAAAGGAAAAGTAAATCGTAATAAATTTAAGTATAATCAAACAACGAAATGGTTCAGCTGGTTAAAGGTAGAAAGTGCAGATTTATTAACTGCAAGTTCTGGAAGTTCGGATTTTGGAAATTCAATTCCAAGCCAAGTTGGTACAAGAGTAGAGAGATATCGAGAGCTTGAAGCACAAAATTTATCAACGCTCGTGTTAAGCATTATCAACCCTGTTGAGGATAAGTTACCTTGGAGGCATTGTAGAGAGTGGAACAACAGTGGGTATTGCATACCCGAAACAGGTATTGAGTGAATCTTTGAATAAATGGTTCGAGAGAACGGACGTGTATATGCATGCATACACGTGGGGTTGTAAGTATGAACTTTTGTATAGTTATATATATGCTTTTACATAAATATGTTAAGTTGCTAGATTAAGGTTGGAATTTTTGGACATTATTAATTACGTTGCCGCTCATTATTATGAATTTTGTATAGAATATCAAGAGTTATTGGCTATGTTTAAGTTGTAGCCAATTTGTTTTAACTGTAGAATTTGCGGGGATTAGTACAATATATAACAACCCGGCTTAAGGTAACTTTTAGTTACGAGATTTTTTTTTATTGCATTTAAGTATGTCAATATAGTAAAAGTAGTAAATAGTTAGATCACCATATTAAAGATCATTAAATTCACTACTTGATACTGTAACGGGATTTTTTTTAATGGCGTAACATTTTACACTACTAAATTCGTAAATACATTTCTGTAACTTGTTACGCTCCATTTCTGTTAGCGTACTTAAAATACATCGTTTTTGGATCGCTGTTTGTATAAAGTAAATACTTTCGAATAGTTTTCAGAATTGTATGCAATTTAACTCGTGTGTATTAATTTAAAGATAGATAAATTGAAGTTTGATTTTCAATTAATAAATAAATTGCATCGTTCTTGGCTTGCCGTCGCATAAATTTTGTTCCTTATGTTATTATCGAACTCGAGATAAGAGTCGATAAGCGGTTATAATAGCAACGAGTTGAATATAAACAGATTAGAGAGGAGTTGTAGTTTGTTCTACGTTCCTATTACTTACGTTAAAAATACTGTTTCCTTGTTGCTTTACTAATTGTGTTTTTAGTTGTTTTTCTTGTGAAATAAAAGTTGTTTTTTAAACTGTAGAGCAGTGTAGTTCTGATGGCTTTTGAAGGAAAGATGCTTTATAGGCGAACGTGTTTGACTCGACCGCCCGTGCTTGTTTTAAGGTCATTGACTGCCGGTTTTAGAATACGCGTAGCTGTACTAATTGCTTTTTTTGTTGCTTTTCTGTTGGAAATAAAAGTAGCAGAACTTGTCGTGCGTTTTACGGAACATTGATTTAGTGATACGCGTTGCTTGACTAATTGTGTTTTTTTTTTGTGGCGTTGTCCTTTTTTTATTTGAGTACTTCATACTTTGGATTACTTAAATACAGTGATACTGTAGTTTCTGAATTTTCTAACAACAAAGAATCTAAAATAGAACATTGCTTGCGCAAATTTCGTGATTTGCAAAATATAACAGATTACCGGCTTACAAAGGTATTGGTTGAAGCTTCTCACTGCTTATTGGGATGTTTATGAAAATAATATACATCTGGTCCCAGTTGAAATTAAACTAGTGCTACAGAATATTTCGAAATTATTGTCTTAGGAAATAGAATTACCAAGAAATTTATCAAGGCTACATAGTTCCGTCGCGTGATAATGTCTGTTGCTACCACCAGTGAAATACGTAGGTGTGATTAGTGTAACGTGTGTTAAGTTCCATCAACACCTTCACAGTCAAGGGTGAAGTGCTTCGGTAGTGTAGGACATTGTTGAATTCCACACTTCAGTTGCCAGGAAGCGTTGCAGAAGGACTTTTGTAAGTTGAACTATTTCCTATTGGTTATTACTTTAAATATCTATCCGTTGCTTTACCATATCTTTGTCGTTCTGATACCTTTTTACAATAGACTTGCATACTATTTTAAAACAGAGGAAAAAAAAGAAAGAAAAATCAATACTACTGAATTACTCATACCAATTGTGTCTTATCTATTTATCTTTTGTCAACAGTTTGTCTGATTTATGTTAAATTGGTGTGTGAGGAAACGTTTCTGCTACTCCCCAATATTACCTCACTTTGTACTAAACACGTTGGGCGCCAAAATTTCTGTTACGTTTTTTTTTGTGGTCCACGTTGGGCGCCAAAATTTCTCTGTTACGTTATTTTTTGTGGCCCCACGTTGGGCGCCAAAATCTCTGTTACGTTTTTTTTTCGTGGCAGCCACGTTGTGCGCCAAATTTATGCTACGTAACACAAAGAAAGTCAAAGAAATGACCCGGCTCAATCGGAGAGTAGGGGGGTGGGATTGTAAAAAGCAGACTGACCTATGATGTATGCGGCGGTAAGGAGTTAGTAACAGTACCTGCAATAAAAGAAATTAGAATAGTAAACCTGCAATAAAAAAGATTAGTCCTGCAAACCTGAAATAAAGAAAAAGCATAGCAGCAATGAAAAGTCTAAGTTATTCAGTACTATGTAGAATGTAAAAAAAAAGAAACTGTTTGGATAATCTATATAATATAACAACGGTAAAAGCAATACAGAAAAATGTTTAGTACAAAGTGAGGTAATATTGGGGAGTAGCAGAAACGTTTCCTCACACACCAATTTAACATAAATCAGACAAACTGTTGACAAAAGATAAATAGATAAGACACAATTGGTATGAGTAGTTCAGTAGTATTGATTTTTCTTTCTTTCTTTTTTTCTCTATGTTTTAAAATAGCATGCAAGTCTATTGTAAAAAAGTATCAGAACGACAAAGATATGGTAAAGCAACGGATAGATATTTAAAGTAATAACCAATAGGAAATAGTTCAACTTACAAAAGTCCTTCCGCAACGCTTCCTGGCAACTGAAGTGTGGGATTCAACAATGTCCTGCACTACCGAAGCACTTCACCCTTGACTGTGAAGGTGTTGATGGAACTTAACACACGTTACACTAATCACATCTACGTACTTCACTGGTGGTAGCAACAAACATTATCACGCGACGGAACTATGTAGCCTTGATAAATTTCTTGGTAATTCTATTTCCTAAGACAATAATTTCGAAATATTCTGTAGCACTAGTTTAATTTGAACTGGGACCACATGTATATTATTTTCATAAACATCCCAATAAGCAGTGAGAAACTTCAACCAATACCTTTGTAAGCCGGTAATCTGTTATATTTCGCAAATCACGAAATTTGCGCAAGCAATGTTCTATTTTAGATTCTTTGTTGTTAGAAAATTCAGAAACTACAGTATCACTGTATTTAAATAATCCAAAGTATGAACTACTCAAATAAAAAAAGGACAACGCCACAAAAAAAACACAATTAGTCAAGCAACGCGTATCACTAAATCAATGTTCCGCAAAACGCACGACAAGTTCTGCTACTTTTATTTCCAACAGAAAAGCAACAAAAAAAACAATTAGTACAGCTACGCGTATTCTAAAACCGTCAGTCAATGACCTTAAAACAAGCACGGCCGGTCGAGTTAAACACGTTCGTCTATAAAGCATCTTTCCTTCAAAAGCCATCAGAACTACACTGCTCTACAGTTAAAAAAACAACTTTTACTTCACAAGAAAAACAACTAAAAACACAATTAGTAAAGCACCAAGGAAACAGTATTTTTAACGTAAGTAATAGGAACGTAGAACAAACTACAACTCCTCTCTAATCTGTTAATATTCAACTCGTTGCTATTATAACCGCTTATCGACTCTTATCTCGAGTTCGATAATAACATAAGGAACAAAATTTATGCGACGGCAAGCCAAGAACGATGCAATTTATTTATTAATTGAAAATCAAACTTCAATTTATCTATCTTTAAATTAATATACACGAGTTAAATTGCATACAATTCTGAAAACTATTCGAAAGTATTTACTTTATACAAACAACGATCCAAAAACGATGTATTTTAAGTACGCTAACAGAAATGGAGCGTAACAAGTTACAGAAATGTATTTACGAATTTAGTAGTGTAAAATGTTACGCCATTAAAAAAAATGCCCGTTACAATACGAATGTTGAGGTATGTTACAATTAAAAGGGGTTTGTTGAAATACATTTAGGTACAGATACTTTGTAAACTTTTGGGTAAGAATTGTAGGCCTAACCACCCTGGGACATGTCCATGTACTCTCCGCTGTAGTGTAGCCGAGGCGTTTGAGGAAAGTAGAGTAAAGACTATTGGATCAGAAGTAGTTGACAACCTTATGGAATAGGTAAGTGGACCCTTGTATTGCAATTTTGAACCATAAAAAGTGATATAAAGTTGGCATGCGATTATATATGTATTAGGTAACTCGTTTCTTGTTTCTTTGACTGCTACATAGGTCAGGGGAGGAAGGCGAAGAGTTACAACCACTCTGTGATCCGCGGGTAATAGTTTGCCGACGCGTGTTCCAAACTATTATTGTGCCCTAGAACTTTGATAAAAGTAGATAAATCTCTTCGAAAGTCACGTTTGCGTCTAAGATGATCTCCAATTTCATACATTAATGCGTCACTGTTTTCATGGTCTTTCGTAGTTACATCAAATCTAGATTTCGAAATTATTGTAAAGATCTGAGAATCAAAAACTTTCAGAAAGTACTTGAAACAGGGAACATTTTTGGCACAGATTGCGTTTTCGCATAGAACCTAAAATATTGCAAGTCGTTCATCCATACATACCCTTTTGTTACCCGAATCAATATGTTATTTTCAACACAATTTAAAGTAAGATTTTGGAAGCACACACAGTTTAACTGTATGCGATATAAATGGTAGAAGGTTCATCGTAAAATCAAGCATATATAAAATAAGTAAATATTTAGTTGAGAATGTGTGTTTGCCTTTATAGTATTCGGAGCTCTATGCTGAAAAGAATCGATGAATAATGGATAAAAGTTCTCTAGAGACTAGAGTACTTTGGGGAGAAAACTTCACCACTGCACTTTACAACAGCCGTTTTTCTTAGTATTGAGGAAAGCGAAAAATATACAAAGAGAACAATGGGTCTTCTTTACACATCATCTAATGTTCTTATTTACTCAAAATTTAATGTAACAACCTGATATTTATTTATAAATGAATGAATAATGTATGAACGCCGGTAGCAAAAACAGTTTAGGAACGCACCTTAAAGCTGGAATAAATTAATACAAATTAAGAAGTATTCTTAATGCTTATATTACGCCTCATTACAATATCAATACGCCTATCTCGATTTAGGAGAAGTTCATTTATTAATTAATTGTAGCCTTAATAAGCGTTATGCAGTCTAATTAATACATATACCAATCACATTAAAAATTTAAATCAGTCTAGAGTACATCACTGATCACAAACAAAGATTGTGAAATGTAATTAAAATCAATTAATGTAAATAAAAATTAAACTGAAGAGAAGAAATTTGTAGAGCTAGTCTATAAAATGCTTAAGAGTACATTAGCATGACTCTTAACTCATTTAATATACAATATGTGTCTAGATAACGCATTTATTTCGACTTATTAAATGGTTCTTTAAATATGCTTAAAGTGGAGTGCCTATAGAAGAAGCGCTTTCGCCTGAACATTTCAATCACTTGATAGAAGATTTGGTTTTAAACGACATAGATATTTAATAGTTTTCATATGTGCATGGTCGATTAATGTACGCTATAGCAGACCCAAGCTGGTTCATTACTGATGTTATTGCTAAAATAAAATTGAAAGTAGACATATATGTACGTATTAGTATATTACAAGCGAGTTGGAAAGTGTTTCATTGCTGATTGTTATAGTAACAGAGATACCCGGAGTGATAAGCCTTATTCACCTAAAATTCCAATACATGTTTACAGCAAAAACTCTAACAACTAATAAATTATGACAGTGACTAAAACACAAAACCTATAAGAAAATGACCAGGTCACTATTCATTATTCGTATTTATCACATTCTCCCTAGTTGCAAGAAGCAAACATGATCGTCGAAGTATTCAGGCGGCCAACGAGCTACGTTTTGGGCCTTGGGAGTGGTGTTTTTAAAAGCTTCTTCCAAAACTTCGTAACAATTTATTTGGTTTATTTAAACAGATATTAAATATGGAATTTTGACAAACTGGATTTAATATTCTAAGTCGAAATAAATCAATAATTGAATTAATATTAGGGCGAGTAGCCTAAGCAAACTGTAATGTTAAAGCTGAAATACTTAAGACTGACTGACTCTCTCGGGGCTCCCGAAGTATTTATGTTGTTCCTGCCCCTGACATGTCTGTGGGAATTTGCAGAGCTCATGTCTGCTTATTTCTTAATTCTATTCATTATAGAATGTAACAATCTTAATTTATAAGTAGTCACGGTTTCTTAACCGTCTGTGACCTGCCACCTGCAGTATCACTATCGTGTGGAATACAATATATTGCATCCGTTCTCACAACTTGCTTCTGAACTGTTAATAACTCTTATTTAATTATCCTTGAATTACATTGTTGCACTTGACTTAATAATTTCTTAATGATTTTAAATAATTTCTAACAATTTCTATTTTATTATACATAAATAGATTGGGAGATACATAACCAACGTACTCGCATAGAGCGCCTTACCTCGACTACCAGGGTACGTCATCTACATCATCAGCTGGTTCTTGAACGACTGAATCCGGAAGACTAGAGTGTTCAAGGACATCCGGAGCTTGTTAAGACCGTTCAAAAAAGGGGTGCTAGTTAGCTCCAGCATAGGTTCTAGCGGTGTAATAAGGAGATATTCCATCAATGTGTCTGGGAGTCAAGTGCCTATTCGAAACCGTCATTTCCCCACTGTCGGGAGTTTTAGATAAGAATAATCGGAATTGGTTTCTATAAGCTCCGCTGCGTCTACCAAGGGTTCGTATTTGGAGGCTATAACGAGCCTCTTTATGTATATTGGGCCAGGAGTCGTCAACCATGAAGGCAAAGATTCCCCGTTTGCAGACCTTCTAGAATGTATAAACATACGCTCGTGAAGCGTAGAATTTGTCGAAGTACATAATAAGGAGTGTATAGAGTGTAGAGAATCCGGCAGCACGCTTTCCCACATAGTTATTGAAGTACAAACCTTAAATTAGGCTTTATTCAGCAATAAGATGACACTACTAGTTTACAGAAATATGACAAGTAGTATCAACAACCTAAAGCTATAGTAACAACAAAAAAGTATTCATTAGTACAAAGTAGCAGGGGCCTAGCAATGTAACTAATTCACAACATTCACCCCACCTTTAAAAGCTTACTTCGGTTCCCGACGCGAGCAACGTTTTATATAGGTCTGAGGTGTAGTGTGCTCACCGGATTCGTTGCTCGAGACACTACTTTGCCGAAGATACTGATCGCTAGAACCCGGCAGTATCGGAATATGTGCTTCATGGTGTTAACAGCCAGCTTTACAAGGACAGCCCATTTTGTGAACGTGGGGGATGATTAAACATTCGTTCATGCGAAGTTGCATTCGTGGCGGTACAAAGCAACGAACTTATGGAGTGAATGAGTTCAGTAAGTGCTGTCTCCCACAGGTCTTCTTTCAGTTTCTTTGAATTCAGCGCAAGCAATACACTTCTCCATATTATACCACTATAACGCTCCAGTTGTCCATTGCCCCGCGGATTGTATGTCCGACTGGTAGCAATACTGCAGGATGTCAAGTATGATTTGACTTCATTCGAGAGGGAGTTGATACCATGATCAGAGTGGACGTATGAAGGCATCCCGAATACTGAAAACACTAGCTCCAAGCATTTAATTATCGTTTGCAAAGATATCTCATCTTAAGATTTGTGGATGTACTGCGTTTGTTTTGTGCATATTTCGAAAGATAAAAGGAGAAAAGGACCACCTCCTAGAGCACATGACGCCAATATGTACGCCAGAACTGGGAACATTCCGGCATCAGCTCGCTCTAATTTCTACCAACCAAGGACTTCGTCCGCATACCAGCATCTACATATCAAAGATGGAAATCCTATTCTGGTCATCGTCGCTAGGTGCCGCATTGGATTTAGCGTAATTATGGACATCGTCTTATATACAACTCCAGTTCCAGATTTTCGTCGTTAAGCCACATCATTTAATTCTTGTACATGGAAACAAATCCAGCAACTTCGGTGTTAAAATACATCTGCAATAATTTCGCACATAAAACTTTTGTAAATATTTTCTTCGTGCGCCATGCCTTTAATGTATAATTAGTTCATATTTTTAACTTGTAAATAATGATATCTCTGTTGCTACGAAGCAATACAAGGTGACCCCAAACAAACAAAAACGTCACAAGAAGTTAATAGCATGTATAAAGATGCTGGCGGCCACGTTGGCCCACCCAGGTATCATCAGCCCAGATAAACACACTTAGTACTAGTATAAAGGAAACTATAATCAAATACGACTGCTATGATAGACAACCATACATTACATTTGATTTTCCAATGCTCCACCCGAAGGTACTACATTGGCCAGGAAGCGAGTTTTTTTTTTTACCTGGAAAATTTGGAATTTTGCCGAACCCTTGCTGTTCCAAGCAAGGTAGGGATCTTTAACGTGTGTGACAACACTCACACACGGGACCTCCATTTTACCTCTCATACGAACGAGGGTGTATTTTTGTGAAAAATGCTCGCCTAACATTTTTCAAGCGGACCGTGTCGGGATTCGAACCCGGGACCTTGGGCGTAGTAGTCACACACATACAGACAACCATACACAATTATAGTAGAAAGCGCTGATAAAAATATAGGAAATTTACACCACCACGGTAGTCGAAAGGAATTTAAATAACAACAACATAGGAGGCGTAACCAAAATAAGTAAAAAGACGAAATGGAATCAAAATAGATTTCATAACCCTTACATTTGCAAACAAATTTCTAAAAAAAACAGTCTAATAGAATAAAATAGTTGGAAACCATGCACTCCCACCGCAATGGTCAGCGTTAAAGAAATAGATATAAACCAACCATTGAGGATAGCATGCACGAAGGTGTGGTAGCAAGGTCAATCATAGCACCACGGGAAAAAGTAATAGATAAGGACAGCATCGACTACGCACTGACAGAAAGAGTAGTAATAACATTTAAAAGGATAAAGCTGTCAGAAGTATAGTCCAAGTTAACTATTTTGCAACAAAAGTGAAGTATACATTGAATCAGTATTGCAACGTTTTAACTGTCTAAGATACAACCACTCTAAAAAATTTTTAGAAAAGAAAAGTGCTGCGCAAATTGCAACGAAGAACATAATGAAAATATTGTCAAGCCTAAGAGAAACGAGGCGTATTTTGCTATCACGACCATGGATCAACAGATAGGAACTGTCAAGATACCAGAGGCAAAAACAATAAAACAAATCGTCCTTCGAAAATTTATCATATTTCGAGGCGAGACCGAGAAACCGAAGGCACGGAGAAGATGTAAGACACAGACCGCATCCCCAGAGTGCACCCACACTAAACACGTGGAATTACCCAACATTAAGAAAAACACCAAATATATAGCTGGAGGTAATAGAAGTACATGAAGGACAAGCACGCTACAAAACAAACCAAGGATCTCGCAAGTAACTAACATAAGAAAACGAAGGCCTACTACGCCAATAATCGTAAGATGTGATAAAAGAGAACATAAAAGAAATTGGATCCACCACCAAGCAGAATGAATATTCCTGGAAACAAATATTACCACAATTAACGTCGAAACATGGTAGAAACAACAAAAGGAACTGAGGAAACAGTGCAGTACATTAAAGAATTGTTTTAAACTACAAAATTAGACGACAATACCAAAATAACGGTTTTTATGGAAATGCAGATGACCATCTGCAATTCGATGTTAAACGCACAACAAAAGATATTGAAACGCACTCAGGTAAAACAGAAGACACAACAGTACAGTACTACATTGACACGCTCGATAATTTTGTTAACAGCAAATGAATTGAAATGGTCACAGGTAGCCCAAAAATCCCAAAGGGCGACAGTATCTATTAAAAAAATATGAAAATTTTGCTATGCAATGCAAATATGACAAATATTAATAACATAGAACAAAAAATCCTAATCCATATGAAAAAGCCCAAGCTAGTGATATATTAAACGAGATATGCTTGAAAGAAAGCATGACATTTAACAACGCAATATACTTGCATACGACAAGACCGTCAAGATGGAAGAGGAGGTATTGCATGTCTTATAAATAAATCACAACCCTACATAATAATTCCATTCAATACGCACTTACGGATAGAATACAAATAATGGCTACAAAAGTGTGAGGAAAAACAATAGTCAACATCTACAGTCCTCCAAATACATACATCTCTACAGGTGTATGCAACTTAGTGCTTATAATTACCAGAAATCATTCCTAATTATGGAAGATATGAACGCACAAAATGAGGCATGAAAGTCTAGACTAAAAACGGTAACGAAAGAAAGCTACTAGAAGCTATGCAGCAAAGCAACCTGGTTTTTCTTAATGACGCACAAGAATTGGGAAACCTAGGCAGAATAAAAACTGCAAGGATATGTACATATCGTCAAAAGATAACGCACAACTTCTGATATAGAATGTTAGATGTTGTCGGACTAAGAGATCATCTACCAACAACGTGTGTAATGTATTTTACAAATAGAACACGAATAAGATACAAAACAAAGTTAGCAGATTGGCAAACATTTGGGGCTGAACTAGGCACAGCTAGGAATTTAAATACATACGACCAATGGGCAATAAACCTTAGAAAAGCCGCAGACACAACATGCTCAAATCGCAAGCAAAAATTTTGAGCCCAAAATAACTAAAAATAGCAGATTGTAGGATAAAAAAAAATCTAAGCCGCATGTACGGCTCACAACCAAACTTAGACATTAAGTTCAACAAATATTACTTACCTTTGTGTTAAATATTTGAAATTTAATTGTATGCGAAAATAATAAATAGTAATGTGTAAAAATTCGTATTCAAAGTCGAATATCTTGATTAATAATTGAAATATCGAAAAGTGAATAGCGTATTCGTATTCAGCGTAAAAAACTGGATAAGAATCATATATTGTATGTCTTGTAACATCACGGGAACCGTGCAACGGACAGACAGACAGACCGACCGACAGACTAGACCATCTCATTAACCAAACGAAGTTTGGTTGAAAGTGCAGAGAAACGGTCCAAAATAAAAACAGGGCTCTAAAAACCTATAAAGAATAGAGTTTACAACAAAACTATTTAAATTACAAAAACTAGCAGTATAGACTAGAAGAGTATTGAGGAAAAAAAGAAATAAGTGTTTAAAAAATTCCCAGAAAGCCTGAACACGCATATTTCAACAATTTGGAAGGTAGTACATAAGTTTGTGAACACTTAACAAAATACACAGTAGTACCATAAAGCAGCTAATGAGGAATGGCTGGAGATATTACTAAACACATTAACGGCGACACACACCATGCGCAATAAAATAGCTGGAACGTAATAACAGACTGTTCCACACCAAAACCACCAAAAAATTAGAGATAGTATTAAAAGGGAAAAGGAATACTACACTGGGTGGAGACTTGTATACATACTCGATGGTACAAAATCTGACAAGAAAGATGAAAGAACAGCTAGTGTATATAAAATAAAATATTAAAACGAAAAGATGAAGTACCGATGAAACGGAAAGAGCAAACTATTGTTCAAATCTTAAAACCAGGCACAGAATAAATAAACACAATAATTATAGACCCCTAATTCTGAGCTCATGCACAAGCAAAACATTTGAGGCAATCATCAAAATGAATACATTAAAAACTGGCTTTCGCAAAAAGGGAAATACTGAGCAACATTATATACATAGCAAATATTATACATAACGCATTTGCAGAAAACAAAAGGCAGTGTCTATTTATGAACATTGGGGCAGCCTATGATAATATTGACAATGAGATGTTGAAACACGAGTGCAACAACATGGGTTTAAAAGAAGGCCAATACAAGTGGCAAATAGACTATTATCCAACAAAAAAACAAGCATACGATCGCCGAATATAGGAAGCTTAATAGGACCACAGGAAACCCACAAGGGACTCCTTCAGAAATCATCACTCAGTTGAACGCTATTTAATATATACATTTTACAAATATATATATATATATATATATATATATATATATACAAAAAATAATTTGCATCTGTAAAAAAACACACGAAAATAATAAGAGCTAATTGACCTATACAAATTGGGCTAATAGTTGTATAGCCATTAACAAAACAATAGCTTTATTAATTCATAAGGGGAGGAAACATCCACTGCCCGACTGGTTTCAGCTTTCTTAAGCTTTTTCAGAGCGAATTAGTTTCCAACAGCCCTATGAAGTAATCGAAGCTATTATACTGATATAATTTCGAAAAAATCCCTGTACTATGGCAAAAGTAAATAATATCGCCATCAGGTGGTAAAACACCAACACTACTAAGCGTGGAAGTACAAAATTGAATCGAAACTACATCGTAGTTCTGTAGATGGCTATACAAGTACGTCTGGCCTTTGAGATTTGCGGAATGTTACAGCAAAATTTATTTGCAAACATAACAAACCTTCTCGTGGCGACACTCGTTTCTTGCCCCAAAGGCAATTCTTAATAATAAAAGACAAGTTTTTTGCAGTCCGCAATAAGAAATTGTGTAGAACAATATTTAAAATAAGATGTATCTGTAAACAAGCTCTTATGAAAATAATAAGAGCTTATTGACCTATACAAATCCGTCTAATAGTTGTATAGCTATTAACAAAACAATAGCTTTATTAATTCATAAGGAGAGGAAACATCCACTGACCGGCCGGTTTCAGCTTCCTTAAGCTTCTTCAGAGCGAATTAGTTTCCAACAACCCTATAAAGTAATCGAAGCTTTTATACTGATATAATTTCGAAGGAATCTCTGTACTATGGCAAAAGTAAATAATATCGCCATCGATAAAATAAGATGTATCTGTAAACAAAAGAGAAAGAGTGATTGGGGGGGGGGACTCAATAACCAAACGTGCAGTGAATGGAAGGTGTTATAAATCACAATCAATACGCACACGACATTATATTAATATACTCGCACTCCGATATAGATTCAGCTATTGCTACAATGAATAGAGCCATCACAGATACTAGTGGTTAGATAAGAATTGCAAATTTCATTAAGTCAATGCTGTTTACAAAAACTCAAATACAATGCAAAAGCATAGTGAGTGGGTAGAAACCTATAAATGTAATCGATAACACACAGAAAACTGCTGCAAAGGAACTGGAAGAGGGATCAACGTGATGAAAGATCTTACTAGAATACGGCGGGGTGCAGACCCAACGTACTATTGAATGTTCATAAAGGAATAGTCAGACCACACCTGAAATTTAACACTCAAACTACCTTTCATATGGCTAAGAGCAACTAAAACAAACTAGAGAGATTGCAGTACCAAACCATCATAGTAGCAATAGGATTTATGAAATCTAACTCTACCAATACAATACTAGCAGAGGACGGAGAGCTACCACTGAATCTGAATATACGCACAAATATTGCAGTAAACAGATTTCAAAATCTTACGAACCGATACGCGGATGTTTAATAAGTCTCTATACAGAAATAAACGAGGGGATAGCATATTGGCAAAAGAAAGCAACCCCAACAATTATGAATGCATTGGACACTACACTACAATATTAAAATGACATGGAAAAAACAACGGGCCTACCATGCTTCGAAGAGCGATATGACGAGCAAGTGGAATGCACCAAAGCGACATTAACAAAGAAACCAAGCAAACAAAAAATTTCTAGAATATACGGATACACACTATAAGGGCTATAGCTGTATATATACAGACGCATTCATAGACTTGAGCACAGGTAAATGTAGAATTTGAATATACTGCCCACACATGCAAGTAGAGAGGGTCAGTCGCTTACAAGATAAAATACCAATCACCACAGCAGAAACCACTGCCATTGGAATGGCGGATAGGCCAACACAAACACATCCGACCGACACATTAATCATATCTAAATCGCGCTGTACAAAAAATTGAAAACGAGTTCAAAGCCACAAAGGAAGAATTCATACTAAACATCAGACAAGTGATAATAAAAATGCAACGAAGAAAAAAAATTAATTACTGTGGATACCAAGCCATTGTGAAATCGAGGGAAGTAAAAGAGCTGACAGATTAGTCAAACAAGGAAAAAAAATTTTTTTCATGAAAAACGAAAAATTCATTATACCGAGATATTGTCGGAAGCCAAGCAGGAAGCACAGAAGCAATGGTCTAGTACTACAAATCACATAACTTCCTATAAAATCATGGTTCCAGAAATCTGCGCGAAAGATAAAAAGGCACATTGCAACAATCAGCAGAATGAAAACAACGCATTGCTTTATGCAATAACAATTGCAAAGGCATAAAAGATTCGTGCAGTGATTTCGGAGAAATAGAAAATCTAAACTACATATATCTAGGATGTTCTACAAGACATATCGACAACCAGATATAGCACAAGCGACTACACAAAAATCAAACACCCATAAATATACACACCTTACCAGCAAAACCAGATACAATCATAACCCGTCTATTAATTTGTTAAGTTCAAAACCCTGCAAATAATTTTTTCTGCATTCATATTTAAAACACCCTAAAATTTCTCAACAAGCTCGATTTTCTACCATTTGAAATTAGTGTTATTTAATAAAATTTCTCAAGTAATTATTCTATAAAATTTTGCTTTGTAAAATCAAACAGCTGCTTAGAAAACTTTACGTTACAAAGTAGTTGCAATATATCCTTAGCACCCGCAGTGACTACATTTTAATGAAAGCCGTGCATTCATGTGGTTGGTTCTATTTTCTTTTATTCTCTCCTTGTACCCCAACCCAGTGTGGGTCCGGGTATAGAATATTCTCACGGTACGACTTGCCTGTCGTAAGAGGCGACTAACGCGGTCTATGACATACACACACACACACTTCATAAACACACACATTTCTGTTTGGTTCCCCTTTCTTCCGTTCCCTTCTTGTACCCCAACCCCGTGTGGGTCCGGGATTAGAATATTCCCACGGTACGACCTGTCTGTCGTAAGAGGCGACTAAAACGGTCCAACACATACACACACACACTTCATACCCACTCACACACACACACACACACATACATACACACTCATACACACCCGCTCTCACCCACACACATACAAATTTTAGGTTGTTCTTTTTTCCTTAGTTTTGGTACCACTTACTTCTAGTTTTATTCTTAGGTGCTTTTTTTTAATTATTTTTAGTTTAGCTTCTCCGTTCCTTTTGGTCCACCTTCCTTTCCCGTTCCTTCTGCTGGTTTTCTTACTGTTAGTTCTCATACGAACTTAGTTAAATTTTTCGATCTACTTCCTACGGTAGGTGCTTTCTAGGCGTCGCCGTGGATTAATGTAGTAAGCGTAAGACTACGGATCCCAAGTTCCTGGGTTCAAATCCCGACACTGCCGACTGCTTGAAAAATGACAGATGAGCATTTTTCACAAAAATTACGCTCTAGTTCGGATGAGAGGTTAAATGGAGGTCCCGTGTATGAGTGTTGTCACGCACGTTAAAAATCCCTACCTTGCCTGGAACGGCAAGGGTTCGGCAAAATTCTAAATTTCCAGGCAACAAAAAACTCGCCTCCTGGCCAATGTAGTACCTTCGGGTGGAGCATTGGAAATGCAAATGAACGGTAGGTGCTTTCTAGAGCGACTCCGTGGCATAGTGGTATGTGTGTGACTACTCTACGCTTGAAAAACGTTAGGCGAGCATTTTCACAAAAAAGCACCCTCGTTCGGATGAGAGGTAAAATGGAGGTCCCGTGTGTGAGTATTGTCACGCACGTTAAAGATCCCTACCTTGCTTGGAACAGCAAGGGTTCAGCAAAATTCCCAATTTTCCAGGTAAAAAAACTCGTTTTCTAGCCAATGTAGTACCTTCGGGTGGAGCATTGGAAAATCACATGTAAGGTAGGTGCTTTCTAGATCTTTTTTCTTTTCTTTGGAAACCACCACTTAGTCGACTTTTAGGCCTAGTTAGTTATTCTTTTCTTCGGTTGTTCGTTTAATACGATTCTTTGTTACCACAACTTGAAGTATCTCAACTTCTCTATCCAGCATGCTCATTGTTCCCTTGCATACTTCGAGGCTTGAAATTTATTGTCTCATATTGGCTTAAACTGTAGGTTTTCCTCCTTGCTCCTTTTTTACTTTGAGTTTTTCACAAGAAACCAATTTTTTTTCTTAAAGTGGAAAACTTTACTATTTCTTTACTAGAGATATTCGTTCTGCGACGACTTTTTACAGTGTTAGGAATTAAAATGTAGTCACTGCAGGTGCTAAGGAAATATTGCAAATACTTTGTAACGTAAAGTTTCCTAAGCAACTAACTGTTTGATTTTATAAGGCAAAATTTTATAAAATAATTACTTGAGAAATTTTATTAAATAATACTAATTTCAAACGGTAGGAAATCATCGAGCTTGTTGAAAAATGTTAGGGTGTTTTAAATATGAATGCAGAAAAATTATTTGCAGGGTTTTGAACGTAACAAACGAAATACATAGACGAAAACCAAATACAAATATAAACAGAACAATATTCAGGCTTTAGTGTATGCTGGCATTTCGAGTAGATAAAAAATAACATGTAGCTAAAGTATTTAAAAAAAATTCTTTTTTCAGTTTCTCTGTTTCCCTTAAGATAAATAACAATCCTTGTTTACCTGGTGCAATCCCTTGTTTTAAAAGTTCAAACACGCCACATTGTCAGAACTCGCAACAAAATTCCTCATATTCCTAATGTGACTATACGTAACGAAAGCAGAGGGAAATGGCCATAGTCTCAGAAGCAAAGAGTACCTCTGGCTAAGTCACCAACGATAGTAGACAAGCTGGTTGTAAGCCTTACGGCAAGAAGCCATGGATAATTGAAGAATAAGAAATAAATTTTGTCATGGAATTTACGATTTTCGATAAACCAACGTGTTAAAATGTTTGAGCATAATTAACGTTATGCGTTATTTGATCAAGAAAAATAATTGGACCTATTTCTCTTAAAGATATATTGTAATTAGTGTCACCGGAGAATGATGCTATCGCGTGCTTAAAAGTTCTTGGACATCCGTACGGTTCGAGTTTTGTTACATCTTCGTTGTATTCGTTTAGGAGCTAACTTTTTTCCAATATCGGGATTTTTGCAAGCATAAGATCGGGGGCTTCTTACAAAGTGCTAGTTTTAACCAAAAATTTTTTATTTTTGCACTTACCTTTTATATGGACATTTGTGGACGCTTGATCAGGTTTACAATTTTCATTACGTTAATGCTACACATCTTTTTCTCGAATTTTATTATTACTATAGTGTAACAAATATAATTTCTAAGGCATTAACTTTTGAAGCCGGTTCTATTTGTTACAATTCTGCGGCACCTGATTTCATTGATTTGCTATAATATTTGCTAGAGCAATTTCGTACTAGAAATAAGCTTTATTTCTATTTAATTTGCTTTGGATTTATCTTAGGAAATGCATTCGTTTGTATTAAATACATTAAACCTTTTCTAGGAACAGAAATTTCAAAATACATCGTCACCGTGGATAGTAAGCCGAAAATAAATATACAGAATTATACGTGAGTAGTCCCTACTGTGCTGATGGCAGAAGATTGGCTTGCTCAGGCAGTAGGTCGTGGGTTGAAGACTTCAGCTACGGACCAGTATGGCGAAGTTTAAAGAGTAAGAGCGCCAGAGTCTTGTCACAAAGAAAATATAGAACAGCAACTCAAAGGCTGCAAGTACCACACAAGTTTCCAAACACAATAGTCAAGCACCACAAAGCGGTACAGTTTTCACGCCATAGATTAAAAATAATAAAAATAATAATACTAATAAAAAAAATATTCTAGTAGCCCGTTTAACTTGGAAAATATACAGTGCACACTAAATATAGAAATACAGCATAGGTACCAAACACAAGTTCGGCACTAAAATAACTATACACATACCAGTACCTAAAGAGTATAAATATGGAACAAAACAGGTAGAAATAATATAAATCTAAAAATAAAAATTTTGTGCAAAAAATGAATTGAATGGATCGCCCTCTAATAAAGTTCCCGCTTATATACAGTTTATTTAATTACGCCATGGTTCTCGAGAGTTTTTTGGATTAGATTCGAAAGATTACTTACCTACATGATGTAAAATTTCTGGGAATTCCACAGCTTTAATCGTCTAATTAGTGCCAACTCGCCGCGGTCGAATGATTTATGGACACAGCAATCATTGTTTATCTTTATCCAATGCACGAGATTAATGGTCGCGTTGCATCCTTCTTAGAGTAATGCGAAAGCAATAAATAATTTTTATGGATTTTACGACATTTTTAATATTCGACGTTTGTTTATTTAATTAGTTTATACATTTCTTATTAATTGACGTTTTCTTTTTTAATCCCGAAAATTTTAGAAAAACTCTATTTAAAAATAAATTCATGTTATACACACGGGAGACAATTTAGTTAAATAAATCTTTAATTGCTTTATTTACGGTTTTGCAAATGCAAAAAGACCCGGTTTCTAAGGCAATATAACGAATTCTAACGCATACTTATAAATATTAAAGCGTTAGTTTTTAATAAGATTGAATGTAGTTTTGTTTTCAGTGAAATGCGTAAAGCTGGCACTATTTTATGCCACTTACAGCGAATGAAGTGCACACTTTATGCATAGGAAATGTATTTTTATGATGACTAATAAATAAAAATGAATTGATTTGTACTTGTAAATAATCACTCTAAGATAAATACAACGCCATTTATTTTCATTTATCATAAAAACAGTGCAAATTTTATTGCATCTTTATTAATTATATGTGTAGATAGAAAAACAAACGCGATTCCGATATAAATCCATTCACAATTTTCATAAAAATACACTTCCGGTTCATAAAATATGCATAAAAACACTTTGTTTGCATTTGAAAGCAATTAAAGACGTTGGTTATTTATGTAATGTCTTGTGTACAAATTTAAATAAAATTTTAAATAAATTTTAAATAAAAGTTTTCTTGAATGTACGGGATAAAGAAAGAAAATACGTCATCTGTACTTAGAACTACTTAATACCTAATTAAAGAATAAACATTTATTCTAAGAAGCCGCTCGAATATTAATATGTAATCAAAATGTCGAAAAATCTATAAAAAAGCGGTTTCATAACCTTAGACAAGGAGACCACGATCCATTAAACTCGTTATGTTGGACAAGGACGTACGGCGCACGTCACTATGGTAAATAAATCACGTGATTCGAAGCTAATGAGGAATTTCCAGAAACCTTGCATTAGGTAGGTATGTAATCTTTCGATTGGAACCCCGTACAATTCAGAAAGAGTGACGTAGTTCAAATAAAACTATTTATAAGCAGAAGCAATCGACATTACGGTCATTCAAATTCGATTTTATTCTGCAATTCGATTTATTTCGATTTACACGATCAACAGTGTAATTTCGCGTTAACCAAGTAAAAGTAAGGTTGAGTATGACGTTAAAATAACATGCACAATTTACATGTGAAATAGTTGGAGATATGGAAGTTGTTAAATGCAGTTATTTGATTTTGTAATATACAATTAAGATGGAAATATTCCGATTCAAAAATCCACTTAAATAATTAAATCGAAGATGCACTTTTGGTAACCTGTGTTATAATAGGAGATTTTAAATAATATGAAAAATTTGTAAACTAATTTCGACGTCAATTTAAAAATAAAAGCAGAAAGCGTTTACGACAGTTCATCACGAGAATTAGATTTTGCAAGAACTACTTTTAGATTTTTTTGTTTGTAACTGATATTTGAGTGTTTTTCATTTAAATTTAAAGTATAATAAGTCCTGATTATATAATATTCTTTGTAAGGATATTTATCGGAAAGTTTCTGGTCAGGGTTCGGAACGCTTTGACTTTTTAAATAGACCATTTGTCAAGGATTTTTTTGGTCAAAAAAACTTTACAAGCGTGGGAATAAAAGCCAAGTAAAATAATTGACTAGAGAAAAGATTTGAGTTCTGCAAATTATACCCTAGATGAGGTGACAAACTGTGTCATTTGATTTAAAATTTATTGGGTGATATTTTCTTTCAGAATTATCGCAACAGCAATTGAAGTAAGTATATGTGTGAGGTTACCAGAGGTTATATTCGGCATAGCCTATATGGTTTTTAATAACAATAGTTCTTATGACCCATGGGTTTTTGCATTTTCTCATTGTTTTTTTAGGTCGCATTTCTGCGGTGGCGCCTAACCTTTCTCCCTTCTCCTCCCTTTTTATAGATTGAGTCTTCATTCCACTCATAATCACCCTCGGGGTAATTTCCAGACTAAGCCGTGACTTTTGTGAATTCGTGAAGTTAGTGAATTTATTGCATTTCATATATAACCTTAAAAGTAATTTCGTGTCCAATAATTAAAAACAAAAAGAAATTTATTTAGGTGGTGCTTGTTATTTAGCAAAAGTAAAAAAAAAAGCGGTTCAATATTGATTGTTCATATATATTATTTAGAGACATGTGCAATGTAGACAAATAAAACTGCGAAAATGTAATTTTTTAATTGTTTCAATCAAATAATGTAAACTTCGGAATTTTTGTAGTTAATTTGGATACCAGAAAGTAGTCCTTTTACTCCTGGCGACGTTCTTTTTGAAAGTTATAACAAACAATACAAGATTCCACTTCATTTCCAATTATTTAGAGAGGGTTTCCTAGATTTAAAAAAAGGGATTGTTTACACTAGTTATTATTTAAAGATGACAGAAGAATATATCGAATGGATATACCCTTTAATTTTAGTAAATCTCAAATACATCCGTGATAGTCTATGTTAGTATTATTATTTATTATCAAATTATTCTAGAAATGTAACATAAATTAGCTTAATGGTCAATTTAAACATTCCATAGTAACTAAAACTGCCCGGGGTCGTGGATCTAACCTATATAAACTTAGCTAACTAATTACACAATTACCGATATTTCCAGTGTTATTAAAGAAATGAAGTGACTGCATAATGTCTCTTATCGGTACCTCGTTGATTCGGGATATATAAAATAAGGGGCGAAAAGGTAACAAAGTAGGATAGAATTTATGTATACTCAAAAATTGCTTGATCAGTTCGTTAATAGTTATTTTGGTAAGAATGAAATGTAACGGTGAAAAAATTAATTATGAAGTATTACATTTCGCTGAAATTTGCACAGTCTGCATCTATCACTATCTGATCTGGGTCTACATCTACCTCCTTTTTCTTATCTTTGCTTCTAATATATCCCATACTATTCCCCAAAAATACCTTAGAACGTATTCTGCCCTTCTATTTCTCCTATTTTTTCCACCGATATCTTTATTCCCCTACTATTTCTATAACCTATATTAACTTTGTTTGTCCATGCTATCATCCTCATACATCTGAAGCACAACATTCTAAAAGGCTGCTGCCTTGCAAGGGTTCGGCAAAATTCCAAATTATCCAGGGGAAAAAAACTCGCTTCCTGTCCAATGTAGTAACTTCGGGTGGAGCATTGTAAAATCACATGTAGGGTACGTGAAGGGGGTTAAGCAGTCTGTGGCTGCCAAGATCCCTCAACACTTAGACATTTGCCGAATTAAGTTTTCCAGTAAATCCTTTCACACAATTAACATTATTCGAGAATATTGCCCAACCAATACTTGTAGTTGCTTATAATAATCATCATGTTTAAGTACAGTTATTTTTTTCGTCATAAGTTTATCCATCTTGGGACTGGTTGGATGCGTACCTGCATTTATTTCTATTCTGAGCGAGTATACACATTTCTCTGAAATTCCTACAGCCTACATCTTTCACTATCTGTGTGCAGTAGTCTAACCTAGGTCTACCTCAGGTCAAATGTGTAGGTTAGTTCAAAATAGGAAACAATGAGGGTACGCGTCTAACTGAAGACCTAATGATGATGATGAAGTATTACATTAACTTCATACCATTTGCTGATAAAACGCCAAATTCTTTAATAAGTGATTCGTATTGCGCTAAATAATCTAGGTACGTCTTTTTATGTTTTATGAAAAAGGTATATTTGTTAGAGTTCCCGAAAAATAATTTTTATTGGTATTCGCATACAGAAATAAACGTGCTTGTATTACCCAGACTGACTCTATTCGCGGTTCAAGCAAATCATGTTAATGCTAAATTCTATTTTAATCACTAAAAGTATATAGTTCTTATCCATGTCTGAGGGAATGTTGTCATATGCACCGTGGTGGAGGCAAGTTGGTCTTACAACGAATACGAATAATTTTGTCCTATGCACCCCATGGGCCAAATGGGTCCTATGTCTTTGGGACAAATCTGTTCTATATTTATTTTGGAGTCAAAATTTTGAATTTCAAATGCTGTGTAAAAGTATTGTAAGGTATTTAAAAATAAAATCTTTCATTTCCTCCTGTTTGTTAAAATTTTTAGATTCTGCGCTTGATATAGTTGCTTTGCTTAATTGTCGATCATTTGTGTTCCTTGCATCATTTCACTGGGTGTTGACGATATTTTGATTCTGTTTATCGCAGACTGTCATCGTTGCTTGCTTTTGGTTTGCAGTACTGTTTGCCTCAGTACACGTTTAACATATACCTTGGGATTCTATATATAACACTTTAGTTTTTGCGCTTCGTGCTATATCAGTTAAGATAATTCAGGTAAAGAAAATTAAAGTGTAATGGTATACTTGAATTGTTGTTAATAAGCTATTTCAAATATCGTTTTAAAAATTAATAATGGGAATAATAAATGTTTGTTTATCTAAATCACCCAACATATGTTTGCACAACATGAGCATTACCCTTAAATCTACGTTTTACTTAATCGTTTGACTAAGTAATCAATTTTAAAGCAATTATAAAACGAAAATTAAATAAGTAACCTTAAAAACAACTCCGATTAAAAATAAGGAAATGGTTGTATTTTGTGTTGTAAAAATAAACATATTATATTGTGTATTTTACACTATTAGAAATAAAATTAAATGTTGCTAATTAATTATACCAATTTTCAACATACAAACGTCATAGAAACAAAGTATGTTATACTTTATTGTTCAAAAATCGATGCACTCACACAATATCCATATAGAGAAATTAATAAAAATGCCTTCCGGGCTTGTGAGGCAGGCAAGTTCCGGTATATCGAAAGAGTTAATAACAATAGCGATCACGTTATTAAGAAACAAGCCCAGACCAAGAACGACGTGTAATTAGCAAGGCGATTAGATTAATGTATGTCTATCTCTCATGCATTCGCTTATACTACTTATAGAGACATCTCCACATATTTCTTATAGCGAAACTTTCTATTACTTGGAATTTAAGTGAGGTTTTGAACAACATATGGATTTATCACTTCTGACAGTTTAAAATAAGTGATATGCTTGCATTATCTCAAAGGAAAATAAATTTCTATTGAAAACAAAGCTAAAGTTTTTAGTTTTGACGGTTAAGTTGTAAGGTTAACCATAAAACAATTCTTTTCATTATATTTAACATTATTAATTTTATCATCATTTCAAACAACCAAAGCTTCCACAGCAGGCGTACTAATTTCAGTTTAAAACTCATCTTGAATAGCCTACTTCATAACCAATAAAGTTTAAATACCTGATCGAAACTCTGCAGAGTTATTTCAGAGACGTTTCCAATGCCAACAAGAAACAATATCCAACTTCAAAACCTTTCGTTTTAAAACTCGTACTTATGAACGTTATCTTCAAATCAAATATAATACACAAGATTTATAAAAGCTTTGGGTCGTTGTACTTGTTTTATCTCTGTATATCAAACGTAACCAATTTACAACATTCCGATTAACCACGCTATATACAAACTCTCATGATCAAATTAATTTTGTTTGCTCCATAATTAAAGTAATTTTTGTTTACGCTGAAAAGAATCGCATCTAGAGTTAATACAATTGTATTTCCTATTAACCACTAACGCAAAGCAGACGTGTATTCACATTTTTTTGAACACTCTTTAATTATTTTATTTCAACCAACGTAGAGGCATTGAATGACATAGACTCAAACTGACATAATAATGTTCTATTGAGATTTAAAAGAAACAAACTTTAGATTTATATGACCATTGAAAAAACTAATGTTATAGGGCAGTTATATGTAAGTATTATTCAAAAAGGAAAAAATCGAAGTAATGTAAAATGTTGACATATTAATTTCACCGAGAATTAAATACGTTGCAAAGGAATAGTTAAGACAGCGTTAGATGGCAAGAGAAAACTATGATTTGTTGGAGAAGCTTGAAGTTCACGTACGAAAATCAGATAAAAAAGGTAGTTATAACTCATTGAAGGAGCTGGCTAAAAGTAAGAAATAGTAGAGAATTACGCTGAACTACCAAGCGAGCGGGGGTGGGGTGGAAGTAGTAGTGTCTGTATTAGCTCTGAAAGAGGTAATACAATCTAGTGCCGTCTTTTTTACCTAAGTTTATATAACCCACAATTGTTTTCCGGTTACGTTTGGAGAAAGTTAGGACAGTGTTAGGTTCACCACACCTATGGTGGGTTAAGAAGGGCATTTTTAGTTGTTACTATTTGTTCGTCGGAGACTTTAACTTCAATATAAAACAATGTTTAGTATTTCGTTAAAGTTTTCTACTATATGAATAGAATGCAACGCCCTATGGCAAAACGCACGTCTACGTATAAACACACGTCTTACTTTAATAAAGCCTTATATATTCATATAACTAAATTCAAACTGATACCCCAAAACAATCTGTCGTCTCATAGCCACTAATAAATCCCATATTGTCTTACGGAAGACCTAGAGCTGTACGTCAAGACCAGGACATCGAAAGCATATTTACAATACACTTGTTACCCTTACACAATACAACTAGCAGCAAAGCAATACTTTACTTAACAGAAGTATACAATTGATTTTACATTAAAATTATGCATGTCTTTATATTATAACAACACAGAGCTGTAGTAAGAAGAAATCAGTTTCCAACTAACGTTAAAGTTTTTATTACCAGACTATCATAAACCGTGTTAATGATTGTTCAGATGCAATTTAAGGTTGATATAAACGTAGAGGCAATCTATACATGTAACGGTTGATTCAAAAAGGACGCAATCCTGAGACTAAGAAGATAGAAGTCACGCGTACGTAAATTTTTATTTCTTTACGTGTCTATTGGCAACACAACCCAGACGCACAGCTTGTAAAAGTTGAAATACCTCATACCAGTGTTATTCAAGCATCTATTCGTCTCTATTGTATCAACGTGTTGCATTCCACGGACGAAAGTGCAATTATTGAGACTTCTTGTGCATATAGATCTTGCAAACGAGTGAAAAATGAAAGAGAGTTTCAGTTGAAACTTCAAGTTATACAGTTTCTGATACGTCGACAAAATCACGTTTGATTAATTAATTTCATACGACTGGCAGTATACATAATCAAAAAAGCATAGTTCGACCACTGTTGTTAAATGTGGAAGTTTTGGAAAATGTGAAAAAACGTTTGACCCATTCACCTAGAAAATCGTTCAGGTTGGCCTTTCACTATTTACTACTTTCAGGACTACTAAAAAATTACAGTAGTGCATTTAGTGACGAATCCCCGCCACATTTCCTCCAGAATCCCACATTTCCTCACACATCTGGACCAAATTTACATGTAAATTCGCACTATAAAGTCTTATTTTAAGAATCTCCACAAGGAGGAGATTCATCTCCTTCTTGTGGACCTCCTTGTAGGAGTTTTACCCCAACCATCCCTAACCTAAAAATCGATAACCTAACCCCTAAAATTTTTGAGATACTTCTCGATGCCTATTGGCACCGCACCCACGAGATAAACCTATCTTGTTTGGTATCAATTAATATTAGAATTTTCTCAGCTACCCGAATCTCTAAGAATTTTTTAGATTGCATCATCCCCCAGAGAGCTACCCTGATTTTAAGATTTCTTACCAGTTGCGATTTCCGACCGTCCTTAAACATTTTTTTATACATGTGATACATCTTCTTAGTCTAAAATTTTACGCACATCCCGAATCTGCAAACAGATTTAATATAGGACCACGCCCTGCAAAGTTACACACATACCCTCTGCGAGATAAATCTTTCTCCACATTTCCACCCACGAGATAAACCTATCTTGTTTGGTATCAATTAATATTAGAATTTTCTCAGCTACCCGAATTTCTAAGAATTTTTTAGATAGCATCATCCCCAAGGGAGCTACCCCCAATTTTAAGATTTCTTACCTGTAGCGACTTTTGAGTGTTCTTATAAATTTTTTTAGTCATGCAATACATCTTGTTAGTCTAAAATTTTACGCACATCCCGAATCTGCAAACAGATTTGAAATCGGACCACGCCCTGCAAAATTACACATATACCCTCTGCGAGATAAATCTTTCTCCACACTTCCACCCACGAGATAAACCTACCTTGTTTGGTATCAATTAATATTAGATTTTTCTCAGCTACCCGAACCTATTTAAATTTTTCAGATTGCATCATCCCTAAGGGAGCTACCCCAATTTTAAGATTTTGTACCAAGATCAATTTCTAATCACCTCTCCTTTTTAATATCTACAATCCTTTAACCAAACACGTAGCAGTATTAACATAAATTAAGCTTGCGAAAATTTAATAATATATTTTATTCGATTTACAGTTTAATAAACTAATTACAATTTTTACAAAGTATAACATTATTTCCTGTGTGTAGCCGAATCCAAGTAGTTTAACCTGTAACAAAAAAAGATTAATGTGTTGTTTAAATAGACCTGTAATAAAAAGAGATTAATGTAAAAAAGAGGAAACGTGTTTTCGGTTAATAAGACATATTATCGTTAATCTAACAATATGTTTTACCGTCCAGCGACACCACGTGGAGGTAAACACATTCCAATGTAATGGGTTTTAAATATGAGAATGGGAAGGTCAACTTTTACATAATCATCGCGTGGTTAATAATTAAGAAAGCTGTATATAATTTCTTTTTAAACGTGTATATCTTCTCCAAACAAATGCGGTTATTATAATAGGAAAGTACGCTAAATGCAAGTCAATTTAATAGCAATTTAATAGTGTTTACTGACCTACCTTAATTGTTTGTACAAGGAAACACAATAAAATATATACAAATATGGTAAGTACCTTATATATTTATGCCCCATATGTAGGTTGCTGTACTATTAGGACCAGGGCATGCAGACTTTAACACCTCCATCTCGCACGCTTTACACAGATATTGGTTGTTTCGTACAAGACCCTTTAACAGCTAGCGGGGCTGAACGTTTACTGCTTAATGACATACCGTGCTGTTTTTCCTTGTGTTGCTGTAAGCTATTCTTGTAAAAGCGATACTGCAAGACCCAGAGTTTAAGTACTTTGCTGCCGACGGATGTATAAGCTTAACCGTGGACGATGTTACACCACGACATTTGTTCTGGTGCCGTTTGAGAGCATTTTTCCAGGTATAGGAAGCACCGCAAGAGTTGCACTTAAAAACGTTTGCAGATACCATTTTAGTACAAAACAAAACCCGCACTATAGCACTTTGGTTAAACTAACTAAAAAGCTTACTCGAGCGTACCTGATTTATGTTCCTTATAGAATGCATACCGAAGGTTTCCGAAGACGACCGAACGATGTTGAGGATTCAGCGGGGGACTAAATGATGTCATAATCCTCGCTACTCGTCCAATACATTTAGCGCCAATGCATGCACCTGGGTCGCATCGTCGATGGTGCGAATGCCGTTAGTAGAAACATCGGAAACGTCTTCCATGTTATACGGATCGCGTACATATTAAAAATCCAAAAGGGTGATATAACACGCACACAAATTGTCTGCAAGTCGTGCTGTAGAAGATGCAGTGCTACTATAACCAAGAACACTTTAAACCTTTGCTAAGGGAATACCAAACTTGTCTACGGAATACTTACTAATAAACCAATTTAATTTTAAATAACTTCTACGTCATATTTTAGGAAATGGACGGCTTGAATATTTTCTAAATGAATCACCAAGCGAAAGTATATGCTTAGCAGTATTAAAATTGACCATTAATTTCCAATTTTTACGACCGTGGTTAATTATAGATTAAAATTTAATTTGTGCACGTTCGAGCTTCCCGTAAACTAACATATTTTAGAGCAACAATGCGCTGTATAATACATGCATACCCCTTCGCCGCGCTACTGCTATTCTTGTAATTGCTAGAAAAAGTTACTCTCCTTCTTACTGTTAGGACCGATGCAAAGCACCAATTTTTTTTATACTTTCTATAGCACATCGCGCGCTTTTTTCGTATGATAATTAAATTTGCTTCTGTAGGCTTTTACACTTTCGCATAGCGGTCGATCGCACGTAATGATTTCTAGAACCGGTAAGTACTCAATATCGCTCCAATAGAGAATTAGATGCTCGATGTCTGTCAACTTCCAATTCCCTCGTAAAAGGTAGGAAAAACCCAGTCAATAATCCATTATACTTCAACCCGCTCCTGTTCTGATAATTTACAAACATTTTTCAAACGACAATGGGCCGACAATTTTTAAACCTCCGAGGGATCTTTAAGTCGTGATCAATTACACATCCGAGCTACGCGTAAACTAACATATTTTGCAGCAACTGTATAATACATGCATACCCCTTCTCTGCGCTACTGCTATTCTTGTAGTTGCTTGAAAAAGTCAGTCGCCCTTTTTACGGGTAGGGCCGCTAAACAGCACCATTCCATACTTTCTTTATAAGTGTAGCACATCGCGCACTTTTTTGTCGGAAGTAGGGTAGCTAAGCCGGTTTGGCAACAGAGATCCACAGCAAGATATGCATACGCCGGTTCGAGAACAATATGAACAGCTAAGCCGCTTTGGGAAACAAAACGTGCAGCAAGATATGTATAAGCCGCTTTGAGAACAAAATTGTCTTTTTGTGTAAATTTGTTGCGTCGGGGGTCGTTAGGTATTTGGGGTGTGCGTTCGGCGGTGTCGTTAGATTTTTGTTGTGGGGTGGTGCGCGTGCGCTGGGGTGGAGATATTTTCTTAGAAATTTTTAGCAGCGTTCCCGACGTTAAATATTAAATATTAAATTTTAAAAAATGTTGTGTGTGTAGAAAATGGAGTTCACGTGTTGGTTCGTATTTTTCTGGGGTAGGTTAAGCTAAAATTAAAACGCCGCGGTGAAGAATTTTTAATATTAGGCAAACGCGTGCAAGTGGTAAAGAGTGTTTTAGCTCTCCTCATAAGCTGCGTTTTGTACGAAGTAGAAAATAAAATTAAGAAAGTATACGAAATGTTATATGATGGAGGTCAAATTTTAAACGTTTGCAGGTAAAATCTTGTAAAAGAAGTCGTTCACATCTCGCAATTTTAATGTCGCGATAAAATACTAAGAATTTGCATGCAGTCGAATATAACAACGTGTTTTTATCTGGCAATATATATGTAAATCACGTCGACATTCGACTTTTAATATAATGTATTTAATTAACATAAGGTGTGTTGCAAAACATTTCAAGACAGGTATGTCGTATATTCCTTTTGGTTACATCATCCCAAAATAATTTATACAAGTACACTGAACTTGCAGTCGGATCTAACATATAATCTTTTAATTATACCCGTATGAATTTAAAATATATGCAAATTATACCAATTTCAATGTCACGATAAAATAACAAGAATTCGCAGTCGAATATAACCTCGTGTTTTTATTGAAATTATAGCTCTCTGGTAATATATATGCAAATCATTCAACTTTTAATATAATGGATTTAATTAACATAAGGTGTGTTTGCAAAAACATGTTAAGACTATTTCCGTCTTGGTATGCAAATTATACCACCTTTCATAACGATTTATTTGACTCTCAAATAAAAAATTAATTTGATCTTATATCAAGAGGTGTTCTTGCTTACATTTTAGCAATTTGAATATATTTAAATATTTAAATGTAATTATACATTTAATTTATGTGGCAATAAAATTCTTTTACTTTTAGCGGTTTGGTGATTGTATGTAGATGACGTATTAGACATTGTATATATATAACTCGTTTAATTGCACAAACGTGATAAAAATTTATAGGTTATGCAAAAACGTGCATGTAGTGAAAAATTTAGCGGTGATCTTTAGAGCTTCGTCATTGTTTTTATTCTCGTTGCTTTAGTTAATTAAAGAGAGATTTTAGGTTAAGCAAAAATAGGAAATGTGGTGGATGACATAATCACTTTCAAAATGATGAATGGTGGGGAAGGAGCTTCTAAACGTGCCCTAAACGGGGCTCTGCCCCATTATTTTGTATTAAATATCAAAAGAATAGGAGAAATTATTCGACTCGTATTTTATAATGGTTTTAATTTAAAATATTGGTGTGTGTGCAAAAAAACATGTTAAGACAGGTCACTCGTTCTGAACTCGTACCCGGATCTATATAACCTTTAAATATATGCAAATAATGTCGTTATTTAAAACGTGGTGAAGAATTTGGTACTCCATAAGGCGTTCTGAACGGAGGCTTTGCACGCATTAGGTGATTGAATACTTCGGAGATTTTTAGGTTAAGCAAAAACGTGCACGTGTTGAAGAATCTCCGAGAATTTCAAAAATATTTTTGTATTAAATATATAATTTTAAAAGAAACACACAAAATTTGAATGTTTTATTTATATTAGTTTCACTTACCAGCTTATTTTAATTACATGCTAATGAGTTCATATATTTTCATACAGTTTGATTGATTCACTGCCGAAACAAAACATTTTTACACAGCTGACAATACTGGGTGTCGTTTTCAATACAATATCAATAACTATTTACAATACAGCTGAATACTGAAATGTAAAGTAACTTTCACACATTTACCTACGTGTACTTAAATTTAATTGAATTCTAAAAATATATGCATATCTATGGCAGGCAACCCAGCATACACCAATTATATATTCTTAGTGTAAAATTTTATTGTTAGGTGAATAACCAGCAATTTATTATGTAATATTTATTGCTACAAGCATGGTAATAATAATTTGCAATGTGCAAAATACCTCTTTTGTTGTTAAAAGACCGATTTAATTAAACACTATAAAAGATTGTGAATTATTTATTCTAGTTAAATTTTACAGTGCTAGAGACACTAATTATTATTAGTACTAGATATAGGTATAACAAAATTTGTATTCCAGATGATAGTATGTTCAAAGAATATTATTATTTAAAAAGACTCTGTAAACATGATTAGTGAAATTATTAAAGTTAAGGAATGTAAAGCAAAATTTGTCCATAAAAGCAAATATGTTTTCTAAAAGATATGCATAACTTACGGATCTAAACGTTTCAACATTTCGCAAACTGAGATAAATATTACTTATTTCTTTGCAAAAAACGTTGATATAACGCCCTTTAACAACCGCGTTCAGTAAAGTGCATGGTAGTTAATGACCTCGGCGATTGTGCTATTTATAGTATAATTATAACAACATATCCCCATATGTAAATTATATGGTTCTGGTTTATACCTAAAACAACTATTTTGCATTATATTTTGTTGATCCTGGCAGAATAAATTACAAGTATAGCTACGTTGTCAATACATTTTTATTTTCAAACTCGTTTTAATTATTGTAGAATTTAGTGCTTATAAATAACCTACTTTAATTCAATAAGTTATTCTTAAATTAATAATTATTGTCAAGAGAAATATATACACATATGGTAAATAATTGCAAGAATGTCTATAATATATCTGAGTTTTAATTCTGTTAAATGGAACATATGGCAACAAGGTAACTTCAAAACATTTTAGCATAATTGTCAATTACCAAAATTCACAATTTTCATCTTATATCAGCAAATGTTATTAAATTGATGCTAAACAATAAAAATAATACCGTTATATTTCAAATCATTTTAATAGAATTACGCAATGTTAAGTCGTTATTAAAAATTAATTTAAACAGAGTTTTTATTGTTATCGCCGTCTGTTGAAGAATCGTAGCAGAATCTGAACTATATCGCTTTTACAAAGCATGTATTCAAGATCACATTTAGTTAGTTTCAAAAAACTTTTCATCATTGTATACGACTTGTTTTAACTTGCAGTAGGTATCAATGACCGAATCAACATTACCACCCGAACATGGTTGACAACTTTAAATTTTATTTTCCTATTACTTTCAAGGTATTAAACATTGGTATATATTATAGATTTAACGACATCAGGCAACCTTTTCTTAATCTTCGTTGGGAATTAAACCACTCATAGTTTTTAAAATCATCTTTCTTTACGTTTCGATCCATGACCTAGGATCGTTGTCAAAATTGTCAAAACCACAACAATCATAAAGGGAGTATTTATCAGGCAACATATTTCTCGCATGGCTATGACAGCTTTTGTGCTGTATGTAGAGTAATGATTAACGTTATCTCTTTTGATTAATTTGCAATTTACCGGGATACCTTCGTTAAAAATAAGGTTTCCCATGATAATTTGTAAAATTTCACCACCAACAATCTAAGGATTTTCCAAATATTTCTCAAATTCAACAGGTGCCTTGAGAGATATTCGAGGTTTTGATTTTTAATGCTGTTCAAAAAAGTGGGGGTTTATAGAGAATAACAATCTCAACCAACACTTTAATTATTTTTATAATTGCCAAAAACAGGTCTTGGAAGATCTCCAGTGGTGGAACAAAAAACTAGTGGGGGTTTTAATTCAGGACAATTACTGTGATTTGTTCAGATAACAACCTTTTACAAACATTGAAAATGCCATAGTATTGAATGATGAGACAAAATCAAACGATATGCAAGGAGGTGTTCATGTTCCCCTTTAAAGCCTTCAAATGGCTAACGCTGACCAATGATACATCCATTGATGTAATGGACATGCTGTTTAATCAAAGAGTAGGTGCGATCAATTTGTTTAAATTCAAACTTCAAAAATTAAATGCTTGCCGGGCAAAAAGAGGTTAAAATGTTTAGGTGCCGGTTACTAACCAAGAGTTAATTATAGGGTTTTACGAATTTGTATAATTTCCTTGAATATGATTGTAGATGTTGTATATTTCGCACAACCTATGGTATTAGAAAAGTATTGAAGTTAATTTTAAAGTATAAGGTAAATTATAAGTACCAACCTAATGTAGTTGGCCCTCATAGAACAACATATAACTGGCTCCTCAAGAATTTGGCAATGGAGGGCTCAAAACAGCAACCAGGATGGACGTGTGGTCCGGATTCGGGAAAATGGCCATCAAATAGTATAGATGATTATAAAAAGTGTATATGCTATTAAAGTTATTGTTTTAGTTTAATACTATTTTTGTATGTAAATCATGTCATCTTGGTAGTCTTAGCTGATGCGCTATAGATAGCACTTATTAGATATAATGGAGGATGCTATTGTACGTGTCGCATACCTTTACAATGAATATATATACCTCGAGTGTTGGTCAAGTACGGGAGAAATTGTTAGCTGAGAAGGTAATGTGTTTTACCTGCTTGTTATTTACACATATTCACGGACATCGAAATACTCAAGTTCAACCAAAACAGCGAAAATCAACCTACATCAACGTTTTGCGCTTCGGGCATGAGGAATTATAAACAACTTTCTTGACGTAGAACTAGTGTAGTAATTAGTAGTACATAGATGTAATTTGTGTGCGTGTGTGTGTGTGTGTCGCTATAATAAATCATATAACAGTAAAAAATTTTTATTGATGAATGACATATGATGGTAAACAAACACGTAACAGCAAATCTACAAAATATGATTTTGGATATCCAACTATTATGGCTAGAATCTAAATTTAACCATTTCACATATACTTGATTTTTAACTCTCTTCAATACTTTTTCCACTAAATATACATCCGGATAGTGTGTTCGTTGAAGTTCTTCTGCATAGAAGCCGCCTAATATTGGTTGTCCTCGACTATCGCGCAATAGGTACGTTAAAGGATTAGTCAAATGCACTTTGTACACCGTAAAATTTCGTTAGACCAATTTGGTGTGTATCCCTTGGTAAATTGGCCTCTATGTTTACTAATGCGAACATGATCCCCAACAGAAAATTTTTACTCTTTAAGTTAACTGTTTTGATCGTACTGTACACTGTATTGAAAAGTTTGCGTTCATTGCGTTTTGTCACATCTACAGGTCGCATGCCGATTGTTCGATGTTTGGTGTTGTTATATGCAGTCACGAGTGAGGATAGTATATTCAGCCATCGATACGAACCATTCAAACTAAATTGTTTCACATTTTGACTTTAAGGTACGATTAACGCGTTCTACTACGCAAGCTTTTTATTGCTGTACACACTATAATGTGTAATCTCATATTTTTCCATTAAAGCCTTAAATGTTGAATTATAAAATTCTTTTCCCAAATCCGTTTGAATGTACCGTGGAATACGATGGTCTTTGTTGAAAATTGATTGAAAAGCGTTTGAAACAGCCTTACCGTCTTGCGCTTAACCGGTACGGCCCATAAGTATTTAGAAAATACATCGATAACAACTAGAATGTATCTAAATCCTTTATTTATCTTTGCATATGGGATCATTTCCACCAAATCGGCTTGAAACAGCTCGTTTAATCCTTTTGTGATTACATGTCTTCTTGGAAAGTTAATGCGAGCAGGCTTATGTAACTCGTGGACGATTTGCTCCTTTACAGACATATTGCTAATATTTTTTGTGTGATGGTTGACGGCTATATGCGTGCGTTTTTAAGTTTCTCTTGCAACTGTTGAATATCTGCTTGAATTCGTGCAATGTCTATTCTAAATTGTGCTTTCACTTGTTGAATAGCAGCGTCTAATGTCTTATATATGCTATTCATAGAATCATCTATCCGTTTGGTTACGATTTGTGCAACATTAGCGTTCACAGTGGCTGGAACAAGGTTACGCATCATCTCTTCAAAATGGTTAAAGTCTGATCTTGTAACATACTCGCTCGAGAATTGTGTTATCATACTGTTTGTTGTCTCCTTCACAAGCGTGTCTATATACTGCTGAATAGTGGAACCACTTCCAAGCGTTGGTTCGCCCTCTTGCTGGTGTAGCGTTGCTAACCGCGATTCTAAGTACGCTTTCGTGACTGCATCATCATCTTCTTGTGGTGTAGCGACGCGCGCTAATCTCATGTTGTCAAAATCGTAGTAATCATCATAAGAAATATATGAAGCACAGTCAGACGCATGTCCAAACTTGTCGATAACCATCGTGATAATGAATAACAAGTCGCACAATCTACGCTATTATACGCAATTCGCGTAATTCTTCCATAATCGATGTAATTTCGTTGGTGTGACCGGTGTTACCTGCATCTTGCGAGGCGACCAGAAGCTTGAGCCGTTCGCACAGTTCGTTGGGATCATCAAAGTATACATACTCTAGTGGCTTCTCGTTATAATCCATGAGTAGACCACGACCACTGGGTTTATAGTTTGCTGTCGTAAGCTATACATTGCATTACTTCTTTTTTAATGTCCGCATAATCGTTAATTTCTTTAAGTGAGAATTTACCCAAAGGATTGAGAAGGAACAGTTGCTCGTACAACCCTTTGCTACCGTTGTAGCAAAATCGTTCTACACACCTTTTCACCAATCCCGAAGATAATGTCCGAATCACCAATCATTAATTTTCCTGTCTCCGGATTATAACGTACTTTATCCCGCGCAAGTGCTCCGTGTCATTGTTATAAATACCAGTAAAGTTGGAAAACAGATTATCGACATAGTATCTTACCGATGGTAAGAATCGTTGTAAGTAGGTCTGATGTTCTTCGCTGTTTAGGTACCGTTCGTACTCTGTATGGGTCTCTGGAGTGTTGCCGCTACTCTCCGATTCTTCGAATGTGGACTCCACAGACTGGACTGGGCTATGAGGATTGTGTTCCCTCCTCTATTGGTGGTGCGGCGATTGGTGTGGAACTGCGCACCTGATCGAGAAATTTAGGGCGTCTTTTAGGAGTAGATTGTACGTCATGTTGTTGTGGTAACCAGTGCTGGCTTTCGATCTTGGACCTGTTTAATATCTTTCAGCAGACCGGTCTGAAGTGTTTGTAAACGTTTTGTAATAGGTGCATAGACTTTACTTAATGCAAGCTCCTTTTCAACCACACCTGCTTTTAGCGCTTGTAATTTCCTCTTGACGCCTTTCGTACTTTTATGAGTTCTCGTTTGGTTTTCACGTCGTCTGCCATCGTCTAGAAACGGGTAGGAAGTGATGTGCTATTTATGTGCTTTATAAGTATATAGGTGTCAAAACCTTTTCGGTAGCGACCGTTTTGCAAATCGCCATCTTTATTGATCACCAGGAACCCATACCGATCTCGCCAGCATACGCCGCACAATTCTTTAAACCGGTTAAACGACATATCCGTGTTTACATGGTCAGCGTATACGTGTTTTAAATTGAGTTCGTCTTGTTTGAATAGCACTAGGACATTAGCATTGTCTCTAATCAATTGTTTAGGTATTTTGGAATAGGTCTGACATAGGTAAAAACAATCAATGGCCTTATGTCGACCTAAAGAAAAATATTCTCGCATTACATTTTGTTTATCGCACGACACGTCGTCGAAAATAAATATCGAATTAGGTTTTGCTTCCGCTGGAGTAACAATTGCATCCCATTTGTTAAACGCAAAATATCCTATTTCTTTTATTGGTTGTAATAACCTCTCTAGGTACTGATACTTTGGTTGATACAAGGATTTTGAGTAGAGATAAACGTTTTCAAAACGTACACCATTCGGATGTTTCAAGAGACCGATGACTACATTAGTTTTACCACAATTGGATGGACTTGTAATGATACACCGTATTGTTGATGGTAATAGTAGTCCATGCTTTTGCACGTTAGTGTTGTTGCTGCAGTTGTGGTCCGTAATTGGCAACGCCAATTGTTGCTTTACCAGACGCATTCTATCCATATACTAAAACGTAATTGCAGTATGGTAAGCATTTAAGCGAGTAATTCTACACGCATGACCAGTCTCCTTTAAACCTTTCGACTGACAAGATTAATGAAATCCTATCGTGGCTACGGGTTACTCAATAGTGCTATCAATCGTTTACCGGTAGAATTACATTTACCAGGCTATCGCTTCTGTGGACCGGGTACTAAGCTTCAGAAACGCCTCAAGCGTGGTGATATAGGTCGTAATCCCTTAGACGAAGCCTGCAAACTACCGACATCGCCTACGATCTTTCTACAGACTTAACAACCCGACACCAAGCTGATCGACGTCTTGCCGAAACAGCACAAAAACGTCGTACTGCACCCGACGCTTCGTTAGGTGAAAAACTTGCTGCGTTTGCTGTTGGTTCTGCAATGAATGCCAAAGTTAAATTTGGTATGGGTTGTCGCAAGAAAACGATAAGGTGTAAAGGAAAACGACGTGGTCAGCGTCTACGTACAGGAAGTGGTATACCATTCAAGCGTTTAATTCGCACCATTTGGGAACGCATTAAAACGTTCGTCCGACCGATCTTATTAAAACTGCTAAACTTGCAGTGGCACCGATTAAAGATATAACAGATGAAATTCGTGGCATCCCACGTGTAATCCCTGTACCCAAAACTGGTGGTTTCCTACCTTTGATACCTATTTTGCAGCCCTTTCCGCAATTGGAGCGTTGTCGGGTGGAGCAGCTGGGATTGCAAAAGCTGTCAACGATGCTAAACTTGGACAACAACAATTAGATGAAGCAAAACGACATAATATGGCACAAGAGGCAGTGACACTTGGAAAGGGTCTCTATTTGAAACCTTATCGCCGTGGACATGGACTGTACCTAAAGCCTTTTCTTACACACGGGCAAGGTTTGCGTAAACAAAGACAACGAAAAAACTCAACGCATTCGTTAAACCTACCTATGCGAGCGTTGACCAATGTTGACTTGAACAAATACATAAAACGTTTACCAATATCCCACTTTCGTGGAATATTCATGCGCAATTCACTTCCAAACACAATTCGTTGGCGAGAATGTGGTATTCTTAATCATGATACTACACGTGGTGTGGGAACTCATTGGACCGCGTACAAAAAGATGGTTCAAGGGCAGTCTATTATGATAGCATTGGTAATCTACGACCTCCGAGGAACTTGTCAAATACTTAACCTCATCAGGACCATGCACTCTCTATTATAATTATGAACAATTTCAACCGCTTAACACTGTTACCTGTGGACACTTCGTATTGAAATTTTACTGCAAAATAGTCCTCCGTTAAGTTTCTAACAACGTTATATATTATTTGATTTTAGTGTATTTTTAACTGTTTTGTATAAAAGTGTTTAATTAAAACCATATATTGCAAGTGTTTCAGGAATTTGCTTTTTATTACCCCATCCCAACTACGAATACGACTAGTTGTTGTTTATCGTCAACCACCGAACATGTACACATTTACTTTAACTGGAACTGAATCTACGCTCACCGCAATCATCAACCCACCAATTGTTCTCGATGATGACCATGAATACGTTATTGGTCTTACAAACTTTGATACATATTTTCAATTCCCAATGTAACGGAAGCGAACAATAAATTTTACATTGATGACATCGTGCTTTTTACCAGAAGGAACTTATGAAGTGGCAGATATTAATAAGTTCGTACGACGTAATCTGAACGATCCCCGTGAACGCACTTCATCCAAACGTTATCTTATTGATATTCGAGCCAATAATAACAGTTTACATACAGAAATCAAAGCATCAGGTATAGTGGATTTTACACAACCAAATTCACTTGCTTCGTTGCTGGGTTTTGAGAAACGTAAACTACCAGCTCTCACTACCTATTTCGGACCATCCGGCACAAGTCTTTCCAATCAATTCAATATGTATTGAATGTAATCTTGTGGTCGGATCGTATCGGAATACAAACCTTAACATTTTGCATCAATTCTTTCCTGCAGTTGCTGCAGGGTACAAGATTATTGAAAACCCCGTAAACGTCACCTATATGCCCAATACACGAATCATCGATCGCATCATTGTTAAAATAGTTGATCAAAACGGTAATCTCATCACTTTTCGTCGGGAAACCATCACGATTAGACTTTATCTAAAGCGTCTTTAAACAATGGTTTTGCGCTATGAGCATAAACCACCAAAACCTATTAATAGACGCATTGTCAGCACCTTTACCAGTTACAAGACACCAGTGCACCGATTAACACCGGAAAACGTTAAATTTCTGCAAGTCAGATGGTGGCGTTTCGCCTACAGCCGATTTTGTCAACAACGGAGTTTTATTTTTATTTGATGAAATTCGTTATGAACTTGGTGGAAAGACTATTGACCGCGTTCGTAATCCAGGTATAACTACGACTATTAAAAATTTCCTATCCTACGATTATAGCGAAAGTCGTCGCTTTAGGAACGCCGGTTGGTCCCCCATCGATAAGCTTGATCTCGTTGATGCTAATGGTCATTTCAACGTATGCATTCCTTGCGCATGGTTTTAGGATTTGCGGAGGACTACCGAAAAATTCTTTTGAATATCAAACAGGAGCTTATTCTTATTAGAAGTAGTGCTGACGATGCAGCTATATCGAATTCTGATACCAAAGAGTCAATCAAAATTACTATTACACATATATTGGCGGATTCCACATATAACCGTTGCAGATGCAGAGCGCTTAAAACTACTCAAACATATTCAACGCAATGCCACCATGGACATAAGCTTTCGCAGTTGGGAACTACACGAATATCCAGAATTACATACAACACACGCATACGTGGGCCGTGAAGACGGCTTCTCAAGTGGAGAAACCGCGTTTTGTTATTGTCTGCTTTCAAACCGATACATCGCGCAAAAGGGGCGCAGTCAGTTCGACCACTGTAAGTTGACCAATATGAAATTACATCTGGGTTCATCTATGTATCCTTACGATAATCTTAACATTGATTTCGATACCAATCGCTATTCTATACTATTGAGATGTATGCACAGTTTCAACAATCGTACTACGGGGTATCAGCGAGCCGATATTAACACCCAATGAATTTCAAACGCACGCTCCACTTGTAGTCATCGATTGTTCCCATCAAAACGAAATAGTGAAAGTGGGAGCGGTTGACGTACGATTAGAATTTCAATGAAAGAAGCGCTTAAAGCTCACACTACAGCGTACTGCCTCATTCTACACGATCGTTTGGTCCGCTACAATCCTGCAACCAGTATTGTGAGTGAAGTCTAAAATTAATAGTCCATTAGTTGTCGACGTTCAAAGGTTTAAAATTGCACATAATAACTTTGTGTTTAAAGAAATGGCTGTTTTACAACTATCCCTATCGAATGGAGTTGCAATAACATATGTGCTGAAACCACCATATTCTTGGAACTGTCTATCAGCTCGCTTCAAATACCAAAAGGTATGGTTAAGCAGAAACTTTTACGGTATATCTTGAGATGATGGCAATTTACAATGAATTTCTACACCTAAATGTTATTAACCTAGAAGATTTAGGGTGTACTCCTCTACATAAATTAAAGTATTACACCAATTCACACAAGTGTTTCTACCATACCACGACATTCGTCATTCAATTGCGCAACCACAGATGTAATTGTACTCAAAAACTGGTTTGTACATATAACCAATTATTCATTTTAATAAAGAATAATGTTTACATTAAGTAGTGTTTTATTTGTATATTTTATACCTACATACATACATATTCCTTGAGACTAGTAAGATGTGTTTCAAAAATGTCTTGAAATAAGTTTAATTGTAAAACTTACTAACGAATCTGTAAGTATCATATTGAAAAATTCCTCTTAACGGATATGTATTTTGCATTTTTATGCAAACTTTATGTTACAATAATACAAATAAAAATTATATTCTACTACCGAGGTATTAAATTTTAAAGTATGTTATAGTTGTGTAAACATAAAATGCATTACATAGGTTTTATCATCAAAGTAGTACATTTTATTTAATCCCACCTGTAAAATGATTAATTTCTTAAACCTAAGTTTCATAAAATTTATTCTCCAAAGATCAACCAACTATAAACCAGAACTACTAAATTTACATAAATTTTGGTGTTATTTTAATTTAAACTATGCTCATAAAAGTCGTTTATATATATAGCACCAACATTGTTACTACCTATAAATATCAAATCTTTAAAGGAATTTACAGTCATGATTAATTAATAAGTGGTCTTTTCATTTGTACACATTTTGTATATGTTGTTTTAGTTCCATTGACGACCTATTATTAGTAATCTGTTTATTATTTTATTGACGATATAAATTTTAAGATTGGAAGGAACGATAAGAAATCTTCCTCTGACATTTATATGCACTCCGCATAGTTGTTTAAGGTAGCAAATATAAATAAGCTGTTTAATGTGTTGTAGAAGAATTTTTACCATTGTATTATCGGTATGTATATACTTACTTACTTAATGTGTTTTTAACGGAAGTAGAAATTATGAATTTTGGTAATTAACAATTATGCTAAAATGATTTGAAGTTATGCAGTTTCCATATATAATTTACATATATCGGTATGTTGTTATAAATATCACAACCTCGAGGTCATTAACTACCATGCACTTTACTAAACTATAATTAATAAAATCCCCGTACATTTAACTAAGATACATTTTTCTTAATGTGGAAGTCTTATCTATATTTTATTCAAATAAGAATCTGCTACCGCCACCTACAAAAGATAGGGACAATTAAAGAATGTAAGTTTTGTAAATAAAACATTAAAATATTGTGTGTTTCTTTTAATATTATATATTTAATACAAAAATAATTTTTGAAATTCTCGGAGATTCTTCAACACGTGCCATGTTTTTGCTTAACCTAAAATCTCCGAAGTATTCAATCACCTAATGCGTGCAAAGCCTCCGTTCAGAACGCCTTATGGAGTACCATTCCGCATTTGAGAATGAGTACATCCCCATCCAAATTCTTCACCACGTTTTAAATAACGACATTATTTGCATATTTTAAAGGTTATATAGATCCGGGTACGAGTTTAGTGTGGTTGTATAAATTATTTTGGTGATGCAATCATGAATAAAATAACGAGTGACCTGTCTTAACATGTTTTTACATATACACACACATATTAAATATATATTGAAATTGCTAAATGTAAGCAAGAACCTCTTGATATAAGATCAAATTAATTTTTATTTGAGAGTCAAATAAATCGTTATGAAAGGTGGTATAATTTGCATACCAAGAAGGAAATAGTCTTAACATGTTTTTGCAAACACACCATATGTTAATTAAATCCATTATATTAAAAGTTGAATGATTTGCATATATTTGACCAGAGAGCTATAATTTCAATAAAAAACACGAGGTTATATTCGACTGCGAATTCTTGTTATTTTATCTTGGTAATGAAATCGTGAACAACATGTTTTACAAGATTTTACATGCAGACTTTATAATTAGATCCATTATATCACATTTCGTATATTTTTTTAAATGTTATTCGCTACTTCATACAAAATACAACTTTTGAGGAAAGCTAAAAATTCTTTACCACTTGCACGTTTTTTAACATAACAAAATTCTTCATATAGGTAAAATCACCACTTCGCTATGCTCTCGGCTACCTAGTTTCGGCTACTTTTCCAAGGTCGTTGTGACGTCATAGCCTTTTATAAATAAAGAACAATGTAATACTATTCTAAAATTTTTATTCTGGCATTATACATAACAAAATTTAAAAATATTTAATGCCAAGCATGGAGCCATTTAAACTTAATTTTAATATAAATTCGATTGTTTAACATGGCTAACAACCAATGCAAGACTTAAGATATACAACAAATTTGTGTGTCAGATAACAAATCCTGGTGTTAATAAACAACTTGGAAATTATATACTAGATTTTTACGTTGTCCAGATGCACGTTTAAGAGCAACATTCGCGTCTACTTTGACCAAAGAACACGGTATTACGCAATTGGAAGCGACAATATAAAACTGTACAATTGGAAGCTATGTCAGTGCGGAACGGTGTATAATCCCTTAAAAGACTGTTTAACCTTATTGGAAGATAGTAAGTTATACTTCCTAAAGGTGCCAATGTACTCGGTATCGCTAAAATGTGGAGTAAGTTATCGGACAAGCTTCAAAATAGCTGCTGTTTAGTGTATAATAACCTGCTACAGTACATGTATTGGGGAACGGCAATACAAAGAAATTGACGGGCTTGCAAATTAAGTTGCAGAAAAACCAGAGAAAAGGGAAAAATTGAAAAGTATGTGCTTTCAGCTTTTAGTTTTAACTATTTACCTGTAAATTATTTGGAGATAGTAGAGTAGGAAGACAGCCAAGATAAAATAAAATCTTACACAAGTGCTACATTAAAGCAGGTAACATATTTTACACAATCTGTAACACCATATTCTACAATTCAAAAGAAATAATCATTTCGGTATCGGGGTTGATAAGTACGCCTAACATTCGCCCAGAGGTTGTACGACAACGCGTAAATATTGACAGTAAACTCTCTCCGTTGACGCTGCAGGAAATTGCCCAATTATGCACGCCATACGCTGTAAGTGGAAGAAAAGACAGCTGGAATTAGAGGAAATGCATGCAAAAGGCAAAAGTTGGACTAAATAGAAGACACTGCGACAATACGCGAACAATACAAAGATGTGTTAGACAAAGAACATCTTATTAGAGAAAGAGGAAAGGATTAAAAGATTATTTTATGTGCCGATGGACTGACTTGGATACATCCGCGTTCTACAAGCTGTATGTATTTGTGGTTAGTAAGAAAGACTCTTTTAGAATTTTAGAATAGTATTACATTGCTCTATATTTATAAAAGGCTATGACGTCACAACGACCTTGGAAAAGTAGCCGGAACTAGGTAGCCGAGAGCATAGCAAAGTGGTGATTTTACCTATATGAAAATGAAAATAAAGAACTTTTAAATTTTTAAATAAATTTTGGTAGGAAATATTTAATAAATAAGTATATGTTGATGAAACACATATTTTCTAAATGATATTGGTGCTAAGGAAAGCTATTTTATTAAGTTCTATAGTTTGAGAGTGACGTAAAACCTTGATGCTACACCTTGAGTTGTAAAAGTTAATACATAAGCCTTGATATAAGATCAAATCAAATAATTTGAGAGTCAAATAAATCGTGATGAAAGGTGGTATAATTTGCATATATTTTAAATTCATACGGGTATAATTAAAAGATTATATGTTAGATCCGACTGCAAGTTCAGTGTACTTGTATAAATTATTTTGGGATGATGTAACCAAAGGAATATACGACATACCTGTCTTGAAATGTTTTTGCAACACACCTTATGTTAATTAAATACATTATATTAAAAGTCGAATGTCGACGTGATTTACATATATATTAGATAAAAACACGTTGTTATATTCGACTGCATGCAAATTCTTAGTATTTTATCGCGACATTGAAATTGCGAGATGTGAACGACTTCTTTTTTACAAGATTTTACCTGCAAACGTTTAAAATTTGACCTCCATCATATAACATTTCGTATACTTTCTTAATTTTATTTGCTACTTCGTACAAAACGCAGCTTATGAGGAGAGCTAAAACACTCTTTACCACTTGCACGCGTTTGCCTAATATTAAAAAATTCTTCACAGCGGCGTTTAATTTTAAACCTACCCCAGAAAAATACGAACCAACACGTGAACTCCATTTTCTACACACACAACATTTTTTTAAAATTTAATATTTAATATTTAACGTCGGGAACGCTGCTAAAAAATTTCCTAAGAAAATATCTCCACCCCAGCGCACGCGCACCACCCCACAACAAAAATCTAACGACCCCGCCGAACGCACACCCCAAAGACCTAACGACCCCCCGACGCAACAAATTTACACACAAAGACAATTTTGTTCTCAAAGCGGCGTATACATATCTTGCTGCACGTTTTGTTTCCCAAAGCGGCTTAGCTGTTCATATTGTTCTCGAACCGGCGTATACATATCTTGCTGTGGATCTCTGTTGCCAAACCGGCTTAGCTACCCTACTGTCGGATAATTAAATTTTTGTTTATGTAGGCCTTTACACTTTCGCTTATTTAAACATCTAATACAATTGATTAACCACTTTCGATTATTCTAACGGAGACCACCATACGCACCGTTCTTTTTAATTCCAACGATCCTATGGGCTTCACGCACTAACACCTGACGTATCTTTCCTACTATTTGTTAAACAGAAACCACCGGTATTACCATTGTGGACGTAAACAGATGTTTGTGGATGTGTACGAGTATGTATCTTTACATTAACCAGTCTAAGCTATTTTATTTAGTCCACGAAAACTACTATTTTCAAACCACAATTAATAATCGCCTTTATAGGTTTAACATTTCGACCATTACCCAATGACTGGTGCTACTACATGGAAACTTTAATTTCTTATTGGGAGAATTCTTATTCTCCCCGCACTGCCGCGTAGTTGCATGCCCACCCGGGAATATATGCTCGTTATAGGTTGTAAGACCCTCGGTTTTTTAACTACAATTCGTGAAACCCTTTAATCTTTTTTTCGTATCTTTCTCGCCTACATTACAGTAGGACTTAGCCCTATTACCAACAAATTCTAATACTGGACCCCCATTAAATACGTCTTTAATTTTCCCTACAACTTTTTTTGTTGACAAGTGTTATATTGTATTTATTATACGCAGGGTAGTCACTCTTTTAAGATAAATATATTTTGCTAGGTATCAACTAATATTAAATTTTTCTAGGGACCCCAAATCTGTAAACAGATTTTAAATAGGACCACCCCATACAAAGTTATGCGTTTTAAAGACTAATTTTTGCTCATCTTTATTTAACACCATCTTTAGAACCCTTTTTTGCTATGCAAGACATATGCCTTAGCTAACCATCTCCCGAGAAATCTAAAACCGCCGTGTCTCGCGAATACCACGTGGAGATAACACGTATACTCTGTCAACCAGGATAGAAGCCGGAAGGATTTGGAAGGTGGGAGAAGAACTTAAAAATTATGGAATTTTAAAACTAATATATACAAATATAAACAACTATCTTATATCTTTACGCCCCCATGCGTAGATTGTTGTACTATTAGGAATGATGTACCTTTTGTCATCTTCCCTCGATAAACTAATTTTATTAATAAGCTGCGTATGCAAATCGTATTCTTTTACTCCGGATACGTACGCAGACAAGTACTCCACACCAAATAAAGGTTTGGATGCTTGGTGACTGTTAACATCCGCTTCCCTCGTGTACGCCCAGACACATCCCAGCCCATGAGCACCCCTGCGCATGCACACCCCTGCCCATGCGCGCCCATGCGCGTACGCACCCTGCCCATGCTCGCTGCCCATGAGCACCCCTTTCTGTGCGACTGCTATTTCGGGGTAACGTTACAGCCTTTTATAAATAAGGAACAATGTTATATACTATTATAAAATGTTTATTCCGACATTATACATAACAAATTTAAAAATATTTAATACCAAGCATGGAGTCATTTAACTTAATTTTAATACAAAGTTATACACAGAAGACAGTCCTTTCTTTATGTTTGTTTGCAGTGGTTTTAATTTTATCTAATTTTATTCGCAGCTTAAAATTTAAATCAACACCCAAGTCTTCTATCTCCTTTTCTAACCAATAGTTTGATACATAAAGACCGTCTAGGTTTTCGAATTGTAAAATGTACCGAAGTTTGCCTCTATATTTAAAGTCTTTGATTCCACCGACAACCAGATCCATTCCTTCGTGTAATTCTTGCAGCTTGTGACAATCTTTTAATCGCAGCTTTCCCACTATATCCTGCATACGTATCTCGTTAGCTTGATCGACTTCTTCTTGTCGGTATTGGAAAATCCTTTTCTCCACCCCGTTGTTAGTTGCATATCCACCACTTTTGGGAATATATGGTTGTTATAGGTTGTAAGACCCTCGGTTTTAAATGATCCGAAAGGTTCTTTACTAGGTAAATATACAATGTTTAGCGGAACCCCTTTGCGTGTGGTGTACATCAAGGTTACGAAACCCGCATACCTTAATTCGTCTTTGTTATCTGCCATTTTGATAAATACGTTTTAGAATAATCTTTTAAAAGTATACGGATTTAGACCATCCTTTTCTGCAAAACACCTACATAACTAAAAGTCTTTCTTACTAACCGCAAATGCATACAGCTTGAAAATGTATCTAAGTCAGTCCATCGACACATAAAATAATCTTTTAATTCTTCCTCATTTTCTCTAATAAGATGTTCTTTGTCTAACACATCTTTGTATTGCTCGCGTATTGTCGCAGTGTTTTCCATGTAGTCCAATTTTCCCTTTTTGCATCCATTTCCTCTAATTCAGTTGTCTTTTCCTTCCACTTAAGCATGGCATACATAATGGGGCAATTTCCTTTAGCGTAAACGGATAGGTTTACTACCAATATTTGCGCGTTGTCGTACAACCTCTGGACAAATGTTAGGTGTATTTATCAATCCCAATTCCGAAATGACTATTTTTTGGAATTGTAGAATAGGTGTTGTTGTGTAAAATATGTACACCCAATGTAGCACTTTGTAAGATTTTTATTTTATCTTGGCTGTCTTGCTCCTCTACTATCTCCAAATAATTTACGGGTAAATAGTTAAAACTAAAGCCGGCCATACTTTATCAATGTTTCCCTTTCTTTTGGTTTTCACAACTTTTTCCCCGTCAATTTTCTTTTTCCATTCCCCAATAACGTACTGAGCAGGTTTTATTCGCTAAACAGCAGCTATTTTTGCTTGTCCGATAGCACTCCACATTTTGGCAAGTGGTACCGAGTACATTGGCGCCTTAGGAAGTATAACACTATCTTCCAATAAGGTTAAACAGTCTTTTAAGGGTGTATACACCTTCCGCATGCAAGCTTCCAATTGCACAGGTTTTGCCTTCCAATCGCGTAATACCATGTTCTTTGACCGTAGACGCAAATGTTTCCCGACATCTGGACAACGTAAAAATCTAGTATATGATTGCCAAGTTGTTTATTAACACCAGGACTTGTTATCTGACACACAAATTTGTTGTATATCTTAATTCTTGCATTGGTTGTTAGCCATGTTAAACAATCAATCCCCGCAGTTTTATTGTTGTCAACTATAATATTACACTTTTCTTCGTATTTTCCCTTATAGCAAAGTTATGCTTTGTAGTTAAATAATTACACATCTCCATCTTGCTAAATATGCCCGCAAAATCTTGGGTTACATCCATGTCAAAAGATAGAAATAATATTTTTCGACTTCGTCTAATATATCTGGTAGTTCCTCCAATAAAGTTTCCAACAACATCTGCTAGTTCCACTTTGTATGGAACACATATAGGATTTTGGAATTTTTATTAATGCATTCGAGGTCTTCTTTTCCGATAATTTCTTTTACTCTCTGGCCCATCTTGTTAGTGCTTTCCAGAAAACGGAAGCTTAGCTTTAACACCATGCCTAGCGAAACAAATCGGTTGAACTTTCTTCGTAGATAGCTGTTAAATGCACCACAAATTTCTTTTTAGGATAAACATCCTTTTGTTTGCAGATGCTTGTTCGGTGTCAGAAAGGTCGCAAATTTTAACCAACATTATATTGTCACAAAATGGTTCTGTAATTGGTGTGTGTAGTCCACCAGTCAGCATCTGTTCGCCTTCGACATAACAAATATTACCAATATCTTTTACCAGATTATTGTTGCACATATTTTCTGTCAACAGCCATAATCCAAATCGCTCATTGTCGGTTTCACTTTATTCCCAAGAAGTTGAGAAACGTTAATCACCTTGGAGACGCTCATGTTTACCGTTCTAGCTACTATCGAATACTAAATTGAATACGAAAAAATTGTTCTCTTACGTATTCTACAGAGTGAGGACGTATATTGCCGAAGATAGTCGAATATGTTGTTATCCAACCTAAGCCGACAGGGATGCGCATCGACATATATCCGGAATATGTAGGATGTTAAGTTAGGTGAAATTGCCCCATATGAAATTACCCCACATGACCACATGGCCATATGACCACATGACCATATGACCGCATGACCACATGACCACATGACCATATGACCACATGACCATATGACCTAATTGCTTTTTAATGAGTTTTCTCGTTAAAAACCCATTAGCACTAATTGCATTTAATGAGTTTTTTCCATTAAAAACAAGTGTGGACCTAGGTTAGATAAAGGAAAATTAATAGGTTGGGTCAGCGCGCGGCCTAACCTATTAATGGGTTTTCACCTATGGGGAATTTCACTAACAACATCCTACATATTCCGGATATATGTCGATGCGCATCCTGTCGGCTTAGGTTGGATAACAACATATTCGACTATCTTCGGCAATATAGTCCTCACTCTGTAGAATACGTAAGAGAACAATTTTTTCGTATTCAATTTAGTATTCGATAGTAGCTAGAACGGTAAACATGAGCGTCTCCAAGGTGATTAACGTTTTCAACTTCTTGGGAATAAAGTGAAACCGACCAATGAGCGATTTGGATTATGGCTGTTGACAGAAAAATGTGCAACAATAATTGGTAAAGATATTGGTAATATTTGTTATGTCGAAGGCGAACAGATGCTGACTGGGGACTACAACACCAATTACAGAACCATTTTGTGACAATATAATGTTGGTTAAAATTTGCGACCTTTCTGACACCGAACAAGCATCTGCAAACAAAGGATGTTTATCCTAAAAAGAAATTTGTGGTGCATTTAACAGCTATCTACGAAGAAAGTTCAACCGATTTGTTTCCGCTAGGCATGGTGTTAAAGCTAAGCTTCCGTTTTCTCTGGAAAGCACTAACAAGATGGGCCAGAGAGTAAAAGAAATTATCGGAAAAGAAGACCTCGAATGCATTAATAAAAATTCCAAAATCCTATATGTGTTCCATACAAAGTGGAACTAGCAGATGTTAAGTTGGAAACTTTATTGGAGGAACTACCAGATATATTAGACGAAGTCGAAAAGATTATTTCTATCTTTTGACATGGATGTAACCCAAGATTTTGCGGGCATATTTAGCAAGATGGAGATGTGTAATTATTTAACTACAAAGCATAACTTTTGCTATAAGGGAAAATACGAAGAAAAGTGTAATATTATAGTTGACAACGATAAAACTGCGGGATTGATTGTTTAACATGGCTAACAACCAATGCAAGAATTAAGATATACAACAAATTTGTGTGTCAGATAACAAGTCCTGGTGTTAATAAACAACTTGGCAATCATATACTAGATTTTTACGTTGTCCAGATGTACGTTTAAGGGAAACATTTGCGTCTACTTTGGCAAAGAACATGGTATTACGCGATTGAAGCGACAATATACAACTGTGCAATTGGAAGCTATGTCAGTGGGAACGAGTGTATAAACCCTTAAAAGACTGTTTAACCTTATTGGAAGATAGTGTTATACTTCCTAAAGGCGCCAATGTACTCGGTACCACTTGCCAAAATGTGGAGTAAGCTATCGGACAAGCTACAAAATAGCTGCTGTTTAGCGAATAATAACCTGCTACAGTACGTGTATTGGGGAATGGCAATACAAAGAAATTGACGGCTTGCAAATTAAGTTGTCCGAAAAACCAAAAGAAAGGGAAACATTGATAAAGTATGTGCTTTGGCTTTTAGTTTTAACTATTTACCTGTAAATTATTTGGAGATAGTAGAGGAGGAAGACAGCCAAGATAAAATAAAAATCTTACACAAGTGCTACATTAAAGCAGGTAGTACATATTTTACACAATCTGCAACACCTATTCTACAATTCCAAACGAAATAGTCATTTCGGAATTGGGATTGATAAATACACCTAACATTTGTCCAGAGGTTGTACGACAACGCGAAATATTGGTAGTAAACTCTATCCGTTTACGCTAAAGGAAATTGCCCCATTATGTATGCCATACGCTGTAAGTGGAAGGAAAAGACAACTGGAATTAGAGGAAATGGATGCAAAAGGCGAAAATTGGACTACATGGAAAACACTGCGACAATACGCGACAATACAAAGATGTGTTAGACAAAGAACATCTTATTAGAGAAAATGAGGAAGAATTAAAAGATTATTTTATGTGTCGATGGACTGACTTAGATACATCCGGGTTGTACAAGCTGTATGCATTTGCGGTTAGTAAGAAAGACTCTTTTAGTTATGTAGGTGTTCTTGCAGAAAAGGATGGTACTAAATCCGTATACTTTTAAAAGGTTATTCTAAAACGTATTTATCAAAATGGCAGATAACAAAGACGAATAAGGAATGCGGGTTTCGTAACCTTGGTGTACACCACACGCAAAGGTTCCGCTAAACATTGTATATTTACCTAGTAAAGAACCTTTCGGATCATTTAAAACCGAGGGTCTTACAACCTATAACAACCATATATTCCCAAAAGTGGTGGATATGCAACTACCAACGGTGTGTGGAGAAAAGGATTTCCTCCAATACCGACAAGAAGAAGTCGATCAAGCTAACAGATACGTATGCAGGATATAGTGGGAAAGCTGCGATTAAAAGATTGTCACAACTGCAAGACATTACACGAAGGAATGGATCTGGTTGTCGGTGGAATCAAAGACTTTAAATATAGAGGCAAACTTCGGTACATTTTACAATTCGAAAACCTAGACGGTCTTTATGTATCAAACATTGGTTACGATTTTAATGCGAATAAAATTAGATAAAATTAAAACCACTGCAAACAAACATAAAGAAAGGACTGTCTTCTGTGTATAACTTTGTATTAAAATTAAGTTTAAATGACTCCATGCTTGGATTAAATATTTTTAAATTTGTTATGTATAATGTCAGAATAAACATTTTATAATAGTATATAACATTGTTCTTTATTTATAAAAGGCTGTAACGTTACCCGAAATAGCAGTCGCACAGAAAGGGTGCCATGGGCAGCGAGCATGGGCAGGGGTGCGTACGCGCAGGGGCGCATGGGCAGGGTGTGCATGCAGGGGTGCTCATGGGCTGGGTGTCTGGGCGTACACGAGGGAAGCGGATGTTAACAGTCACCAAGCATCCAAACCTTTATTTGGTGTGGAGTACTTGCTGCGTAGTATCCGGAGTAAAAGAATACGATTTGCATACGCAGCTTATTAATAAAATTAGTTTATCGAGGAAGATGACAAAGGTACATCATTCCTAATAGTACAACAATCTACGCATGGGGCGTAAAGATATAAGATAGTTGTTTATATTTGTATATATTAGTTTTAAAATTCCATAATTTTTAAGTTCTTCTCCCACCTTCCAAATCCTTCCGGCTTCTATCCTGGTTGACAGAGTATACGTGTTATCTCCACGTGGTATTCGCGAGACACACGGCGGTTTTAGATTTCTCGGGAGATGGTTAGCTAAGGCATATGTCTTGCATAGCAAAAAGGGTTCTAAAGATGGTGTTAAATAAAGATGAGCAAAAATTAGTCTTTAAAACGCATAACTTTGTATGGGTGGTCCTATTTAAAATCTGTTTACAGATTTGGGGTCCCTAGAAAATTTAATATTAGTTGATACCTAGCAAAATATATTTATCTTAAAAGAGTGACTACCCTGCGTATAATAAATACAATATAACACTTGTCAACAAAAAGTTGTAGGAAAATTAAAGACGTATTTAATGGGGTCCAGTATTAGAATTTGTTGGTAATAGCTAAGTCCTACTGTAATGTAGGCGAGAAAGATACGATTAAAAGATTAAAGGGTTTCACGAATTGTAGTTAAGTAAAACCGAGGGTCTTACAACCTATAACGAGCATATATTCCCAAAAGGGGTGGGCATGCAACTACGCGGCAGTGCGCGGGAGAATAAGAATTCTCTCCAATAAGAAATTAAAGTTTCCATGTACGTAGCACCAGTCATTGGGTAATGGTCGAAATGTTAAACCTATAAAGGCGATTATTAATTGTGGTTTAGAAAAATAGTAGTTTTCGTGGACTAAATAAAATAGCTTAGACTGGTTAATGTATATAGATACATACTCTCGTACACATCCACAAACATCTGTTTACGTCCACAATGGTAATACCGGTGGTTTCTGTTTAACAAATAGTAGGAAAGATACGTCAGGTGTTAGTGCGTGGAAGCCCATAGGATCGTTGGAATTAAAAAGAACGGTGCGTATGGTGGTCTCCGTTAGAATAATCGAAAGTGGTTAATCAATTGTATTAGATGTTTAAATAAGCGAAAGTGTAAAGGCCTACATAAACAAAATTTAATTATCCGACAAAAAAGTGCGCGATGTGCTACACTTATAAAGAAAGTATGGAATGGTGCTGTTTAGCGGCCCTACCCGTAAAAAGGGCGACTGACTTTTTCAAGCAACTACAAGAATAGCAGTAGCGCAGAGAAGGGGTATGCATGTATTATACAGTTGCTGCAAAATATGTTGGTTACGCGTAGCTCGGATGTGTAATTGATCACGACTTAAAGATCCTCGGAGGTTTAAAATTGTCGGCCCATTGTCGTTTGAAAATGTTTGTAAATTATCAGAACAGGAGCGGGTTGAAGTATAATGGATTATTGACTGGGTTTTCCTACCTTTTACGAGGGAATTGGAAGTTGACAGACATCGAGCATCTAATTCTCTATTTGGAGCGATATTGAGTACTTACCGGTTCTAGAAATCATTACGTGCGATCGACCGCTATGCGAAAGTGTAAAAGCCTACAGAAGCAAATTTAATTATCATACGAAAAAGCGCGCGATGTGCTATAGAAAGTATAAAAAATTGGTGCTTTGCATCGGTCCTAACAGTAAGAAGGAGAGTAACTTTTCTAGCAATTACAAGAATAGCAGTAGCGCGGCGAAGGGTATGCATGTATTATACAGCGCATTGTTGCTCTAAAATATGTTAGGTTTACGGAAGCTCGAACGTGCACAAATTAAATTTTAATCTATAATTAACCACGGTCGTAAAAATTGGAAATTAATGGTCAATTTTAATACTGCTAAGCATATACTTTCGCTTGGTGATTCATTTAGAAAATATTCAAGCCGTCCATTTCCTAAAATATGACGTAGAAGTTATTTAAAATTAAATTGGTTTATTAGTAAGTATTCCGTAGACAAGTTTGGTATTCCCTTAGCAAAGGTTTAAAGTGTTCTTGGTTATAGTAGCACTGCATCTTCTACAGCACGACTTGCAGACAATTTGTGTGCGTGTTATATCACCCTTTTGGATTTTTAATATGTACGCGATCCGTATAACATGGAAGACGTTTCCGATGTTTCTACTAACGGCATTCGCACCATCGACGATGCGACCCAGGTGCATGCATTGGCGCTAAATGTATTGGACGAGTAGCGAGGATTATGACATCATTTAGTCCCCCGCTGAATCCTCAACATCGTTCGGTCGTCTTCGGAAACCTTCGGTATGCATTCTATAAGGAACATAAATCAGGTACGCTCGAGTAAGCTTTTAGTTAGTTAAGTTTAACCAAAGTGCTATAGTGCGGGTTTTGTTTTGTACTAAAATGGTATCTGCAAACGTTTTTAAGTGCAACTCTTGCGGTGCTTCCTATACCTGGAAAAATGCTCTCAAACGGCACCAGAACAAATGTCGTGGTGTAACATCGTCCACGGTTAAGCTTATACATCCGTCGGCAGCAAAGTACTTAAACTCTGGGTCTTGCAGTATCGCTTTTACAAGAATAGCTTACAGCAACACAAGGAAAAACAGCACGGTATGTCATTAAGCAGTAAACGTTCAGCCCCGCTAGCTGTTAAAGGGTCTTGTACGAAACAACCAATATCTGTGTAAAGCGTGCGAGATGGAGGTGTTAAAGTCTGCATGCCCTGGTCCTAATAGTACAGCAACCTACATATGGGGCATAAATATATAAGGTACTTACCATATTTGTATATATTTTATTGTGTTTCCTTGTACAAACAATTAAGGTAGGTCAGTAAACACTATTAAATTGCTATTAAATTGACTTGCATTTAGCGTACTTTCCTATTATAATAACCGCATTTGTTTGGAGAAGATATACACGTTTAAAAGAAATTATATACAGCTTTCTTAATTATTAACCACGCGATGATTATGTAAAGTTGACCTTCCCATTCTCATATTTAAAACCCATTACACTGGAATGTGTTTACCTCCACGTGGTGTCGCTGGACGGTAAAACATATTGTTAGATTAACGATAATATGTCTTATTAACCGAAAACACGTTTCCTCTTTTTTACATTAATCTCTTTTTATTACAGGTCTATTTAAACAACACATTAATCTTTTTTGTTACAGGTTAAACTACTTGGATTCGGCTACACACAGGAAATAATGTTATACTTTGTAAAAATTGTAATTAGTTTATTAAACTGTAAATCGAATAAAATATATTATTAAATTTTCAAGCTTAATTTATGTTAATACTGCTACGTGTTTGGTTAAAGGATTGTTGATATTAAAAAAGAGAGGTGATTAGAAATTGATCTTGGTACAAAATCTTAAAATTGGGGTAGCTCCCTTAGGGATGATGCAATCTGAAAAATTTAAATAGATTCGGGTAGCTGAGAAAAATCTAATATTAATTGATACCAAACAAGGTAGGTTTATCTCGTGGGTGGAAGTGTGGAGAAAGATTTATCTCGCAGAGGGTATATGTGTAATTTTGCAGGGCGTGGTCCGATTTCAAATCTGTTTGCAGATTCGGGATGTGCGTAAAATTTTAGACTAACAAGATGTATTGCATGACTAAAAAAATTTATAAGAACACTCAAAAGTCGCTACAGGTAAGAAATCTTAAAATTGGGGGTAGCTCCCTTGGGGATGATGCTATCTAAAAAATTCTTAGAAATTCGGGTAGCTGAGAAAATTCTAATATTAATTGATACCAAACAAGATAGGTTTATCTCGTGGGTGGAAATGTGGAGAAAGATTTATCTCGCAGAGGGTATGTGTGTAACTTTGCAGGGCGTGGTCCTATATTAACTCTGTTTGCAGATTCGGGATGTGCGTAAAATTTTAGACTAAGAAGATGTATCGCATGTATAAAAAAATGTTTAAGGACGGTCGGAAATCGCAACTGGTAAGAAATCTTAAAATCAGGGTAGCTCTCTGGGGGATGATGCAATCTAAAAAATTCTTAGAGATTCGGGTAGCTGAGAAAATTCTAATATTAATTGATACCAAACAAGATAGGTTTATCTCGTGGGTGCGGTGCCAATAGGCATCGAGAAGTATCTCAAAAATTTTAGGGGTTAGGTTATCGATTTTTAGGTTAGGGATGGTTGGGGTAAAACTCCTACAAGGAGGTCCACAAGGAGGAGATTCATCTCCTCCTTGTGGAGATTCCTAAAATAAGACTTTATAGTGCGAATTTACATGTAAATTTGGTCCAGATGTGTGAGGAAATGTGGGAATCTGGAGGAAATGTGGCGGTGATTCGTCACTAAATGCACTACTAATTACATTTACACACCTATCGCATCGAGGCCGTTCATGAAAACACTAGACCACAGAAAACGTTTACGATATCATTAGTTTCGTACTCTTGCTTATAATAATGGTATTGAAGTGTTGAAGCGTTTTTATTTTATTGACGAGGTCTGGTTTTACTTGGATAGCTATATTAACAGTCAAAATTGCCAAATATCGAGCACTGAAAACCGTTATGCGTTTCATGAACGACCATTACACGCACATTAAATTTGTATTTACTGTGCTACCTACCAGCGTTGTGTTAAAGGGCGCTCGATTTTTAACAATTCCGTGGATTTTGTGGTGTATTTAGGCTATCAAAAGTTAAAAACTCTTGCAATATGTGTTCGCTTAATAAGTTTAGAAAGTATTGCTATTTGTCAAAACATTTGTTCTCATAGATTCTAAGGTGTTTCTGAAAATGCTAAATATACGTGTTTCTTCAATAGCTTCGATTATCCTAGTATTTGCTTTTCCCGAGAGGTGACAATGTTGTTATGTGTTTTCTACAAGGTCGATTACAAACATATTTCTAACATACTAAATGTCTATGGTCTCATACAGAGTGTAGGCCACCAACTTTAAAGCGAACTCTGCGCAAAGCTAGTTGCAGACAGTCGTAGTTGTTTGGGCACGTGGGTAGGAAAATGTTGACGACCAAGGGGTTAACGGATTTTTCATATTTATCGGCGCAATTCGCTCCGTTCTTTTATCAACAGATGATGTTTTGGAAACTATTGCTCATGTGGGTGTTTTGTTCGACAGAAATTTTTTTGGGAAAACACGATATCTGGTGAGTTTTATCGAAACAGACAGTTTTCAAATACAGTAAAACAATTTATCGTGTCTATCATGAAGTGGATCACAACCGTATTGATGGACTTTGAAGATGGAGTTGCAAAAAGATACTAAAACGTGTAAATTACTTTCACTAACCGGTATGTATTATTTTGGAATTTGGGATGTTGGTAGCTGTAGCCCTATGAATAAGGAAATACCAAACGTCATCCCCAGTTGCTAAATCCTCTGCAACGGACGATGATTTCACCAGCAATGCTGGATCCCACTACGAACGAAACCGTCGGAATACAATATAGTGACAGCTGATTATGGGTATTGATCATAGAAATTAAGATTAACTTCTACTGCCTAAGGAATTTTTTTAAGTCGCCTTACTGTTCAGGAAGGATATCTGTAATTGCATGCGGAATGCTGTTTCTTGGCGGAATGCATTCCAACCGATAATCGTGTCCAGCATTTCTGTAAGTAAATGATTAATTTTAAGTTCATATTTACCTTTTGTGGTTACGACGGGATTGAAAATTCGGTCCCCATGTAGATACTTGTAGTTAATATTTTTTTGGACAACCTACTATTTTGTATAGATTTTTATACTACATAAATCCTTCGGGATATATTTTGGGTAAATGTTATTTTCTACATGAAAATTTTTTTTTTTTTTAAATTAATATTTGCAATTGTGGTCACCACGGGACTGAAAATCAGTTCCCCATGTATAAATTGTATTTAATTTTTTCCTGACAACCTATCATTTTGTATAGATTTTTATACTGTATAAATCCTTCGGGATATATTTTGGGGTGAATGTTATTTTCTGTGTGAGTAACTGTTTTTGTGTATCACGGTTGTAATTAAAAGGTTTTGAAAATGTACTATGGATATCGTATTGCTCTATTCGGGATTTGTGTAAAATAAGTTCATTTCTTTGAGTTTCTTTTTATGGTTTTCGTATGACCCGCCCTACGACTTTTCAGCAAGCACGGTATAAATTCTTACTATTCCTTTTTTTTGTTACGGTTCTCCTTGCGCGCTACCTTCTTTGCTTACTTTACTTTTTCTATCTTGTCCGCACTGATTACTGTAACAAGTTTATTGCAATGTCCTGATTTAAATGAACGAAAATGTTGGTTCCAGAAATATAACGAAACGTGTCATACATAACGATATTTCGCTTATGAAACGCTAGATAGGGTACGGACATTTGTTAGCCATCATTTTGGACCACAGGAAATCATTTTGAACATTAGTGTATAGCTATTTGCATTGTAATTGGAATATTTTTGAACGAATGTTTTACTAACATTAATATTTTTAGATACATTCAAACAACGCGCTGTGTTCTTTCTGAAACTTCCTACAGAGGTCTTCAGTAAAGAAGTTCAAGTTAACGTAGACAGTAACAAATAAATATCTGCGTTTACGCTATTGTACGTTCTAAATAAATTACTTAAGATATAGCGTCTTAGAAATAATGCAAATAGACCAGCAGTAGTCAAGTGTTTGATCCATTTAAAAAACTCACTTTTTCGTTTGATTTATGTACAACCCTTGTCAGATGTGCTGGGTGTACGGATTAGAATAGATAATAGCGTCAATGTCTCTTTGAGATCAGTCAATAAAGCGCAAAAATGCGTATGGCGCACATTGGGGTTACTCGAGAAACCAAAGCTGGAGTACATATAAATATAAAATTGTAAGAAAAATCCAAAGCCGAAAGGAAGCTGTTCAAAAAACTACCAAGGAATTCAAGCTAAATAAAATAAAAAATTAATCTTAAATTTAAAACCCTTAGAAGAGTCTATAAGAGTCGACAGAGGAAAATCTGATATAAAATTACAACAAAATTAATGGCAAATTCTATGAGTGTAAAAGTCGAAATAGCAAAATGTTGCTGTGTCTCCAGGAGTCCAAAATTGAAGTACAAAAAATTTTAAAGGGTTGTAAGAAAAATCCGTAGAGAGTAATAAAAACTGCACAAAACTAAGAAAATAATAACAAATTCAAAGTGCATAGAAAAAAAATGAATAGCAAATGTATAACATTTAGTCAATAAGTTTTAACATTTTTTCGTAGGTTATAGCTTTTCGATTGTAATTATGATAATTTTGAATTAAGATGAACTTAAAATTACAAGTCGAAACTCTGAGCCTGGGGTGGTTGCCAAAGGAGATAAAACTCACCTCTATATTCACAAAGGCCACGAAAGAGCTATAATTTAATTCGTTTGAAATAACGGTCTTTGGAATCTTACGGACTAACTTGGAACTCTAACTTCCGCAGTTGTTTGAAGAGACTATCAAGGGGGCATATATTAACAGATAATATCAAGGCACCACTACTTTATTAATTTTTATTTCTAGCGGGAAAGCATTAATAGGAGAAAGTAGAAACTACTTTGTGTACAAACGCATCTGAGCACAAAAGCTCTGTTGTGGCACACCTAACCTTGTACCTGCAAAAAAGGTTAAATATTTAAAGCAAAGGGTTCGCTGTTTACGTCCCTAGATAATACATTAAAAATAAAACATACACCTCTGTCCGCTGTTGTGTCGGACATAATTATTTTATACACCTTCTAATTCTGTAAGTACTGTTAAATTTGGAATGAAATTTTCCTAATGGATTCAACACTTTTTAGGTAAAATTTTACGGCTGTCATTCCTCACTCATGAATATCTCGTGCCGTTTAATACAACAATAATAAGTGTTGCTAAAAAAATATTTACATTTATTATAACTGAAATATTATCGATACAATCTTTATTTGATATTTAAATTCCGAAATCGCCCCTAATTAATATTTAGGTCTATAAAATTTCATTTACATTACTCGACAATATTGTAGAGAACAGATCTAGTATCTTCGATTTACACTAGTACTTAACTTTTTATAAGGTACATAAAATTGACGTAAGCAATAATTAATCAAATTAAATGTTTATTTAATTTCTACTGAGAATTTATTCAACCCTCAAGTCTAATACGTTGAATCTCCAATTAGATTACTTTTATTTAAAAATGACATTTTTATACTCACATAACCTTCAAAAGTAAAGTCGTGGGACTTGGATAACAAAGGGGCTATTTATTTCAACACTTACCATCTGCCTTTCTATGTCATGAAATGTGGTAAACCTTTAAGTATGGACGAGTCAAATAATAACCGTATCCCATTACGGCCTCTTAACATCAATCTCAGATTTAAACGAGTAGGGTAGAACGGGTGTTCAAACCAGTGTTTACCAAGGACATCAAAGGCCAACTTCAAAAAATAAGAGGTAGGAATTTTCTTTTAATTCAAATCACTACCAAGTTACACCTTCACATAAATGCCTTCGTAGAAGTTTTTATACGATAAACCAACATTTATAGTTGAAACATATTCTAGAGGTGTCTTGTAGTTGTAAAAATCTATTTCATTATTAGCCGTATAGATTATAAAAGTCATAGTTTAAATTAATTTTTCTTAGCTATTCATAACTTTTCCTAACTGCGTATTGATTAACATCACCCCAGTTTTCATACGTAATTAATATTAAGGAGATCACAAACTTAATGCGATTCTCCAATCGCTTGCCCTAGAAGTCGAAAAAGACATTCTTCTTCTACGACAGATAAGAAGCGACTAACTTGTAATAAACGCTGCAGGTCGGTGCCGCGTATAGAAACAAACAACATCAGGCGTGACTTTGTGTCGCAAACTGCACGCTTTCTGTAGTAACCTTATTTGAACTTAAACAAACTTTAATCGTATTGACAGTTTTACGGAAATGAAATTTCGTTTTTGAGGGACGAAAATATACCGGTTGCTTTATAATTATATAGGATTATATTTTACCAAAACAAAAATTAGTGGAACTAAAAATGATTCTAATTCAAAAAAGTTTAGTTAAAAGGGGTTCTATAAAATAAACATGCTTCAAAGTTATCACAAAATTTCAAGTTTATGCAGGCGACATAAAAAAGTCGTTAATAAAATTTAAAATCTACTGAAGCAAAATTAATGGAGAATTCCAAATTGTCAAAAACGTTGAAGTGATATTTTGAAGAAGTTTAAGTAAATCTGATTAAACAGATTCAAGATAACTTACAAGCAGTAAAAGATGAACTTGAGTAGCAAACGATAAAAAAGTTCTTGAAATATATAGTATTCGGTTAAAAACTTCCCCAGGGATCCTTAAAGTAATAACTCGTAACATTTAGTTGTCGGTGTAGAATGTTTTCAAAAACCATATACAGTATAAAATATATACCGTGCTAGTCAAAAATCTACTCTCTCCCTCGCATTTTTTGAACGATTATACTTATACTAATGAAATTCGGAGGGTAGAATACACGGATATAGGTCATTTAATTATTCGTAACAGGTGACGTTATGGTCATAAATGTAGCCACAGGGCCACTGTGAATAATAATTTTAAATAAGACTTTATGGTAAGTGATATCTTGTTTGAAAAGCATTAAAAATACCTATTCAGTCATATTGATTTTGTTCGGCTTTAGACTGATTTTAAAGGATAACATAAATAAATACTAAAATTATAGTTTGGTACTTAATTAATAAAGATTCTAAAGTCCGCCTTTGATTACTTGTCAAAAAAGTTGACGGTTTTTAATTTTATCGTTTTTTTTACTGTGCTAGGTTTCTGCAAAAGTGCTTTATACCCTGAATATTTAGTTAAATTATTGTTTAACAAGACGTTTAAGTGTATCCATAGAGAAAATGGTACGTACTGTAACAGACAAAGTAGTAGATCTCTTAACAATTGCTAAATGTAGAAGCAATTTCCACGCAGTAGAACGTCCTTTTAATGAGAAGTACCCCCATCACCCCGTATCGAGGACTTATGTAAGAGAGCTTCTTCAGAAGTTTTAAGTAACAGGTAGTCTTCAAGATGCTAAACGATCTGGTCGACCAGTAATTAGTGATGACAAAAAATTGACCTAATTGCAAAAAATGGTAGTAAACAAATTTCACCCATACAAATTATAAATGGTGCACCAACTTTCAGATGATGATTCCGACCGAAGACTATAATTATGCGAAAATATATCCAATCAAATTAACCAACACCTGGACTACATAAAATAAATTTGTTTTAGTAACGAAAGTACTTTCTTCCTCAATGGAAATGCTAACACACAAAATGTGAGTATTGGAGTGACACAAATTCTCATATCTATCGTGAGAAACAACTAATTTCCAGACGAGGTAAATGTTTGGGCAGATATTTTGGAAAACCACATAGTTGGGCCTGTTTTTCACAATATTAACGTAACCGGTGAGATGTTACAAATCGCATTGAGCCGTTAATTTTTGAAATTCAGAACAACAATCTAGATGAATTCGGCAACTTGGAAATAACGTTCCAACAAGATGGTGCTCCTGCACACTATTACGGTACAATAAAACGTTACCTTGTTACGGTATTCCGCGCAAACACGAAAGAAAAGAGTAAAAGTAAAGAAATCGTTTACACCGAATACCGCAACAGAACAAAGATAGAATGGTAGAATTTGGGGTAGCTCAAAAACGTCGGAGAGGGGCGTGGGTGAAATAGAAAGAACACATTGGAAATCTCTGTAAAACTATATTGTTAACATCGAATCTTGAAAGACTATTTACAAAACAATAAAACAAATAAGTTGCGTAATCGTTTGTTATGTGCTAGTAAACAAAGCGTCATAACATAAGCATATAAAAATGGGTAAGCAAAATATATAACATCTTATAGTCTAAATACTTACAATGATTCACCTTAAATACATATAAAAGAAAATTAAGCATAAACTGTACAGTAAATCTAGAAAAAGAAATATACCTAAATTATATATACATGCTGCTTTGTGAAGTGCACCTCCTCAAAAAATAGTATAACATTAAAATTAGACACCCTAACTTAAACTAATCAAATACTTTTAAATTAAAAGACAAAAGAGACAGTAAAACGGACTCTACCACAAACTTTGAATAATTGATTTTTAATTTAAAGAATGAATATTACATCGTCGCTCGTGCACTGTGAATTTGTGTTTGGTAACGTAGTGTTGGTAATTTATTGGATATTCATGAGTAGCAGCAAATAAAATGTCTATACTCCACAGCAGCATAAAAGAATTGCGAAAATAGAAAAACTGTACCTTGAACTAGTTGGCTTCGTATCATGTTGTGGATGGAAAAATGCGACTGCATTTCTTTAGTGGCTGCATGTTGGAACCACTAACACAACTCATGCTAACACCGAAAGCATTTTAGTAGCGCGACTTTACAACATGTATCTTCGGTAAAAAGATGTTGTATTCAATCTTTAACAGCCTCTTTCAAAGCACGGTCTCTATTTTATAAGGACAGAATCTTGTATGGGGGTAGGGTATTTGGCTTTCAAAGATATCGCCAAAGAATCACGTGTGCAGAATTCCCAGACAACAGCTGCCAAAATACAAACTGTAACAGCTTGCCAACAAGCAAATAACGCAATTATCAAAGGATTTGTAGACGAAGGAAAACAATATTGTTACTTTGTAACATCTTAACAGCTGCAGAATACCAGATAACAAGTCCATTGTAAGCAGATGTAAGCAGATGTAAGCAGATGGTAAGCGGTGTTATCTTTTAGAAGAAAGCTGTGCATTTACATGCAGCTTTTAATTAAAATGTAATCACTGCAGGTGCTAGGAAATACTGCAACTACTTTGTAACGTAAGCAGCTGTTTGATTTTATATGGCAAACTTTTGTATAGAGTAATTACTTGAGAAATTTTATTAAATAACACTAATTCAAATGGCAGAAAATTGAGCTTGCTGAGACACTTTAGGGCGTTATAAAAATGAAAGCAGAAAAAGGAGTAAGGAGAAAAACCTACAGTACGAGCCAATATGAGACAATAAATGTCAAGCCTTAAAGTAGGCTAGGCAACAATAAGAATGCTGAATAGAAATGTTAAGATGCTTCAATCTGTGGTAACCAAGAATCGTATTAAACGAACAACTGAAGAGAAAAATAGCTAACTAGGCCTAAAAGTCGACTAAGTCGTGATTTCGGAAGAAAAGAAAGAGATCTAGAAAGCATCTACCACAGGAAGCAGATCGAAAAAATTTAACTAAGTTCGTAAGAGAACTAGCAGTAAGAAAACCAGCCGAAAGATAAGGAAGGGAAAGTGTATCAAAAAGAATGGAGAAGTAAAACTAAAAATAAAAAAAGTAACCTAAAAATAAAACTAGAAGTAAGTAGTACCAAAACTAAAGAAAGAAACAACCTAAAATATGTATGCGTGTGAGGGTGAGTATGTGCGTGAATGTATATGTGTGTGTGTGTGTGTATGTGTGTGTGTGCATGAAATGTGTGTGTGTGTGTGTGTGTATGTCTTATACCCTTACATGTAATTTTCCAATGCTCCACCCGAAGGTACTACATTGGCCAGAAAGCGAGTTTTTTTTACCGGAAAAATTATCAAACCCTTGCTGTTCCAAGCAAGGTAGGTATCTTTAACACGCGACCTCCATTTTACCTTTCATCCGAACGAGAGTGTATTTTTGTGAAAAATGTTCGCCTAACATTTTTCAAGCGGACCGTGTCGGGATTCGAACCCGGGACCTTGGGCTGTATGTGTTAGACTGCTGTAGTCGTCTCTTACGACAGGCAGGTCGTACCGTGGGAATATTCTAATCCCGTGCCCACACGGGATTACATTTTAATTAAAAGCTGCATGTAAATGCACAGCTTTCTTCTAAAAGATAAGACCGCTTACCACCTGCCTACATCTGCTTACAATGGACTTGTTATCTGGTACTCTGCAGCTATTAAGATGTTACAAAGTAACAATATTGTTTTACTTTGTCTACAAATCCTTTGATAATTGCGTTATCTGCTTGTTGGCAAGCTGTTACAGTTTGTATTTCGGCAGCTGTTGTCTGGGAATTCTGCACACATAATTCTTCGGCGATATTTTTAAAAGCCAAATACCCTACCCCATACATGATTCTGTCCTTATAAAATAGAGACCGTGCTTTGAAAGAGACCATTAAAGATTGAATACAAAGGAAAACAATATAGTTACTTTGTAACATCTTAACCGCTGCAGAATACCAGATAACAAGTCGATTGTAAGCAGATGTAGGCAGGTGGTAAGCGGTCTTATCTTTTAGGAGAAAGCTGTGCATTTACATGCAGCTTTTGATTAAAATGTAATCACTGCAGGTGCTAGGAAATATTGCAACTACTTTGTAACGTAAGCAGCTGTTTGATTTTATAAGGCAAACTTTTGTAATTTCTTGAGAAATTTTATTAAATAACACTAATTCAAATGAGGGGAAATTGAGCTTGCTGAGACATTTTAGGGCGTTATAAAAATGAAAGCAGAAAAAATTACTTGCAGGGTTTTGAACGTAACAACCTGGATGAAAAACATCGTGGCAAATGGATTGGACGACGAGGTGCGATAGAGTGGCCAGCTCGTTCACTGCACCTGTCACCGTTAGATTTTTTTCTGTGGGGGTACTTAAAATCTTAAGGTTTACGCTACAGCTTCTGACAGTATTAAAAAATAACGAATTATTGAAGAATGCAGGGCAATTTCCGCTGACATATTTGAACGCGTACGACAAGAGTTTAGCAATATGATCCATTACTGTTAGGAATTGGGTGGAGAACATTTTGAAAATTTACTATAAGTATTAGTTCTTGAATGTTTAGTAATTAAATACCAAACCATAATTTTAGTATTTATTTAATTTGTTCATTAAAATCGGCCTAAATCTGAACAAAATTAGTATGACTGAATAGGTATTTTTAATACCATTCAAACGAAATATCACTTGCTATAAATTTCTTAATATTCTTTGGGAATTAAACCAGGTCATAGCTCAAAACGTAAATAAGGACGATTTTAACAACTATGATTGGTATAATTCCCAAAGAAGATTAAGAAAAATACAAAAGAAACCACAACACACATACAGGGAGTACTTGCTATAAAGTTTTATTTAAAATTATTAGTCACAATAGACCTGTGACGTCATCTATGACTATCACGTTATCTGTTGCAACTAGTTAAAAAGCCTACATCCGTTTATCTTCACCTTTCAAATTTCATTGGTATAAGTATAGTCGTTCAAAAATACTAGGGGGGAAAAAGACTTTTTACTAGCATGATATATTTCTAATTGGTTACCTAAATGTTAGTCATTTGTGTGGGCGTCTGCAAATGAGCGCATTTGTCTTATTGCTATTCTGCAAAACCTACTTTGAAACTAAAGTGACTCTATAAAGTATAAAACATACAGTTTTCTAATTAGCCATTAAATTGTTAATCATTTGTAAGTGGGTGCGTGAGCGCGCGCGCGTGTCTGTAGTGGGCTCGCTTGCATTAAGGCTACTTTACAAAGTAATCTTTTCACCTAACCATTACAACGTGCTATTTTACATGTCGTGGAAGTTCTTTGAATATAAAATTGGGTATCAGGTAGCCCACTCGTTATATTTCAGCGATAAAAATCTTTATTTCTCTTCAAAGTATACCGCTAAGGCTCGCACAGCTCGTTGTATCTAGTCGGGAAGTTAAATAGACCACTAACAAACGCAGTAAAAGCTGTCATTCTGTCGACTTTCTTTCAAACCGTCGCCTTATTAATATAAAACTTCTTTTGCGCTAATTTGCTGACAGTACATGTATTGTTCTAAAGATTGAATTCTTCGCACTATTGAGCTTGTCAAGACAAACTGTTGCTTTGAGACCCAATATACACACTAGTTATCTCCTACGTATTATGTTTTAGATTTCAGTAATCAATTTTAGAATTTAAGCTTTAGCTAGTTAGTTCTCTATGTATCTTATAATTTAGTAAGGATAAAACAATAATTGTTCTTAAATCGTGAGGAGAATTCTATTTTCTGTTGTTCAGTTTCCTCGGTAAGTATCAACTTTCTCTCTCTGCATGTCCCTCTCTCTCTCTTCTCTCTGGACCTCACTCTCGTGCCCCCCGTCTCACACACACATATACAGCGCGCACACACACGCGCGCGCGCGCCCGCATTCTCCCGCTCTCTCACTTTCTGTGGGAGTTCAATTATAATAGTTGCTGAACAATTTGAAATGTATAAAAGTTTATTGTAAAGAGCATAAAAGAAGAGTAGGTTGCACCCTTCCTTTTTACAGGTAGGAATGGGTGTACAACAGAGTCTAAACAAAACTCTGACGGGACTAGCATCGACCGTTTGTGGCTGCGGTAGATTGCAAAAGATATATCTGAGACGTTTAGAGAACAAAATTAAATTTTATCCAGACAAGTTATAGGGGTGCAATTTAGAACATGACAAAAGAAAATACCTTAATACAACTTATGTATTGACGATTTGTTAGTAACATTAATAAAAAAAATTAAATATATACTGTTATTTTCTTACAACCAAATTTTCATGCGATAAAATCATTAAGTGTAGTTTATATATCTACGCTCTCATAATTTTTAAAATTTTGTCTTAAACTCTACCAGATAAGATGTCAGAAAATCTAAAATTATTATTGTGCTTAGGCACAATTTCAAATTAACGTTCTTAGTAAAAAGAAATCATAAATACTTTTTGTTGTATTTAACATTAGTTAAGAGAATTTGAATTAAACATTTAAATTGTACATAACCTCCAAATCCACAAAAAGGTTTCATGAAAGCTTTTATGTTTATAATTTATAATGTTATATCAGGAAAGCAAAGATAATATTAAATTAGTTAAGGTAATCGGTAAATAAAGTTATGACTATATTTTACATGCATTATTTTTCTAGATAATTGAGATATAAAATGTAATACATGCACACTGTTCCATCACAAAAGTAAATAAGATAAACTCGTACCTGTATTCAAGATATATGAAAGAAACGTATACTTAAACTTTGAGCTTACGGCTTGTTCAAAACTATAGGATCTTCTTACGGTTTGTTGAGACGAACACTATCGTTAATTATTTTGGTTGCTAACCCCAAACTTCAAATTTGTAAGAGCCAATCTTTTTGTTCTACAACCATATGTTTTGTTAACGGAGCATTTAATTTATTTTAGATGGTAAACATGAATTCTTGTACGATAAAAGATAATATTTGTAGGTAGTAAAATTAACGCATAAGCTTAGATAGCCTAGCATGCATAAATAAATACTTCATCAGAGAATATTTTACCAAAGAATATGCAACGGGACGATATGTCACCTGAGGATATGCCACCAGAGGATATGCCATCAGAGGACCCTAGAAAATAAACGTGTTACAAAAACGAAATATTGTAATACGCCACGAGAAACAGTCTAAAAATTTATCTGTAATCAGCTTACCATTCATTAATATTTTGAACGGGTTATTCAGGTAGACTTTGTCCATACGTATTTTGCTAGAATTCTGAAATGATATTTATGTATGTTAAGAAGAATAAAAGAAAGACACCTTTTACATATCAGGTACGACATCATGGCCTTAGAAAGGACATCTTTATTGGGAGACGACATGTGCTCAAAAAACAGTTAGATATTAAGACAAACGAAAATTTATTCTGGTTTTGAAGAGAACCACACATTTTGAGAGATAGACAAACAAGGAAACCATCCTAAATGACAGATTCATATACATCCCAGTTGTGTATTTATGGACATTATTAAAAGGTTTACCAATTAGAAAACTACATCTGATTATAATTATTTATACAAAAGAAAGAATATTAAATTAAAACTAAAGATAGATGTATATAGTGTATTATTTAATAGTACTAAAGGGAAAGTTACACAAATCAAAACTAACTTGTGATTGTGAACAGTATTAATATAACATTAAGATGAACAATTACTTTTATATTGAAGGAAGTGGGGCCACAATGTAACATGGCTAAGGAACAGTGAATTGACATGTTACGAGGTTCCATACAAAGTAAAAATACCCGAAGAAAGAACGAAGATCATCTCAATAGGTGTATTGAATATTGAAAATATATAGAGGACAAAATTGAAAATATCCAATATTTTTTACAGTGTTGTACTTTTTCTAACGAAGCGACATTTATACTAAATGAGAGCATGCTGTTATTTGGCATATGCGTGGTATTGGACGGATGAAGGTCTACATCGGAAGCCAAATGTTACACTCAGTATATCGAGAAACTCAACGTTTGTAATTATAGGAACCAAACTAATGAAATCTATTTTTTTCCATAACAATCTAAATAGCAAGGTGAAACGCCAGTTTCTAATGAATGAAATAATTGCTGCTTTTCAAAATGCCCTTGGTCCAAGTGGTGATATAGGGACTTATCAAGCCGGATCATTACCTCACTTTGAATTAAACGTTCGTGAATGGGCGATTATCTACGAGATCACCAAATCTGACACCCTAAATAAGAGGGTTTATAAAACCAAGCCGCAAGATCTTTCTGAACTTTGACTAAAAGAACGTATGACGTATAAAATCTTTTTGTTTGTTGGTTTTGGAGTTATTTGGACGTTCTGGGACTCGTTGAACATTGTACTAAACATCATTCATGGATGTAAGGACAATAATACCAAAGCTCCATCGAATCTGTGAAGACATTTTCAAGCTAAAATGAAATTATTTAACTGAAATCATCAATATGTTCGAACAATTCTCGAACAGAATCCAGTTTCTTTGAACAAAAATTAAAATAGAATTCAAGTTTCTTTCAATTTAATTTTAAATATGGAAACTATTAAATTTCTATTAAAGCCCGCAGGAAAACGTTTCTGAGTATTCCAACCAGCGGTTTCATATTTAAAACGAAATTAATATTCGAAACGTTCTCTCAGAGTTTACGTAGCGTAGTTTCGCTTATTAAATTTAGTTCTAGTGTATCTAGGGATGTGGTATAAAATCTCCCAACTTACGTTATAAATTAGTATTTATCATGTATACTCCGTAGTGGCTTCGGCGTAAATAAAATATGAACTAAAGACCCTTATGAACTCGTAATGCGACGAAATATATGCCTCTACTCTTGTTTCATAGCTACCTGCAGGAGCAATAAAACTCACCGCAACCAACACTACAAACTAGGCAATGTACACATAAGGCCGCTTTATTGATCCGGCAAGACTCTCCGGGAAGGGTTTTAAATTCTCATAAACCTGACAGCAACCGCCGTGGAGAAGATTGAGTGGCTCAACAGAGCCGAAGGGTGTCTTCAAATTTTCATATTCCGTCTGTTTGAGTCTAACGCCTTACGCCATATGTCAATGTCAGAAAGGAAGCGCGCTCTTTAGGATGGTTGGCCAATTCTGCGAATTTCTTTCAAGATCGTTCAATTTGGAAACGTGAAGGATTGCCAGCTTGTATTCATAACCGTGAAAGCTTACGTTTTATTTGATTAGGATAAATTTGAACTCACCGACCGTGATGAGGACCTACGTTTCCACTGTCAAAAGATGAACTGGCGGTTATATCTTCGTCCTTCAGCGATCCATTCTCCATGCCCAAAGGAGCGATGCATTGTGCTGAAACAAGAATAAGTAAATGTTTTGTGCAATCTATCATATTCAAAGCAATGCTATTTACGTGGAATTTATTTACAAGGGTTGAATGATAATAAATACATGTTTAACTTTTCAGCATCAATTGAAATATCCCGCCGTTAAGTATGAAATCTACAGCAGAAGCTTGCGAACTCAATAGGAAACAGCATTTTCTGATAAATTTAGGTTAGTAGTTCATATATGCGGTTCAAACTGACATTTGTAACATTAATCCTAAAATTATTAGGAAAAGCTTTTCTCGGGTATAATATTCTAACCAATCCCCAGTTCAAATTACTTCAACGTACTGAACTTTTCTGCAATTTTGATGTGGTAAAATACGCGAATTTTAGCTACAAAATATAGGCCTGATAAAAACGATTTGTAAAGAAACGCTAAATTGTGCGTCGTAATAAGAAAACCTAACCTGAAAAGTAAGTAAAACAACATATATTAAAAACAGTTTAACCTTTAAAAATAATTAATACAAACAGTTTCAAACTACTTTGCAAAATTCTTTTGGAATTTAGAAAAGTGCAACTAAAGATTATACGTAGGTACAGGGGATTACTTTTAACGCATAGTCCCCCATTCCGATCTCCTAGAGGAGATAACTTTGAAGGTGTGATCGGCAAGCTCAATACCAAGAAAAGAAAATCCGGGAACAACTTGCGTGTCGGGGCGTGGAATACTATAAGCTTGAAGCAAGTAGGTAAGCTAGAGAATTTGAAAATGGAAATGAATAGGTTAGCATTACTAAGAAAGGATTAGCGAAGTTCGGTAGACAGAGGCGGGGGATTTATGGATACTTTAGGGTAATTCATGAAGGATTAAAGGGAGGAAATTCGCATTTTTTCGTAAGACGTGCAATCTGATAATTGCCCTATTAGTTGTGAGCAACATGGACAGTTTCCTAAGTAATTTCTTTGTCGGTGCTTTGTAAGCGGTTTAGTTAGGGTTGAAACAACTTTTGGTTATAATGACATTCTAAGTAGATATTGAATATTAAGAACTCGTTTGGTTATTAATTGAAAACCCGCTGACATTGGTTGTGAACAACATCCGTCGCACAAGATTTTAATTGGTATTTCTTTATTGCAGTTTGGTAAATGAATACTGTCAAATGCGGAAAGACATTTGGAATTATTATACAGGGATAAACGATTGATATGATTAGATTTGCAGATGATATAGCGGTATTAGCATCTAGCAAAGAATAGTTAGAAGCAGTTCTTAATGAGAAGCAGTACTAACGGTGAGATACGGTATGAAAATCAGCAAAAATAAAACTGAAGAGAGAGAAAAATAGGTCAAAAACCAGAACACAAATAGGAAACTAGAATTAAAAAAAGAACAAGGATTTCTGCTACCTAGTAAGCCAAATAACGCAAGATGGGAAAGTGCAAAGCATATGACATAAAGATTAGCAGAAGGCCGTGCTGCATTAAACAAGAAAACTGATATGTTTGAAGATAACCAACATGGACACAAACAAAAGATTGCTAAAAGCATATGCGGGGTGGACAACATTGTATGGCTGTGAAACGTGGACAGTAGGAGAAGCAGACAGAAAAATAGAAGCCTTTCAAATGTAGCACTACAAAAGTATGATGAAGACGTCCTGAACAGATAAAATTAAAAACAAAGAGGTACTAGAAATGATAGGAGAAAAAGAAATATGTGGAAAACAGTAAAAGAAAAGGAAATATAGAATGATAAAACACGATCTAAGACATGAGGGAATAATGTGCGATACATATAAGCAGAGAAAGGAAAAAGAAATATAGAAATAGATTTAGATTAGACTATTGCACACAAATAGCGAAAAATGTAAGTTGTGGAAATTTCAGGAAATTGTGTAGGCCTGCTCAAAATAGGAAATATTAGAGATGCGCGACCAGTTCCAGGACTGAAAACCTGGTGGTAATAAACCGTGGACGTGAGCGGTGCGCCAAGTCTAAACAACTGATTACAAGTGACAAATTCTTTCGCCCAATAACAATATGCATTTTATGGGCAAATAGTTCATTTTTACGTTGAAAAAACTATCATCACGTCCTTTAGAGCAGTGTCTCTGTTTTGTTGCTACGGAAAGGTTAGAAAAAATATTCTATTAAAACAACGTGGAATACAGCCCCCAAACTTTTTCAAGTGTAGTGTTACAATAAGTTAAATCCATATAGAGCTTAAAGTGCAAGAGACGCTCGAAATGCTAAAAGAAAAGAACTTCAACGAAATCCAGGAAAACTAAAAATAAGCGTGACGCATAAATTTAGAAGAGTATAACACTATGATTAACATATCTGACGAAAACACTCCAGAGGATCTACAAATTAAACCTTTTCACGTGGCTTCTTTGGGACTGGCCTAGTGTGGAGGTGAAGAGGTAATTTGCTTAATCGACTACTTTCAAAATGATTAAAATAATGAAGGAAGAAATCACTATAATCCATTGTTTACGAAAACCTGTCAAGGAGGCAATCAAAAATGTGCAATTATCAAATGGCTTACGACAAATTTACAAAATAAAGAAAGTAGTCATGTGAGGTTGTACAGGAAGCTAATTAAAAACGAAGCAAAGATATTACAACAAAGAGACTATTTCTTACTCCTAATTCCTTTTGAAATCGAGGAATTTTCGGTTTGTGATACAAGATCTCTTCAGTTGGAAAAAGTAAGTTCGTTAAATGGAACTGAAACTCGGCTATAATAATTAAATTGTGTGTCTCTCGTATTGCAAAAGAAAGAATTCAGGAGTAGGAACTAATAAAAATAAGTGGCCATGACAGTGCTTCATCAATTAAAAACCATATTTACAGCTAAATAAAGAAAGCAATAGCAATTCATTACATAAAAAATGAGAAACAACTTCTTAAAGTTTACCATCATGTTAGAATATTTTGCGACCTACAATACCTCTACAACATTGAGTTCTCGTTTAGAAAATGATACAAAATTTGAAAATTCTATAACAGTAGATTTAAATAGAATTATAATTATTGCTTGTTAAATTTTTTCATCGTTGTCTATATAATGGAGATTATAAAATGTTGGTACAGTGCCTAGGTACCATGAATTAAAAATGAAGCATTTTGTTCTCTATTAATTAAAGATTATAGAAATGTGTGGTAAAATTTTAGTTTTCGTTTCTAGTGTAGGTATGCAACTCAAGTTGCACCTAACAAACTTCGTAGGCGTCATAAAAACGCAAACGTGACCGTCGCTTAAAAATAGACTCGCCAATTAACACACCTTAAAATCGAATAGACTCGCCCGGGAATTCAGATTATTACAATACAAACATTAATTATAATGATCAAGAAGGCGAGCTTTCGTTTGTTGTTAGATAAATATTGACAGACAATAGCCAGGAGCAAGCAATAGCTTCTGGCCTTCTGGGTTTAACCTTTTATCACGGTACACCAAAGCATGGAGGTTAAAGCAGAAGGTTGTGCGTTATGCACTAACGTGGATACTTCACGCCCTGACGGCAAGGTGCACCAAATTCTACCACTAGGGTCTGGATTTCCACCAAGGAAAGTTACTTCGTAAAACATTTTGGTATCAGCATCTACTGCTGAACGCGGTTCACCGAGACCTGATGTCCGAGTCGCCCATGACGTCTATCTTTGCCGCCCACCATCACTGAAGCAGACCTAGCTGCCTGGACGTGTGAATACTACACCCCGCACCAGTTCCGACGCCTTTTACGACTAATCCGCCATCAGTCTGCTGTGCCACGCCTCGCATCACCGATAAGAGAACCCGCACAGTACATGGCACCGGCGTTGATCAACCTGCCACGTAGAGCACCGTATACCGACGCCGCTGTTACCTGCAGATCCCAGGCGACAACGTATCTGTGAGTACTTACTCCTATGTTAATACCTTTTAACATAGGTTTCTTTTTGAGCCGTGTATCTTAACAGCAACACCCATCAAAGTTCAAGGTGAATACAGTGCGCCAATTTCGTTTATTTTTGTGTACAAACATTACATGCATTTAAATTCGCACTAAAAGTTTTCTAACACTAAAGGACATTTGCATTTCTAGCGTTAACTAAATTTGTTCACTTAAAAGCTCTATTCTCATGCATAAAATCAAGGACATTTGTATATTGTTTATGCATGTAGGATCCTTTGTAACTGTTATTTTAATTTCCTGTTATTGTATACATTTCTTGCAGCCAATGCAAATAAATTATACACATTCGTTGTCTCTATGCATTAAACAACCAAATGGTGACCCCACAAAAACACAAAATCGTGAACTGAGCACCCACACTGAAATTTGTGCAATTTTGTCTAGTAAAGTTTGACTGTTTAGCACTTAACGTTGCTGCCTTGACGCAAAATTGACTCGAACAGGCTGCATAGAAACCTTCGACCTCTTCCGGAGTTCGGGTTTGTAATTTGTTCTCGTCAATCTTTCTAAGCAACAACGATTTCGTACACAATCAAATTTTATCGACAAAAATATAAGGTCTTATGATGCTACCATTGATAAAATTATTTCAAATAAAAGTAAACGACATTTAAATAGCAAACTAAATATCAAAGTGAATCGAAAGGTTTAGCAAAGCTTAATAATATTCTATAATGCGCTCGCGTGAGTGGTTATAAAACGCAACGAAGATAAGTTGATACCCGAATAAGGTAGTCAATGGTCGCTGGTCAATATTGAACTGCTGCTGAAGTCTCGAGGATGAATGAAATTTTCTTCTATATATAATATCGTATCTTTTCCAGATCCAAAGCGACAGCAGTCGATCGTAACTAGATTCACTTCTGTATAAGGAAGGTGACGCTTTTAGAGAATGCTGTTGCTCGACGACTAACATACCAAGGTGTATTGTGTTATGAGTGATTAGGGTTAGATCTACCTACTGGAATAAGAATGGCTTTGCAAAAACGTGAATCAATCGTTGCGCTGCAGTTCTATATTACATCAGTGTTGGACTGTATGAGAGGACAATAGAAGAATGACGATGTGTTTGTTCACCGGCGCATAAGTGTGCCAAGGCACCAGACATTCTAATGCAATCTCCTGTTCTGAGCACAAACCGAATTGTAGAGAAATAGTTATGTTTAGTTCGCCAGTGTTGCTGCTAATAAAAGTATGATAGCTTTTGTTGCAGGTAAGTATAAAATTCTTGCAATAAATCTCTTTCATTCTACGAGACTTAAAAATATGAGTAAATTATTTTTAGTAACAAATCATGTGTAATCAATTCGCCTACAACGTATATGCGTTTAGGTTGATTTTATTGTTTTACATATATCTGGCCAGTTTCGTGAATATTGTATTTTAACCGTCCATTCGAAAGATACAGTGGTATTATAGTACCCGCTTACTCAACGAGATTGTTGAGATCAGATGAAAAAATATAACAGCAGTGTGCAAGCAATGTAACACTCCTTTAAAAATTCCAACTAATAATTTCTGTATTGAGAGAATTCCGAATATTCGTTTGTTGTTAAAAATAATCATTTAAAACCAGTATATAACCTAGAAGATTTTACTGAAACAAATTATTTTAAACATAGTCCCATCAACTTGAATTAATAGTTTTATCAGTGAAGTTTTAATAATTTGTTTATTATTGTCCATTGAGGGAACAGCCTGTTCATTATACAAGGTCTCTCTCTCTCTCTCTCTCTCTCTCTCTCTCTCTCTCTCTCTCTCTCTATATATATATATATATATATATATATATATATATATTATTAATAGAGAAGAATAATCCATATTTGGAATGCAAATGAATGCTTAATATATATTAATAGTTATTAAGATGAAATGAAAACCCAACTTTGTATTTAAAGTTGAATTACCATTTCAAATCGAACTAGTAATTGAAAACCACTAAAAGAACGGCTATAGCAGAACTTGAACCTGCAACCTCTGATTCTCCGGATCAGTGCTCTAACCAATTGAGCTATCTAGCCTAATTGTTTAGATGATGTTATTTATTTCCTTAAATGCAAGACGTAATTGAAAAATCGTTAACAAGAGCCAAGCTTCACTAGTATTAAGTATAACATCATCTAAACAATTAGGCTAGATAGCTCAATTGGTTAGAGCACTGATCCGGAGAATCAGAGGTTGCAGGTTCAAGTCCTGCTGTAGCCGTTCTTTTAGTGGTTTTCAATTACTAGTTCGATTTGAAATGGTAATTCAACTTTAAATACAAAGTTGGGTTTTCATTCTTAATAACTATTATATATATATATATATATATATATATATATATATATATTGATGAGATTACAGGTCATCAAAGTGGCATATAGTACGATTTAGTAAACCTATAAGACTGCGAACCAGAACACAATTTAGAAAAAGTTTGAATTGTGTAAATACTCATTATCATAGTAAGGTATTAATTATAAACCCGTGATTGAGGAGTTTCATTTTTATTACGTACCTTCATTGTATTTTTAGATAAGAGTTATGATATTCTTCGAGTAGAAAGACGTCTTTGAAAGAGTTTTTCGTCCATAAATCTTGCTAACAAAGTACTCAATTGCATGAATGCGCAATTATTGTGAAAGATTTCGTTTGATACTGTATCAAGAACTTGATCTTATAGTACAAAAGTGTATTCAAATTGCGAGAAGCACGTGAATAATAATGCACATCCGGTCGTATTTTGATAAAAGCGTGTATATAATATTCAATTGAAAAATGAGAACGTGTTCATTAAACTTCGAAAAATGCCATAGTAGAGGTAAATGAACGTTCAAATCAGAAGCTAACATTAGACGATAAAAGAATTAACGACAGCCATAAATTACAGTAATAAATCTTTTAGATACGGTAACGCGTAGATATAAATCCACATTCTATGAAAGTTGCATCATTCAGAACGATTCGAGATTCAACGTGGAAGACATACCTCTAAATTCCGACGAATAAAAACGTAGAAGCAACAATCAAACTCAACACGATTATTCTAGCCGCGTGACGTACAACAGGGCTTGCCCTGTGTACCTAATTAAAAGAGGATCAAGCAGGCACTTAATGATCAGTTGTTCATACTCATTTTAAACATCACCATGCTAGTCTAATATCAAGTGATGAAGTATTATACTAAACCGACGAGTTTAATTGGCGACTTTGGAAGTTTATTACTACTTTATAAAGAAAGTAGATGATTACAATGGTTTAAAAAATGGAAAATAAACGAACAATGAGTTACTGCAAGATAAAGTTTCGATTTGAATGAAAGTATATATGAAACTGGAATGGATTTAATGGTAAATTGATAATAAATTTTAAACGATTTCGACGATCTTGGCATATGGATTTGAAATGATATTTTAATGTTTAATGGTATTTAATGTAAAATTTTTAACGATATGGAAAAGCATAACTTACACGGTAAAATAAAAACCACATTTTTTAAAATTTTAAAAGGGACATTCCTAGCTAGTTACGTCAATTTACGTAAGATTTTGTGTGCAAATGTTTGTGCTCGAGTGGATAACTCAATACTCATTTTAAACTTCACCCTGATAGTTTAGTATCGTGATGAAGTATTATAGTAAATAAAGGAGATTAATTGACGATTTTGAAAGTTTATTGCTACTTTGAAGAAAGTAGATAATTACAATGGTTGTAAAATAGAAAATAAATGAACAATAAGTAATTACTGCAAGAAAAGTTTTAATTTGAATAAAAGCATATATCAAACTGGAAGGAATTAATGGTAAATTAAAAATAAATTTTAAACGATTTGGAATATCTATGCAAATGGATTTGTAATGCAATTTTGATGTTTAATGGTCTTTAATAGAAAATTTTCACAGATATGAAAAATGACAACTAGCATGATTTACACAATAATATAAAAATCACACTGTTTTCACATTTTAAAAAGGACATTTTTAGTAGTTAGTTATGCTAAGTTATATACTATTTAGTGTGCAAATCTATGTGTGAAAATGGATAAGTTGATTTGAGAATGGCTGACCTGGGTAGACTTTGCCAATATATAATGCATAACTGATCAGATACGTTTAAATTAGATTTTAAAAGAAGGTTGTTAAAATTATCCGACTTATTTTAAAAATTTTGTACCTAATACGATTTACACAGGGAATGATTTGTAAAAGAAAATTCTAATTAGAAAAGAAAGATTTTGAACTCTATTTTGGTGTAAGGGAGTGATTATAGAGTAGCTATAATTTTTTTTGGTTAGATTTAAGATTCTTAACGTAAAGCAAAAACTGTTATAGTGGTTTTGGAAACCATATTTAAAGTTTGTGATTAAAGAAAATTGTTTTTCCTAGATGTAGGATATTGTTTGTTAGAAAAAAAGCTGTTGTGCATGTAGTAATTGTTATTTGAAAAATTGTCTGTTCAAAAATATCTCGTGTCATTATGAGTTGGGTGTCTGATTCAAGTAGTTCTATTTCAACTGAACTAGTAAAAATAATTAGGGCAACACTTTTACTAAAATCATTAACAGATTACAGTAATATTTATTGACGCCCAAATATATATATATATATATATATATATATATGTGTGTGTGTGTGTGTGTGTGTGTGTGTGTGTGTGTGTGTGTGTGTGTGTATTATATGTGTATACATAAAACTAGCTTAATCTACTTAATAATACACACAGTGCCTCCTTAGGTTTAAAACAAAGCTATACTTGCGTTTTTATTGTCAAATTCTTGCTGGTATTCATATCTCTATGACCAACTGTCTCTGATCATAATCGCTATATAAAGATCGTTTCCATTAGAATTATATGCACCAAATAATTTCGGGTCCCATTTTTTTTTTAGATTTTCATATTAATCTTCATGCGTCGAAGTAACAGTTTTTGAAAGTACTTTTATTTTTAATAGATCAAATTGTCGGTGATCTTGCACCAAGATATCTTATCATTTATATTGAAGCAATAAATTAGTCGTCGTTATACTCCATAAAAAGCTATTCAGTAACTATCTCTAACTGATCGAGTGTCGAAGTACTTATGTTCAAGTCTTGAATGCCTGATCCTCATTAAATTCCGGCTTTTATATTACACAATTTTATTACGTCATATTTTCTAGAGGTTCGATTACACTATAGGCGGCGTGAGTCATCCCATGATGTAACAACTAACCACAATTTCGCGTGTTCTTATCTTTAATGGCCCGTCAGTTTAATATTTTGTTGGTATTATAAACATTTCCTATCTTATATTAATGAATGAAACTAATACTCAACTTCTCTCTCCCTATTATAATTTTACGAGCTCTTGTAATTAATAACCATTAAAACTTGTTATCTTTCCCGATGTTATCGCATTCCCCTAATTGACATGTATTCATTCGCGTAAAAAAATTAGCTTGTTAACGTAAATATAAAAGATTCCAGATCCATCCCAAAAGCGGCCTCTTTGGATGTAAACTACTTCGCATTAGAAACTCGCTATTTTGTTATAACGTTTTGAATTAAATGACGTTTATTGACATATCTCTAAAGAGGCTGAATACATTATTGAATCTACATTTTAGAAAAGTACGGATTTATATATTTTCGCCGGTTAGAACTTGTTTCAAATGATATATTTTAAAGAAGATAAATTGACATTAGAGTTATTTTGTATTCTTAAAGTGGATTAATCCTTACACCTTAAACTCGCTTTGCGGTCTCTTCAGCCTGCATAAAGCCAATAAAACTTGTTTTAAAGATATTTTTCAAGAGAATAAATATTTACACATGGATTAGGCTTGTTTTAAGATTGAGTTTTGTTTTTAAATAGTATGTCACAACACTATATGTACTTAGTCTGCTATTTTATATGGGATTTTACTACAATATTATATAGGGTAAAAATTAAATATTTGAAATTTTTTTTTCTTGGTTGTGGGTGGATTTATTGACAGAATGTAGTGATAAGGAGGTTATAAGGGGTCATTAAACACTACATTCTGTCAATAAATCAAAACATACTACCGTTATTCTAAAAGGTGATGTAATTCATTCATCTTCAAGGTTAAGTAAGTGTTCAAGTTCCACAGATTCTGTTAACTTATAATTTCTCTTAACTATATTTGAATGCATATCATATAAAATAAGATCTGAAATATTGTGTGGAAAGGAAAACAGCCTTATGTAAAAGGAATTCATTTTCTTTTCTCGGTTGTGGGCGGATTTATTGACAGAATGTAGCGTTCAATGACCCCTTACAACCTACTTAGCACATCAATATATACATTGAACACTACATTCTGTCAATAAATCCACCCACAACCGAGAAAAAAAATTTTTTCGAATATTTAATTTTTACCCTGTATAATATTCTAGTGAAATCCCATATAAAATAGCAGACTAAGTACATATAGTGTTGTGACATACTATTTAAAAACAAAACTCAATCTTAAAACAAGCCTAATCCGTGTGTAAATATTTATTCTCTTGAAAAATATCTAAGTTTTCAATAGGTTTAAATCCTGTATATCTGAATACTTATAAAAACATACTACCGTTATTCTAAAAGGTGATGTAATTCATTCATCTTCAAGGTTAAGTAAGTGTTCAAGTTCCTCAGAATCTGTTAACCTATAATTTCTCTTAACTATATTTGAATGCATATCATATAAAATAAGATCTGAAATATTGTGTGGAAAGGAAAACAGCCTTATGTAGAAGGAATTCATTTACATCAACCGTTCCCGTCATAATTCGTGTTACGTGTAAAATGTAATTTACATGCAATTTCTCTGAATTCGTCGAATTGTAAACTTGTCTCAAAAACCTTTGCAGAAGAGCCTCAAGAAGTAAGCATCGAATCTAGTTAGAAGGTTCGAATACACCTAACAGGGTTTTTTTAAATATCGCATTATGGAGAACTCATACGAATTCCGTTAAATTTGATTGTAATAAAATGCGTTAACAATAAAGTAACATTGGAGAACGTTTGTGAAATCTGGGCCACGCAAAACGTTTTTCCGGTAGTTTCTATCCTCTATATACAGTGTGTACACAAATTTAATGGCATACTTGTGCGCTAATATATAAGTAAGATAATGTACAAGTACAATAACTTTTTCTTTTTGCAATAGATACTTGTCTTAGGACAAGTCAATGGAACGCTTCGAACGAATGCCTAATTTTTAATTTTAATATTTAACAAAAGGAGCACATTGGTTGTAATAATCCTTGTACTTAATGTTTGCACCTGCCATGTAAGAAAATATTGTTATATAGTGCTTCGAAACACAGTGGTTTTGTTTATTTTTAGGGTAAATGGAATCAAAGTCCCACATTCTCACTTTATAACAATCTTAAAATTCCATGTCAAACTAGACATTACCATAAAATTTCTTAACGTGTTCTTAAATAGAATTTTTTAAATAGGTATGGCAGTATGATTTACTTCTACCGAATTCTTGAGTTTTCGTACCTTAATTATTGTAAAACAGCGGAGCACTGCCACATGCACTTTCCTGATTTCTGACTTGAATAAACTCTACATCTTGAAGTGGAGCTACTTTCGAAAAAGTCCTGAAATAAAGCGAAACTAAATGGAGTCCAAGAGAATTATCAACATAGACAGATACTCCGCTGGTTCCTTAGCCCTATTAGAACTCGCCCAGCCTTTCCCTTAAATTAGTCGGCAACCATCACATTGTTGTTTACAGTTGCGGTCAATGGTAATTTTCAGAAGTATACAATTTTGGGAGAGGCATTTCACCGCGCTTCTGTGAGGAATATCTATCAAATCTTCTGGAATGAAACTACACGTAACATCTGGTTGGGTTGAAATTCATGATGGGCTGAAAAGGTTTAAAAAGATTTTTAAGGCTGTTACTAGTACATTGGAAGATGAAGTTTCGGATGGGACACTGAAACATCATCAAACGCAAATGTATTTCACAATGCATTTTAACTAGTGATTTTATATGAAGTTTGTGTTATTTGAAAGTATTATTTTCCTATAATAGTGCAACTCCCATGTGCAACTTGGCAGTTATAATACAGTAAGTCAATTTTGTTTAAAGACTTTTGAAGAAATTCCATAAGTCGATTCAAAACTTACAGTGATTTCAAAACTGCACATGAATAACTCATAACTGCGAAAGAAAAATAAGTCTTCTACGAATAGTGTCACACAACAAAATACAGCACCCAAATCTCAAAGCTTATTCTAGGGTTACCTTCATGATTCCACTTTTGGATGGATGCACTGAACAGCTTCCTCCAGATTTGAAAATCATAAAAGTACATCATCATTCTTTGCATTTTGTTTCCACTTAGATTTAAAAAGAATGAATATTACTTCAAAATTAACGACTCTGGTCTTTATAGAATAGACATTTCCATGTATGGAAAATAAGTGTGATAGAAGTGGATCGTCATGTGCAGCTGAATTTTTTGGCGAGTGTAATAAAGACCTACACCAAATATACATAAGTCCTTGAAAATTTTGGCGACATTATTGTCCCTCAGATACGACGTTTTCGACTCCGAAACCTTCAAACATATATTTAAGAACTCTACTGACTAGGAAAGATTAACGAAGTTGGGCTTAATATGATCTATCAATAAATAGCTGAGGAGGAGAAAGAGGAGCAGCAAAGAACGTTTGAAGGCTAAAGTTGTTTGCAGTAGATTTGAGCGGTCTTTGAGAATGAAAGTAAGTAAATAAACTTGTATTAAAATTGGAATTATTATAAAAACATTTGCCTCAACTTCTTCACAATTATAGTCCTTTCTCCCAGTTTTTCCTAGCGACAACTTTACCAGCAGATAGCATTAATAAAAGTCTTAAATGATCTATTTCACTTAAAATTTAGTACATAATATTTACTACCACGTTATATTTATATTTTTATGCCCCTATACATGTGATTCCATGCATGAGATACTTCTTGTCATCCTTGTTTGATAAGTTAATTTCGTTGCTGAGTTAAGTTTGCAATTGACGTTTCAAACTTCTAAAACCATATCTTCGCAAAACTTATCTTTAAATTTCCATATCACTTTCTAATTAAGTAATGGGCTATTGTAACAATTGTTAGAATAGTTACTGGTATCGAGATGTTCTAGTTTACATTAATATCACCATACAGTTCCGGAATATTTTCACTATAAACGAAAGAATCGGTGTCCGTATACAGAATCCCGATTCGGTTCTATACCTTCCGTAAAAGATGTTTTCAACGAAACGTTTAGAAACATTAAAAAACTATCAAATAGGAAAAATTGACGAGGTTGTTAATGTCATTCCAAGGACGAACAAACAACATTGAGAAGGTATTAGATTTATCAGTAGCGAAAAAACTCGAAGTTAAATTTACGTTTGTAAACAGCTGTTTTAAGTGATTTCAAGAGTTTTTTAAAAGAAAATAAATAAGTAAGCTTTATTAAACGTGTAATTACTATAAGAACATTCTCCTCAACTTCTCTCAATTATTTATTAACCGTTTCTCCTTCCAGTTTTTTAAAAGCTACGGGCCAGCAGATAGATAGTCAAAAAACTACAGGATTTAGATAGTGTATTTCAGTTAATATTTCCACTAAAATTTAAACAGACTTCCTTTCTTACACATATAATACAATAAACACAAGCATTTGCATAGAACACTTTCCATCAAGCTATTGACTACGGGGATTAATCTTAGGCTAATAAAATAAATGTCATAAACTACAGATTACATTCATAATATGTAAATGATGCTAGATACTTACATGGATCAATGGTACTACTGTCGCGTATGTATAGCATGAGAACTACAGTGCCTACAAACCATACCCTCTTCATTATAATTTATCATCTGGGTAAAACAAGTTTAGTATCAACATTCTCGCTTATGTTATGATATCTGAAACAAAAATTATAAATTAAATTCAATACTGTAAACAAAGAAAATCAATTTAGATTATACAAGAGAAAAGTGTATTGGTAAACGAAGCTTCAGTGTGGAATAATTGATTTTGCCTCAAGAAATGTTATTTTGTATTTCCCTAATCCTATTGGAGGTGCTGGATTACACTATTGACATGTTACCCTCTCATCTTCCCTATCTACTGGTTTAATATTAATGAGGCAAGGAAGCCGTATTAGAATTGGAAGAGAATAAGAAGAGGGATTATTAGTGATTAGTGGGAGACATCCGAACCGCAAACTGTAACCCTATATTGGAAGTAACAGAAATCCTTCCAAGTAAAAAATCCCTCTAGATTGAGTTTTTGATTACAAATTTCCTACTTTTCTGCAAGTTTATAACGAAAAATTATTTTCGGGAGAAATGAAACACAAGCAAGCTGGCTTATGTTCAAATGTGAGCGTGTTGGTTGAATTTTTGACTTTTAACTGATTTTAATTAAAATTTAGATTTTGTGTCAAGAAACGGATACAAATTATCGGACACTGCACTTTGCACACTTTAAAGTTTTCCTTCAAGCTGGCAGCTTTTATATTCAATAGGGGATAAAAGTTATATGGGCTTTTTGACATTTCCCATACGGTTAGAAGCATGATTCTCTTAAACACTTCTACCTTGTTGAGCTTAACAAGTTTGAAGAATGATAACGTCTTCGCTACCAATCTCAATCATACAGTAATAATTAATCTTTGTCGTATTTTTAGTATAATATACTTCACTACGCTAAACATACTTTAAAATTAAAAGCAAATTACGTTATTTCCGACCGTTTAACAAAACTAAGAGAAAGCTTCTTAACGGAAAACTATTTCAAAACTTAATCATTTACAGAGGTTCGCTGAAAATTATTTAAATCATGAACTAAAGTTGTTAGGTGTACATTTCACTATCTTAGCTGGAATTGAGAGTTGGTTTGTCTAAAGTAGCTTAAAATCACATAGTTTATGATTGCTAGTTTAATAGCGTGAGTCTATATTTGCAAAATAAACTAATTCCCATTAGAAGAAGTAAGCGTCGACATTGTCAGTAGATCGTTTAGGGCGGCATGACTAAAAGTACTCATTAACATACATTAGTAAGATAAGAAATTAGCACACATAAGAAATACATGAATATTTTTTCAGTATGGACTTTAAAGAAAGCAGGAGAGATAAATGTATACATATACCTTGTTAATTATGTTCGATTATCTATATCATACTAACGGCTCATTTGCATACATAGATCGTAACGTGTCACATGAATTGATTTGTAACAGGCTTTTTCATTTACTGGATATCAAAGTTCCGTCTGATATATCTATTAATTAATGTATGTTGTATAGAAGAAAAGGAATTCCTTTTGTTCCTTAAATTCGGCCATGGGTATTTTATAAATTATTATTTATATTGTAAGTATAAAATAGTTAAAACATGCATAAATACGTTAAGATATCCCCCGGGAATTCATATCGCTCTTTTAGTTATGGCGTGAACACGCGCACTTCGAGCGACAAAGTTGTCTATTCTAATTAGATGCAAGACATCAGCCGAATTGAACAACCCACTTCTGTGAGGTACGAAAAAGTTTTGGGATAATGAATAATTAAGTGGATACTTTAGTGCGAGACTTCGCGGAGGTAGCCGTATTTTTACAGAGGTACCGTTACCGCGTGCTTTGTATGTAGTGCTCGAATTTCTCATACGTCCTTTTCTACCATTTCCCTAGGGCACTACTGGACCTAAATTCCTTTCTATTAACAATCCAATTAGACTTTAATAACACGCATTTCCCTTTTAATTCTAAGTATTATCTTCAGCCATTTGGCACGCCGATGGGTTCACCCATCTCCGCCATCATTGCTCAAATAGTCATTGGCGCGGTTACAATAGTATAAAATCTGAATTACTGAGGTTGGTTCCGTCGCAAGAAGCCATCAACCGTAAGTAGTTTTAACCTTATAACTTACTAGAAAGTACCAAAATTTGCGATTAAATCTTAATAATGAATTAAGGGAATCGATCGGTTAAGTGTAACAAAATAACATTTCGACAAAACAACCACCTTATACTTTAATCGCATATTAATCTATACTGCTATATTTTGGTTTTTCGATTTATGTCACAATTTTCACACACACTTTTACCCACCCCGTTTCACTTTATTTGACTACTTCTACCCTTTTATGTATTGTATTCGCATGCACCTATTCATTTTTTGTCACATATTGCTATTAATATATTCGTAAATAATTCTATTAGATACGACTACTAATCCGCGCGCGTACAGCATTAGTATATACTTATTTCTCCTCTAAAACCCATATATATATATATATATATATATATATATATATATTCGCCCCACGATTAGGCGTACCATTTTTTTATTGCTGTGATATAGCCTTTATTATTTTAAGCCCCAATGTTAGGCGTCATTTTTACTGCTATGAAATTCGCCTTTTGATATGAAATGTTAATTTAAGATTTTATCCCGGCTAGCTCACTGAATAAATCTTATTGAATTCAAATAAAGCAATTCTAAAACACACAATATTATAATTGATAGTATGTACAATACTCAAAATTTTCCTTTTTATACAAAATATCTACATTTACCAGATTTATGCTTTTCTGAAAACCAGCAAAAATATCTTTTAATTACATTCAGGGACCTTCGAACGTTCCAAGATACCTTCCCTTGTTTTTATATTTTTAAGTGACCTTTTTGATGACTCTTACAAATATACAATGTATAGCAAATATTAAATTGAAAACAGTCTTTGAATAATAAAGTGTATTAAAAATTGCTAACCTGGAATGGGTTCTGGAGTTCCATCCTAGTCTTTGATCTGCGCCCCCTTGCTGTGTCCGCTTTACTTAATGGTATTTTATGTTTGCGTTAAGACATCAACAAAATTTGTCTCCACAAAATGGCATCAACAAAATGCCGTCCCCATATAAGAATTGCCCCCCATAAATCGCTTCCAATTAAAGTCGTACCAAATTAAAGAACGTCTAAAATTAAAGTATCTCCTTCAATTAAAATACGTCCCAAATTAAAGTATCACCAAATTAAAAAATCGCCTTTCTATCGAAATACATCCCAAATCAAAGTTCGTCCAGAACTATAATACTTCCCCAAATCAAAGTACGTCCAGAATTATAATACGTCCCAAATCAAAGTACGTCCAGAATTATAATACGTCCCAAATCAAAGCCCTGTTGGTTAACTTACGTCTATCTGTAGATCGGCTTATATTTCGTAGCACAAAATTCTTGCACTTTTAAATTTCATTTATTTACTTTTCATTTCATTAATTACGTAAGTTTTTACCACCTGCGAACATAGTTGTTGCTCAGTTAAATATAGACTAATATGTTGTTCAGTTTCTTTCGTATATATAAGCCCTTCCTCCAATATTTTTTATTGGCGAGTTTACAATCAAGGCTGGTACCTTGCCTTATCTGGCAGAACTCGGAATTTTTACAAATTACATAGTTTAAATCTTTGACGAATGCTCTATTTCTCATGTCCGCATTCACCATATTGCAGCATTATCCTAGGATTTCCAACTTTTGGGTTTTCATCAAGTCACGTATTTGATGTTTGTCAATTTATCATATAATTGAATCGCCTGGTGTTTATTTGTTTGCCACAGAATGTTGGTTTTCTGAACAAATGTGTTCTTCTCTAGTCACGTAACGATTTTCTAATAATAAATTATTTACGATGCGTTTACGTTGATATTTTCGACACAATTGTTAAATAGTTAGAATGCCAATTTATCTATGTTTCCCGGTAATTTAATTTAGATGCAATTTGTTGCGTTTTAAAATCTTATCTTTACTTGTAAACTATATCTAAACATATTTATGTTTTCATGCATTTAAACGTTTTCTAAAGATTATAAATATGAATTTATGCATAATATTCAAATGCGTTTTCTTTTTAATAACAAACATACGTGGTATTTAGATGAAAAGCGTGTGCATTAATAGAATAGGTAAATAACATCGATAAAAGAAACTAATTACCTTCATAAATCTTTAATGTCGTAAAGATAACGCGAAAAAGTAAACGTTAATACTCCCTGTATGTTTGTTGTGGTTTGTTTAGTATTCTTCTTAATCTTCTTTGGGTATTAAACCACTCATAGTTTTTAAAATAATCTTTATTTACGTTTCGATCCATGACCTAGATTATTTTAAAAACTATGAGTGGTTCAATACCCAAAGAAGATTAAGAAAAAAAATAAACGTTATTAATTAAGGATAGTTGGGAGTTATTTAAACGCCACATTCTGTAAAGGTTGCATCATTCAAGACGATGCTAAATACTCACGTAAGCGACTAACCTATGTTTTCAACCAATTAAAACGTAGGACTAACACCCAAAAGTTGACTTGAAACTTCTGGGCGTGTGACGTTGCAGGGCTCAATCCTATAAAACCCAATGGAAATCAAATACAGAGGTGAGTTGTTCAACTCATTTTAAACGTTACGATGCCGCCGAACTAATATATCACGTAGTAAAGTGTTTAAATGCACAGAAGTAAGCAAGATTTTGAAGTACGTTAAAACGATTTCAAAAGTGGAAATAAAGAAACAATATTTAACTACTGCAGGATAAAGTTTTAATTTGAATGAAAGCATATATGAAACTGGAATGTTATTTAATTGTTAATTGATGATAAATTATAAACGATTTGGACTATCTTGGAATATGGATTTAAAATGCAATTTTGATATTTAATAGTATTTAATACAAAAATTTTAACGATTTGGACATGGGTGGATGACTACAGGTCAACAAGAGACAATAAAGACGACCAGCATAATTTACAGGATTGTATCATAATTTTAAAAGCACATTTCTATTAGTTAGTTAAGTACCGCAAGATTGTGTATCCCCGTTTTTGCGTGGGAGTTGTACAAGTGGATAATTTAATTTGAGGGTGACTGACATAGTTGTGCCAACATGTAAAAAAATAAGAGTAACTTTTCTGGGGATACTCCGATTTGCAAAATTCTAACAGATTAGGGTAGCTGGGAAAATGTTAGACGAGCATTTTTCATAAAAATCACTCTCGTTCGGATGAGAGGTAAAATGGAGGTCCCGTGTGTGAGTGTTGTAACGCCCATTAAAGATCCCTACCTTGCTTGGAACAGCAAAGGTTCGATAAAGTTCTAAATTTTCCAGATAAAAAAACTCGCGTCCTGGCCAATGTAGTACTTTCCGGTGGAGCATTGGAAAAAACATCAAATGTAAGGAGGTTCCGTATCAGTATATTTATAGACAACAATTCCTGATCGAAACTGACCACAAACCTTTAGTTTGACATTTTTAATGAAGGACCCAAATTCTAGGTTAACAAAATGGCGTTGAAAAAGTTAAATTTCTGACTTTTAAACAAAATTATATAACGTACGTGCTTAGTGTTTTGTTTTATTTACCACTGCTTAACTAGTCATTGCAAGTTTGTTAATTGTAAACCACGAAGTATTTCACAGTGATTCACATTCACAGTGATTCACAGCTTTTCAAAGAAAGCGACAAAGGATTATAACTACCAACAGCAAAATGTGTACTAGGTATTGGATAGATTTATGAGGCACAAGGCTGTATCATAAATTTGGAACTATACTAAGCAATGTACAAAGCCCTTTTGTGCGCTGCGCGGAAAATAATAGCGCATCCTCCCACCCAAGTTGCTTCAATTTCCTTTGTGGCCACAATTGAAGAACTCATGATGAGGCTCCTATTTAATATTCACAATTTAAAAATAAAGATCATTAATTGAAAAAATAAATTATTCACCAGAAATTTCACTTTCTTAATATGGTCGCCAATTACACAGCTTCTATTCTGATTTAAGTCATTATTTCAAGTTACGTATAAAAATTATACATGGAGGCGGAGGCCAAAATCAAAACGAAAACGCAGATTTAACAGACGCTAAGACACGACGGATTTAAATCAAGGGCAGCTGAAAGAAATATTTTGTGGATCATATGTTAGTGATACAATTGATAATACCGCAGGTTATTGTACTCTTGTAACACACTATACAAATAATGGTTCATCTTTTTCTGATAATGTAAAACATTTCCCGTAAGTTTAAACACAGTATATGTCACAATTCTAACCATAAAGGAAGGGAAGAATATTTACTTCTCTTAGTCATGTCAAGGGGTTATTCACTGATTACGAATCGCGACAATCTTAAAAAATAAATAAACCAATAACTCCGTTTATGACTGACTGCATCACAAGAATGTTAGTATGCAATGCACTCTGCGTCACCGTTTCAAACACAAAACAGATGATGCATCTATCCTCCGAGAACTTTTAAACATCGATAAAATTGTCGTACATACTGGAATAACACCTACGTTGTAACCAACAAAATATTTTATAGAAAAATGAGTTTAGAGGGCTACATATTCATGTAAAACTAGTTTCCCAAGGCAGACAAGACGATTTCTGTAGTATGTGTGTCATCACTGTCGTTTTTGTAAAGTATACGAACTTGAATATTTGTTTATTTCATAAACTATGTCGGTACTTTATACCCAAACGTCTCGGGTCAACACTCTCAGCAATTAGGATAACCAGACACCGACGAAGAGCAATAAAACTAACTTATAATCGTGCATGATTAATAACTATTTACATAATGGAGGAGTTCCTTATTGAATTTAATAGCTTTTTTAAATTTTTTTTGATTCGATACATGTTTCTTACCTGTTCATTATGAAACGGAAGAATCTAGTTTAATATAGTTTTGGCTTACATATAGTGATTCATTAACTCACCAAATGTTATTGACAAAAAATGGTATGCGAGGTGCCTTGGAAAGTTTTAAGATTGGGTTTATAATTTAGAAATGGTATTTTTAGAGGTAAAGGATTTCCTCCAAAGTAGCCCCCTTCTGAATGAACATACAGATTGCAACGGCGTTTTCACTTTTGGAAGCATTCCTGGAAAGTTTCTTTCTGAAGAGTCGGTATTACAGTTGGCAGGGCCTCGCCGACTATGTGGCAAATGTGTGCAAAAAACACAGGCGGCCAAATGAAAGGGCGGCGAAATGGCTAGGTTAAGATTTTAACTACTTGGGTACGAACAACCACAAACAACATAAATTATGTTATTTGTCAATGGAGACGCCGACACGTGTACATACTAAAAAGCGGGTACTGTTATCGTTCGAGTGGGAGGCGTCTGAAAGCAGGTAGGCTTGGCTTGATTAATTGTTTTATAGTTATAAGCAAAAATAATTATAAGTTCATAAATACATGAAAATAAATATGAATTTGAATGATTTGAACAGTTTGAGCAGTTCGGAAAGTCTTCGGTAATCTTTGGACAGCTTGGTGCTTGCTTGTGGAATCAAAATAAGCTTAAACACTTATTAACGGAATGTTTATACAGCTTGAAGGCGGTGAAAACGGCTTCGATGGTCTTCGGAATTTTTCGGAAGGCTTCGTGTTTCACTTTTGGCACGACGTTAAGTTTATAAAGAATTATGACTTAAAATTAAAAACTACTAATTTACAATATTTACAAGTATAGAGGGTTCAGAAAGCTTCTGTTTTCTTCGGAACTCTTCGGAAGGCTTCGGAAGTGATTTGTGAGGTCCAGTAGGAACTTGGACGGTGATGATTAGAAAATATATACAGGTTTAAGAGCTTCGGTGATCTTCGGTACTCTTCGGTAGACGTCGTGGAAGAGGTGCCATACGCCTCGTTGAGGAAGTCGCCGTTAAACTCTGCGGGGGTGTTGTCCCGGCGGTACAATTGGCAGAGTCGACGACATCACAGTAAACCACTTCTCGGGATGCGCTTGCAATAAAACTGGTTTGGATATCTTTTGTAGGTGATGGTGGCAGAGGCGATAGCAGCTTTGGGTGCGGTCGGATTGAACGGATCGCACGTCGAAGGGCGTTCTGTGCTTGCTTCCGATTTGCTTGGTGTATAGATCAAACCTTACCACCCATGCGTAGATTTTATAACTATTTACAAAGAATTATAATGACGTGCCCCAGGTGCCGCGGCGGACAGCGTCACTGTCGGAGAATACGCAGGCTATGGAGAGAACTGCTAGTTGAAAATTTGCAGGCTATGGGAGCAAGAGGGTTCTTTAGGCTATGGTGAGCACTAACGAATGTCTTTCGGAGAATTTGAAATTTAATTTATTCACTTCTATTTCCAATGGTTCCAATGTTGAAAAACGTTAATGATGTCTTTAACCAATGGAATTGTGTATTTTGAGTTTTGAATGTAAAATAATCTTCAAATTTAGTTTGTCCAATGAAAGTACAGATTTTTGGGTAGCACAAAAAATTAGTTGGAATTTCTCGCGATTCTTAGTTTGTTCTATTTCCAGCTCGTGTACTTTGATATAGTCAACTGCAATTCTGTCAATCTGTTCTGTGCTCAGCTCTAGTGCGGAGATATAGTCAACAGTACCAGTAGGTACCAAAAACAAAGGTAAAAGTAGCAAAATAAGTAGTTTTATTCCTCTTTTGTCCGCTAATGGAACAAACATCAATCATTTTAAATATATAATTAAGTAACTTTATTCGCGAGTTTCTACCTTAGATATTTAGGATGGTTAGAACAAGATTTATTTTAGAACAAAGAATAACCCTTTGTTAATTTAAACAGTACAGCACAGCATAGAAACCTCATCCCCTGAATTCAGAGAACGTAATGTATTTAGCTAATAATGTGTACCTGTCGATCCCTTGCCTGTTCTTCTATTGCGTATTTAAAAGAGAACCTATATATTTTAATATGTTTATATAGAGTCAGTTGTGTTGTTATAATGTACCCGTACACCAGTTTTAAGATTTGTTTAAGAATTTCCTAGAATATGTTATTATTGACCAATTTCTTGGTAGTTGTAAGGTAAAAGCATTCCGTTAACAGTTAATTTGTACACAGTTGCTGCTTCCTAGTATTCAAGTTTACAGTTAGTTTGTAACGTATTTTTTTACTCAGTTACACTTTCCTTATTAATCTAATATAATGTCTCAATAAAATAAAAATATAATTTATAAATATCTGATCACTTAAAATAATTCATAAAATATATAATGGGATATGCGCTCCTTCGCTTTAGAGGTCTAAGTTTCTATAATAAGAATCGTCAGTCTGTCATTTCGTGGAATTTTTTTATCAGCGTTTGAACAGGTAAGCTGCTATCCGCAGCGTAGAAAGGTCAAAATAGTATCCAGGCGCATGGCCTGCAATACGTTCCGTAAGAAAATTTAATTAATTTAACCTTCGTGTCTGAATGTGGTTCCTGGAAGCTGTTGGGTGATGGTTTTATTTTGTATTCCACCTTTAGCGAGTTAGTTGATTCCTGCAGGCCGAGGAAAATAAAAGTCCCCCATCATTAAAACAGTTGGTATAATTAAGTAGATAAATTTTATTAATGCTTTCCTCGTAGTGCAATATCATCAATACCATAAATACTACTGACATGAAAATTTAGTTTGAGATTTAAAATACAAGAAAATAATAGGACATACTTAATGGAGATTTGGTTTGGTTAGATAATATTTTGTTCAGAAGATCTTTTATAATTCCAGCGTTAAATTCAGTCGTAATAGTATGTTTCCTGTTGCGTGCATCGCAGATGTATATGGAATAGTCCACATCTGGTATTATATGGTTAAGTCTAAAAGTTCAAATTTTTTTGATTGAACTGTACCTCGGCACGTGAGTGACATTTAATCTTTAATTCCAGTTATATTTATTTAAATGTTTTACGAATGATCGAAAGTTGAAATTTTTAGTTATCTTAAAATTCATTTAGAAAAAGAAAGATCCCGTACTAAACTTGTAACTTTACAAAATTTTAAAGATGGCTAAGTAGTTTGCCTATTGTATTTGTATCACAAGTAGACAGTCGTGACTACACTGAAAAAGTTGTTATTGACATATGATGTCAACAATATCTAGCTATCCAATATAAATACCACATGAAATTTTGCGTTACTTTAAAAATATCTTTAGTTATTTTGAGGTCATGTAGTTTGATTTTTAAAGAACATGATGAATTTTTTATAAGATATTAAGTAAAGCTAACTCTTTGTTGAATGATGCAATTTTATAAGACGTTAAATAATCAAATTTTTTTGTAAGGTCGACCGTAGCACTACAGATGACTATAATTAAAATATGAAATATAAATTATTAAGAAAACATAAACTTTATAGTAAACTTATGCAGAAGTGTTCAATTTAGAGATCTTTGTGTTTTTTTTGGAGACAGAACCATACTAGTTTCTTTTTATGTAAATTTTTGTTGAAAAAGTTAATGCCGAAACAAACCAAGAGAATTTAATTGAATACAATCCATTTTTGCTTAAATCTTTTATTATTAAAAATTCAAGTGAAATTTATAGAATCTTACTAAGCAAGAGGTTAACTGTTTCCTATGATAACAAATACCCTGGGTGTATATATTCTTGGAACTTAAATTAAATTATATTATTTTTGATGAATATTTTTAAGGACACAAACGGTGTCCATATTGTGCATTTGTTTGTTCACAGGTTAAGTCGAGACATCTGTAACATCTGGCAATTGATATTTTGGTAAGTGCTTTGCAAGGTTGATATACAGGTTTTGTGGCTATATAAGCGGTGTAGATTTAAGGTTTCCGCATTCCCCTAATACAAGTACATGTATCTTTGTATGTTGTTGTATTGAAAAATACGGTGGCGCTCTTTATCTATATTTTTGGTCAACAGACAACCCATGACCCAAGCTCATGATCTACCCAGAGCTAACACTTTACTAGCCGTTTATCTCTGAAGAGTTTTTCTTTTCCTCAAGCCGTTTTCCATCCAACTTTACCTTGGGCTTCCATCATTAATAAGAAATTCTTGACATTGTGATATCAGGTAAGATAGTCGTTAATGTTATATGGAGGTCCAATTTGCTATCTGATATTCACGAGGGATATTTAGAATATTTCAAGTTAGTTGAAAATAACTCACCTGAGGAAGTCGATGCTTATTGTTCAGTTTATTGGTCTTCATTTTTCAGTTTAGTATTGAGAAAAGTGTAGTGATTTAAAAGTGAATTCATTCATTGTAAAACATGGTAAGTACCCATACAACATTGGTATTAAGATTAACAACTTTGACTTCATAAGGACAGAAAAAGAAAGCAATTATCAGGCCACCACTACCGACAACAAAAGCAGTAGAGAATGGAAGCTAAAAAAAGATTAACTTATACTTTGAAAAAATATTTGAAGGTGAAGCCATCAGAATCAAATGTTTTTTTCTGAGAATACCGATGATGCCATCCCTAGTTGTTCCTCATTTGTGCCTGATATTGATATAAATGTTAACCATGATCATATTAAAGAAAATACTGAGGTTGATGTTTCTTCTAATGCTGTTGAAACGGTGGAGAACTCTAATACGACACATACTGTTCCAGCAAGTGGACTTTCCACATTACTATCTGATGACCCTGAAGAATGTCCAGAAATAATTATATCCGCAGATGCAAGATATTTAACAGAAAAAGAACCGCGGCAAATGACGAACTGGATTTACCCAATAAACTCACTTGGACGAAAATTTTCTGCTAGTTATTTTTACCGAAATCACACTAATGAAGAAAAAGTAAGAAGAGAGTGGTTGATTTATTCTGTGTCAAAAGATGCGGTTTACTGTTTCTCTTGTAAAGTTTTTCGTAAGTCTTGAACTAACTTGTCTAATAAGAACGGGTGTTCTGTTGGAAACATTTGTCACTAGTGCTAAATAGGCACGAAAAGTGTAACTCACATAAAAACAATATCGGATCTAGGTTGAATTTGTCAACTATGATATCTAAGGGAGTTGCTCTGAATCAAAGGCAATTACGTTCATTGAATGTAGAAAAGAAATACTAGTATCGTATCATTAAACGGATAATTTCAGCAATACAGTTTTTATGTCACCAATGTCCAGTGGCGTAACAATTATTAATGCCCTCCCCCGCCAATCAAAAATAAGGCCCTTTGACGTTGAAAAAAGTCAAAACATATGCCTACCTTAAACGTTATTAATCAATTTATCATATTGAATATAACATTAGTAGTAGAATACAAAATAAGTAATAAAATACTACAACGAAAACAACATTACATATTAATTACTCGTCTCTAATATTTAAATTTGCTAAAATACAAGATTTCTCCGGCGAGCATTTTTTTCTGCAAAAACATCGACTATTGTATTTATGTTTAATTGTCTTGCAATAGTATTTTCTATATTTATTAATGCTAAGGACGATAATCTTGTTTCAGACATGGTACTTCGTAAATAAGTTTTTATTAATTTTAATTTCAAAAATGATCTTTCTGCACTTGCCGATGTTACGGGCAGGGTCATAAATAATAAATAAGCATTACATGCCAGAGATGAAATGGGTCATGGGTCAACTGGGTCATTGGGTCCAAGTGGGTCACCTTTTTGTTTGGATCACTGGGTCCGTGGGTCCCGTGTACTGACCCAGATTGACCCAGTGACCCACATTGACCCAGTGACCCAAATTGGCCCGGTGACCCAAACTGACCCAATTGATTCAGTAACAAATTGAATTATTGAAGTCATAAAAATCTTTTTCCCATACTTTCAGCTCAATTTATTAACTATTTTCACAAATGCATAAGCTTATTGGTGCCGTTAGTTGCTAGCATTCGTTTCATATTTCAAGCAAACTCTAAAATGTTTCGTAATCAATACATCGCTTTTTATATAATATGAAACGCATTTTTACATGTTTTTCAAGAAACGTGCTGTGTCGCTGTGCAGCGAGAATGCAGTGTTATGAACGTATACAATTTTGTATGTTCAAATAATAGTATTTTTTCACATAAAAATAATTTGTAGCAAAAATCTTAATATTATATACCCGGTTATTTTCAGTGTCCATTATTTTTGTAATTTGTATATCATTATCATTAAGCATGGATAAACATCACCTTAATTGTAATTTAAACCTTATACATAAGTGCCGACTTTTATAAATCTCCGTGAGACCGAGTTTTCTTGATAAGACTAATTAACTAAAAGAATGATGAACATCATATAAAACAATGTTCCTGTATCAACTCGATGTCAGAAAACGGAAATATTCAATTTATATTTTATTGCGTCTGTCATTGAAAAATATTTTGATCATTTAGTATATTTAATTGTTAAACATTCTCACACTAATTAAAATTGTCTCGGACAGCAGCTACTCCTTCTGCCAGATAGTTCTGAGATTTATTTTGTAACTGTAATTCGTAGAACAGCACATATTTATTAAAAATTAATAATAAAATTTCCAAATTTCATAATCGGTTTTTCGATAAAACTCGCCCACTAATTGAAGACATCACAGAGGGCCAATTTGAGACAGTAAGAAAATTTTGTGACTGCATCAATTTGGGTCAATTTAGGTAACTGGGTCAATTTGGGTCACTGGGTCAATGTGGGTCAATTTGGGTCACTGGATCAATGTGAGTCACTGGGTCAACTTTGGGTCATGGATCACTGGGTGGTGGGTCACATCCTCATTTGGGTCACTGGGTCATGGGTCACATTTTAGGTGACCCATTTCATCTATGTTACATACTTCGGGAATGCTAGCACTAGTACAATGGAAATCTATTAAAACTATTATAGCTGCTTGATAAATACAATTAGCAGTTTGCAGGTGGTGCTTTAAAGAAGTTTTTACAAATTGCAGTTGTTGCAAGAAGTCATTAGTCAGATCTAGCGGGTAAGCGTCAATCAACTTCTTTGCTTCGCGGAAAAAATCCTCGTCGGGTGAAAAAACGTATTCTCTATTGGGATCAAAAATTTTAAAAACATCGTTCACTTTACTCATACTTGTAAACCTGTTCTGTATTTGCGAAGTTATAATATCTAAATTGGCCAAAAATACGCAAATTTTGTATTTTTGACTTCCGTTAGAAATGCGCTCATCTTGACAAAGTTCATCAAAATACTTTTTATTCGCCCAGTCAGACTTACTTTGAATTTAGAAGTAATCCCGTGATGGGTTGCGAATGATTCAACATCCTTGAGAAACTGTTCGTAATTATTTCTCAAATCTGTTAAAGTATTTTTATAATTTAGTAACAATTCAGTAGCCCGCGATAAATCCATGTTAATGATTGCAAATGTTTAGTGGTAACTTCAATGGATTCCAGAATTTTACATTGTAAAATAGTAATATATACAAATTCAAACTGATCAACCTTTAACTTTATATCATTAACTGCTTTTTTCTCCCCATTGCCTTTCGAAACTAATATAATTTTAGAGAGTGTTTTCAAAATTATTGCATAATTGTGTTTGATTGAAATGACCGTTTGATATCTCGATGACCATCGAGTTGCGGATAATGTTTTTAATGTGACGGTGTTCCGTTTTAAAGGTGTACTATTTTAAAAGGTTGCATCTCTTTATACCCAGGCCAAAAAAATTATAAATCTGCTGTATCAAGGCGTAATAATTGCTTATCTCTAATATATTATTACAAATATCTTATAATACTAAATTCAAATTGTGTGAAGCACAATGAATATATTTTGCGTAGGGTTGAACAATATTAATTTTTTTTTGAACTCCACAGTATACTCCACTCATATTCGCTGCCCCATCATACCCTTGCCCACGACATTTTGCAATAGGTATCGAATTGTTTTCTAAAAAAGCTAGTACAGAGTCAGCAATACTTTGCCCTGTTTGGTTATGAATGTCGCAAAAACCCATAAACGATTCATTTATTTTTAGACCAATAGGAATATTATGAACGGGATTGTTTTGAATAATTACGTATATATAGATAATTGGTCTGTTTTGGATATATCCTGAGTTGTATCTAAAATAATTGTAAAAAATGCACTTTTACGTATTTCGGTTAGTAACGTGGTTTTTATAGAATCCCCGAGTAATGTAATTAATTCGTTTTGAATACTTAGGCTTAAAAATTTTGTTTGGCATTTTAGCTTTTAAATCAATTCCGCTAAAGTTGTGTCATATTTTGCCATTAAACTTACAATTCCTATAAAATTCCCACTTGCTGGTTTTCTATGTCCTCGAAATGGTATGTTTAGAGCAGAAAGAGTTAGAATAATATGAGTAATTCGCGTTAACACATTTCTCCAAAAGCTTACTTGTTTCTTAAATGTACTTTCAGTTATATATTCTAGGAATTTTTTTTATTTAAATTGTAAACTACCGATGTCTGCATGTGAATTGCGGAAGTCTCGTAAACTTTGATTTTTTTAAAAATCCATTGCAAAACTTTACTCCTTTTACCCACGCAGGATGAAATGACGCATGTTTCCTGTCCGCGAATAGCCAGCATGGTTCACAATAAGCTACATCCAATTTTTGTGAATAACACAACCAATAACGTGGTGTTTCTTGACCTGCCGCTGTCTTTAGAAAGTAATATGATTCGAAAATGATCTATTGTTCAAGTCTTTAGGAAATGCTCCTTTAGGTCTCGACGGGCCATTTATTAATATTTTTTTTTAATGTGGAAGCTTTCAATATCGTCTTTAACCAATCCCTTGTTGGAAGGATGGAAAATATATTCTGACCTAAATATTATTTATAATCAGGTTAATTAACAACAAAAATAGTATAGTACCTAGTACGACTAGTTTCATTATCCTCATTGATAAATATGGGTAGTGCTACTTCATCTTCTTCAAAGGAAACTATTCGTTCTGATATGGATCTAATTCGACGTCGACGTCTGATGTGCTTGGATCTGCTACATTCTCGACGATATGCAATACGTTGATAGTGTTGCTAAAGAACAATGTATTACTGCTAGTACTAGTTGATGACATTGGCAGAACAATCAAATTAGTGGTAACTGCATTAGCACTAGTTAGCGATTTCACAGCATTTTCACCTTTTTCTACCATAAAATTTGTTATTTTTACAAGTTTTTGTTGAAGTTCCAATTTGTGTGTCCGTAATTTACGTTTTCAGCAACACTTTTATATTTTCTATTAGACGACATATTACCAAACTTCAAACTAAACTAAAACTGAACCGAGTGCAAATACAAATACCTAACCAGGTAAAGCAAAAAGCAGGAATAAAGGAAAAGGCTCAAACAAGTATCGGGATTACTAATCGACTAGAGCAAATACCTGGACCGTTTAGCGTTTACAGTGAGGTATAGGGAAAGTCCAAAAAAATTTTATCGCCGCTACACAAGTTAAGGTTCGGACCTTTGGAGCGATGTTTTTAAAAAACGTTTCCAAACTCTTAACAAATTTATTTATCTTAAACAGAAATTATCATAGAATTTTGAATAACTGTATAAAATAACTTTAAATCGAAAATAATTAATTAATTAAAATAGGGGAGTAGTCTAGGTAAACAACAATGAAAAAGCTGTAGTACTAAGAATGACTCAATTGAGTAGCTTGAACAACGAATTTTGGAGTTCGAAGACTGACTACCGGGTCTTGAACTTCCGGGCTTTTTATAATAATCCTACCCCCTCACATGGCTGTGGGAACTTGCAGATCTCATGTCTGCGTTACTCCTGATTCTACACTTTACTACATTGTAACAATCTTATTTCTAGGTAATTGCGGTATGTTAACCGTCTGTGACCTGCCACCATGAACTGTTAATAACCTGCCTGGTTTATCCTTGTATTACATTGTTGCAATTGACTTATGATTTATTTAACAATTTCTAATAATTCCTATTAGATTCTATTATTCAATATATATATATATATATATATATATATATATATATATATATATATATAGGTAAATTGGGGGATACATAACTCGTACTGCCCGATAATCTGGCGCAATACATAAAAGAATGAAACTTATTGTTAATACTGACACCCTATGTCTTATTGTTTACTCAATTTCAGCTTATAATTACTGAAAGTACTGAAAGCATTGCTGAATGTGCGAGTGAATATATGCTTAATTTATAGACATTGCATTCTTGATTGTAGGAGAGTCACAATGGACACATTATAGGTTTGGATTTTAGGGGCCCTCGTAATTCGGGGCCCCCTCACAAGAAGTATGCGGCGGGGCCTTTGGTTACGCCCATGTCAATGTTTAGTTCTACGTGGTACATCTAGCAAACTATATAACAACAATAATAGAAATTTCTTATAATTAATAGAAACGTTTTCAAAATTTGATTCTGTAATAGAAGAGCATGTTCGTCGAACACATAAAAATCAAAGTAGTGATATTAATACGAGAAACTATTTGGGCGATAAAATTCAAAATGAATTAATAAATTTAATCGGATTGAAAATGAAAAACTATTTTAGATCTCGTAAGAAAACATAAATACTCTATAATCTTCGACTGTACACCAGATATTGAACAATTAAGTGTCACTTTGAGGTTTGTTTTATTAAACGAGCCTACCAAAAAAGTTAAATTCGTGAACATTTCATTGAATTTTGTTCTATAACTGATTCTACTGGTGCTGGCTTATGTAACTGTGTGACAGATTTGTTAGTAAAATTAAATTTAAGTGTATACAACATGCGTGGTCAAGGCCATGATAATGGAGCAAATATGCGTGGAATACATAGTGGCTTACAAAAACAAATCTTAAATATAAACCCGCGCGCATTCTTTGGTCCTTGTTCAGCGCGCTCACTAAATTTAGTTGTTTATGACGCTGCTAAAATTTCTTTTGAGATGTCTGGATTTTTTCATGATGTTCAAGAGATATGTGTTTTTTCTGCGTCAACAAAACGATGGTCAGTTATAAAAACATGCATTTTAGTTTTAACTTTAAAACCAATATCTGATACACGCTGATCCAGTACAATAGACGCAATAAAACCTTTGAGATATCAAATTGGTTAAGTTTATGATGCTCTTGTCAAAGTAGTGGAAGCATCCGCATCTTCAAAAGATTTTACTATCTTACACAAGGTTCGATCGCTAGCAACAAAAAATCAAAATTACAAATTTTTATGTTCTGTAGTAATTTGGTATAATATATTATTCAAAATCAATTCTATTAGTAAATTAATGTAGAATCGAAATATAAATCTAAAAACTGGACTGCATAAGCAATATAAAAACTTTTTTCATAGGCTTAAGAAACGATAAAGGATTTAATAAAATTCTTGTCGACGCGAGAAAACTAGCACAAGAATTAGAAATTGAGCCTAATTTTTTATCTATACAAATTGTTCGTCAAAGAAAAAAGAAAAATCAGTTTGATTACGACAGCAATGACGACTCAATAATACACCCGAAAATTATTTATAAGGTAAATGTATTTTTCTCCATTTTAGACCAAACCTTATCGTCTCTTAAAGAGAGATTCAAGGGGTTGGAGAAATTTAATAATATATTTGGATTTATTTATAAAATGTTTAACTTAACTGAAGAAGAATTGGCAAAATCGTGTAAATATTTATCAGTACATTTGACAGATGAATCACGTAGAGAATCAGATATTGACGAAAACGACTTATTTGATAAAATTAAATGCTTAAAATGTCACTTATCAGAGCAAAACGATTTAGACCCTAAGTCAATTCTCGAATACATTTTTGAGAATTAATTAATTTCAACATTTCCAAATACCGCAATAGTTGTACGAATTATTTTAACGCGCTGTATTATCAAGGAAAAGGTCTTTCTCGAAACTGAAATTAATAAAAACTTTTTTAAGATCGAGTATGGCTCAAAAAAGATTCAGCGATTTATCAATTATATCTATAGAAAATGATCTCATGAATTTCCTTCCTTTCGACAAATTAATTAAAGATTTTGCCGATACACAGGCAAGATTTGGACTTTCCTGTTTAACCTCATGCATGCACAAAATTACTTCGCCTACACAAAAATTTTGAAACTATTTTGGAGCTCTTTGCCATGTTCTGAATGTAGTATTATCTGTTTTAACTAACTACAAAACAAAAGGATAAACTATTTATTACTGTGTAACTGGGTTAAAATGCTTAATGGATAACTGATTAAAAATGCTTACTTTTATGCGAGATGATGTTTTTTTGTTAATAAAATTGTATTTATTGTGGCACGTTTGAATTAGGTATTTACATTGATGATTTAGAGCTGTGGTTCTTAGCGTTGTACTTTGGTGATTTTTCTCTTAAAAACTACAGCTCGCCAGTTTAAGGAGTAATTTGTTTTTTGTGGGTTTCTCTTGATATATGTATATTGGGGTTATTAAATTTTTTTTTGGATTTGGGAATACTATGTTTTGTACATATTTCGTTTAATTATAGATTTCTTTTTTTGTATGTTTTGTTATGAGAGTGAATGAGTGCGTGTATTTTCATTTCAGGCCTCCCTAGTTACTTCTGGTAGGTATAATACCACGCCCACTCACCGAATGAGCCCGGTCAATTTCTTTTTTTTCTTCTTTGGCTCTTTGGCTACGTAAATCTAGGTAGTATAAATTTTGGCGCCCAACGTGGAGCTCGACGTAAGTAGGGACGAAAGAATATGTTATATTTTTCTCTTTTTTAAATGTTGTATTAAATTTTTACTTCTTCCTTTATGGATTTGTATTTTTTATTGTTAATTTTTGGATGTCGTTATTATGCAGATCTGTTAAGCTTAACTTGTAAGATATAATTAGTTTCAAATTTACATGTAAGTATTAGTGTTTATGCAAATTTCATTTATGTGTACATACCTATGCATAAATGTTTAGTGACAATTTTAAAATGGGGCATAGTATTATATTTTGCACACAGGCGGGCGCATGGCTTGGCGCAGCCCTGCACGTGGGTTAAGTAAACTGTTATTTGTAGTTTAAACTGGTTTATTAGTTCAAAGTTTGACTAAAGGAGTTCCTGAAAGCGCCCGTTACTTGCTGTCATCCCTCTTGTATTAACCTTATATTTGATTTTGTTAACAGGATTTAACATACATTTAAAATATTTTTCCTACTGAAATTCCTCTGAACTTGGACAATGTTAATTTTATTTAACATTCATTTAAGTAAACAAGTAATAAAGCTCATCCGATATTAAAATCATATGCAGTTTAAGTTGTCTATAAATATTTTCAACAAACAAAAGTGTTAATTGTAGTTAACATTGCCTGTATAACCTAAAAGGTAAATATGTAAATTAAAATTACCATTGTCAAAGTGCCCTCAATTTAAACAAAAGTGATAGTTTTTATAAACTGTGATTATTTATATTTTCAGATGGCCAGATTCAGTTCTAGAACAGCAAAAATATTAGCATTGGCACTTATTAATATCAGCAGATTTAGAATTGAAGTTTCCGAAACAGTGAACCGTTTTTTCTTTTTCTCTACTGCACGCCCCACGCATCAGCGTCAGTGTTACTAATTTTCTAAATGGGCGCCAGTGAACAAAGTCTTCCGACACAACTAGGGGTCTATTCCTTGGGCAGAGCCACCAAGTCCTGACATGATTATGATAATTGCATAGCATATTTCTAAGGACGGACGTGGAGACCCAAAGAAAAAGGATCGCCTTCGCTGACAAAAACTTGTCTTAACGAAATAAGACGCAGCTCCTGTAAGAAATTGTAATAGTTAAATAAATAAAAAAGTGGAACACCATTTGTGTCCAGCAAAAATACATAAAGAAGTAGTAAAAAGGTGTTTCCAATATAAAGTTGGCATCAAAGTCCTACTCATAAGGATGTTAGCTTTATGTGATTAGATTTGATCATACTTGATCAAAATAAAAAACTTTAATCTTGAACCAATTGTTTACTAAAAAGAATCTCTTTTAAAATAATATGACTTGTAACAAAAATTTAATCAATATCTGTATCAATCTATAGATTTCAACTTCATGTTTATCTTAATTATTTTTAATCAAATACTTTACAGTATGACATGAACTTGTTATACAAATAGGGTTCCGACCTGTGCAGATCTGTTCAGGCAGATGACAAATTAATAAGTTCTAAAAATGTTAGCATTCAAGTTTTCTAAATTACATATGCAAGTTTTAATTTATATAAAGCTGATCACAAAAATAGACGTGTTTACATCTCTTGTACTAAAGCTGTTCGAGGCATTTGCCTTTAAAAATACATCTGTCAGCAGTACACAGCAGAAAAATATATGACGTCAGTAACACCTGTTGACGTTACCGACGATTCATAATGAGCCACGCGTGTTGTTTTCTCAAAACATCAAATCAGTAAACTTTAGTTTTAATACTGGAAAATCCAGCTCAACAATTAGTTGAAACTTTTACAATATTCATGCATTACGCATCAAAACAAAATAACGCGTTCCTAGTTTTGAAACACATAAAAAGAACTTATAGCTATCTACGAACCAAAACTGCATTTGTCGCATTGTAGCAAGGAAAGATGGGATCCTCGTTATTTCAAGCAGCGATAACAGCGTTTGTAGTGTGAACCAAATTCATCCAAAACAACTTCTACCATGAATTCGTCCCACGTGTCGAATCAAATCCTGTTGCAATACATTCCGCAGCCGTTGTAATCCCGAAATTGAATTACGCCGCCTTCCTAAGGTAGCATCTTTACATTGTCCTTGTGTATCTTAAAAGTTTGCATTCCAAGTGTCGTCTTCTAAAAATTGCCTTCTAAATTTCGTGTTCTAAGAGTCGCATTCTAAGTTGTTGCATTGTAAGTTGTTGCATTGTAAGTTGTCGCATTGTAAGTTGTTGCGCGTTATTCGAAGATGTGTTCACTCATTGAAGTGAATTCGCAAATTGCCGGCCTGCAATCTAGGGTACATGTTGATGCTTCTACTACATACGGCCGACTATCTACAAAACTAGCTCGGGCGGCCGAGGCGTCCGGAGGGGGGCAGTCAAACAGAGATGTGTTTGTAAATAGCTGTAGATGACACATATTAAACCACAAGTAGATTACCAAAGAATGATGCGGGCTTAACGTATTACTATTGTTGTTAATAAAATTGTTATATTATTCTCGCAATTTTATGGAGGGATTTATTATCAAAAATAAAATTGTTACAACAGAAAATTGTGATGTAACTATAGGGGACGAGTCCTCTAATGCTCCTTCAGTTCCTGAAGATATATTAGATTTCGTACACGATATAATGCAGCGATAATGATTATAGCGTATTAGAAGACGTTACTAATAAATCTTTCAATTATAATGATAAAAGCATAATTGTGAATTCCTATAACATTACTCACAATAAATAATTAAACCTTGTACTAAAATGTATCTTTGAAAACTCAACTCCATCCATTTCAGCTACTATAAATAAAAGACAGATATGCATCTGCTGTAGAAATAGCTAGTCTTATGCCAAATGTGAAACAACACCAAAAGCACTCCTTCGAGGAAATCGAAAAGAAGACATTAATTACTCAACTAAAAGTAAAACGGTTCCACTTCAAAAACAAAGGCAAAAGACAACTGAGTACAATTGGGGAAAATATCAATTTGTTCATTGTTTTCATTCCCACAACAACATATTTTCTATGCCCTCTAATGTTTAGAACGTCATTAGAATATTTTCAGTTATTTTTTGATACAAACGTTTTGAAGTTGATTGTTGAAATTACTAATTTATATTCAGTTCAGATGAATGGAACATCTGTGAACGTTAGTCTGTAACAGTTTTTTTTATTATTTATTAATTATAGAAGACGCGTTTCGAGACCTTGCCCCATGGGATGAGATAGAGCAAGAATTCGGACCTCGCGTTCTGGACGCTGTTGGAACGGTTCTAAACTTTAATTATAATAATGAACACATTTGAAATAAAAATGCGCGTGAGGCTATAATTTAGAAATTTAAAGTGCCTTAAAACTTTTACGCGTATGAGATGGAAAGATAGAAAACTACTATGTCAACGGGTAACTTGGTCACTATTTCAATGAGATGGGCTGGGTTGAAACTTAAAATATCCTTTGCAAAACTGAAAACAAAATAAATCGAAGTTGGACGCCACTGTATCTAGCAAGCAATTATAATTTCAGAGAATATACAAGAACCCATTCTGAGTAGATATTTTAAAAATTTTCGATTTAACCTTTTGGAAAATTGACCAGACCAGAATCAGAATGCTTCTATTCTATAATAAATAATTTGTATCCAATAACAATATTTAACAAAAGAAATAAATAATTTCACATGTTTAGTTATAAAAAAAAATTAGTTGAACAAAAAGTCCATTCCGTTGGGTACCGGGTCTTACAGACGGGAACGATGGGGGTTTTTGCGGTTTGAAACTTAGCCGTTTGTGGGAAAGGGTGTAAATCAAATCTGTTCCGGGATTCCGGGATTAGTTGGGCCAGGGATTCAGCTGGTTGCTGATCTCAATGTGCGTGACGAGTGAGCTCGAAAGTGACTGTAGGCTCACGGATGCTTGGACATCAACGATACCAGTAGGGTCGAGGATACGTGCTGGCTAGAAGATGTTTGTTGGCACGAAGGTAGTTGTTGCCTCAAAAGTATTTATTGGTTCGAAGCTATTTTGTTGGCTCTAAGGTATTTGCGCTGAAATAAATACAAATTAAGGCACTACATTTTTCATAACTAATCCCATCCTGCTTGAATCGAAGATGATGTGGAAGTGAGCGAAATGAGAAAATGACATACAAAGAGAATTCAACCGGGGCAATCTTATCAGAACAAATGTTCGGCGCGCACGCGCCGTGTGTATGAAACAAGTTGAAAACTTTGAGGTATATTGTGAACAATAAGGCGTTTACACGGACTTTGAAAGATTATATTGCTATTTACGACTTCCCAAACCAGGTTTCAAAACACCCGAATTGTTTTCTATATGACTTTGGGTACAAAATATTAAACCAGAATAAGAAATAACAGATCACATGTTGTTTTCTATTTGGGACCAAGCACTTATTAAAAATTCGAAAATCCATCTAAATTTGTAAATAAATATACTTGGAAATTATTCATTTTTTTATTGCCCGAATACGTCTATGTTGTTATGAAAAGAAATTTTGTCATAGAGCAAAAAAATTACAATTCTGAACGAATTAAAGAATTCATAGAATTATATATGGACATCGTAAAAATGCCTTCGTATTTAGAGTTGAAATAATGTTTTTCAATACCCTTGAGTGCCACAAAAAAATGACTTTGAAACGATATTAGCAAATAAAGAGAAATATATATTTTGCTAATAATGTAGAAGTAAATAAAAACCGACAGATTTTACAAAATTAGAGATATTTCTGAAAATATGACACATTTTTCTGAAAACAAAAGAAGAAAAGAAAATGGTCATCGATGAAATGATGACGTAAAGGCGCCGGAGCTGATCCTCTTAGGCAATACATGCCGATGAAATCCATAAAGTGGGGTATCAATATGCTTATTAGGGGTGGTGCCTCTGGATTTGTATGTTTTTTTATTTTGTGCGGGAGAAATTTCGTGATGCAAATGATGCGGTTACTTAATACATATTAGCATTATGCCAAACAATTTCTGACAAAACAAGTACGGTAGTATATTTTGACAATTATTTTACATCTATAGATTTAATTGCTTACTTGCGTTATACTTATGGGATTTTATCATTAAGGACATTACGATCAAATCGTCTTGCTAGGTGTTATTTTAGTTCTGATAAAAAATTTTTACACAAAGGAAAAGAACATTATGAACATCTATCGAATAATAAGAGGAAAGTAGTAGTTGTAAAGTGAGCAGATAGAAAATGTGTTACTCTTGCAAGCTCTTACGGCAGCCTTTATCAATTATCAAAATGTACTCTAAGGAAGAGAAAAGACAGATGGATGTGCAGTGCCCAGAAGTTATTATAAACATTATAACCAATAATATATGGGAGGAGTTCATCTCGCTGATATGTTGGTCACTTTATATAGAAGAATACATAAAACACATATACCAGGTCTGTATTTTCTCAGTTGCCAGATATTTGTGTCATCATGCTCGGATTCTTTACAGACGCGAATATAGTTTACATAATGAAGCAGGCAAGCATTTGTCACTGAAAGAATTTCGTGCTAATATAGCTATTGTGCTTTATAAAGAAAATGGTCGAGGAAGAACACTACTTGTTGAAAACATAAATAAAAATAGGAAACCAATTATCCAAAGACCACTTGATAAAGCTAGACTTGATCAAGTTAGCAATTTCCCGAAATTTGGTGAGACAGTTTTTAGTCGTAATTGCAAGAATGGGATAACTACAATTACGTGGCATAAATGCTACATAAATTTTTGTTTTATAACTAATAGAAACTCTTTTCCTGATTTTTATAATTCAAAATAACTGTTGTTTTGAAAATTATATAACTTTTAAAAGCAATAAATGTCAATTATTGCGTTATTCGACACCCCCTCAGGAAGCTCCAACCCACCTTAGTTCGAGGGAGTTTGGTTTGCCGACGGTGTTCTTTGGCTGACCTGTGTAAACCTGGAGATTAAAGGATGGGTTAAATACAATGTAGAGACCAAGGGAGACCTTTGGAAGAGTGCGTGCCTAAGAGTAGTAGACGCAGCGGACCCTCCGAAGAGACCCAAGGTTCTAGTATGGATCCCCGACAGAGATGTCGAGGAGAAAGTTATGAGGACCCGATTGCAGAAGCAGAATGCCAGTCTGCAAACGGATGGCTGTCATATGCTTTCCCGGAAAGCTGATAAGGAAGAAACTATCCTGGCCTTTTCAGTCGATCTGGGATCTTATGAGATACTTGAGCAACCCAATTCAAGGCCTACTACAGTCTGAGAACGGTCTTTTTCAAGTCTATCAAGGGCAATGCACCTGATGATAAAAGTGGTTCAAGTGAACCTGCAGAACAGTAGGGCAGCATCAGCAGCCCTAGTGGGGGACTGCGACATAGTCCTTATCCAGGAACCTTGGATTTGCAAGTGAAAGATGCTAGGACTGATTTCAATCGGTGGGGCACTTCTATATAGTAGATCCACTGATAGACCCAGGACATGTATACTAATCAACAACAACCTTAAGTGGTTGCAGCTTACAGAATTCTGTCATCAAGTCCTTGTGGCGGTCAGGGTGGGACTAGGTGGATTTGGGCCAAAGGAGACTATACTCGGATCGGCCTATCTTTCGTTCGACTCCGCTAACCTTTCGCCCTCAAAGAAACTAGAGGCGCTGGTGGCTAGGTGTAGAGCGGATGGATCTCACCTCGTCATTGGTAGTGACGCAAATGCTCACCACATAGTTTAGGGTTGTACTTGGACCAATTCTAGAGGTGTTGCAATAACGCAATTCATAATGGCAAATCACTTAGACATTTTGAATAAAGGTAATACTACAACCTTCGTAAATAGACATAGAATGGTAGACGATATAACTATAAGTTCGTCATATTTAAGCAACTTAGTAAAAAACTGGCAAGTGTCTGACGAGGAGAGCTGCTCAGACCACAGATACAACAGATTTTCCGTTACCGGGCTCAACCAGATGAAGGAATTTTATCGCAACCCAAGATAAACTGACTGGGGTAACTATAAGTTGAACCTGGATCGGTACCTCGAAGTTTCAACAGTAAAAAGCTGTCTGGATATTGAATTGACCGCGGGGAATATTACCAACGCGGTTACTTCAGTATATGACGAAAACTGCCCACAGTTGGAAAGGAGAATTACCAGGAAGGTTCCGATGTGGAATTCTAAACTCAGACAACTGAGGCGACAGGTGAAGACTCTATTTAATAAAGCAAAAGAATCAGGTAATTGGGAGGTGTACAAGCGGACTCTTACTGAGTATAACAAAGCTTTGCGGAAGGTCAAGAGAGAATCATGGAGGAGGTACTGCATTGATATTGAAGGATATGCTGAATGTGCCAGACTTCAAAAAGATCAATTGGCCCCCTGTCCATGGGAGACAATATTTTTACCACGAATGGGAAAGAGATGATGGCTTTATTCCAAACTCACTTTCCTGGTTCGACGGAACTAGAACAATCACCTTTTGAGTGGTAAGTCCAGGAGCCTGAGGCCACCGAGAAGAGAGCATTTCAGGAGTACTGGGCAGTAGCGAAGAAGGTGATTACTTCCCAAAAAATTAAATGTGCGATAAATACTTTCAAACCGTACAAATCTTTCTGCACTGACGAGATTATCCCAGTCATGCTACAAAACGGATCGAACTTTCTGCTGAGCTGGATCTGTATAGTTTTGAGGGCTAGCTTGGCATTCTAATATATTCCGCGCAGGTGGAGGTTAACTAAAGTAGCCTTTATTGCTAAGCTTGGTCGTACGGACCACTCACATGCAAAATCTTACAGGCCCATCAGTTTTATGTCTTTTCTTCTTAAGACGATGGAAAAACTGCTTTACAGGCATATCAGGGAGAGTTTTTGGCAACTAGTCAATTACACCCGAACCAGTTTGCTTCTAGAGCAGGACTTTCAATAAAGTCAGCTATTCATCACCTGGTTTCCAGGGTCGAAGAGACTCTAGCTATCAAAGAGATCCTTCTATGTGCCTTTTTGGACATCGAGGGATCCTTTGATAATACACTTTTTAGCTCCATCTCGACGGTCACCAGAACAGTTGGGATGGAGGAAACTTGCTGCAGGTGGATAGACTACATGTAAAGTGGAAGGGTGGCAGTCACAGAACTGCTTGAAGACACCATCGCGGCCCGGGTAGCGATGGGATATCCGCAGGGTTAAGTTTTGTCACCCCTGTTGTGGATCCTAGGCATAGACGGACTGTTGTGGAAGCTGAGCATACAATGGTTTAACCCGTTAGGATATGCTGATGATTTGGCTGTCTTAGTGGAGGGTAAATACAATAATATTATCAGGAACCGAATGCAAGAAGTCCTGAAAATAGTAGAAAGGTGGGCAACAGGGGAAGGCCTAAAAGTCAAGCCACAAAAGTCCACTTTAGTACCTTTTACCTGGAGACGGAAGATTGTTGGAATTACACCCCTCTTCCTTAGCGGTAACAAAATCGGCCTGTCAGGCAAAGTGGTGTACTTCGGAGTGACCCTGGACTCCAAACTCACAGAAAACCTGCAGTTCGATAAGATCGTACGCAAGGCGGAAACTTCTTTAGCAATAGTTAGACGCACTTGCGGAAAATCCTGGGGGCTAAGACCAAACATAGCACACTGGTTGTACACTAGGGTGGTCAGACCAGCAATAACATATGCAGCCTGGGTATGGTAGCCCAAGGCTGAACAATCAAACGCCAAAATAAAGTTGGGCAAGATCCACAGACTGGCCTGTCTAAGTATTACAGGGGCAATGTGTTCCACGCCCACTGCTGCTATGGAGACTCTCCTTGGCTTTCCGCCGTTACACTTGGTGGTGGTGGGGGAGGCAAGGCTTGGACTATACAGATTTAAGAACCTTCAATCTAGGATTATTGAAGAGACGGAGCATACGAGATTGCTTGGGAGAAATTGGGGGCATTTGTTTGAGATGCGTTCGGACCAAATGATTCTCCAGCACTCGGCGGATGCGCTCTTCAAGGCTGTTATCCAGGATGTGTAATGGGAAAAAATAAAGAATAGATTACCTCCGGGCAGCATGGTCTGGTACACGGATTGCTCTAAGGGCGAGATCGGGTCCGCATATAGACTTTTTAAAGAGAGGCCGGAGGTACATTTAAGCGTTCCTCTAGGGGCAAACGGTACCGTTTTTCAAACGGAAATATACGCCATACTGCAAAGTGTACGGGAAAGTATAAGAAGTACCTTTATTCAAAGTGTGCCTGACAGCTAGGCGGCACGTAAGGTTATAATAAGTCAGAAAGTGTCATCAAGACTAGTATGGAATGTATTGAGGCACTTAATAGACTGGCACAGCAGAACTCTATTACATTACAGTGGGTGCCAGGCCATCAAAGACTCAAGGGAAATGGAATTGCAGACGAACTTGCAAGATTGGGGGCGCAAGTGCCATTTATCGGTCCCGAACCTGCCTTGGGAGTCACAAAAGCTGCCATCCGTAGCTATATTAGCGAATAGATGTGCAACAAACACCTAAGAGACTGGCAAAACAGACTAGGACTAACACGTTGCAAGGCGCTGGTAAAGGGCCTAGCAAAAACAGAACCCAGGAATTGCTGAGAATCACTGTGGGGTTCCTGAAAGGACATACTTCTGTCAAGGTTCACCTCCAGAGGATGCACAAATATAACGGAAACCTCAAATGCAGACTTTGCTTAGAGGAACTGGAGACTGCTATGCACATACTATGCAGATGTGATGCGTTGGGTAGAATGAGACAGCGCCTATTCGCGCGACCAAAGTTATACCCGAAGGAAGTAGATACCCTTTCATCGAGGGACTTGTACGCTATAATTCGGGGTGCAGGTTTTGCAGACTGGGTATGATACATAACGAGGGTCAGCTCAATAAACCTTTAAGGCCGCAGTGTGGCGAAGCCGTTTGGCAGACGCACTCACCAGGGGGGAGTGGTTTTAGTGGGTATGTCGCTAGGAGAGTCCCACACTTTGGCTATAAAAGTTTTCCACTCCACCGGGTTCGGATAACTATCAAAAAAAAACTTGTTTGTAGAATTTACCTTGATGCAGAGCTATTTTATTATTTAATGTTTTGGATTGTATCTTTTAATGTAATAGGTAAAACCTCGACAATCTTGGGTGCTAACTTACCAATAAAATTCCAATTATTTAATATAATATGCAATTTTCACGACCGCGGTCGGTTTAGAACTGCAATAAAATTCTGCACCGTTCACATTACGATATAAATTATTTAGTTTGCAGCAAGAAGGAACACAATGCTTCTCCATCATGCTTGGAATCGAAGACTAATAAGCAGACAGATTCAACGGTTTGGTTGCTGTTATTACTGTATAGTAGAAAAATCTTTTATTTAAAGGGAGACTATTGGATATAACCGGGTTATTATTAAAATCCAAACATCCTTTTAGATATATTTTATGACAATTTAAATTCTTACTGGTTTGCAGTTTCGTAAAAGTACAACTCCCACATGAAAATTCACACGTATTAAGAATTCTTTATTGTTAACCAATCACCCGATGGCTAGTTTGAGTGAGATAATTTCCAATGATTCCAAGTGTTTATTTTCTTGAACTTGGCATATTTACTCATGTCCGGAGAGCGAGTACAAACGCATTTAATTAGTATGCAACTTTATTATGACATTCAGGTGTGTAGCGAACTACAATGCAATATATAATTACAAACTTGTATCATAACAACCTCTTGAATATTCATCCCCATGTTCTTCCTTCGTTATGTAATCCTCTTATACTTCTAGAACGCCGATCGGCTTCTTTACGTCTGGCATAGATCGACACAGAGCGTGACCGGATCTTTAATTAAATGCATACTAATAATAAATTTGCAATTCCTTGAACAAATATCTGATGTAAAAATTTTTATTAAAAAATAAACACGAAGGAATTGTATATACAATTATACAAATTGATAAAATGATGACAGGTTCCTACTGCCTGAAAATATTTGTAAAGTTCATGCCTTTAAGTAAATACAGCGTAATGTGCTATGCTTAATCAATCAAATATGGCATTAATGAGACTATATTTATCTTTAGTTAATAATTATTTAAGTAACCAGTTATACAAGACGAATTTAGTTTAACGAATAAAATATTTGCCAAAACGAGCGAGTTAAGAGAGGGTGTTTTGCAAATACAAAGCCAATTCCAATGCATCAGTAGCATATTCTGCTGAACAAATATAAATTTATTGCTATACCTGAATGCTATGTTGCTATGGAGTTTGTATAAGCCATGGGCGAGAAAATCTTATAGCTATCGGACCACATTAAATTTGATCGCTGACAACTTTAAGGAAGACATTTGGAATTAATATGTAGGGACAAAAGATTGATATGCTTAGATTTGCAGATGATATAACTAGAGATGGGCGATACGGGATTTTGCGTATCGACTATCGATACATATTCTATATTGATATGTATCGATATATCGAATATCGATACGTATCGATGCGTATCGATATGCAACGATGCGTATCGGTGCGTATCGATACATATCGATACGTATCGATTCGTATCGATTCGTATCGATGCGTATCGGTGCGTATCGATACGTATCGATATGTATCGATTCGTATCGATAAGTAAAGATATATGTGTAGATTAAGTATACATATCGAAACGTAGCGATACGTATCGGTACGAATCGATTAGGCATCGATAATTTATCTACTCTGTCTGTGGGAATAAAATCACAAGATCGTTGTAAAATAATGCATTTACTGACAATTCGATCTTTCACTTAAGATTGTTTGTTATCAAAATAATTGAAGTTTCAAGTTTAATATTTGTGACATAAGTATATATATTCCTGTGATAAGGGGTTGCTTAAGGGTGCACGTTATAGTTAAGGTCGTTCGGGAAGGAGTAATTAGAATAGGCAGCAGAAAACCACACTTATTTAAGGAAATAATTAAGAAATAGACATAGTTTGTAGATAGTAGGCAATCAACACCCTGTATATAAAGTAGAAATAGTTTTTGGGCGACGCAGGTAAACATAGGAAGACGCATAGTTGGCGTAGGAATGAGAAGTACATGTATTAAGTAGATAGTAAATATTAAATACCCTGTAGATAAAGTTTAGTTAATTTAGGTAAAACAAATAAGGACATTTTTCAGTGGAGGTACGCGTATATTGGGAAATGAATGATAAAGTGTAATTAGACACGCATTTACAAAAAGAGTTTCAGACGATTAAATTAATACGGATATAGAGATAGAGTTTCAAGTAGTTAATATAAATGCGTACAAAGATCTAACCATTTTGATAAGGGAAATGATTAAAAATTGCGTGAATCGCATGTAAACATGGAAATTTAAAGTCGGGTTGCATCAGTTGTTTATAGAAAAGCAAGTAATCTATCAAAATACAGCATGTTGATAATAAAACACAGCTGCGGGCAGGTGGTGATTATGGGAAAGCGTGGAGCATTGCATCAGAAACTGATCCAAATAAAATTATTTGATTGGTCAGAGACAAGCGACGAGTTCTAGACCAAACCCACGGATGGAGTGGGAATTCGAGGTTATATTAGCAAGCACCTTGATAAGAAAGTCAGTTTTGAACTCAATGAAGGCCGAAGTGCATTGCCATTAAACAAAGTATTACGTAATAAGTATAAAAGTGAAAAATAAAATGAGTGCAAATATGAAGATTACAATTACCGTTTAAACGTAAGTACGTTTTTAATGAATTTATTGTAAACTAAGACATAAAAATAATAGGGTTTAGAGGTCTGAAGGAAATAGACTAGGATTCTGATGTTAAGAAAAATACAGTAATACAATTTAAATGTCAAGGGGAAAGGAAGAATAATACAATCTTGAAGTACAGGGATGAAACAAACTACAATTTTAAGTCTGGGGCAAGAATGATAAGTTTGAAGAATTGAAATAATTTGGGGATATAATTTAATGGTGGTGATCCATAGTGTAATAATTTGAATGGAATCCAGAATTGGGGAAGATCATTTTTATTGGAAGCGTCGATGTGAAAAAGATAAAACCAGGTCAGATTTTTAGTTATAAGACATTTGTTTTTCTATATGAATTTTTATTTTATTTTTAATAATGAATTTGCTAAATATGATATGTTTGTGAAGAAGTCAACAAATGAGGTTGCATACGCATTGAATGAGTAATAAGAAAACAGGTTTAGAATATTCTACACTTTGTTGGTAAAGATAATAAATTTTTCTTTTGGTGACTTTGGGTTTTTGAGTACATGCTAGATGGTTGTTAATAAATGAAATTTATAAGAAATGTATTACAAATAATTTCAAAAGCTGTACATATTGGTTTCATTATATAGAATCTAAATTTACTGAATTTTATAATTGCAAATAAATGCTAGCCGAGGTGATAAGATTTAAAATAGTACAAAAGCGGAGCCACAAGTTGAATAGGAAAGCGATAACCCGCAAGGCGGTAACGTATCGAATTTTGCCATTGGTAGATAGAGTTGTTTAAAGATAAAGTCCAGTTGATAGCAATATTAAGAAAACAGCTGGAGGAGGAGATAATTACACTTAATCGTGAATATTAAAATGGTGGTCCAATAATTTAATATCATAGCAAAATAAATATAATGCAGCTCAACGTAGAGGCTCGATAATTCCGCCAGTACCATAGCAAATAAATATGGTCGCCCAAAGTAGGGGCACGATGATTTAGAGAGGTATTCATAGCAAATAAATATGGCTACCCAAGTGGGGGCATGAATTAAACCACAATAAATTAACCTAAGATTAGGAGGCGCGAATTAAATTAAAATAAATTTTAAAACACGATTGCGAGAGTTCAGATAAATTAATTAAACTAAACCGGGGATTTGAAAAGTTTCAATTAAAAGAAAATAGAGAAATTTGTACAGTATTTAAAGTTAGATTTATTTAGTATTTAAAAGTTTAGAGTAAAAATATAATAATGGATAAGAGAATACGGGAAACACGGGAAGCTTTAAGGCAACAAGGAGTGGAGATAGGATCCCAGGAGAGCGTGATAATTCAGGAAACCAGTTGCAGTGAAGAAAGGCGAATTTCACAAGAAACCAAAATGTTGGATATCTTAATGGCATAAATGATAAAATGGATAAGAGTGAACAAGCCATAAATACAGTTAAAACAAAAATGGAGGAATACCACGAGAAATTGGAAAGTGAAATTAAAATTTTTAGTAATGGGTTGCAAGAGACGAATCACACTATCGCGGAGATTAAAGCCCAGTTGAATGTAAAAATTGGGAGAGTTTCTAAGGCAATAGACGGATTATGGGATCATATTTCTTTAATCAAAACGAAACGAGAAGAGTACGAAACCGAGTCCAACAATAAAATTACGAATTTAAATATTAAATTAGGAGAAATTGAAGAAAATTGCGAAACGGAATTCAGAACAATAAATCAAGAAATAAATAATTTAAAAGGTAATCCAATAAATTTTAATAGAGAATCAAATAGGTTAATTCAAACGAATCTTTCAATTGAACAGTTTACGAAATTTTACGGGGACGGAAAATTAAACCCTAAGATATTTCTGAAAAATTTTAAAATGTTGATACAGGGATCTACAGATGAATTATTGAAATTAAATTTAATTAGGGCAATATTAAGAGGGAATGCTGAAAGATGGTACAATTTAGTTGAAAGTGAAATAGAAACGTTTGAACAGTTTGAAACCAAATTTTTACGTCAATTCTGGAATGACAATCAGCAAAATCGAATTCGAAGTAACTTAATTATTGGAAAATACGATTCGGCGAAAGGGATAACGCGAGAATCATATGCGATTGAGAAATTTACTGTAGCGAAGCAATTGGATCCTCCTTTAGAAGATAAAATTATTATAAGGTATTTAGCAAGTCATTTTAACGCTGAAGTAAAGCGATACATAACGACGCAAAATATAGTGGATAGAGATACGTTTATTGATTATTTGCAGAGATATGATGATTTGGAAAATGATTATGAAATTGAAAATAATGTTAGGGATCGACGCACGAATTTTATAAGGAATACGGAGACGCGGAATAATTATCGAAGGAACAATTGTAACTATGATCGCGGAAGAAATTTTAATAGGGGGAACTATGGAAACTTTAATAATGATTTTAGGCAAAACAGGGATACTGGTCAGAGACCAAGGCAACGAATGGAGAGAACGAATCATGAAGGAAATTATAATAATAGAGGAACACTACGTGCATTTAGAAAGAATTTTGTTAGAGCTGAATATAGCTAGTTGGATTTTGGATTTAAGGAAGTGTGTATTTTTTCAAAGTAGGGTTAGATTTTTAGGTTATAGGATAGACAATAAGTATAGAATTAGGAAATACGAATTAAAAGGACCCCGAAATAAAAATATGACCAAGAAATATAAATTAAAAGGACCCAGATTTAAGAGTGATATGGGGGAAGTTAGAAATAAATAAATTTCATTGACCCATGCAAAGAAACGTGAATAGATAAAAGGAAATGTAAAATAGGTATACATAGAAAAATAGTATAGGATTTGAGTATAAGAATAGGTATAGGTATGAATAGTATAGTATAATAGGACATAGGTATGAGATAAATAAATGTAAATATGGGTTTAATAAAGAAAAAGGTTAGATTTTGAAAAGGAAATAAAAATATAATAATTTCATACCAATGTGAGTTTAAGTTCACGTTGGGCGCCAAAAAGGACATTGATATAAAATTTTATATTTTAATTTGGGGGAATTATGCTGTGATAAGGGGTTGCTTAAGGGTGCACGTTATAGTTAAGGTCGTTCGGGAAGGAGTAATTAGAATAGGCAGCAGAAAACCACACTTATTTAAGGAAATAATTAAGAAATAGACATAGTTTGTAGATAGTAGGCAATCAACACCCTGTATATAAAGTAGAAATAGTTTTTGGGCGACGCAGGTAAACATAGGAAGACGCATAGTTGGCGTAGGAATGAGAAGTACATGTATTAAGTAGATAGTAAATATTAAATACCCTGTAGATAAAGTTTAGTTAATTTAGGTAAAACAAATAAGGACATTTTTCAAAGGATTATTCATATTTTCCACCTGCGGCTTATTTTTACGAGATATAATTCTCATTGTTCAGCGATAATACGAATATTTAATAGATAATCATCGATTTTCACCCTAAGAGCCCAGAATTCGTCCAATTGTTTACTTTCTTCATTAAAGAAAATATCTTTGCAAAACACTTGAAATGAGTTTCAATTTGCTCTACACTTTTCATGGATGCTCTAATTACAGCAATCGATATATTTTCCTGTTTATTAATCTTACTGTATATATGATCCAACCGTTTTATTACAAACTTAGCGTCAAGAATAGCTTTATCAATTGATATAACCATATTTGATTAATGAACAATCAAATTAACGTAAAAACAAAGCGTACCTCAAATACGCTACGACAACTAATTAATCTACGAAATTAAATTATTAATCGACAAATGCACCTAAATCACAATGCTCGCTCGACAAAACGTTTAATGTTTCAAAATAAATACCAATAACCCTTTTGTTATTTATACTAAGTTGGATGACCCGAATGGTGCATCAAACTGTGGTCAACGAAAATAAGGTAAGAATTTAAAATACACCCTCATAAATACAGTATCTTTACAAAGTTTACATAAAGTAAACCGACAGACCATTAATCCTAGCGACAAAGAAAAAAGGGATGTATTATAAATCTACCGTTATACCCAAATGTTTTATACCATTAAATGTGCAAACAAGATGTTTGCCTCTTTGATACACGCCCAAACATATCAAACTACGACAGTTATTAAATTAAAAGTATTACTGAGGAACAACAGGAATAGGAAATAATTAATTAATTAAATAATCCGGCCTAAGAAGGCCATGTTTATTAAACGCGGAGCTTTATAATTTTATATATCGACTTACCTCCGCGTTATTCTATTGTTCTAAGTGTCGTTCCTGCTCTTCAACGAAATGGACTGTAAGGCGATTTATTGGACGTGTTACGTACGCATTGTCACTGTTTTTAGGGTTTTATCGATAAATTCACATTCGGTGACACTATTGATTTCACTCACTTTACCGAACGAACAACCGCTTGTCTTCGATGTCCATGAGCAAGTGTCTATCACTACCCCTTTAGTCCAACTTAATTTCCATCGGCACAAAGGAGGTTTATGACAGGATATAACGGGACAAGGGATTACAGCTTTACTATTTGATTTACAACTACGAACCTACAATGACTTAAAATTAACGACGAAAAGGTGCGCCAAAGAAACCAAACAAATATACTTTCGGAGTTTTAGAGTAGAAGAATTTCAAAATAATATTCATGATAAAAAATTGATTGTGTCAAACTTCCATGGAATTCTTGATATTATACCGGTGATATTCAATTCATCTGAAAAATAATTTCATTCGACAAAAACCCCCAGAATATACAAATTCGATTTTAAATTTTTTTGGCGTTTAAATTAATAAGCACAATGGCTCGAGCCAGCGGTATCAAGTTTATTTTGTTGTAGAAAGGGTGTTGAAAAGGATTAATAAAATACTTTTATGTACCTCCACCCATTCCGTGTATATAGCTATCGATCAGCACTTGTAAGCATTCAAAATACTAGTCATTTGTATCCTTTTTACGGCTTTTACAGTATACCCAAATAAAATAAAGTTTATAATCCAATATGTCTAGATTAAAGGTTTCTTTCTATTACTACGTGCAATGTGAAATATCTTCTACAACCAAGTAATAAATTTCTGGGTAACTGTATTATTGTAAGGCAATAAACGAATAGAGACGCACGGAAATTCTTCACAGCTCGCGTGAGTTTACATAAAGTAAAGTAGATGTAGAACGATTTGTTAAGTCATATTACTACATATTTCACTAACTTTTTTTAAAAAATCAATCGAAAATTGGGCGTGCTTGAGAACTGGAGGTATTTACTAAAACTTAACTATATTTTATACGGAAGATTGCATGCTATAGAAAAATAAGCCAACCGAGATACCAATGTTACATTTAATAATATTCTAGTTCGTCATTACATTGCTTGGTACGGTGTATTCTATTGAGAATAAGAAAATTTCTGTATTGAACACTCATCACGCAACTACTATCAAATCTACATATTTTTTTAATAGAAATAAATATAGCTGGTTCTAAAACTACATAAACAAAGCAGCGTGTTTAACTTACAAACAAAAAACAAAGTTTTTATAACAAACTTGTAAAACAATACTCTAAAGAACACCCACTTTAAATATTTACAAATTTTTGACACCATGCTCTTTATTTTATTACAAGCATCTTTCTAATAAAACATCTATAAAGTTGTACGCATAGTTTCGAAAGGAGGGATTAAATGCAAGAATATTTTTAATTATAGAAGCACATTAATCAAACACTTCAAAAATGGTGTAATTTTTTTTTAACTTAATTCGGCGTGACTACTTAGGTCATTTGTCCTAAATTGAATTATTGAACCATGCCTATTTGTAGCGAAAAATCTGACACAATTTCCATAGACAAAAAGTTATATTTCCTCATATAATCCTATATCTTTTAAGAATATTAACAAATTTGTATTAGTTTTAGGTTTGTACTCTGGCTCTCCTGCCGGGCTGTTCGGAAGTGAGTACTTCAATCGCTCATTTTGATATTTACTGTACTTAAAATTAGAACGTGTTCTACAGTTAGAGGCAATAGACTGAATTCGCAGAATGGCTCATCTTCGGCGGTAAGTATATAGAGAATCTCGACACGTTCCGTTGAAAAATGTTAGGCGAGCATATTTCACAAAAATACACCCTCGTTCGGATGAGAGGTAAAATGGAGGTCCCGTATGTGAGTGTTGTCACGCACGTTAAAGATCCATACCTTGCTTGGAACAGCAAGGGTTCAAAAAAATTCCAAATTTTCCACGTAAACAAGAACTCGCTTCCTGACCAATGAAGTACCTTCGGGTGGAGCATCGGAAAATCACAGGTAAGGTAAGTATGTTCATTGATGTCAGGATAGTGTGACTAATTCGAAAACGTGATATTTTGCACTGGTCTTTGCGAGTAAGTTGTAGTTGAGGAGCATTTGTTCAAATAATGCGTTGAATATTTCTTAAGTTATTGCTGGAGAGTAGAACAGCCAAAACGACAGCACAAAAACTATCCCATTTAAACCAATGTAAAAATAAAGGAAGTTCATCCCATAAAAAATACATGGAGATTATCTTTATATGGACTAAATGCGATTGGAAAAAAGACACACATTAGCCTAATTAGATCGCTAATTACACCAGCTTATCTGTCTCACAAGCGCTCCGGGCATTTTGATTAACTTGCTCTTTTAACACGTCATTTTAGAGAAAGCATTGTTGCGCAATAATAACACATATTTTTCAATAACCCTATTCCAAATTCTACTTTATGGTATCCAAATTAACTACAAGCAATCGAACAAGAGAAATCTGTATTCTATACTATTATATTGTAACGATTAAAAAATTGCATTTTCAAAGTCTTAATTGACCACATTACAAATGCTCCCGATAACAGAAAGTATCCCTTCTTCTTCTGCCATCCTTCTTTTAAAAACGTTTGATATTCGTGTGGGTCTTTGATAACAAAATATTATGCATTAGTATAACAATGAATTTTGATTTTATTTTGAGCAGTCGAATAATTTAGATAATATATATATATATAATATATATATATATATATATATATATTCATAAGATTTATTCTTTCTTGACCTTTCTTGATAAGTATCAATATTTTCAATTGTTCTTGGGAATTTTAGGTCTTTCAATACACGCTACAATCAATAAACTATTTCATACTTGTCAAATACATAATCTATTTGTTATCGTTCCCAGACGTTTCAACCTCATTACACAGGTCTTTATCAATGGTTACTATAACAGAAAGTACATACAATTTTATTTACGTATATATTTTTACTGTTACCTTAAAACGAAATTCAAAAACATAATTAAATTTTTAATTTACACAGGTACACATTACACATACCAATGAATATATTTATCAAATATTTATTTACACATAGGTTGGTTCGTTACAAACGTTAAACTAATATCATTTTATCCGAAATGACAGTTATAATTTTAGTAAGCTAATCGTATGGTCGTTATCTGTTTTACCAATAATAACCTTGACATTTATTCCTTGATTTAATATTAATACTATATGTAGAGATTATTATCAATGTTTATGCTGTGTTTTAATTTAATTATATTTGGTATTTTTATTTAGCTTTTTAATTGTCCACACTATTTAATATTTAAAAACTCATGCACATTACATGTAAATTATTAATGCTTTTTTTAGTAAAATTATTTACGTATAGGTGGCTATATTGTTTTAACCTTAAACTAATATTCATTTTTCCGAATTGACATTATATTTGTAGATAATCGTATGGTCTTTATCTGTTTTACCGGTTATTACATTGAATTTATTTCTTAATTTAATATTATACTATACGTAGAGATTATGATCTATTTATTGCTGTGTTTTATTTAATTATATTATGGTATATTTTACTTAGCTTTTTAATATCAGTCTTTTTATTAACTGCAGTAGGGGTTTTTGCTATATAAATCATTTCAAGTACTTCTCGCTTTTTTTGGTTTATTTCAGTTTTTATAATTTTGTTTGCTTAAAATCAAAATTATGTTTTGCTGTTGTCTCATGCTTAGTAAGTGCTGTCTGATTTTTCTTATCATATTTATAACCATTAAGGCGTTTTTCAAGGTGTTGTGAGCTTTGTCCAATATATACATGTTCACAGTTTGTTTGACACGGAATTTTATATATAGTGTGTTTTTTTATTTTTCGGTACTTGATCTTTCAGATTACTAAATAAATTTTTGGTTAAATTATAACTTTTCTGTGCTATTGCTAGATTGTGTTTTTTGAACAGGTTTTGTAGTTTCTCTGAAAGCTCTGGTAAATATGGTAGTGATATGTATTTTAATTTTTTATTTTCTGTTACACAATTTTCTATTGACCTATTGTTGTAGAATTTATAAATACGTTTTTTAAAAATTTTATTAATTAAGTCTTGTGGATAGTTATTATTTTTAAGTGCGCTTTTAGCTTTCTTAATTGCTTCATATCTTAATTCCGCATCTGATAATTTGATAGCTCTATCAGCTAAACCAATTATGACCGATTTTTGTTGAGCTAAAGGATGTTGTGATAAAAAGTTTATGTATCTGCCTGACCACGTTGGTTTTGTATACCATTTGGTTTTAATTTTGTTTTTATTTCGATATAATGTCATATCTAGAAAATTTAATTTTTTATTTATTTCATATTCAATTGTGAATTGTAATTTGCTGTGGTAGTTATTAAAAAGGTTTAAAATATGTTCTCCTTTGTCTTTAGGTATTGCACACACACAATCATCAACATACCTGTAGAAAAAGGGTAACGGATAATGAATTTTTTTGATTACTTCTTTCTCTAAATCCTCCATAACAATTTGTGCAATAACACTTGAGAGGGCCATGCCCATAGCACATCCGTTAATTTGATGGTAAAATTGTTTATTGAACACGAAGTAAGTTGCATTTAAAATATCTTTGATTGCATTTATGAATTCATTCTGGGGGATATTAGTGAATTTTTTTATTTTGTTCCATTTACTTTTAATGATATCTGTTGCAAGATCAGTTGGAATATTTGTGTATAATGCTACTACATCCAGTGAGATTAAGATGTAGTCATCTGGTATGTTTTTCATTTTTATCTTTTCTTTGAAATCCCAGGAGTCTTTGATATAGTGCTCGTTTTCATAGCATATGTTTTTAAGAAATCTAGATAATTTGTTGTACGGTGCTTGTTTTGTAGCAATTATTGGCCTCATAGGGATATCTGTCTTGTGTAATTTTGGCAATCCATAGATTTTTGGCGGTAATGCATTGTTTATTGTTAGGTTTTTCATTGTTATCGGTGATATATATCCTTTTATTTCCCAGTTTTTTGTCATTGTTCATTTCTTGATACTTATCTGTTGGGTTATTTATAATATGTTTGTATGTCTGTTCATCGTTTAATAGATTTGTGATTTTATTTTGGTATGCCTCTTTATCCATAATTACTGTTTTATTGGATTTATCAGGTTTTAATATTATAATATTGGAATTATTTTTTTAAAAAATTTTTGTTTTGTTAATATTTATGTTTAATTTATTATATGTATTGTTATTACCATTGTATTTTTTGGCTTTACCCATACATTGTAAAGTATTTTTATAGTTGGTTAAAATATTACAACTTGCTGCTCTTATGTCATCTTGTTGTTCAAATGTGAAATTATTAATAGTAGTTTCAATTCCTGCTATAATTTCAGGATATGGCAAGCATTTATTGGTGCCGCAAAATTCGGGCCTAAACTTAATGTATCCATAGCAAAATCTGGAATTTGGGTTTGCGATAAATTTTTTATCCATTTTGAATTTGTTATTGTGTTTTTTCTTTGTTCGTGTCCATTATTGCATATTTTAAAATTTTAAAATTTTATTTATGTTTCTAATTTTAATTTTTTGAAAGCTATTTTAGTTTAGTTTAGGCCCGAATTTTGCGGCACCAATAAATAAATATACATGCTTGACATATCCTGAAATTATAGCAGGAATTGAAACTGCTATTAATAATTTCACATTTGAACAACAAGATGACATAAGAGCAGCAAGTTATAATATTTTAACCAACTATAAAAATACTTTACAATGTATGGGTAAAGCCAAAAAATACAATGGTAATAACAATACATATAATAAATTAAACATAAATATTAACAAAACAAAAAAATTTTTAAAAAATAATTCCAATATTATAATATTAAAACCTGATAAATCCAATAAAACAGTAATTATGGATAAAGAGGCATACCAAAATAAAATCACAAATCTATTAAACGATGAACAGACATACAAACATATTAAAAATAACCCAACAGACACACACACACACACACACACACACACACAACACACAACACACACAGTGATTACAAGAACTAGAACATACATATATACAGTGATTACAAGCTAAACTAAAACGTATATACAGGCGTAAAATATATACAAGAGTTACAAGAAGTTGCTCGTATGGTGTCGGTTCGCGGCATCTTGGTACGCCTTCCTCACAACGAACTTCCTGAAGGTCGTCCGGGTGGACGAGTGTTGGTTTTACGCCGAAACGTCGCCCATGCAGTGTTGTGGCGTCGGCGTTGGCGTCGACGTGGGTGTCGACGTGCTGCCTCGGACTCAGAGCAGAGCCAAGGTCTTCTTCGACGGTTCCCGGGCTAGATGAAACGCCAGGGCGTCGGCGTCGTCTTGCCGCCTCGGGCTCAGAGCAGAGCCGAGGTCTTCTTCGACGGTGCCCCGGGCTAGGAGAAGCGCCAGGGCGTCGGTGTCGTCGTGTTGCCTTGGGCTCAGAGCAGAGCCGAGGTCTTCTTCGACGGTGCCCCGGGCTAGGAAAAACGCCAGAGTCTTCCGGTGGTTTTTCAGGCTAGAGAAGCGCTGAAGGATTTTACTGTTTCTCTTTAGGTTAAGAGAAGCGCTAGATGACTGAGTCTAGTGACGACCTGGTTGTAATGCGGCTGGTTTCATACTCTTCCTTGAGGCTGGCGAGGTGACGCGCAGCCAATCAGCATGCGCGATTTTTATGTTGGGGGCTGTAGTCATCATAAAAGGGACAAGCCGTGTTAAGCTATACATATGGGTGTTGTGTTCGCGTGCCTTCCTTATAAGATGTGTACTGTCACGGGACGGGGTCCGTGATACGCTTAATAAAAATACAAGATTCCATTCGATTTGACATTTCTTAACAAAGGTTTTGTAAATCTTTTAAGAAAAAAGAATTGTTCATGCGAGTTACTATTTAGCGATCACAGACGAATGTATCGAATGGATAAACCTTTTAGGTTCGGTAAATCTCCAATACATCCGTGATACTCTATTTTAATATAATTACTTATTATAAAATTATTCCGGACATGTAATATAAATTAGCTTAATGGTCACTTTAAACATTCCAATGTAACAAAGACTGCACAGGGTGGTAGACGTTACCTATATAACCTTAATTAGCTAATTGCACCATTACTGCTATTTCCAGTGTTATTAACGAAATGGATTGACTGAAAAATATCTCTTATCGGTACGTGGAGTAACAAAGTAGCTTAAATTTATGTATACTCAGTTAGTTAACAGCTATTTTGGTAAGAATGCATTATAACGGTAAATAGTACATATGTTAGTTATGAATTGTTACATTAAATTCATATCATCTATTGATAAACTTCGAATAATCTGACTATATTGTCGAAGCACAGCCTTATATATCTAATTCAACTGTTCTAGAAAATTATAGTTACAAATTAGCCACCAGAATCTTCCTTTTGTACGCTTATAATGACTTAAGTGCACCCCCTTGTAAATGTGAATCATCTTTGTTTATAAAGGCAACGCAGAGCGCCAAATGTATTGTTTCAAAAGTTAGACATCTTGGCGCCTTGTTAAAATGTAGACTATTTGACGCCTCGTTACAGTATTATTTCAATATGGATACCAAGAATGAACAAGTTGGCAATTAATGTTAACACTGCGTGCATGCAAAAAGCTATATGAACTTTAAAAGTAATAAGTCATTGCTCTCTATTGCCCTTGTTTCTTCGCATTACTTATGTTTGACTTCTTCTGCGGTATCCCTACGCTACGATAAACGGAACTAAAGTATCTACTATATACAAAAATTTTAAGAGACGGAGGTGTCTGATTGTTGTGTCTGTTGAAGTGTAAGCAGTGTTAGAAAGTCTGAAAACCCATGATTTAAATCGCGCCAGTTTTAAATTTTTTCTTCTCAAATGATCGTCTAGTATGCGCAGAATTTAACCTTAATATATCTTCAATATTTGACAATGTCATTAATTATGCTTTTTGAACTACATTGTATAAAAACTTGATGATTTACAAACATATTTCGGGAAATAACAATGGAATGCGGTATTCAAAATTAAAAAATAATGAAGTGAATTTTTCATATCCAGTATGTCTGCAAACAACTACTCCCACAATACTTTATTTATGATACTCTTAATAGCCTCCAACTCTTGTAAGAACCTGAAACTAATCTAATTTACTAAATGATAGAAATTGTAGTTTATGAATTTAACCAATTGTACCCTTGTAAAGTAAATCAATCCTGCTCCTTATTCAATTATTCAAACAGTGAGTAGGCGCCAGACCAGACATCAACATCAGTATATCACTTAAAGTATTAGGGGGGCTTATTTTAGGATATTACTCAAATTTCCCAAGCAATAAAACTGGGCATTTATGATATTCTAATATTTAGTCGTTAAAAGGCAATAAAGTGACTAATGATCGTCGAAAAGCAACTTTTACTTTCTTATATGCTTGGAAAAACATTAAAGCCTCAGAATTAGAAATTTATACGAAGTTTATAGCCTTACAATACGTACAACTCCGCCAAAAATATTTTCAGGATATGGAAACTTAAGAAAGATCACTGTGGTTAAGAATACTGTTGCGGATAATTTTTAACAGTTGTCAAATAATAAAGCATCAATGATTGGCAAACATTTTTCACGCGTATATTGTTACCGATAACAAGATGATCGTTTACCTTCTTGCGATAGAAATCAACAATGAGGCTATAAATCGAAGAAACCTTTAATGGTAAAAGATGACTACCAGCAAGTGCTTATTTACAGTGAATGTTTCAAGACATTGCGTGTTTGCGACATTTTACATTAATCCTCGTGTTTGATCGTCCAGACAAAGGACTGTTTGATAGCGTTTGTATGCAAATACAAGAATTTACTTTCTTTTGAGCCGAGTCCGGTACGAAAATTGAATAAGCGAATATATCCAAAATCTCTACAAGAACAATTACCTATGAATATGCAAAAATAAAGAAAATGCTTGTAATGATTGACCGTCTGAAATATTTAAATTTGTGAACAAGGAAAATTGTTTGTGCTATTTTTCGTTCTTAATATATTTTCTGTCCAATTTATCGGGTATTAGCATTGAAGAAACTGCATTATTGCCTTGAGCCCTAGTATAGCCCATGCTACAAATAATGCTTACTGTTTAATGCGCGGGGAGTCTTATAAATTGGCATATCGACTTACCTCCGCGTTGTTTTATTGTTCTAAGGTGTAGTTCCTATTCTTCAACTAAGTGGACTGTATGCGAATTATAGTATGTGTTACGTTTGCACTTTCACAGTGTTTTTTAAGGGGTTTATCGATAAATTCGGCGGCACTATTGACTAACTCACTTTATCGAACCAAACCAACGACCGTTCCGCTTCGATGTTCATGAGAGAGTGTTTCTGTCACTACCCCTTTTTCAACTTAATTTACACATGCACAAAGGAGGTGTTACGACAGGATATAACGGGACAACGGATGACAGTTTTACTTTTTGATTTACAACTACAAATTTACAATAACTTAAAATTAACCACGCAAACGTGCTACAAAGAGACTGAACACTTACATACATCAACCTTTTGTTAATGGTGCGGTCATATGACCACCTGACCAACAATGTTTAACCCTGCACTCTCTTTAAATTGAGAATTAGCAGACATTGACAGATACTACTACCACTTGTAACATTATTTTGTAATGTTAACGAATAAACAGATCAATTAATTAAAATTCAGTAACTTGCATAAAGTATAGACAAAAATTCCACAATAAATTACTTCATATTTAGTTAGGCTCCCTTATAATAAAAGTCCAGCTTTACAGATAGCTTCAGGCTACTAAACTATTAGAAATTCCAGCGGCAGGTCATCATTTAGAGCTCTACACTCGTAAATCAAATACAATAAACCTCTTAAAGTTTAGGTCGGTTACAGAGTGACGAATCTAATAAAAATAAAATGGAATAGTACCTTTTAGCGTAAATAAAGGAAAGCAATTTTCAGTTTGAAAAGCTTAATCTTCTTAATACTTTCGTTGATTGACAACGGGTTAGACAAAACGAAACATTATAAATAGCGAAAACAATTTCCAATTTGATTTGTTCAAATACTACAAGTAATTTTAAGTAGTCTGGAGACATCCATTGTATTTAAAATCCATTTCGGCTCAAGTAGGTTAACCGGTCTTTGTTAATGGCAGACTACTGTCGCCATAGGTAGGTTCCACATTTCAATAATTAAGAAATTCGTAGAAGGTACAATATAATTTAAACCCTTGGGAAAATAATTGCTTCCGTGACTCTCATCTAAAAAGGGGTTGGATTTGGTTTCTGAAATCTTGTTTTGTGGGAAGTTCTGTTCAGTCATTGGATAACAGAAAATGACGTACATAATGATTAGGGTAGGAATTAGTCTATATAACTTAAAGCTTTAGCCAAAAGACGGAGAATTTTCCAATGGGGCTGTTCGTGGTCAAGAAATAGAAAGAAACGTAGTTCACGGGTAGCGTTCTCCGGCATCACAGATAGAATATTTCACTTAGTATCACGATATTAAAAATTGGAAAGGAGTGATTACTTTTCCAGTTCACGAGGGTCATGCTCATATGTTCGCGGATTTATAGTGATACAAGGTAACTATTAAAAAGCTTGTAGGCGTGTGACGCACAAGTAAGTGATATTGTCAAGATCCTGCCGGGTTCGTGTGCCAGTCAATTCTTTAAACATTACGAACAGAAGCAACAAGCAAGATTCTCTTCCCCAATTTAAGAACTGTTCTACGTTGGAAGACAAACCCTCAAACAATGGACAATTTTTAGTAAGTAAGTTTTTATAGTTAAGTAGCATGACCAATTTTTAGTTAGTTTGTTTGTTAGGACGTTTTGGCCATAAACCGTAGGATTAATTTAATGTACGATTTGTAATATAAGTTTTCTTTCATATACAAGTGTTTGAGAACTACTTATGTACTCAAAATTTTCATAAATTCCATAGTCACCTATTCACTTAAATTTCTAAATTAAAATCAATGAATGTAAGAGGTTCACGTTTATTGCTCTGTGAATTAAATAGTTTTGTTTGCCGTTGATTAAGTCAATAGTTTTTTAAATTTTTTTTATCATGGAAGTTGCATAAGTAGTAAAAAAGTGAGGAATTGATTAAAAGCAACAATTGTCCTCCTTGGGATGACAAGTCTCTCAAGGTTTTGTACATTTGGACATTCTTGTCTGGCGCCCTTGGCAATTGTCATTAATCCACAATATTTTATGAAAGGTAAGTGTCAAATCTTTTTGTAGTATATTATAAATTAATTTAACCCTTTTTTTCAAATTTTAACCCTCTATATGATCCACGACCTTCCGCTAGCTAGTGCCGGTGACCCACCTTTAATTTTTGTTTTACAGGCCGCCCCCATTTTATACTTTTACTGGAAAATACATACTTAGTAGCTTTTCCGCCTATAACACACTTCATCCGACATTTTTCTACTAGCGGTTGTGAACAGTTACATAGACCTATCAAAATTCACCATTCTAATAGCGTCATACACTCCATTTTCAAAATCTTGAAATAAAATTTTGTGTATGATCCTGTACGACTTCCACATTATACCAACCAGAACAACATTCCTATTTTTAGAGATAACTCAGTCATGTTTGGGTTCCATCACTTTTCCGACAGATTTGTATTACTATATAATAAACGTTTCTTTGTTTGGGATTTTCTAGAGATCTTTATCGTAGATATTTATTCTATATTTTATTAACAACACGTACTATGGGTTTGCGACGTATCATATTAAATATTAACAATACCGATGTTTCGCTCACTAACGTAGTAGTATCATCAGGAAAGGCGGGGTTTATTACTATAACGAAAACTCTATTTGTAATAACAACAGTTTTTTATTTTCAAACTGAGTATACAAGCAATTTCAACAAGTCGTAGTTACAATAATGGAATTCTCAAAGCTCTCACAATTATTTACTTTCAGCTAATCCATAACAGTACAGGTATTAACTTCTTAAACTATAATGCTACCTTCTTAATTACTAATTATCAAGGCACTACATTAACTTTCCAAACACTACTTACTAATTTATATTAATTTAGGATCGCAACAGTAATTAATATCAACAAAAAGTCATTTATATCGAGTCATTTGTCACATATGTACCATTACTTATTTCAAATCACAACTATCAAAGCTTCAAGTTGAAACAAATCGTAATCACCGCTACAGTCGGAAACCAACTTCAATTAGAACCAAAAATTCAAAACCTCTTAACGGCTATTTATGCCTAGTAAATTGTATTAATTATTTCGCGTACATTCCAGAAATTATGCAAATAACATTCTCGAGATTTCTTATTATAATCTTTGAATGGAAAATCTTGTACCTGTCAATCAAGAGATCTCGCACCGTAGGACTTGTCAATCATCTTCATCCGAAAGGTGTAACGCCCCAGGGTGCCGTCAATCACCTTTTGTGCACAAACGCCTCGTTTATATTATAATGTAGTTATTCATGCCACAGACAGCCCGATAAGCACTACATTACCTTTGAGCGTCGTATTCACTCAACAACTAGAACAAAAGTAGTTTTGCCGCAAATTAGTAAATGAGAAGGAGGTATTTATGTACGAGCACATTCACAGGCCTACGGTGTGTTGTACAAAACAACTAGTAGTTTGCCGCAAAATACCTATTAACTTAATTGGGCGTTTAAACATGCACGTTTTGAAATAACAGTCCACGTTTTATCATTAGTATTAAACATAGCGCGATTCAAAACCGAAACAAGTTGTAAGGTGTTGCGATACGCTAGAAATAAATTAGGAAGGAACAAGAAAATTTTTTACTAGTGAATGGACAAACCAAAACATGGACGTGCCGGTATGATAAATTTTAGAAATATGTATTCGTAATTAAACACTATCGAATTTTGTTTCTATGAAAATAATTCAGATAAGAAACTACAAATTTATTCCTTAAAATACATTGTATCGTAATGAAATACGATGACATTATAAAACCACAAAGCAAATATTAGAAGGTGAAAAACACTGCGTATACAGTTCCCACAGATAAATACATTGTGAAATAATGTTGCGTGACAATTTGTGTATTAAGGTTTGATTAAACTCGATACTTTGTACACTAGATGCGGATCGTAATGAATGATATTTATAAGTGGGAAAGATTAGATTCGTTAGAACAAACGGAAAAGAAAGTATAAAAGTCAATTGTGAACCGGTAATACCCAAAAATAAAAAAACACCACCGCGGTAACTTGCGATGAATGTGGTCTGTTTAGGCGAGAAGTTGAAAGTGGGCGTAATGCAGCTCAAAAAAAAAATAATAAAGATTGATGTTTCCGCAGGCACAACAAAAAACTGCGACATACGATAGAATATGTGAACTTGCTCTCGCGCGGGCGGAGGTATTTTCCATAAGTAAATGATTATTCAGTGGTTATATATTTGTCTGATGCTATATTTAAGATATTGTACGTAAGACAAAGCTGTAGTAGAAACTTTGGACTTTGTTTTTAGTGTATAAGATTTGTGATGAGAGGAAATTGTTTTTCATAGATGTTATATTTAAGAAATTGCTAGCAAGAGAAAACGGTTGTGAATGTAATAATTAACATCTGAAAGATGTTTGTATAAGAATATTAAGTATTATTACTGTAAATCTGATGTATTTTCTAGTGGTTTTATTTAAAGAGAGCTGACAGAAATAATTAGACAACGGGCAAATCGGAAACTTTCATCACAAAGATCTTCTATTTGGGAAGTTTGCAACATCTTTTATTGTATGAAGAAATAATTTCTGGCTGTGTACACGAAAACTTTTCAATAAAATCTAAAAGAGAGTATTCTCGTGTAAAAATATAATATTTAAAATATCTTTAAAAAAATATATATCAAATGTATATATATAAAAAGAAATCGCATACATTTGATATATTTTCATTAATTTTACTGCGGCAATCCACTTTTCGGATTGCACTCCTTACTTGTCATTATATAGAAATCTAACAATTTGTCCTTTTCGACTTCATCAACGACGTAGACAAGATGTAATCCAATTTTATTGGAACAATCAATTACTTAACTAGTCTTTATTGATGTGATATTAGTTTTACACTTAAAATGTCCTATATTTAATGTAGTAATTTGATGGAGTATTTAATTTTACGTTGACAGTAAGTAACTATCGTAAATTTTGAGTTGTAGAACTTTAGCATGCTTACTTGTAGTAGTGCCTAAGATGGCTAACACCGAAAGCGCTCTGCTGTAATTTGTTAAAGATATTTTAAATATTATATTTTTACACGAGAATACTCTCGTTTGGATTTTGTCTTTTATTATAGCCTAACGACGGGCCACATCACTTCACAGCACTTTTATCGACACGCAATATAAGCTTTACCTAGAATCACTTCATTCTACAGCAATATGTGTGTGTGTGTGTGTATGTCTGTGTGTCTGTGTGTGTGTGTTTGTGTGTGTGTGTGTATTTGTTTGGGTGTGTATGTGTGTGGGGGGGAGGGGGTGTGTGTGTGCGTGCGTGCGTGTGTAAATAAAACTTCAGTTTAATTTTAGTTGAACAAAATGGGTTTCTATAATACAAAACAGATGTTTCAGCCTTTCTCTATGTATTACAAAACATATATGAACCTTGTTGACAAAATACTAAAAATATTTGGAAATATACACTGAAGCACCACATTTGTTTCCTTTTCCTGTTTGCTTCTTCTACAGCTCCCATTTCGTAGCCGTACAGTACTCTGATCTACACATGCTTTCAACACCCTTCAAGCATTACAGTTGCTCTTTCTTGTTAGATACAGCACGGCTCCGCTTCTATTGTTTTATAAATACCGATATTCAGTGGAATGCAAAGGGGGTTATGCAACTTGACGGCTACCACGTTAACTTACACATTTCTCTGAAATTCCCACAGCCTACATCTTTACTATTTTTGTGCAATTGTTCTACCTAGGTCTACATTTACCCTCTTTTTTCCTATCACTACTTCCAAAATATTTCATATTACTCCCTCATGCCTTAGTATGTGACCTATCATAATATCTCCCCTATTTCTTACTATTTTCCACATATTTCTTTCCTACCCTTCAGTTTCTAGAACCTGATTGTTCTTAACTTTGTCTGTCTATGGTATTTTCATCATACATTTGTGGCATAATACTTCAAAGACTTATCTTTCTCCTGTCCGCTTCTCCTGCTGTCCAAGTTTAATAGCCGTACATTGCTGTGCAACCTACGGCTACCAAGATCCTCCAACACTTAGATATTTGCCACATTAGTAGTTTTCCAATAAATCCTTTCGCACAATCATTATTAGTTGAGAATATTGCGAAACCAACATAATCATCAAGTTCAAGTACAACTATTTTTTCTGTCTTGGAACTGGTTGGACACGTACCTCCATTGATTTCTATTCTGAGCTAGTCTACACATTTCCCTGAAATTCCCACAGCCGATATCTTTGACTATCTGTGTGCAACAGTGTAACCTAGGTCTACCTATACCTCTCTTTTTCCTATTTCTGTTTCTAATATGTTCCGCACTATTTCCTCATGCCTTAGTATGTGACCCATTATCCCGTCTCTCCGGTTTTTCCTGTTTTCCTTCTTCCCCTGCCATTTCTAGAATCTCTTTGTTCTTAACTTTGTCTGTCCATGATATCTTCATCATAC